>CAKLNU010000382.1:1200000-1800000 GCA_922788865.1 Poeciliopsis turneri | reverse complement strand
CTTTTTGATAACATTCTGCATAATGAAATAATAAATGACTCAAAGAACATCAATTTATTTGTTCTATTATTTCATATCCAGTAGGAATCATTTTTGATTTTTTTGAACCAAACAAACGAGAATACACATTACCGTCCAGTTCACACAGGTAAGGATGCTAATGTGATATGGGCCATGATAGATACCATCTAAAGAACTCCACACCAAAGTAATGCAGGAAACATTACTAGAAATAAAACACCATAGCTTTATGATCTGCTTGCATACTTTTAGTCAGCAGCTAAAAAAACATTTAATGTTGATCTACTAGAGCATTGGAAAGCAGGTAGAGAGATAAAATAAAGGCATCCCAATTTATATGCATAGCAACGCATAAAATCATAGTTAACCACTCCAACAGGAGGCTAACACCAGCTGGTATTTAAACTGTGTAAGACCTTTGAGTGGTAAACACATTTGGATTTGTATTTTGTAAGAAGTTATTCTGCTTGTTTTTGTTATTGTTTGTTTTGTCTTTATAACAAGAGTGATGCCCGGAATTTCAACATTTTGTTCAATATGTGATGCGAGGCACAGTTTTGTTCTATTTATGAACTAAATATATATATATATATATATATATATTTTTTTTTTTCATGTTCAAGAGAAGTTCCTACAGATACATCTCGCTACCTGAAGGCCTCCTCTCTAATCCTCTCTCAGTGGTCTGTTTATCCATGTCTGTAATTAATTGGACCACTTTCTGATTAATTAAGTGAAAAGAACCTAAAAATTAGAAATTTGGTTATTTTTCCTGATGGACAGAACCGTAGCCTAAAACCTGAAAATGGTACTTAAGCAGAATTCAGAACATAAGAAATGTGTAATTAAAAAACTATTTCTCACTTCGCAGGGCAGAATGGCAATAATTAAAAAAACCAAATAAATTAAAAAAACAAAACAACAGGCCTACAACGATATCAGTATTTCAAAGTGCTGAGGAAGCAACCCCAATGTAGCTGGGGAACAATGACATTAACCTTTTGCTGTGACCCCTTAAAATATTTTGTAGGGTATGTTCAAACAGAAATGTTGTCTATTATATTCAGCGAGGCAGCAGTTTCACATTTTATAAACAGCTTTCTGAACAGGAAATTGTAATACATTAAACAACTCAGGGAGGAAATGTTAAAAATTAACCCCTTACACTGTTTAGGCTGACAAGGCAGCTCCACATCCTTTCACACTCATTCTGAATCTGTGTGTTTCAACCTTTTATTCCAACTGCCTGAACGCCATGACATGCAGAAACCTGTTCCATCTGAATCACCAGCGTGGGCTTTTCCACAGAATTTTTTAATGTGGGGATTTAAAGAAAAAAAAAAAACATGGCACAACAACTTGGAAAAACCTTTAAGCCCCAGAAGTAAAATCATACCAATAAAATGTTAATTATAATATTCAGATGTTTTTTTTTTTTTTATGATCTGGAATACCAACTCTTAGGCCAAAGCTTTCCAGAAACATGTCATAAACTTATGAAATTAAGTTAATCATTCAGAGTGTGTATTGAGGATGATCCAACATGTAAATTCATGGACTTAGTCTGAACCTCTTCTTAATGACACTGCATCTATGTGACTAAAGAATTTACAAGCCATTATGGTGTTGGTTCAATAAAACACTAGTGCTAAGATTTAACCTTCTGAATAATTCAATAAGTTTTGTTTATTCAATCACATCCAAATAATTTCAGTCATGACAATCATTCACATTCAATCCAGTATCTAAGCATAAAATACATCCATCCATCCATTTTCCGTCAAACTTCTCCCTAACGGGGTCGGGAGTTGCTGGTGCCTATCTCCAGCTGCATTCCGGGCGAGAGGCGGGGTACACCCTGGACAGGTCGCCAGTCTGTCGCAGGGCAACACAGAGAGACAAACAGGACAATTTGAAGATAATTACATTTCTACCACAAGCTTAGCTTATGTAAATACAACATATTTTGATGTTCATGGCTTTCAAACTTATGTTGTAGGCTGTGGACATTGTCAGAGAAAAAGGCAACTTTATTTATGTAGCACCTTTCAGCCAAAGACAATTCAAAGTGCTTCTACAAGAAAGTTAAAACACAACCCTGAAAAGTTGCAGCATAAGCTACCGGATTGTACGTCAAATTAGTGATATTTTTATTGAAATCTGATAAACACTGTGCAAAACAGAACAAAGCATTTTAGATTATCAGCAGAACCAGGGACTTTTCATATTAAACAGCAATGAATTCCTGGATGAAAAACATGACAAATGGATGGAAGGTTTAAAAATTAGCTTTTTAAATAATGTTCTTATTGAATGAGTCTGTAAATCAGTTTTATTATTAGGCGTTTACCACTAAGTACAACCCATTATACAGATTGATTACCCAGAGATGGAGGTTTGAACATCGTGGACTTCAGGAGGAACGTTGACCTACACCCATCCATCCACATCAAGGGAATAGCGGTGGAGCGTGTGAACAGCTTTAAGTTCCTGGGAGTCCACATCTCCGAGGACCTGACCTGGACGACCAACTGCTCCAAACTCATCAAGAAGGCGCACCAGCGCCTCTTCTTCATGAGGACCTTGAGGAAGAACCACCTGTCCTCAGAGATCCTCACCAACTTTTACCGCTGCACCATTGAGAGCATCCTCACCAACTGCATCACAGTTTGGTATGGGAACTGCTCTGTCTCCGACCGGAAGGCGATGCAAAGGGTGGTGAAAACTGCCCAGCACATCGCCGGGGCATCGCTCCCTGCCATCAATGACATCTACAGGAAGCGGTGTCTGAAAAGGGCCGTCAAAATTACCAAGGACTTGACTCACCCTGCACACACACTCTTCTCTCTCCTGCCCTCTGGGAGGCGTTACAGAAGCCTACGGACCAGAACCACCAGGCACCGGAACAGCTTCTTCCCCACAGCTGTCACGCTCCTGAACGCTTCCTGACATAAACTATGAGGACTGTACCCCCCCATCCCCGGACTGTTCCCCTCACACACATACATGATCTGTATACAATCTGTAAATCTAATTTGCCATTATTTAACCTGTATTATAAAACTAATATATATATACAATCCATTCTTCATATTCCTGTATATTCTGTATGATCTGTGTAATTTGTATAATATGTACATAGCTCTCATTTATATTTATATTTGTACAAAACATTTTATTTATAGCATGTCAATATTATTCTCTGTTTATATCTTCGTACACCTGTTTATAAATATTTATATCATGTATAGCACTTCTGGAGAGATGCAAACTACATTTCGTTGCTTTGTACATGTGACAGTGCAATGACAATAAAGTTGAATTCTATTCTATTAATTTCTGTTAATTATCATGATTTTCCACTTACAGTTTATGGGAACATGACATTTAAAATGAGAATTTTACATTAGACCAATCAAAAAACTATTTTTAAAAACAGAAATGTGGGCTAAAAGAAAAGAGAAAAGTAGCCTTAACACCTGCTTAAAGGCTGCTATTTTTAAAAGGCACTTTTGATCTGACAAACGAGAGTTATCTGGACATATATTCTAATTTATTGAATATGACTGTATGTTAGTACCCCCTTTCATCCCTGGAAAGTTTGCTGGAAATAGGCATTGTCCCTCCCGACCCCATTAGAGACGAGGGTGTTAGAAAATGGATGGACTCTATGTTACCAGTTTAGCAGAAAGTTTTCTTTGCTAAGCAACAAAGCAAAAACATTCACTATTCTCCTATGTTTAGAATGCAAGAAATAAATTAAAAAATATCCATCTAACACAAAAATAGTAGAAATACCTTTTATTAGTAAATGAGTTTATCAGAAAGAAATTGCATGTTCTACACAAGAGGGAAATACCAGCTACGTTTGATTATTACGTCAAACGAGGTTGAGGACGAGTCTGGTTCAACTGCCAAACTCTCTACTCACTTCTCCAAATCAAACACAAAGGGACCCTGTGGCAACTACTAAAACTGACATAATGCTTCATTTCCCTCTTTACTCTACTAAAAGTAATTATTACAGCTCAAAATATGCAAGTTTAACAAACTCTTTAGCTGCTGAAAAAAATGAAGAGTTTTAGCATTTTAAAATCAAAGCCAAGAACATTTGCAGGTATGATGCAAGACATAAATCAGCTGATTTTGGGAATAAAGCTGGTCAAAACATGAATTAAACACAATAACACTGATTGACCTTAAAAAAAGATCAGAAGAATATGATATTTTTGGTTCAAATTCCATTTAAATGACTGATTCTGTGGGGCAGCAGGATTCATTTACCTTCACTGAAACCATCATTTCACAACTGCTTTCTGTATTTACTCAAGTCTTGCAAAAAAAAAGTGCAACAAAAACAGGAGGAAATTTGTAAAAGCTGTAAACCTCTTGTGCATGTTAAATGCATAAAAAAGTGGTATTTGTAAAATAAATGTGATTCTGATAATGAAGAGAGCCTTTAACAAATTCTACATCAATTAAAAATCAACACTTGTTAAATAGCAAGTGAATCACATCAAAATTCCAATAAACACATAGGTACGTCACACATCAGCCAGCTGCATTTTGCTATTACTCTGACATTAACAACTCAGATTCACCAGTTTAATTTTTATGTTAAGTGTTTGGGGACAACTTTTGATTAGTCTAACCATATGTACTAAGAGACAAAATATCATGGCAAAGTCAGCAACACAGCTGATTATAGGCTTGGCAGCAGGCTGCTGGAGAAAACAATGTCTGTCCGTTTCAATTATGAAAATGTGTTTTTCTGTATTAAAGTTTGGCTCAATAAAAGGTCAATTAGAAATTGATGCAGCACAAAATTGTATTATATATTTGACTGTAGATTACAATCTTTTGTGATCACACTATAAACTGAGGAGCTCATTTTGTCAAAATCATGAATTTTTTAAACATCTTAGGTTCTAACCCATCTACATTTGAAGCCAGAAGAAACATGTTGCTGTCATTTACAGATTACTTTAATCCAAAGCCCTGATGGGTGTGAATAAATTTGGTCTTATCAGTATGTTGTCATTCAGTGTGAGAAAAATCACAAATCTCTGATCAGACTTTACAACGCAGCTGTAATCCAAAACAATGTAGGAATCTGCGCACAATTTGTCCTGACAGTTGATAATTTAATTCATTTACTTCCGTCGCAGTCTCCTGTCTGATCATGGTTTATTTTAAATAAAAACAGATGATAACCAGGTAACCATGGAAGCAGGCACAGGCAATACAGTCCTCATGTTGTCATGCAACATGATGTTACATTTTTTTACACTTTTCTATTTGTTTGTCAAAAACAGAAACCAGGGGGCAACAAAACAACATATTTTATTATTTGGTAGTGTTGACCGTTTCCTGCAGCAGACTGAGCTCTTTTAGAGATAATCAAGCTGATGCACAGAGAAAGCAGCACACATGCTGTTTTATACGGAACACAGCTGACAGGATGGGCTCACTTTTTACAGCTCCTCACTGCAGCAGCCACAGAAACGCTGCTGTGGCTTAAACTGAAATCCATCATGCCGCCTCTGCTGCACTGATCTCCTATTTGCAGCTAAAAAAAAAAAAAAAATGTGAGTCACAGCTGCTTCACAGTAAACATAAAGCAAGGACCAACAGCTGGAACTGATCTAAAATATTAAACTGATATTTGAAAAAGACAAATATAACTGATTGAATGATCATTTTTGACTTAAGGTTATTATTAAACTAACTTCATGCTGCATAAATATAAGCACTGTCCTTCTACAGGGGCTATGAGGTTTTTAAATGAGTGGTTCCGTCTAACAAAAAGCAGAAATATCCAATGTAGCTCTCATTCATTGTACAATAAACTATTTAATTTCCCAAAGTGTATTTGATTCCACTGTGACCCATTAAAATTATTACTGGTTATATACTGTTTCCAGTATAGATCAATACAAAAAGAAACATAAATAAATTATTCTACATAAAAGTAAAATGTAATTTTGAAGAGAGCTTTTTAAGATTGGATTTTCCAAACAGCAGAATTTAGTAGTTTTTTTTATATTAAAATGAAAGTATATTTAATCTTTTTAGAATCTTGGACTGATCCCAAAGAACAATAACTTGAGTTTGTTTACTGTAACTTAATGAAGTTCTGACTATTTCAAATACCAAATACATATTCAAATTAATCATTATGCCATAGACCTCTGGTATTCACAGCGATCATGGAATTAACTAAATACTTGAGACACCCTCTAAAACACACATAATTAAAAGTTCAAACACCTATTATACATCAATATGTATTAAATGTTTGTCAATTAGCAATAGGCCAAGGTATTTTCTTTTGAATATGTTCTATGAGAAAATATATATATATATATAACTTACAAATTTTTTTACATTTGAAAAAAAATGTCAAATTTTTGAATAGCCGAGTTATGTTCCACAGAAAAACGTAATTTTTTACATAGTCTCTGTTTATCTGTCCTAATTTGACAATGAATAATCTCACGTTCAATGCGTAGTAAAGGATTATTTGTCGCCCTCTGTGGTAGTGGAAGTAGTTACAAGAACTACCAAGGGATGCTTTTTTATTATTTATCAAACTTGCAGATTCCGCAAAATAATGAGATTTTGTGCTTTCAGTTAATGCAGCTGGGAGAGTGGCACCAAAGCTCAACAGTATTCATTTAATGCACATTAAAAGTCTAGAGGACATCCTGAACACAAATATCTATCAATGTTTCAAATGTACCAAAAATGTGTTGCGTTATGCTCAACACATCTGCATTAGTAAACAGTAAGATCAAGTTATGAGGCTTCAATGGGGACAATCCTCAAATACTTTCATTTTCTGTTTTATTAAAAACTACTTCCTCCATCCGAAAATCTTAGATCCATTTTCATGATTAATGTTTGCTCCATTTACTTGAAAAGGTTAGTGAAAATAAATGTACATGTGGTGAAGTTAGACCTGTGTGAATTAATTGTATTTTAAAACAAATTCAATTTCCATTTGCATAGTTTATTCTTTTTCTCTTTTCTCTCTCTCTTTCTTCTAAAAACTAGATGACAGAAGTTTTCAGTCTGGTGCATTAATCTCAACTAGCCCTATTTTCTAAAAGACAATTTTGTTTATAAGTCTTTATAATTCATTTTATTTCTAGTTTTTGTTGCTTTATTTATTTTGGATATTTAACATGTGTTCCAGGTCTATTGTTAAATCTTCATTAGAATATAAAGTTTATTGATCTTTGAGAAGGTATTCTTACATTATCATTCTTATACCATATTTGAAAATGGACTGAAGACAACAATATTATCTTTTATCCCAATAATTTCTGGGACAATTTATCAGCAAGCAACAATTTATCAGGTCTAATTATAGTAGTAAAAATCAGAATTGTAGAAAAGATAACATCCCAAAGAAGACTTAAAATCACCAATAAAAGCCTGACTGAAACCTCTTTGTGAAAAGTATTAGGATGTTAAGCCTAAATTCAGAATTTGTTCATTTCTAGATGCTTCTTGTTTTCAGCTTAATGTAGAAAAAAATAAATAAATCAACTAAACTGCTCGCAAAACTTAATATTTCATTCACAGGTTAAGTTACTTTAAATAGAAAAAGGTTACATTTGAGAAAGCTCAATGCAAAAATATAGGAAAAATTTTCTTAAATGTCAAATTAAAATAGATTAAGAAAATAAATATTGCAGAACACACAGATCTTCTACAACACAAGTGGGAAAAACCAAGAGCACAAAGAAATCATGCTTGTGTGAACTATGATCAAAAACAACAAATGTTTATATTTTACTGATAATTGATGTTTTTTCCATTGATCAGCCCATGCCTGCAACTCTGAATTTAGGCTTCCTCTCAGGGGCCGCACAGTTTTAACAGTTTTTTCTTTCCATATTAAGTGTACAGCTATAATTCAGGCAGAGGTCTCTTTCCCCCAGCTTATTAATATAAAAGATCCAGTGTATGAGTTGAGGCTGTGGTCTACATTAGAGAAGATTTACCAAACAAAATGCATATAATTTATTTTTTCTGCTTTCCAGCCCAGAAATAGTAGGCAGGGGCATGTGTTTCCAAACTGCAGCTTCTCACCAGCAACCAGTCGTTCCTGTTCTGCTTGTAGTTGCCGTGACGTGAGCTTTCACCTCCTCTCTTCTGTTTAAAAGCTGAATATTCTCAAATTTTCACTCCCCTTTCTCCTCCTCCACGAAACCCTCCCCCTATTGTACCCAACGCAGACTGCCCTCCCCAGCCCACACCAGCCCTCGGAGCGCTATGAACCAGCTGTAGCAGGCCCTGGATCAGTTTTACAAAGATAATAAAATGTCACAGCAGAGCAGACACTGTAAATCAACCTACATTGATTTTATAATTTTTTTTGGCTAAAATAAATGAACTTCTAATAAATGACATCACTGTGATGCATTCAAGGGCCTGTGGGAAAAATCAAGAGCACAAAGAACTCAATGACCATGGTAAATGATCTCAGTGTCGCTTTTCTATATTCAAATTATCAAATTAAACATTACTCTTGGACACAACTGTAAAAGAAATATTAGCAAAGGCCAAACAGTAGAAAGTAAAATTACAGAGCCGCAGTAGATTAAATTAAACACAGGGTCTCTATAAAAACTTTATAGCTCCATCATACAGATGTGCTGACAATAAAGCAAATACGGACCAAGACAACCACCCCGGAACAATTACAGCAATATTAACAGGATGAAGTCAAAAAACATGAGAAAAACCACACCGAAATTACTTTAAAGGATTTATTATCAAATCTTGCTTTAGGAAATCAAATTTTTAAATATCTAATTTAAAAATGTGACTAAATAACTTGAACTTGAGAGAATCCC
Source organism: Poeciliopsis turneri (assembly GCA_922788865.1). Taxonomy (NCBI): domain Eukaryota; kingdom Metazoa; phylum Chordata; class Actinopteri; order Cyprinodontiformes; family Poeciliidae; genus Poeciliopsis; species Poeciliopsis turneri. The sequence goes on along the minus strand of CAKLNU010000382.1, from coordinate 1,791,112 downwards.
AGAAATACTTTTGACTCATCAGTGTTTCAAAATTAGTCAAATTTTATGTTTTATTTGAGATGCAACAGACACTAGAGTTGGCCAATTGTTCCTTTATTAGTCGTAGTTGTTGACTGGCAGGTCAAATATTTAAAAAAAAAACAAACGACTGGGGATTTTCAATTCCCCAGTCATTCATTAAACACACCAAAAGTAAGGAAAAAAAAAATCTAAATTTTCAGTGTAGAATCCTTTTAATTTAAAAGGATGTGCTTTTTTCAAAAACAGAAATCACATAAGGGTTAGAGTTAGACCGATATGAAAATTTGGGGCAAAACAGATGATACATAATTATTATATATATTTTACTATCGTTTCAACACTCAGAAAAAAAAAAACTTTGCTCTGCTGACATTTTAAGGCTGTTGTAAAAGAAATATTTTAGTAATCGAGTAATCTATCAATTATTTTTATGATTAATTGAGAAAATATTGGTAAATCTGGCATAATACCAGTATTACTATCAGATATCAATATCAGTCCAATTTTTCATTTTTGAGCATCCCTGACAGTTACTTTTATGTAGTTTAAAAAACTAACCTGTAGCAATAATAGCTCACTTTCTAAGTTAACTTGGAAAAAAAGTTTTCAAAGATCTGAAATTATATTCAATTTAATAATAATGAAGTAAGCTCACAAATAGGCTTACAAATAATTTCTATACTCCTGCTTTTCTAGTTTATGTATTCATCTTCAGTCAGTTTAATAGATGAACTCTCACCTTGCCCCATATCTGTCAAGCTTTGGGTTTGAGAATACGGGAAATGACACCTGGAGTGGGAGGGCAGACGTGGTGGTGAGGGGCAGGCGAGCAAACGAACAAAGTAAGATGGGGATTGAGGGGAGGAAATAGACCAGGTTCCAGACACACTTAAGTCTGGAACCTTAAGTTCCAGACTTAAGGTTCCAATCTGGAACACGACCAGTAGACTAGTGGACAAATGTTAGAACGGGGGGGAGCATATTTATTTATGGCAACTTCGTTTGTCACACTCAAGAACTCATCTACCAGCCATGTACCACTACCCATTCCGACCGCGATGATATAAAATTTATTGTGCGGTTTGTCAAAGCTACACTAACACTATAAGCATCAGCTGCTCAGCCGCCCGCTGTGTTCAGTGCTTACTCCTGCAGCATTCTTTCTACCGTTCGCTCTGAACCAGCAGCTCCTAGAGGAGAAAGGCTGCCGTGCTCCAGGCATCGCAGTAGACATTTTAAGGATGTCTATTGGTCCCCCAAAAACCCAGACATTATCATCAATCAATGAAATCCCCAAGGGCCGAACTTGAAAACTGGACATTATGCCGCTAACACTTAGCTTTTGTCAACAACTCAGAGGTGGTAAGTCAGAGCTACGCATAACGCAAATAATGTTTTGGCCGGAACACAGTACGCTAAATAATAAAACATAAATTAATATGCTTCAAGGCAGGTAAATTTTTCTTGAGGAATTTTAATAATCGAGGTACTCGAATCATTCGAGCAATTGTTTCAGCCCTAGAAACAAACAAATACCACTTAGCCAATTCCCTCCCCTCCTGAAACACAAACAAAGAAAGGGTGGAAATAGACATTGGTTATCAATAACTCATCAGATCTTTACCAATAAGCTAAAAAAAATATCATATTAGGGGTTCTGGACTAATTTTGATATCCGAGATCAGCATTGCTGTTATGGGCAATTGCCAATATTATTTATGTTTTAGATATTTCCCTACCGTTTAAGAACCATTTAAAATGAACATCACGCCCACGGTTGCTTCTCTGCTTCACTTAAACACCCCACAATCCTGCACTGCATAACTATTAGTTCCACATGACCAAAACAAATACCACATGGCCAACACCATTTCAAAAAACCTACACAGATGACCACAACACAGAAATAAATATCAATTGTTACTATCAGCCCAGTTTTACTTATTGGGCTAATATTGATGTTAATCCACAAAGATGCATCCTTTGATGTATAAATGGGAATAATAATAACTTTATGCTGGGACAGAATTCTAGCCAACTATTTTCAGAAAATATCCAAAATTGATGACCCAAGACAATCCTACCAAACAGTAACAAAATGTATTTAAACACCTTGTTTAAATACATTTAAACAAATGTTCATCCATCTCGTAAATAAAAACGTAACTAAGATAATTTAGTGACTTTATTTGGTGGCGTGTGCATAAGGCTGACATGACACTTTCATCAAAAGTTGGATTGAAAGTCCACTAAAAGTGCAAACTTTGCATTATTTTGTAAATAACGACAATGTAAAGTTTGCACTTTTAATGGACTTTCAATGCAACTTTAAAGCAACTTTGTATTAAAAGTGTCATTATTTACCGAATGGTACGTCATGACAACAGTAAGACATTCATAAAGACTGATAGATGTTATGTTTATGACAGTTTCATGACAGCTTGTGCAAAGTGTTACCGATAATTCTAACCTAAAACATTTACAAGAAGGTCTTTTTATACAGTTCAAAAATATGTATAGCTTACATTTTCTGTTAAAAATGACATTCTTTATAAAACCCAATTGATACCTCTCAGAACTATACTTTATACCAACCCTACTGTAAGATTGGATGTCAAGGTGACAACGTTAGTTTCGTTGAGAGAGTTATTGCTATAAGAGTTTATTTTAAAAAATGTAAAAAGAAATTTGAATTAGCATGTACAGATTTGAGTTAGTGAAGGATTTAAATCAAATAATACCATTAAATAATGTTTTTTCTTCTATAGTTGTCATGATTTATTGAACAAAAAACATTAAATTGGAAACTCAGGCCTTAAAGAAAGTTGAAAATTGGCCAGAAAACCCTGAACACAAACCTAATTGCTTTAGGCATCGATAAACCAATGCTCAATTTTTGAGCAAAAACCGATTAAACAAAATTATTGGGTATGTCACATGACTCTACTCAATATGCTGTCAATAGTCCATTATTGAAACATTCCTTCACAAAATCAAATTTGGACATGCTGTCTAAAATGGAGGATCTTTTACATGTTCTAAATAAACAACAATAATTTACTCTGAGCGATACTAAGTTTGTCACTTTGTGTCATCTCTGACAACAGTCAGACATCAACTGGGTTTCATAAAAGGGTTATTTTTAGAAGAAATTGTATGACATACATATATGTTGTCTTGCATTAAAAGAAAACTGTTCACATATATTTTAAGTCAGAATTATCTAAATTATTATTTATCTTTTTTTTTCTCTTAAGAGTTTTTGCGGCGCTAGTGCCTCGTATTTTCGACAGTAGGCAAATAGGAAAGAGGGTAAGGAGAGGGTGGAAGAGATGCGGCAAAGGTCGCTGGGACCAGGAGTCGAACCCGCGACGTCCGCGTCGAGGACTGAGGCTTCCAAACGTGGGGCATGCTAACCCCTGCGGCAATACAGCACGCCCCCTAAATTACTTTTTATTTGAAAAATGCATGAATAATGACACCAGAATATTTTTAACTTTTTAAAACTTAATAATTCTACATATATTTTGTTATTATTTGGTAGGATTCTCTTGGGCCAGTTAATTTCAATTCAAAAATGGTAATTAGGACCTGTGCGACCAGCTACACAAACAGACAAGGATGCAAACCAAACCTGTAATTTTATTTTACAACTTTTAATGAGGGAAGACAGAGAGAGCGAGATGGAGAAAGATAGAGCAAAATATCTAATTAGTCATAAAAAATAATTGATAGAGTAGTCGATTAGTAAAATATTTTTACGACAGCTCTACTGTCAGCCCACAGTGCCATCGCAAATTTACACCGAACACTTTTTACAAAGTAAGAAAACTAACATCTAAATACTTTATAAGTAGGCATTAGAAATATATCAAATAACACATTATGGAGAAGGTAGGCATCTAACCATTAGTTACCATGGAGATAATGCCACACCATCATGTGGCATAACATGTACGGAAAAACCTGCATTGTATCTCATCTTTTGCACATTTTTACAGCTGCCCCAGTGTAAGGGGAAACGCCGTGATATAAATCATGTGGCGTGAATTCAGGCAAAGTCCACAACTTGATCATCATGTCAGAAGGTGACAAGTTCTTCTGACATGAACTTGGGTTGGTTTCTAACCAAGCTATTTCAAACTTTTGTATATCCCGCCATCTATGAGCCCTAGGTTCAAGTTCATACCAGAACGTAACACGCGTTCAGATGTACAAGTAGAAGCCATTAATAAACAGCCAAAAACAACTTTGGAAAACAATTTCATTTGCTCTGTTCAATACTCCCATGTCTTACTTCCAACGTACGTCATGGTGCCTTATCATGGTGTGATTTAAGTGATGTAGTTGCAAAGAGTCAATAAGGCCCATACTACATTCACTGCTGCCCTCATACTTAACAGCTTGGATGTTATTTTGAGGTTTTCCCTCTTTCTCTCCCTGAATGTCATCAAACCTGACCCTGATAAGGACTATGGCAATTAAGTTATTTGTCCAAGAATATATTTGAAAACTGTAATCTGGGTTTTTGTTTTTCTTTATGTAACTGTATCTTTGTGGGTGAGTGGTCTTTTAGCCCATGTCAGTACAGAAATATTTAAATAACTGATACTAATCCCCTTAGACTAGCATTACCTAGAATTTTCACATTTCCGTTTGCTTTTACTCTGGGATTGGTGCACATTTTGCACCAAAATATGATAATCTTGACAACCATTTGCTTGTGGTGTCATACAAGGAAGCAGAGTGTTTAAGTTATTGCTTTAAAATACTTTTACAGGTGTGTCTACAATCAACTGAAATGGTATGAGAAGCTCACATAACTATGACATCTTTTGGGCTTTTTCAAACTGTTTAAAGGCACATACAAGTCTCCAAAAACTGGCATTAGGGGAGCAGAAATAACTTGATTCTTGTTTTAACCACTACTGCCTTGTTTATACAATATTAGGAAAGAATTAAAAGACATAAATGAACATAATTCCATTCCCTTTTTTAAGTAAGAAAATAAAAATGCTCTTGCCTAATATGCAATAGTTTTCCAGAAATAAATCTAAACTGGTTGAAGCTAAAACTATGCCATTTGAGAAGCTTTGGCTAACCCCTATTTCCTAGACAGGCGGAATTGTCCTAAACATGTGTTTAGTAATTGGCTTAATCACTGCTCCAAATATGCTTTTCTTCACAAGTTGCCTTTTTTGAGTCTGTATACTCCTGTAAACAATTAATCAATTACTAAATTAGATTATGATTATTTCAATAATATATTGATCACAATTAATTGTTTCAACCTTAATCTGGTTAAAAACAAACATCCAAGTCCTCTCAAAAAATTTCTTTCAACAACCAACCCAAAATCATGGACTGGTATGTGTCAACACTACTCACATCTAAAGCTGCACAATACATCACAAGTACTGTATATCATCTTTCCAATATCAGTGTGCAATATTTATAATGCAGAGGAGTGTTTGAAGTGAAGGAATTGTGCTATGAATTTGTAGTTTTCATGTATAATATTTAACCAGTTGGACAGCAGATTCTCACAACAGACACAAAAGGCTTTGCTCAAGGTCACTATGATGTAAGTGCAGATAAGAAGGAAAGAAAATAGACAAATTTCACAACTGATCATTATTGCAATATCTATCCATCATTATCATCGAATCGTTTTTCTAGTCGATTATTAGAAAAACGATTATTTTCTAATCGTTTTGGAGGTTTAAGATATGCATTTTATAGTTATATTTTTTTATTGTATTTTTTCCATCCATCCATTTTCTAACACCCTTGTCCCTAGTGGGATCAGAAGGGGTGCAGGTGTCTATCTCCAGCTAATGTTTCAGGCGAGAGGCGGGGTCACCCTGGACAGGTCGCCAGTCTGTCGCAGAGCAACACAGGACAAACAACTATGCATACACACACTCAGGGAGAATTTAGAGAAACCAATTAACCTAACAGTCATGTTTTCGGGCTAGAGTACCCAGAGAGAACCCACGCAAGTACAGGGAGAACATGCAAGCTCCATGCATGGGCCGGGAATCGAACCCAGGACCTTTTTGCTGCAAGGCAACAGTGCCTCCAACTAGTATTGTATTGTATTTTACTTAACTTTCAATATTTCTCTGTTTTCCAAAACATTTAAGTGTTATGTTGTTTTTTTTTGGGGGGGGGGTTACATTAAAAGCTGTCAGACTGCTGCACAGCCTTTTGTCATAAGCAGATAAAACAATGTACTTACACATATTTTATGTTGTTTAACCATTTAATAATTTTTTGAATTTGGACACCAATATGTTGTGAATTCCAGATAAATGGAGTCTCGTTTTTTGCATAATCCAGAAATCGCAATCAGTAGTAACTGCTTTGACTGTTCCATGTAGTGGGAGAGGCATAAAAGAGATTACATTAATAAAAGCCTTTATTAAAGCCACATAAACAGTTCCCTTTGTAGAAAATTTTAACATTTCAAGCAACATGCAACAACTTGCTGCATAAAAATAATGCAGCAAGCTGATGCATTAGGTGGATACACCTTGAATATTTGTGGATACACCTTTTCCTAAAAGAAGCACAACAAAGAAGAAAACTACTTCAGGTTCTTAGAGATTTTCGATAAATTTGTGTAGAGTAACAACAAAAGAAAATCACATTTTCTCCAGTACATGACGAAACATGGAAAACTGGGTCTGGCCTAATATGAATCTATTGCCCAATATTCTCAAGCCCTATATAAATTGCATCATTCACTAAGAACTGGCAAAAAAAAAAAACATTGTAACATAATTTTTATCATATTAAACACTCCTAAAAGAAGATAGAAAGAAGTCCCGACTATTAATTCTAAAACTCCAACACTGAACATTGTGGTTGTTTTTGTACTTTTAAACTTTGGTTACCATAAAATGTTAACACAATGTTTAAGCTGTACCCACTTGGAAGTAGGGGTGTAGCAGCACAATAATCTCATGATACGATGCAATATACAATATTCTGATCACGATATGATATATGTCACGATATTTGTCAAACCATACAATTCAATACAATTTGATGCACTTTTACTATTTTCTGAAAAATTTTAGGAAGACACAGTGACATTTGTACGTCAATACAGCTCAGTAAATTAATAGTTATAGCTGATTGCTTTTAAGTTTGGCCAATTAAACTACCATCCCTCTTCCAGATTTCTCTTAATCTATGTTGAAAGGCTGATCTATGTTTGTGCTGCTGATGTTCTTAGTAGCAAATCAAATTCCCCCCTCAATCAAATTCTGCTCAAGGCCTCAAACAACCTTGAGCAGAATTTGGGCTGGCCCTAAATGAGGAGCTAAATCTGCTGCACTGTGCATCTCTCTGCTGGATACAGAGGGACAAACAGGGAGATGAATTTATGCTGCTTTAGTAATTCTTCTATTTTGTGCCTGTTTTAATAACTGCCACAGAGACTGGTTTGGTTGACGGAGCTTTATGGGATGAGTTTTTCGGAAACCCTTACTGTAAATAGACAAAGCATTTGATACAGCACAGTTTGACGAATCTTGTCACTGCAAAACTTATAAAGGAAAAAAAAATAAAACCAGCATGCTGCATGACTGTAAGGCAAGTTCAACAACTTCTCCACAGGCTGGACTACTGGCCCACAAATGCACCGAGGAACAGACAAGTAAACCTTATCAGCGCAGACACAGAGCCAACAGAAAGCGTGTGTGAGATGCAAACGCAAACATCGCACAGAATTCTTTGTTCACGTAACGGATATTAACAACGCACATGTTTGAAAGCGCAACTATGGGTTATATTTGCAGCTCACAATAAGCTGCGCAAGCAGAGCAAACACATTAGCTTTGAAATCTGTCTCATACCTCCAAAGAAACATGAGTTCTCACAGGGGATTGATATAAATCTCAATACAGGTGAGCCTGTGTCCAGTTTGAGTGAAAGGAGGCACACACAATCCACGCCGAGGTAAACTTCGGAGATCCAGCTGTGACTGTGCGCTAAGCAGCCAACACAGAGAGGTACCAGCGGTGTGATGGGTGCACTCTCCTAGCATTATGCTCTGTTAAATGCATCAATTATCAACCCAACTTTCAGGAATAATTCTGCCAGTGAAATGCACTATACAGCAAAGATGCTTGTAGTCAGCTTATGTAAAAAAAAATATTACAATAAAAAAAATACATATATTAAGCAAATGTCCCCCGTCCTCAGCGCTTAAACAAGAAACCCTCCAAAGGTAATAAATTTAAGCTTAATGCCTCAACATAAAAATGACAGCCAGAAATTGTAAACTGCTTAAAATAATAAACTATAGAATGATACAATAAGATAAAATGGCTATTTCTAAAAATGAAAAATCACATTTAAAAAAAAGTTTTTTGGGAGGAGAGTTAATATGCAACACAAATTTAATGATTGAACTTATTTTTTTCAAAAGTCCCAAATATTTGTCGAAGTGTCATGTTACTAAATCTTTGAAGAACTACAAAGAAAGAAACATAGTTTAAATTTTTTAAATGTCAATTTCTAATATTCCATCACAATGAACAGGTGAAGAGGTTGATATGTCTATTTTAGTTTAAAAGATAAAAAATATGAAATTAGAAATAAACAGTGAGTCAGCTATTCATCTTAGTTCTATTGTTTGCATACATAACAATGACATATGTATTAATTAATAACAAAATGTTGCCAGAAAGATAGTTTCTGTCCAAAATGTTACATCTGATTCAAAAAAACTTTAAATTGATCACTTTTAGCTTTATTGATTATTTGTCATTTCAACACTGACACTTATTATTAATGTTATTTTTTAATTCTAAAAAATATTTTAGCAACCCCATTGACTGAATTAAAATGTATATCATTACTTTTACATTTTATTTGTTTTTTTATGTTTTGTTAGCTCATTTTTATTCTGATTATAATATTTCCTTCTTGGGCTCAAAATTAATAGAATTTTTTCCTTTATACTGACTGAACTGATTTTTTTATAAGATTATCAATTCCTTTTTTCAAGACGCCATGCACTTAATTACAAACTCTAAACATTAAATACCATTTAAATAAAGCCTAATTTATTTAGAAATTATATTGGCTTCACATGGTTCATCAGATTTGCATACTAAACATTTCTAAAAACTGGTCACATTTAACAATTACTTTTTTGTGTTGCCTAAATGAGTAACTATTTTTTATAGCTTTACCAGTAATATTATTCATTTAGATTTTGACTTGTTTTTCCATTTTCTTTTTTGCAACAGGGCAACATAAAATGGCTGCCAGCCTTTTGGTGTGCACAGAATTACCTTTACTATAACTTCTGAATATTGTAGAAACAAGCAATTTTAGCCATCAGCTGGATTTCAAAAAATATTTTTGGCCTAGATCACCATCGGGCATGTAGCTCATTTATTCTCTGATGGTTGAGCTGTAATTATGAGCAGTGAAACAAAGAAAAAGACTACAAGAAAGCAATTTATGTGTTGTTTAACTCCCTAAATCTGCAGTGTGCATGTATTTAACTTGATTACAATGACAATGCATGATAAATACCATCATAAAGTGAGCAGGCTGGGTAATAAACATATTATTATGCAGTGGGCCGTGTTGTATGGATATCACAGAGCTCCAGTCTTTTTTTTTTGTGGGCCTGGGGGAGGGCCAGCTGAAGCATTACTCCAGCCTAGCGGCAGGCAGGAAAATAAAAGCCACATAATATAATCTGAGCAGTGAACACACACACACACACACACACACACACACACACACACACAGGAATTTAAGATGGAAACCCTTAATCTGCACCATGCCTGCCTCAGTTCTCGTGATATTTCTCACAATTTTTTTTTAAGTACAGTTTTCAGAACAAGAGCGAAAGAGGAAGGAGGAAATTATGCATGAATATTAATAATAAAATGTCCTATGCTTTGTACAGTGAATAAATAAACCAACAAATAAAATCCAGCTAGTACTACTGACCTTGGCTATATCCTGTTATTGAAAAAAACTGAAAACTTCACCTCTGGGGAAAACAATACATAAAAGAACTCCATTTCTCTCCTGAATTAATATATAAACAATGATATTATTAAAAATACACAGCCAAACTAAAATAAATAGATTTCTGTCTAAATAAATTTGTTGTATATTAAATAACCACTCACACATATTCATCGCCCTGACTAAGTGTTCTCTGCATGTTTCTTGGCTTTTTAAGGCAGGGCAATAAACCAGTTATTTCAAGTACAGAAACGTACACAATATTAACATTCCTCCTGAAAAACTGCTGGAGACAAAATGTCGGGGTGGATTTGGTGATAATATTATCAATATGCTGCTTCCTATTATTATTATTTCAACGAACCACTCCTCCACCTACTAGTCGATGTCGAGAGAATATATATATATATATATATATTTGAATGTGCAATATTGCGTCGGTAAAAATATATTTTTATATAAAAAAAAATAAAAATGGCGACGCGGCGGTTAGCTAAAAATGTGACCGAGCTGAAAAAGTTTCCTGATATTTTCAGCCAGGGGGAGGAAAAAAAGGAGGGCAGAAATTTTTATTTTTATTTCAAGCTAATGCGGGTGGGGGTTGGTAGCCGGGAGAATAATGTCGACACGACACTCACACACAAAGAAATTAATCATTAACACGGAGAAAATATCTGCGATATTAAACAGAAATTTAACGGCTGCCTTCCAGGCAACATCCCCGAAGAAATAATCAGTCTGTTTCGGCCTGAAAAGCACAAATATCAGCCGTTTATCTGCCACCTCCGGAGGTGGAAGAGGGGGGTTGAAAAAAAAAGTTGAGGCTAGCTGAATAAAGTTGTAATTGCAGTCAGACCAACTCTCGGTGGCTGATATGGGAAAACAATCAATACGACACGGTTAAATTCGGCTAAAATAAACGCGGAAATTGACTCGATTTTACACAGACGTATGGTTAAAATATCCCCGGGTCAATGTATGGTAAAATTTGCGTTCAAAAACGGATACAAACGACATTTATTTAGAAATTATATCGGCGTTACCTGTATTGCATTGTGCTCCATTGCAGTCCTGCATTCCCTCTCAGTGAGGCCCCTCTCTCCGGTTACACCGCCGGGACACGCCGACACGCAAACAAACGCACCACAGAGGAGGAGGGAAAAAAATAAAAAAGAAAGGCTTTTCTTCTATTCTACTTTTTTTCTCTTTTTTAAATGGGTAGAAATGGCACGGGATCTAGGTGTGGCCAAAGTTTGCCACAGAGTACAACTCCATATGAAAATCACATTTAAAGGGGGGCATTTTTAGTTCACTAACATGACGTATTTCCGACTGAAACGGAATACGAGGGCGGGGTTAAGATAAAAAAAAAATCTAAAATCGAATAAAAATCCATTACATTGTTCTTGCATTTACCAACACATTCTCGTTGATATTCTGAAATTGTCAAACCGTCTCTGTGAAATCACGTAACCTATATTAGCTTATAATGTTAATAAAGTGCATTCACACACAACTTTTTTTAAAGTTAGCAGCCTGTTCTGTTTACAAAGAAGTTTCCGTCTTACAGTTGGCAAAAGAAAAAGAATAATAGTCATTAATAACCGTATTAAATCCATCTTATTTTACATTCTGCTTGATGTTTTATATAGCTACAAAATAGTTTATAGTCATTGAACGTTTTCACATGTTACCCTTACACTCACAAGCATCATATCAATCCATGATAATAAACTTGAAGGGAAATTACGCATTTATAAAAAGAAGTAAAAATTTAAATCATTCAATCATATTCAACCTCTGACAGACCAAAATCATACAGTACAATTAACTGCTTTCAGAAGGTTCCCTGTGTAGTTTAAATTTAGTATAAATATACTAGTTCTCTAAAGAATTTAGTGAATATGCAGCATCACAAACACCAAGGAACAATAGACCACTGATGGGTACATTTGTAAAGAAAGTTATTTCAAGTTGTAAAATAATGTCACTCTCCATAGAGACACATGATGTTGGCAGTATCATGCTTTTCGTCAGCATGGATAAGAAAGCTGGTCATAGTTGACGGAAAGTTGGATGGAACAGTCCTGGAGGAAATAGTAAACAAACCTGAACAAAGAGCCCCTCCCATGGATGGTTCAGATCAAAGCATATAAAATTTTTAGAGAGACCTAGTCAAAGTCCATACCTAAATCCAACTGAGAATCTGTTGTCGCAATATGATATTAATATTTCAAAGGACTGATTGGAATGTATTATTTTTGCCAATAAATTATCAGACTGCGGTTGGCATTCACAGAACAAACAGAACAAATTGTTCAAGGTGCAACAAGATTCAGTGAGGGCTGAAGACACACCTGGACATCAGCAAGGAGAAAAATTAGTTATTAAAACTGACACTGTCATCACAATATTTTCCAGCATCATCCCCACAATGTTTTTTTTTTAATATTGTGCACCTCTACTCTATGTTCGAAACTGGTACCATAAAAAAGTCTTGCAGTTACGGCCATAAAGTAGCAACCTCTACTGCCCATTTCATGAAGGATTACTTTGTTTTCAGGATATTTGAAATCCATCATTCTATAATGCAAAAATATTTTTCCGTCCATCCATCCATCATTTCCAGTATAGTCCTTCCTCAGATGGTTGAGCTGTCTTAATTCTTCCTCTGGGTCTACTCCTGGTGGGATGTGCCCTGCACACTCCACAAGGAGACCACCTAACCAGATGCTGGAGCCACTTCAACTGGCTCCTCTCAATGTGCTTAAATATTTTTCAGAACTGGAAAACATGTAAGTCCACTGAAATTTTCCAGACCTTTTAGGGCTAGATTAGGAAGTTAGTTATTAAAATTCTCTTTGGGAAAAGGTTAATTATAAATTGAAAGAGTATGGCTTGGATGAAGACTGAAGGAAAAAGCAGCACGACTAAAGTTTGCAAAGTTGGATCTAAACAAATCCAACTTTGCAGACTTTTGAAACAAATCCTTTTGATCAGATGAGTTCAGAGTAGAGATGTTTGACCTTAATGCACAGAACCATGTTTGGAAAAAAAAAATCAAGTGTGAGCACACATACCAGATTTGTGGGTTGTTTTAAAGCTATGAACTTTGGTGCCATGTTGTCATTGAGTTTCCCAGTGTCGTGTGTTTACCAAGGTTTTCTAGACTCAAAATATTATTATGTTATCTGTCAGCTTAAACCTGATCCAAACAGGGTCATCAACAGGAAACTATTCAAACATTTCAGAAACCTACAGCACAATGTCTCAAAAAACCATGAAAGACCATCTTAAATGCAACTATTGGACTATAGCAGAAATATGAAGAAATTAATGTTTGCAAATATCAATGAACTGTAACAAAGTGGGATAGAAAAGTGGGCCAAAGTTCCTCCATAATGAGAGACTGAAGAAGTTAGAGAGAAAGACTATCTACAGCTACTGCTGCTAAAGGTGGTTCACATATGCTAAATCTTATAATTGAGAGTGTGCTTCATTCTTATCATTACTGTGAACATAAAGATACCATATTTGCCTTTAGTTGGAGCCAACTGGTACTTGGGAGCACCCACACAATTTGTGTTGTAAGGAGTCTGTCCACATGGAATACAATTTTACAGCAAACTCATCTGGTGGAGTTTGATAAGTCAAACTCCACCAGATGCAGATACTGTCTAATGCCTTTTAAGGCTGACTTACTGGATACTCAGGTAAATACACCACTTTTCCATGCGTGATGTCTGCACTGATGCTCTCTGGTGGCCACTCTTGACAATGACACCTCCTTGCAAATCAAATCTTTGCAATAGGGACCCCTGACAGCTATTATCCTGCAACTTTTTGATACATCCCTGCTCCAAAGAACCTGAATCATATCACTAGATTGTTATCAAGCTTCTGAAGAACTGAATGACTGAATGCTGAGGAGGGAATTCTGCCATTTCCTTCAGATGTGTTGGCACATGGAGGCATCTACAAGTTGCATCATAGTATTTCGAAACCTTTGATGTAAACAATCATCTGTCCTTCTGTCTGTTAGTATAATGATGTTCTAATTATGGTCTAAATACACAGTGTTTGATGTGAAATGTCATCTGCTGTCATTGCTGTTTCTAGGGTCATTTTCTGCTTACTTTTGACCAGATACAGCTGCTTCCTTTTTAGACTCATTTTAGTCTTATTTTGCAAGATGAGTGCAAATTCAGGTCAGGTTTGCCATTTTTCACATATAATCCTTGTTTGTGATGTCTATTAATTACAAATGCTGATAAACAATTTTGCTCAATTTTAAACTCTTAGTTCAGCCAGTCAGCAAAGTGTCCCTCATTTGACAAAACAGCTGTAACTAAATGATCTTTTTGTTAGGGTTTTTTTTATGAAGCTTATGCTCAGACTGGTTTGTAACAGTACACCCTTGCCCTGAATTGCAACTGGTGACATGTTAAACATGCAGGAAATGCATTCTGTTGTTGTTGACTCAAATTAAAGTTACAGGAGCATATTTGAATTGATATGAAGGAAATTTTATGTCAGTCACAAACTTTTTAACTTCAATTCATTCATTGGGTAACATCAATGAATGAAGAAAGGACAAAACTCCATCAGAGCCAGACACATTCACAGCTTAAGTTATTTTGAAGTTCTGCTTTGCATGCTGTGGCATTTGGCACTATCTTACCCTGTTCTAACATACAGTATGTTTGCATTTCTGGCTATGTTACTTTCAAAGGGCTTTTTTCTAGAAGAAAAATTGATTTGGAAAAAATATTTCTTATGCCCGAGTCTGTAGTTTTGTAATCATGCTATTTTCTTTTATAATTCTTTTCATGTTAGTTTTTAAAATAACATAATTTGTACATGAATTTACAGTTTCTGTCAGCCTTATGACATTTAAAAAAACAAATCAGATGATCTGATCAGTTACTCAGTTACTTGAAAAGCCTTTTTTCAAAATACTTTTTCACTCTTACTTGAGTAATTTCTTGGACAGTTAGTTAAATTTTTACTTGAGTAAAAACATGCTGAAGTAGTGCTACTCTTACTTAGTTACAATGTTATGATATTCTACCCACCTCTGACTAACAGTATCTGGAAAGAGGAGAACCTTTCCAGAAAATATATATTCTCTATGTACAAAGAAGACCCAGAACCCGGTTCTTCTGGTTCCCAGGAGACGCTCTGAGATTCTTCAGTACACACACACACACACATGGGAACACCATAAGATTAGTAAACTCCTCGCAGAAAGACCCTAGGCTGGGATTTGAATCCAAGCTCTTCTTGCATCAGTATACTATCAAATCAAAAATTAACAATGGATCTCACAAATAAGAAGGAAAGAAAAACAGGTAGAAAATAGAATATTGAACACAAATCATTGGGGAAAAGATGTTGGTAGACCTTGGAAGTGGAACTATTCTTTCACAAGCCAACACACACAGACAAGGGATGGAGGAATGCACTTTTTCACTCCCGATACTGAACTTTAGTATTGGTCGACACAGAAAAACAGTCCTGAAAAGATTTAAAACATTTTTTTTTTTCAAAACACGGATATGAATGTGCTGAATAATACATTTATTTGATAAACAAGTTTGGTCAAACAAGTTTCTTCACAGGATGAAAAACATGCTTTTGTCTAAACTGACTAGTTAGACAAAAATAGTCAGTTTAGACTAAACATGTTTGACATGTTTTACATTATCAAAAATGTAAAAATAAACTGCAACAAATCTTCTTCCAAGTGGTTCATAAACTAACAGCACTAACAACTTTTGTCATTGTGTCCAAACACTTTGGTCCTTGTTTTGCCTGAGAAACAAACTTTTCTTCAAACAGAAAAAGTTTATCCCACGTGGGAAGCTGGTGAATTCAGTCAATCTGGAAGGTGACCATCTGGAACAGGGGTAAAACTGGCCACATTGTGGACAGTGACAGTGTTCTGAGAGATAGATTTAGACAAAACCACAGAAAATACTGACAAGCCTTATTAAAATAAAGTAGCTAATGAGACAAAACTGAAACAATTGACCAGTGTTGTATAGTAACGAAGTAAAAATACTTCACTACTTTACTTAAGTATATTTTGGAGTACTTCATACTTTCCTCGAGTAAGAACATTTTTTATAACTTTCACTTTTACTTCACTATATTTCCGAACTTAATTGCATACTTTTACTCCGATACATTTTCAATGTGTGGTTTAGTTACTCGTTACTGTGACGGAGGCAAACACACGCCAACACACGCAAACATACACAATCGCTAACTTACGTTTTGTTGCAGTTTAAACTGGCGCGGTTCATCGTGGGTCACACGCGGTGTTCCCGCTTCAGTTCACATTAATCCTTATCTGTCATTTTCAAACATTTTCCCGGCTTTATTTTCAATTAGCTTTATTGTTTCCGGATCGTGACGCACCGAGAGAGAGTTGTGCGATGTGGTGACGTCATCAGAACGTACTGCGTGTTGGCTGTTTCATGGATTATTGTATTTTTTGGATTACAAGTTTATTTATTTTTTTCTCTTATTAATTATTTAAACCTTGTGGTTTAGGTAAAGCTCCTAATTTTCTTAACTAAATGATGCCTGCAGGTTTATCTATTAGCAGGTTTCATTTTGCCTGCTCTTAGTTGTGTTCATTATTTTAAGTGTATTTTACAAGTTTACCAAAATATAAAAAATGTCATTCAAACTGCATTTGCCTTGTTTTACTGTTTACTTATACTTTTCATTACATTACTTCAGTACATCCATTTTTACAGTACTTTCCATACTTAAGTACAAGACATTTTAGATACTTTAATACTTTAACTCAAGTAACATTTCAGTCGGTGACTTTTACTTTTACCAAAGTCATATTTTGGAGCTGTACCTATACTTTTACTTGACTCCGAGATTTCAGTACTTTATACAACACTGCAATTGACATTTCTGAACATAACATTTTCCAACACTAAATAAATTCATCAGAAATTCTAAATGTTTAATTCCGCAATGCATTCCAGTCTTAACATATTGTTGTATGTTAATATGGAAATAACATTTTTAGATAAAAACCATCACTAGAAGTCATACAAAAACTCAGAAATAACCAATACTTAACTCCTCTGGGAGTTAAGTATTTTGAATCGCTTCTCGTTCATTTTTTAGACGACTATAACAGAAATAAAGGCATTTTAACACATAATCTACTAGCGCCACCTGCTAGTAAGTATGTTCTGTCAAACTATCGCTCTCGCGAGAGTTTCTGTGGAAGTTTGCTGCACTCATCTGGCTTTACTTATTATCTTACAATCCCGTAGTCTGTGGTCCCTCAGTAGGCTCAGTTAACTTTCTGTTGTGAAATAAAATCTACTGAGACCTGTCTCTTAGCGAGAACTCAGCTATTTATGAAATCTGTGAAGGTGGTGTATTGTGCCAGCAATTTGATTTTTTTCAGTTTCCATTTTCTGAAGCATCTTTTTAAAGATGAGAATGTGAGGTTTAAGTGTCATGTAATGTGGAAAAAAAATAAGTTTATCTGGTGTTTGGAGGTGTAAATGTATATAATTTGATGAGAATGAAAGGGGCAGCAGATCATAAGATCTTTTATCTTCTACCTGCTCCTTTTCAAACAGATAATGTAAAATTGCATGTCAATTGTGCATAATAATTTGAGGCTGCACAGTTGGTAGCAAAAAGGTCCTGGGTTCAATTCCTGGCCCGGGGTCTTTCTGCACGGAGTTTGCATGTTCTCCCTGTGCATGCGTAGGTTCTCTCTGGGTTCTATGGATTCCTCCCACAGTCCAAAAACATGACTGTTAGCTTAATTGGTCTTTCCAAATTCTCCCTCGGTGCGAGTGTGTGTGTGCATGGTTATTTTTCCTGTTTGTTTCTGTCTTGCACTACGACAGAATGGCGACCTGTCCAGAGTGTACCCCGCCTCTTGCCTGGAACGCAGCTGGAGATAGGCACCAGTACCTCCTGACCCCACTAGGGACAAGGGTGAACAGAAAATGGATGGATGGAACACTGCAATGGACTTTCTCTTATTATAAAAGCTCCCTTTATTACCAAGTTTCTGTCAAATTCAGATCTGGACTCTACATAAGGCAGCAGTTAGACTTAGACTTAGACTTGTACCTTATTGATCCCTTGGGAAGACTCCCTCAGGAAATTGAAGTTACCAGTAGCTTACAGAAAATAGTAGCACACAGTGAACAGAATACTAAAAACACAGTTTAAATACAAAAGTACCCACTAAATGTGAGTAGCCAAACCCTATATTAAGTAAAAAATAAACAAGGAATAAGAATATAAATACAGCACAAAAAGAAATATAAGAATTTGACGGATAAATCGACCAGTAATATGGTATTGCACTATGTGGTTTGGCCAGATAAGTATGTAGTTCACATTTGCAGAAAAGTACAAGGGATCACTATTCCTTCTTCCCTCTGTCTTACGTCACCCTCCACCCCTCTCCTAATAAGGAAACCTGCAGAGCCATAATAACTCTTAGTAACTAAACTGACAAAGAATGAACTGTTTTCAAATATACATACAACAGATGCGGGCCGATATTCTAATGAATTGGCAAATACAAAACTTCAATTTGTTGCAAAGTAAATATGTAATGAAGTTAGCAACTATTTCAGTACAGTACAGTAAAGTACAGTAATAAAAAAATAATAATTCACTAAGTGTTTGTAATTTTTTTTACAGAAAGATATTAAACTCTTCTGTCGAAGAAATTTAAATGATTCTTCGTTTTTTCACAGGTGTAGTAATACTCTCATTAACCACTAGAGGGGAGCACAATAAACCATGTCCTCACAGTCCCCTCAATAATGTGTCACCTGAGTCCTAATATTTCAAATGAGTCAACTTTATCAACAAAGTGTTGGCAGTGTGTGCAATAAAATAACACATTTAGCCATCGTGTTCATTGTGACATATATAAAGAAAGACTATGTAACTATCACTCAACACTAAAACATGCAAGGGAGGCTTTCTTTGCAGATTTCATAAACAAAAACATTAACAATGCTCAAGATTTATTTGTAACAGCTGACAGGCTGACAAACTCTCCTATGATGTTACCATCTGAACTACAATCTAATATAACAAGGATTCCAACTTCTTTTCGGAGGAAATTTAAAAATATCAGAGGATTCATCTGCACATCAACTCTAAAGCCAGTACCATTGCTTTAGAACAAACAAATACAGGAAAAATACAGGAAAAATTACTAATTTCAACTACTTAATTATAAAACCCGAGAAGAAATTATAAGTCAATTAAGTTCAAGCTCCTGCTGTCTGGATGTACTACCCACACATTTCTTAAAGAAAGTCCTGCCTGTTATTGCTAATGATCTGATCCAAATAGTAAACTACACTCACATCAGGCGTTTTCCCCAGGCTTTGAAAGCAGCAATTATCAAGCCACTGATAAAAAAGAACAATCTGGACAAATCACTACTGCAGAATTACAGGACGATCTCCAACCTCCCATTCATCAGCAAAGTTATTGAAAAAACTGTGTGTAAACAATTAAATAGTTTCCTTCCAATCTGGTTTTCGTGCTCACCATAGCATGGAGACTGCCCTTGTAAAAGTGTTCAATGACATCCATATAAATACGGAGTGTGGGAGAACCACGGTGCTGGTTCTATTGGACCTCAGTGAAGCTTTTGACATTGTCGACCAGGACATATTATTGAATCGACTGGAGAGTTGGGTCGGATTCTCCGGTTCAGTCCTCAACTGGTTTGAATCTTACATAAAGAACAGGGATTTCTTTGTTTCAATTGGAAACTTCTCATCAAAGAGGTCAAAGGTCACATGTGGGGTACCCTAAGGTTCAATCCTAGGACCCATCTTATTCAATATTTATATGCTCCCACTAGCTCATGTTATAACAGGAAATAATATTAGCTGTCATAACTATGCGGATGATACATAGCTCTTCATTTCGATCTCACCAGGTGACTCTGAACCCGTCCAATCACTGAACAGATGCTTAGAACAGATACATGTGTGGATGTGCTAAAACTTTCTCCAGCTGAACAGAAACAAAACTGAAGTTATTACTTTTGGACCTAAAGAAGAACGAGCCAGAGTCAATACACAGCTTCAGTTATTACAACTAAAACCTAGAGATCAGGCCCGAAACCTGGGAGTAGTGATGAACTCTGACCTGAACCTTCAGAGCCACAAAGACAGTTCCAAAGTCAGCCTTCTATCGTCTGAAGAACATCTCCAGAATTAGAAGATTAATGTCTCAGCCAGATCTAGAGAAACTCATCCATGCATTTATCTTTAGTCGCATTGATTATTGTGTAACCTCTTTTAATTATAATGGCCTTTCATCAGCTCTGCATTGTGTTAACACCGGACCAGGACACAAGATGAGATAAAAATGTAGTTTATCTGTGTGAAACAGAATATAAAATAATCAGGGACCAGGTTCGTTACAGGCGGTACAGCACCCTCGCGCCCATCTCTCGTGAACTGGCCAACGGCCGTATTTTATACATTAACATTAGACAGAATTATTAGGAAATAAAACAATAAATAAACAACACAATATGTACCTGTGTGAAACAGAATATAAAATAATCAGGGACCAGGTTCGTTACAGGCGGTACAGCGCCCTACAAGGAAACAGTATTTGGCGTTAGCAACAAACTAACAGAACATCCACCAGAACCGTTACAATGTTCCTAGTGAACCTACCTCGCGCCCATCTCTCGTGAACTGGCAACGAGATGTCTGGGTTCACTATATTTAATGTTGCCAACCACCAGGAGGGGGTGCTGTTTCACCCATTACAACCGAACCAAACTTGGAAGTAATGACAAGTGGAATTCTGTACAATATTAACTATGTTACACTCCCTCCTGCCGAATTCCACTTGCCCCATTACAACAAACAAAACTAAACAACAATAGAAAAAAAAACAAGAAAGAGAAAGAAAAAGAAAAAAAAGTTCAGTAACACTGGGCAAGGTCCAGGTACAAAAGCACAAAAGGGACTAAGACCACTATTCAAATGCACAGGAAACCAATACACAACCACCGTTTCCAAAGTCGCTTGTGAGGTACAATCACCTCAAATTCACAGTTACAGATATCCAGTAACAGACTATCCCATAGGGATCAGTATGAGAAAAGATTGGCCAAACCCTCCCTACATACATGGGAAAAAAAATATGCCCATTTACATATTTTGCTAATATGCAACTGCAAATGCACCTCCCAAATAGCAAAACAGACATGAAATATCAAAATTGTTATAAAACATCAAGGTCAAAATTGAAACAAATAGAACTGTAGTTTTACAATTAAGAACTCATCAAACTAAAGCTGTTCTTTGGTGCATCATTTCAATTAGCCTCGTCACTGGTTTCAACAACTGCCCAGCTCTAGATCTACGGGCAGTCGCACCATCAACTACTGCCACTGCAGGAGTACAAGTAACAGGTACATCAGTGAGAGTGTCAGGAATAGGAGTCAGAGAGGTCTCTGGGCAAGCCATTCGGACTGCTGTGCAGCCGGGGTCTGCTGAACTGCTGTCCATCGAAACAGTTCCATCAGAGGGTTGTAACTGATCAAGGACTGGCTGGGCTAATGGCAACACCGTGCCCTCTGATAGGGCATTAGTAGGTTCCGTGGCTCCCTCCAGCACAGTGCCCTGCACCTGCTTGGCATCTTCTCCCCCTGTCTCGCTGCTTGCTCCCAAAGGTAGGTCAGATACCCACGCTCTTGTTCTAAACTCTGCTGAGTTAGAAATGACTTCACTGATTGGTGACCTCCCAACACTTAGGTCAAGTGAACTTGATGTCGGAGACAGAACAACCTCCTCCTGGTCATCCTGAGGTAAAGGCAGAAAGTTTACTGGCATTAGCAGGTTGCGGTGAACCACTTTTATTTGGCCTGTAGTGGGATTCTGGATTCTGAAGGTGTGGCTCTCATCATCCTTTCCAACCACCACATACACCGTGCTATCCCAGCGGTCAGCAAGCTTCCTTTTTCCACGTTCTCCTTTGTTGGCCAGCAGCACTCTGTCGTTCACGTCCACTGGTACACCACGAACTCTCCGGTTGTATAGCTCAGTGTGACGCTGGAGCTGTTTAGTTGCTGTTGACTGAGCTACAGAAATAGCCTCTCTCATGTCACTCCGCAGGGACTCAATATAGCGGTCATAATCCACCACCTCCGGATCACTGAGCACTGAGCCAAAGATGACATCCACCGGAAGACGTGGCACCCTCCCGAACATGAGCAGGAACGGTGCATAACCTGTCGTCTCATGAACTGTACAATTGTAGGCAAATGTTAGAGATTTCAGGGTCTGAGGCCAACGATGTTTAGCTCTTGGTGGGAGTGCTCGAATCATGTTGCCTAGAGACCGGTTCATTCTCTCACACGAGCCATTCCCCATAGGGTGATAAGGCGTAGTGTGGGACTTTTGCACGCCAGCCACATTCAGCAACTCTGCAATAAGCAAACTCTCAAAACTGGCCCCCTGATCAGAATGCAGTCGCTTGGGAAACCCATAAATGCAGAAATAGTTGTTCCATAACTGGTGTGCGACTGCTTTTGCTGACTGATTGGGGCACAAGAACGCATGTGCCATCTTTGTGAAGTGGTCAGTAGCTACGAGCACATCCAGTGAACGGTTTGAAGAATCCTCAGCAGTCCAGAAATCAATACTGACAAGTTCCAGAGGTTCAGAGGTTCTTATGTTTGTCAGAGGAGCTCTTGCTTCTGGCTCTGGTGACTTGCTGACAACACACCGTCTGCAGTGTTTTACATACTCGGTAACATCGTGCACTAGGCCAAGCCAATAAAACCTCTGTCTTGTCAGGTATAGAGTTCGTTGCTGACCCTGGTGACCAGCCTCATCGTGAACACCTTCTGATGCAGTGAGCGGGGGACGACAAAAAGGTAGGACTTATTCTTCGTGACAGGGTTTTTAGCTACCCGGTACAGAACTCCATCTCTCAATGCAAACTTTTCCCAGCCTTTCAAAAGCTTGAGGACTTCTGACGACTCCTTGACACGTTCCCTCCTGGAAGGTCTCCATTTTCTTTCTACAAAGAAGATCACCCTACTTAGAACCGGGTCATTTCTCTGCCTCTCCTGCAACACTTTAAGTGACAGCACCTCTGAGTTGACTTGTGGGGTTGTCAGAACAGTCTGTGAGAACTGTGGCAGGAGGAGAGCATGAGGGCACACCACAGGACCATTTTCACTGCATCCCTGGAGTACAGCAGCAACTTCTAGTGATGATACTGCTCCTGTCTTAACAACCGCCACACCCTGGCATATCTGTGGGTCACACTCAGATGCTGCAGGGGGGTTGGCTGACCAGCGAAACACCTCCTGGATTCCATTAGCACCAACCACTGCGGCCTCTGCCAGCAGCTCGTCATAAGGCACTCTCGTCAAATGGTGAGACGTACTAGACTGTACGAAGGGCTCTCTGCTAAGGGCGTCAGCCACCACATTCTTTGACCCAGGGATGTACTTGATGTCAAACTGGAATGGTGCCAACTTAGCAATCCACCTCTGCTCACACGCGTCCAGCCGAGCTTTGGACAGGATGTAGGTTAGTGGATTGTTGTCTGTCCACACGGTGAATTTGTGACCTCTCAACCAGTAATGGAACTTCTCACACACCGCCCATTTTAAGGCGAAGAATTCCAGTCGGTGGGCAGGATATTTAGATTGGGCATAGCTGAGCGCTTTACTTGCAAAAGCAATCAGTCTGGCTGTTGAACCACCAGCCGGCACTTGTGACAGGACTGCACCAAGTCCGTTGGTAGAAGCATCCACAGACAGGAGAAAGGGCTCATTGAAGTTTGGGTGGGCCAGCACCACACGATCTAGCAAAGACTGCTTCAGTTGATGGAAAGCCTCCTGACAATCTGCAGTCCAATCTTCAGCACGGAGCTGTTTGCGGACTTGACGGCGTTTTCTCCCACCCCCCACGTGGACCTTTAGAGCATGAGATCAGCTGAAACAATGGTTTGGCCATAGCAGAACACCCCTCAATAAACTGCTGGTAGTAGACTACCATGCCAAGGAAGGAGCGGATCTTCCTCTGTGAGGGAATATTCGTGCCAACCTCCATAAGGTCTGACTCAGTAATGGCGGTGATAGCAGTCACTTTATCAGGGTCAGACTGGATCCCATCAATGCTGATGAAATGACCGAGGAACTTCACTGACCTTCTCAGAAAGTGGCATTTCTTTGGGGCGAGCTTGAGGTTATGGTTCTGGAGTCTCTGGAAGACCATGTGTAGGCGCTTAAGCGCTAGGTCTTCTGTTGGAGCAAACACCAGGACATCATCCAGGTAGCACAACAAGCTCATGAAGTTCTGGTCACCGAAGATGTTTAACATCATTCTCATGAATGTTGCTGGACTATTACAGAGTCCCTGAGGCATCCGATTATACTCATACAATCCAAATAAGCAAGGTTTGGTTTTGGAGTAGATGCTTCTGGGGTATTCAAAAACCAACCCCTGCCTGTAGCAACTGCAGGCATAGGAGTAAACATGCTAAACCCCCTTCCCCTACCAAAAGAATTGTTGCTTGCCATAACTCACAGCACTTAGTGATCAAAAGCAAAAATCAATAAATAAATAAAACGTTTTTTGTTTTTTTTTTAAACACTTACAAATTAAAAACAGTGGCGAAAGTGCGCCTTCAACAGATCAACAAGTAAAGCCCGAGTAAAATAAAACTGTGACATTGAAAGTAACTTTGTTTCAAAGTGCTCTTCCTTAGAGAGAGCGAAAAAAAAGAAAAAAAGAATTCCGGTAAAAACCAGAGCGCAGCCTAACGTTAGCTCTGCTCGACACACAAAACTGTTAAAATAATAATAAAAATAACACCACGATTTCAAAACTGACCACCACTACACTGCCGAAGCGGCAAAGAGTTCATACGGAACACCGTGTCTGATAACCGGGACCGATGCGCCGCTCACAATCCGTTGAGGCGTCGGGAAGTAGACGGAGCCCGTGTTCCGGGAAGTAGACGTGGCCACCGCGCTGGCGTAGTTGAAGAACGGGTCACGGGCACCAATGTAACCTCTTTTAATTATAATGGCCTTTCATCAGCTCTGCGTTGTGTTAACACCGGACCAGGACACAAGATGAGATAAAAATGTAGTTTATCTGTGTGAAACAGAATATAAAATAATCAGGGACTAGGTTCGTTACAGGCGGTACAGCACCCTCGCGCCCATCTCTCGTGAACTGGCCAACGGCCGTATTTTATACATTAACATTAGACAGAATTATTAGGAAATAAAACAATAAATAAACAACACAATATGTACCTGTGTGAAACAGAATATAAAATAATCAGGGACCAGGTTCGTTACAGGCGGTACAGCACCCTACAAGGAAACAGTATTTGGCGTTAGCAACAAACTAACAGAACATCCACCAGAACCGTTACAATGTTCCTAGTGAACCTACCTCGCGCCCATCTCTCGTGAACTGGCAACGAGATGTCTGGGTTCACTATATTTAATGTTGCCAACCACCAGGAGGGGGTGCTGTTTCACCCATTACAACCGAACCAAACTTGGAAGTAATGACAAGTGGAATTCTGTACAATATTAACTATGTTACAATTGCAACAGCGTCTTCGCAGGTGTGTCCAACAAATCAATCCTCCAGTTGCAGCTGATCCAGAATGCTGCTGCTCACAATAAAGCACATAACACCAGTCTTAAAGTCCCTACACTGGCTCCCTGCAGCTCAAAGTATAGATTTTAAAATACTGTTGTTAGTTTACAAATCACTGAACGGCTTAGCACCACAATACATTAAAGATTTGCTCTTGTTGTATCAACCTGCCAGACCTCTCAGGTCTGGTCTGCTCTGCATCCCCAGAACCAGAACCAAAAGTGGAGAAGCAGCTTTCATCATCTATGCACCACAAATTTGGAACAAACTTCCAGAAAACTGTGAAACAGCTGATACACTGACTTCCTTTAAATCTCAACTAAAAATGCGCCTGTTTAGAGTTGGGTTTGACACATAATCAATAACAAATTTAATGATTATTGGCTGAAAGTGCTGCAATTATACCTACATATTAAAAATGTTTTATTTGGATTGTTATGGCTATTGACTTAATGTAGTTTTTGATTATTGATTCTATATTGCATGACTTTGTGTTTATTATGTAAAGCACTTTTAAATGCCTTGCTCCTGAAATGTGCTATACAAATACAATTTGATTGATTGATTGATTGTTGACTTATAGACTACATTAATTCAGAGCATTTTCTCAACAGTACAGTTACAACTTATGCCTTTTTAATCAATTTATTATCAATGAAAAATATTTTCACTTGAAACACAAACCTTAAATATGGACTTTTAGCTTAATGAATGAAAATTAATCCTCACATTGATTATAACAAACAAGAAATCTCAACTCCCCCCACATGCTCACACACATAGATTGAAATGCCAAAGAGCTCAAATCCGGTTTGCAAATTAAAGAAATGATCGCTTAATTCAATGTTCACATCAGGAATGTTTCTTGTTCCTTATATAAAAGCAGCTGTGCCTCGCCCAGCTGCTTTTACTGGTAAAACAGGATCTGAAGCGCTTAGCTGCACTGCAATATGAACTGATGTGAGCAGTTGTAACCACCAGGGGGAGCTGGTAAACCTGTGTCTAGAAGCCAATTTAATTTAGTTGAACTTAATTTAACTTTAATTAGGTTTCCTTTTAGTTTATTATACTTTAATTCAGTTTCAAATAAGTTAAATTTAATTTTCATTTTGTAAAATTTGATTTAATTAATGTAAGTTCCAACCCAAACCCTTGAATGTAATATCCATTCATTCATTTTCTAACACCCGTGACCCTAGTTGTGTCAGGAGGTGTTTGTGTCTACCTTCAGCTAATGTTATGGGTGAGAGTCGGGGTCACCCTGACAGGTTGCCAGTCTGTCACAGGGCAACACAGAGACCGACAGGAAAAACAATCATGCACACACACACACACACACACACTCTCACACCTAGAGAGAATTTAGAGAGACCAATTAACCTGACAGTCATGTTTTTGGACTATGGGAGGAAGCTGCAGTACTAATTTAGTTTAATTTAATTTATGTTTAAAGCACAAATTCAAAAACAAATAATCTTAAGACCGGTCAAGTTTACAGTTATATATAAATACAATAAAATAAATTCACATCAGCATGATACAGTCATAGCAACAAATTATATTTATTTAATTTGATCCTAAATGTAATTCAAGGCATTGTCATGAATTGCAGTGGAGAGGTGATGAGGAAGGTTGAAATGAAAGAAGTGATGATTTCAATGAAGAAGTCAGGAATACAAAGTCCAAACACAGCAGCACATAATAAATGGAAGGCTAAGACTAAAAACTAATAGCAACTGGAGATAATGGACAACCTGACAAAACAGATAAGACAAGGAACAAGGAACACAGGTGGGATTAAATACACAGAGGGTAATCAGGGAAACAAGACACAGCTAGGAATAATCAAGGGGTAGACAGGACAACACCAGACTAAATTAGTTGAAAAGGACACAGAAACCTAAATTAACACAGAGAAAAATCCAAATCCTCACACATTCTAATTCTGTTCATTGTATGATTATATAATAAGCTGATTCAATTCATACACTCATTCTGCAAATAATGGAAATTAATGACTCAGTTTCAAGAGGAAGAAATATGCAGCAGATAATTGCTGAGCATCTGCAGACTCATGGAATGAAAATGCAGCTGGTCTTAGCTTCAGTAGTCAGTTCAGGAGAGATCAAAGATCAAAAGGATAATTTTTGCCATCATTAAAATCCTTTCTGTGAAAAGAGGAGGGAAGAACTCCAAAGCAAACAAAGAACATCTGTCATTGAGCTGCAAGGCACGAAACCAAATGTTTGGGTCTTTGTCTTCATGTTTCCTGTGAATCTATGCAAACAAAATCAGAGATGATTGGTTCAGCCAAGTAAACAAGAATTTATTCACAGAACAGGATGAACAAACAACAAAGTCTGCAATGAACCACAAAACACAATGAATATAGAAATGCAGTTCTAAAGTCAATGACCCAATCATAAAACATGTAAATAAGTCGCTTTAAAATATTTAAAAAGTTGGACTTTTTTAATCAGAAATTTCTTTATATTCATTTATAATTTCACTACATTTTTCTGACCATTTCCTTTTGAATATTTTACATATTATCTCTCTTTCCCAAAGTGCCTTTGTGCACTCGGGAACTCCTCTGCACTCCTCTTTTAGACATGTCAGACTGCTTGTGTTTCAGTGATAAATGAGAATGCAACCTGAACTGAAAATATTAGTAGCTCATGTATTGTTCTTTTCTTTGTTTATCCTATGAGAAGAGTGGAGCTCTTGGTAAATGTGACGGGCGCAACAAAGCCATGAACAGGTCTACTTGGGCATTTTGAGTTATTTACAAGTTCTGAAAGTCTAAGCTTTCCAATGATTTCAGATACATGGAAATTAAAGAAGTTGTTCTTTACTACCAAGAGTGCATTAATAACTTTTAGGGTTATTTGTGATGAAGAAGCACAATGAAAGAAAAATAGACTTGAGTTGCTTTAGCAGAAACAAAAGAAATCAATTTCAACACAATTAAATACACAAATAATCCACCCACCCATCAATTGTATTTATTAATTGTATTTAATTAATTTAATTTAATAATTTAATTAAATAGAAATAACTATAGCTATTGATGTGGAAGCAGAGTACCATTCATTACCAAGCAAAGTCATATAAAACAAAGAACAGTTCTGACTGAGTTCAGGGGTTCAGTCCTACCACTCAATGCATAGAGCCGTTCAAAGGACTTAAATTGCTAGCAGCAGTGATGTGTGGTGTATATATATATATATGTATGTATATATATATATATATATATATATATATATATATATATATATATAAAAATTCCCTTCTCACCCACCGCGGGTGGTTCTTATCCTCTGAGCTCGGGTCCTCTACCAGAGGCCTGGGAGCTTGAGGGTCCTGCGCAGTATCTTGGCTGTGCCAAGGACTGCACATTTCTGGACTGAGATGTCTGATGTTGTTCCTGGGATCTGTTGTAGCCACTGCTCCAGTTTGGGGGGTGACTGCCCCGAGGGGTCCCCGATGACCACAGGCACCACTGTGGTCTTCACCTTCCAGGCCCTCTCCAGTTCCTCCCTGAGGCCCTGGTATTTCTCCAGTTTCTCGTGCTCCTTTTTCCTGATGTTGCAATCGCTTGGTATTGCTACATCTACCACAACGGCTTTCCTCTGTTGTTTATCCACTATGACAATGTCTGGTTGGTTCGCCATTACCATTCTGTCTGTCTGGATCTGGAAGTCCCACAGGATCTTAGCTCTGGCATTCTCCACCACCTTTAGGGGGTGTTTCCCATTGATCTCGGGGTTTCCAGTCCATATTCTGCACAGATGTTTCTGTACACTATGCCTGCCACTTGGTTATGTCGTTCCATGTATGCTTTCCCTGCCAGTATCTTGCACCCTGCTGTTATGTGCTGGACTGTCTCAGGGGCCTCCTTACACAACCTACACCTTGGGTCTTGTCTGGTGTGGTAGATCTGGGCCTCTATTGCTCTGGTGTTTAGGGCCTGTTCCTGGGCGGCCATGATGAGGGCCTCTGTGCTGTCCTTGAGCCCAGCTTTTTCCAGCCATTGGTAGGATTTACTGATATCAGCCACTTCGGTTATTTGCTGGTGGTACATCCCATGTAGGGGCTTGTCCTCCCATGATGGTATCTCTGGCACTTCAACCTCTGTTCCCTGTTGTCTGAGACATTCACTGAGCACATTGTCTGTTGAGGCTTTGTCCCTGATGTATTTATGGATCTTAGTTGTTTCGTCCTGGACAGTGGTTCTCACACTCACTAGTCCTCTGCCTCCTTCCTTGCGGCTCGTGTACAGTCTCAGGGTGCTGGATTTGGGATGGAACCCTCCATGCATTGTTAGTAGCTTTCTAGTCTTAATATCTGTGGCTTTTATCTCCTCCTTTGGCCAGCTAATTATTCCAGCAGGGTATCTGATTACTGGCAGGGCATAGCTGTTTATCGCACGGATTTTGTTCTTGCCATTGAGCTGGCTTCTCAGGACTTGCCTTATTCGTTGGAGGTATTTAGCTGTTGCTCCTTTTTTGTGTTCTAGTTGTTGTTCCTCCTATGTCTGCTATTGTTCCTTCTGGGAGTGAGACCCCCTTCTGTGCGGATCACCTTCCCCCTCTTTGTAATCAGCCGACCACACTTCTCTAGTCCGAATGACATCCCAATGTCCGTGCTGTAGATCCTGGTGGTGTGGATCAGTGAGTCGATGACTCGCTCACTCTTGGCATACAGCTTGATGTCATCCATGTAGAGAAGGTGACTGATGTTGGCCCCATTTTTGAGTCGGTATCCGTAGCCAGTGTTGTTGATAATTTGGCTGAGGGGGTTCAGGCCTATGCAGAACAGTAGCAGGGACAGAGCATCTCCTTGGTATATGCCACATTTGATGGACACTTGTGCAAGTGGTTTGCAGTTGGCTTCAAGGGTGGTTTTCCACAGCCTCATTGAGTTTGCAATGAAGGCTCTCAGAGTCCTGTTGATGTTATACATCTCTAAGCATTCAATGATCCAAGTATGCGGCATTGAGTCATAGGCTTTCTTGTAATCAATCCAAGCCATGCACAGGTTGGTGTGTCGGGTTTTGCAGTCTCGGGCAACTGTGCGGTCTACGAGGAGTTGGTGTTTGGCTCCTCTGCTATTTACACCGATACCTTTCTGTGCCATGCTCATGTTCTTATCCATGTGTTTGCTTATCTTGGCCGCTATGATGCCTGACATGAGCTTCCAGGTTGTGGAGAGGCAGGTTATTGGTCGGTAGTTGGGTGGGACTGGACCCTTTGATGGATCCTTCTGGATTAGGATTGTCCGCCCTTCAGTTAACCATTCAGGGTGAGTCCCACTTTGTAGCAGCTGGTTCATTTGGCCTGCCAGTCGCTCATGGAGGGCAGTGAGTTTCTTTAGCCAGTAGGCATGGATCATGTCAGGCCCTGGTGCTGTCCAGTTTTTCATACCTGAGACTCTTTCTTGGACATCTGTCACAGTGATGGTTACCGGGGCTTGCTCAGGGAGGTTGCTATGGTCCTCTCGTAGAGAGATCAACCACTGTGCATTGCTGTTGTGGGACGCCTCCCTTTCCCATATGCCTTTCCAGTATTGTTCAGTCTCCAGCCTTGGTGGGTCTGCTCTGTTGTTATTACCCTGCCATTGAGAGTACACCTTAGCTGGTTGAGTGGAGAAGAGCCGGTTAATCCTTCTGGATTCATTCTCCCTTGTGTATCTCTTTAGGCGGCTGGCCAAGGCTTGGAGCCTCTGTTTGGCATTTTCGAGTGCTTCAGGTATGGGCATCTGCCTGTACTTTCTGGGTACTTGTCTTTTAATTGTCCCCTATGGAGCTCTGATAGTTGGCTCACTTCCCTCCTTGTTACCTTGATTTTAGCCTCTAACCGTCTTTTCCATGGTGGGTATTGGGTCTCATGGTTGCTCTTATAGCCAAGTATCTCAAGGATCACTGATGCTGAGTTGTAGATCAGCTCATTGGTTTTTGGTTGGGGGTTAATTTTATCAGCTCATTTTTACCTATTGTAATTGGCGCCGGGGAGGCCTATATATATATATATATATATATATATATATATATATATATATATATAAATAAACTATATAAACTCAGAAATATATTTTATATTAAGTTACATTATCACCACAGTTTTCTGATCATTTCTTTTTTCCTTATGTTCCATGTTGTCTCTTTTCATCCAACTCAGTTTATTCAAATGTTCTTCTGTACATTTTTAAATGTACAAGGAAATTACAATGCAATCGGTCTATGTCTTTGTTTCACTTCTCTATTAGAGATGTCAGACTGCCTGTATTTCATTGGTAACTGAGAAGAAACAGCTACCATCTAAAATGAATGATAAAGAATAACATTTATTACTTATTACAATGAAAACCAAAATCATTTATACAGTTGGCACTGCTTTCATTTTGTCACATTATTTAAAAAATGGCATATTTCAGATAGTTTATGTCCTTCTCAATAACAATTGAATGTCATTATTGGAATTACAAGCAACCTGATGAAGCCAACAGCACCCCGTCATTTGTACAAAGCAGAGTCGTGATCCCTTCAATCTGTGCCTTGAAATTCTGTCCATAAATGTTCTGAACCGAATCAGTGACAAAGGGTGCTTTGTCAGAGTTCAACTCTTACTGGGAATTCACCCAACTTTCTGCCAGTAATGCAGACCAAGCTCTGACCCCAATCATACAACAAATTTCAAAGAGTAGTTACCCAAAGTACCCCAAAGTCCTAGAGTATGAGGTACCAGTACCAATTGCTGGAATCGACTACAAAACTTGGTAGAACAACAAAACTCTGGGCTAGGAGAAGTTTCCTAGTGAGATAGGAAAAGAGTTCATGGCAGCAGTAGTTCAGTTAGGGGTCCTGTCATAGAAAGAAACAGTTGAACAGTTAAAATTGCTGAGCTAGTAGATCATTATAAAAAATAGTGAATACACAGATGATCCTAGCACACAGATGGAGGAACTACTGAAGCAGTTCCTTCAGTAGCTCAGTTCAGGAGAGATCAAAGATCAAAAGTATAATTATTGCGGTCATTAAAATCTTTTATGTGAAAAGAACAGCGAGGACGTGAAGTCCAAAGCACACAAAGAACATCTATCATTGACGTAGTTTCAAGGCAGGGCACTAAACGTTTGGGACTTTGTCTTCATGTTCTTGTCCTGTGAATCTATGCAAACAAAATCAGACATGATGGCTGGTAGGCTGGTGGTTCAGCCAAATAAACAAAAATGTATTCAGAGAGCAGCATCCTGTATGAGCAAACAACAATACCACTGGAAAAAGAAAAAGATCCAATCATAAAACATGTAAATATTTTTTTGAACATAGAACTTTATCTTATATTAATTTATATTTAAATATGTTGTATGTTGTCTGACCCAATGCCCTTGTGCACTCAGTTTATTCAAATATTTCACTGCTCTATTAGAGATGTCAGACCACCTGTATTTCAGCAATAAATGAGAATAAACAGCTACCAACTAAAATGAATGATAAAGAACAAATTTGATTTCTTATTACAATAAAGGCCAAAATCATTCATACAGTTGGCACTGTTTTCATTCAACCAAAACTTTTAAGACCTGTGACAGGCATCTCTTAAGAAATAAAACAGTGTAAAGGATTTTGGAATAAAATAGAAGAATTTATCAATATTTGTGTGTAGTTAATTTAAAAATAGCACATTGAAGATAATTTATGTCCTTCTCAATAACAAATTAATGTCATTATTTCAATTGAAACAAACAACCCCTTCTTATATTGTCTCACCAACTTTTTTTTGCATGTTTCCACTGGTATTGTGATTTCTTGTTGTGAATTAGCACTTTAGAAATAAACTGAATTCAGTTTAACTGAATTGAACAATCTTATCTTATGATCTCCAAGTTGAGGTTTGATGGCCTCTTACCATCACCCTAACCTTGAGCTCTCATTCAGGCCAGGACTCTAGCTGAGCCACTCCAAACTGTTACTATTACTATTAGTCACAAGAGACAAGCTCATAAAACGATAGCTTTATTTTAAAGCCACAACAATGCTTTTGGGCTCAACTGCAGCGGTAGCGATGACATGCTGTGGGATTACTTTTCCTTTGATGGAACCGAGGTTTTAGTCAGCTTTCATTTCATTTTTGGTTTCACAGTGATTCAACGCATGAGCCAGAATAAACAAGACATCTACTCTGACTTCCTCCTCGATGACAGAGTTTGTCATCTTCTATAAGGGAGAGCCCAGACACCCTGTGGAGGAAATTCATTTTGGTCGCTTGTATTAGCAATAGTGTTCCTTCAATCACTACCTAACGCTTATGACCATAGTTGAGGGTAGGAAGGTAGATCAAAATAGAAAGCTTTGCCTTTTAACGCAGCTCTCTTTCAACCACAACAGATTAGTTTTGAGCTAATCTACCAGTTTTGAGCTAACATGTAGGAGACCAGAAATCTCCTACTCCTATTTCCCTTAATTTGTGAACAAGACCACTTAAACTCCTCCAGTTGGGAAAGGACATTGTCCTTGATCCACAGAAGGGTCAAGGACTCTTGTTCCACTCTTCTGACTCAAGACAATAGCCTTGGATTTAGTGGCAAAGAGCCTCATCACAGATGTTTCACATTTGGCAGTGAACAGCACTAGTAATAGATGTTGATCATGACCTGATCAAGCCAACAGAACCACCTCATATACAAAGAGTGGAAACATAAATCAACCAACACCATGACTGCACCTAGAAATTCTGTCCATAAAAGTTCTGAATAGAATCAGTGTCAAAGGGCAGCTTTGGCAGAATCCAACTCTCACTGGAAACTAACTTGACTTACTGCCAGTAATGCTGATCAAGTCTGACACAGTCATACAGGGACCCAACAACCTTTATCAGAAGGTATAGTATCCCATACTCCCCACTAAAACCCACTGTATTGCTTCAAGTCCACAATGTTCAGAGTTGTTGGGCAACTCCTATACACCCTCCAAGACCCTGCTCAGTGTGTAGAGCTGGTCTTCCTGTGAATAAATTTAAATTTTCAACAAAATATTAGTATGTTCACAAATGCATCAAGATTATTAGAGCTGTTTCTCCACAATGTTCATCAGCTGAACATGCCTTACAAAGAAGAAACCTGCTTTTTAAGAGCATGTACACTTTAATGTCCACTAAGATGACTCATATTAAAAGAGCTGTGTGTTTTTGCAAAGCAAATGTTCTCCCAACAGGGAGTGACACATATTCTCATGCATTCTGAGTTAATGTTTATGAATAAAATTAACTATCTGTAACTAACCTGACAAGTTTTCTTCCACTCCTTCTTCTTTTGACATATTTCAGTGATGGCTCAGGACATGACAGCGATAGATCAGAATGTAACTGATGGAGATTATTTTCTTTGGGGTTCATCAAGTTTCTAGAAGTTGAATGGTATGAAATAAAAAAAATGTTTAAAGTGACGCCTTCACAGGGAGGGGACTGTCTGTTCTTTGTTTGTGCAGATGTATTCTGGACAGTTGAAACATTCACATAACTGGAGTTATATTAAGAAGTGACCTTTTGTAAATCTAAGACAATGTGTCCTTTCTTTTCAGCAATTATGGCTTAGGAATAGAAACTCAATTTAGAAAAATTAATTTCTGAGTAAGAGTTCAAATTGAGTCAACATGATTCAGTGAGATGGACAAGTTGACAAGTTGAATTTGTTTTGCCTCTCATGTTCTGTCCAAATTCCTCCTATGCATCAGTTTTATTGTTATCATTGTCAAAAAAAAAAAAAAAAAAGCATGGACATTTGTCTCTTTGAATGACATAATATGCAGGTTCTATGAAAAGCACAACTTCTTTGGAAGGGCGGTGTTTGAGAAAGTCCAGCTAAAAGACAAAAAGAAATAAATATCCTTTAATTATCAGTCAAGTTGAGACAGGTGGGGCCGTGAGAACAACAGTGCTGGACTTAAGTCAAACCGGCAGATCAGTTGGATGGCCACGGCCCTGATTTACCTGATTTCACAAAGAAATCACAGCAGTGTTCCTCTCTGAACAACAGGAAGAGACACACAACCAGGGTCCAATTTATATTACGTAGCAAATTCAAAACAGGTATAGCAAGAAAAAGATGTGTCAGGGTGTAGTCAGTAAACAGAAAGAGATAAAGACGAATCAAATGACATGTAAACAGTACACAAATTGCTTTGCTTATGATTATGACAATGATAATAATGATAACTCTAATATTTTTTCTATTCAATTCAGTTTATTCATAAAGCAGCAATTGACAATAATTGTGTCTCAAGGCATTTTATAAAAGTAAAATGTACAAAAAAAAAAATTCAGTCTGGTCCATTCAGTGGACCCCCACCTGTTCAAGAGGTAGACAGTTCAAGTTGTCAGTATCATATAGGATCGATAGCAGAATGTCAAGATTGATACTTTAGTTTCAGATTCCCTCATGAAATTTTATTTTATTTTTGTGTTACAATTTCTCAACTCTACCTCAAAAAAGACTTTTTGAATTTCTCTCAAAAGATGTTTATTTAAGAAAAATGTACACTAATTTATTTAGTTGGTCTATTGTTTCTGTTAATCTTGTTATAATGTAAAAGTATTTTGTACACACTTATAAACTTTGTTCAAATTCTAAGGTTTTAACAATACAATCTAAGAAACACCGACAAAAACACCTACACTTATGACATCTTTCATAAGTTTTTATGTCGAGCTTAAATTATAAAAATCATTGGTATTGGTATTTACAGTATGTTGCTGACCCTGTATTTATTTGGTAACTGATGAATACCAAAATATGCATCTATACTAATTATGATTCAGTTATCACATTTTTTTTTCTCTGGGACATAATTATAACTTATTTGCAGGAATTTTGCCTATTTACTGATTTTTTTTGTCTAAAATATTCAAAAGACAAATGCACCTGAAAAGGTGAAATACATGGCACAATGCTACTTGACATGCTATTGGCTGGTGATTTATGGTCTGCATTGGAATTTGCTGCAATCAGTGAGTTGGTTTGACATATTGGAGTATGTGATGCTTGTTAATATGTTGTGTGAGCAGTTCAAAGTCAGTGTCAGATATCTAACTGAAAACATTGAATCTAACAATTTGTGGAATTTTTGCACATTGGAGGTCATAAAAGGACTGACATTTTCAGTTAGGTGCTCTGGTGTTATGACAATGAGCAAAGAAGTGATAATGAATGACAGATTGCACAAAAATCTAGGTTGGTGGCTGCTTTAAATGTGATACTTCAAAGTAAAAATATTTTGATGGTCTTTTACTTTTTTTCTGGGGTTGATTTGCACATGTGCATAAAACTCCTTTCTTGGAAGAATGGATAATCGCACTTGGATGGATGAAACCTCACGGAAAGTTTGGAGAAAACGCGCAAAGTTTGTAAGTAAATGCAATATTTTGTTTGAAAGAGCAGAAACGCTGATCTGAAAAAGAAAAGTTTGTTCTGGACAATTTTATTTTGGATTTGGAGAAACGAAAGTTGTGTTAAAAATGGATGAGCAAGATGAAAGATTTCAAACTTTTTTATTTAATTAAAAGGCGCAGAGCAAAACTCAGCGTACTGACAAGAAAAATAAATTTAATTCATGCTTTAATTGATGCTGGAGAATTAAAATCCTCCATAGGCGATTATGAAAACTTTTAATAATTATTTAGCGGAGTTTATGGACTTGCAACCTTCAGTACAAAGACTGCTTAATGATGAAGAAAAAGAAACCGATCATGGTGATTGGTACGAACCAAAGCTAATCAGTTTCAAGAATTCTTGGATGAAATCGAAACTTGGATGAATCACGATCCTGATGCATAAAAGAGCGAAGTATGTTCAGCATTTGAAGCGGCATCTCATGACCGTAACGCTGAGCTGGAAGACAGCGTCTCACAGACTGCGCATCAAATATACCTCCAGAAATATATGATTTCTGGAGGTAGAAAGTGGAAACAATGGCTAATCGAGGTAACTTTATCGTAGGTGTGAGTTTTTGGAGCAGGAGTCAGGCTGAGGGGCTGGCAGAAGATGGCATAGGAAGCTGGGAAGGTATACAAGGAAACACAAAAGAGTGAGGGAGGAAAACCTGAGTGAAGTTGCTCCAGCTCCCCCAC
Organism: Poeciliopsis turneri; assembly: GCA_922788865.1. Classification (NCBI taxonomy): domain Eukaryota; kingdom Metazoa; phylum Chordata; class Actinopteri; order Cyprinodontiformes; family Poeciliidae; genus Poeciliopsis; species Poeciliopsis turneri. The sequence goes on along the minus strand of CAKLNU010000382.1, from coordinate 1,753,266 downwards.
CTTCTTCAAATCAGACAAAATTTTTTGTCAAATGTTTGTGCAGGAATTTTTTTTGTTTGCACCACTGTCAGTTTAAAGATATTAAGAAATCTTTCCAGAGATTATGAAAAGTCAACCAGCTGCCCCCATCTTCTTCAAATCAGACAAACTTGGTGTCAAATGTAGCACTTTGAAGAACTTCTACATTTGTGCTGGTTTGTGCAGCAAAAAAAAAGAAGAAAAAAGTTTGTGCTGCTTTGGTTTTGAAGATATTAATGAAAGTTTAAAGGTCATTTTGGTTTCGTAAAATTTGGGGGGCTGGGGGCCCTTTAAATATTAACTTTCATTAATATTTATAAACCAAAGCAGCACAAACAAAAAATTTTGCTGCATAAACCAGCACAAATGTAGTAGAGTTGCTGGACACCAATTTTGTCTAGCTGGGGCAACTTCACTCAGGTGGGAGGAAACACAAGGGAGATGGAAATGATTCTAATCCTGAAAAAACATTAAGACTAAACAAAACATGATAAACTAGAAAGAGACAAAGACATGAAAGGGAACCAAAGACCCAAACAGAAACGAGGCTGATCAGAAACTTCTTGATCAGAGTTATTCTAGCTCTGATCAAGAGCTAGAATAACTAGAGGGATGAAACAAAGAAATAACTAGAATCAGTAGAAAATGACAGACGTAGATTCAGACATAAAAAAAAAAAAAAAAAACAGAAAAATGAGAAAGATGTAACAAGAAATTGACAACAAATAATCAAGAAGAATAAATCAAAGAGTGAACTAAAACACCATTTATAAATAAAATGAAGAGCAAAAACAAAACCCAGAAACCCACAGTCATGACACTTAATAAAGACATCATAATGATGTTTTTATTTTCTGCAATGAAACTTACAAGTCAGAGTCTGTAAGTTGCAGTTGTTGGTGTTGCAACACTCAGCAGAGGCTACACCACTTTGGAAGCCCAGGTTGACTGAAAAAGTCTGACTGCCTGTTCTTGGACACAGAGAGGAAGCTGCACAGCCTTTGTAGATTTGTTGCTGTGTTGCTTCAGATGAAGAAGCTGCTAAGTCAAAGAGCATTTGGTTCTTGTTAGAAAACAAATCAGAGCTCATGCCACCTACCTGAATTTAGTTCTAAAGTAAAAGTCAACATGAAGAGAATGATACCTAAGACAGAAGCTGTTATACACATCGTTTCTGAGCTGCAAGTCACTGAAACCATGCTTGAACATGTCGCATCTGTGCAGGTCAGACACTGCAGGGTTCCATCTGGAATTAGAAGTAAGTACTGAGGTGACTGCCTGATAGGTGATAGTTGAAAGGCAAAATATCTGATTTCTGAGTTAAAATTAGAAACACAAAACATAAAATTAAATATTGCACTCTTCTTTTGTAATATTCCTTTCTGCTTTCAGACTTTTCATTTGTCACCTCTTGTTGTGGATGTGATGCTCAGAGATATTGTTGAAGTTGTTGTTGCTGCAGCAGTTGTTCTGGTTGTAGTAGTTGGTGCAGCTGTGGTGGCTTGGAACATTGCACAAACTAGTTGTACAGCAGGTTGGTCCACTTGTGATTGAATCAACACTCTGCATGAATGGCAAACTTCCCAGACCTGAAGCAGCTGTACAGGTGTTTGGTGATGCACAACCCAGTGTAGGAAATGTGTTTGTTCCATCGTTCACTATTGATGTAAAAAGCAGGATATAGTTGCATTAAACTTTTGATAAGGCAATATAAATGAAGTTCCGTACCACTTCTTCTGTTAAGTGAATAAATTTTTAATAATCAACTTCTGTCTAGCATTCAGTACAGATTAAACATTAATATTTGCTCTCACTGATATAAAGAAAAATGTACTTAAGATTAGTTAGTATTTTGCTAAAGTTATAAGTTGCTGAGATGCAGTTGGTCTCATCTCCTGAACAGGTTATTGGAGTGGTGCACTGAGATGATGTGGGGTCACAAACAAGGCATTGAAAGGAGTTAGCGGACTGAGGACTGGGGGCTGAATCAGAGGACAGTGGAAGAGAAAGTTAACAAACACAAACCTCCCCTATAAAAATATTTTTTAACTCTTGATGAAACCAACCAGGCAGAGTCTGTGAGTTGCAGTTATTTGTGTTGCAGCACTGAGCAGATGAAATTGCACTTTGGGATTCCAAGTTGACTGAAAAAGTTGAGGTGCCTATAGCCGGACACAGAGAGGAAGCTGCACAGGCTTTGTAGAGCTGTGTTACTGGAAGTTCCAGGACAAGGAGAAGTTTGGTGGTGTTAGGAGAAATACAGCATCTGCAATGCATTATTCCATCATAAAAGAAAACATAAGCAGAACAATACCTCGAATAGTAGCTGTTATACACATGGTCTCTGAGCTACATGTTAGCGGTACTGTGTTTGAACACGACTGGTCTGTGCAGGTCTTACATGTCAGGGCTCCAGCTGCAATCACAGAATAAAATAAACAGCTCTATTTCTGTGTGATACCAATAATTCTTCTCTTACAAACTGAAACACACAAAATATGAGCAGAAGCTTTAACATGTCCATGTCAATCTTCAAAATTTTAACTGTTAAATATTCTCACAAATAATGTTCAACATCTCAACATTATTTGGAATTTGCATTACCGTATGTAAGAAAATGGCTGAAAGCTACCAACGCCATTTGTTGAAGAAATGATAGAGTGTCACCTGTACTGTAGAGCGCCCAGATGAGACTCAGTAAAAAGATAGGCTTCATCATGATGATCTTGATTCTGTAGATTAATTTCCTTCTCCCACTTCTTAAAAGCAGCAGTAGTACTAAAGTTTGTATTCAGTAAAGGTGGCTGGCCGTGTTTGCATGAAAAACTCGCTTTATTATTTTGTTTCTGTTCTCTCACACCTAAACACACCTTGACAGACCCCTTTAGGCATGTCAGCATTCGAATGGTTTGAGGAATTCACACGAACAATATAATTAAGTCATGTAACCCAAAAATGCAAAAACAGACATCCCACAAATATCTTTCTCTTTTTGGACTTCATTTTATATCATAGTCATTTTCTAAAGCAGATAAGACAAACATATTTTCACTTAAGGCTACATGAAGGTCATGTGTAAACATATTTATAATATTAATTGTGAAAATAAAAAAATAATAAATAGATGTTTCTGCAATCAATTAATTCATGAAGAAATCCTACTGATGTGTATTTATGCTGCAATATTTTCACATTAAAGTAATTTGGTGCAATATAAATTAAATTAAGTTTATTTTGATGAATAAAATAATATTTAAGCACATAAATATGATCTTAATGTTTAGTGTCCCTCTAGAGTCTATGGAGCCATATATATAATTATGGTCACCCTGATTTGGCCTGTGAGCATCTATATTTGCTTTTCTCTATAGTTTTCTATGCTGATTTATTCTGGTGTAAAAGTATGTTTAATAAGCAATAAATGTGTTTTAAAAGACTACTGTTTATATTTAGCTTCTGTTTCCCTACCTCTACATTGTAGCAGTAGAAGCACACATCTTGCTTTATTTAAAGAAAGTTGTACTAACAACTGATCTGTGCATTTTAATAATATTTAAGAGGCGTCTTTTCAGTTTGGAAGCAGGATTTCATGTCTTTCTGCTCAAAATATTTGATGCTTGTACTCAAAACTTCTCGTGCTCACACTTAGTCTCTGCTCAGACTGTTCTTGTTTTTGAAAATGATTTTGGCACAGTCACCCGGCAACCTCTCAGCCAATAGGATGAAAGTGTTGTACTGGGTGCGTTTGATGTTTGTAGCCTGTGTGGCAACTATCGATTGTAGCAACCTGCGGCACACACTGGATGTAGGAAGATGGATGGGTGAACAAACTCTTGACTAGTAGCTGTTAGCAATCAGTAGCACAATGCTGGTGGTTGTTTAGGGTACCACAGATTTTGTTTGATAAATGACCGTCTTCCCTTTAGGCTGAATTGGAATAAATTATCTTAAATCTACCTTTTAACTGTATACATTGTATATTTCAGTGGGTAGGGGGGTTGTTGAATGGATGGTTTTAAATTAACTGAACTGAATGAAATACAGCAAGTACCCAACATGATTGATAAATAGCACAACATCTTATCTAATTCAAGTAAATTTTCACATACAAAGTTTTCAAAACGAACCAAATGGAATATACTTAAAATGGCAATTTAATTAAAAAACTTAAATAAAAAGAAAAGTAGATAGTTCACAAAAAAATTTATTTAATAAAATATATATTAAACTAGGTCGTTTTATTAAAAATGTAAAATAAAGTTACACCGTTTTTTTTTTTTCATTTTGTTCAGTGGTAAATAGCAAGTCTTCAAAAAAAACATTGGCTTTACATTTTTTTTTACTTCTGTTCAGGTAGGACAACCATAATATATCGTGAAGTTGCTAAATGATAAAGATGAAAAATCCAAGTATCAGGTGGAGAAGACCAAGTCTGAAGCTAGATGCATCACTGGTGGTTGATGTGATGGTGGCTGCGTTGTGTGCTGGGGTGGTTGTAGTAGTTGGTGCTGGGGTAGTAGTTGTAGTAGTTGGTGCTGGGGTGGTGGTTGTAGTAGTTGGTGCTGGGGTAGAAGTTGTAGTAGTTGGTGCTAGGGTAGTAGTTGGTACTGGGGTAGTGGTTGTAGTAGTTGATGCTGGGGATGTTGTTGTAGTAGTTGGTGCAGCTGTGGTGGTTGTAGTGGTTGGTGCAGCTGTGGTGGTTGTACTTGGATTATTACACAAACTGCCTGTACAGCATGTTGGTCCACTTGTGATTGAACCAACACTCTGCATGAACGGCAAACTTCCCAGATCTGAAGCAGCTGTACAGGTGTTTGGTGATGCACAACCCAGTGCAGGAAATGTATTTGTTCCATTGTTCACTGTAAAAAAACAGGATATAATTACATTATTTGTTTAAAATATAATATAGTTGTAGTTTCCTAATATGTAGTATTAATATAAAATTAGGATTAGTCTTCAATTTGTCCAAGTAATCAAATATAAAAACTTGCAAGTTCCTGATAAGCAGTTGGTCTCATCTCCTGAACAGGTTATTGGAGTGGTGCACTGAGATGTTGTGGGGTCACAAACAAGGCATTGAAGGGAGTTAGCGGGCTGAGGACTGGGGGCTGAATCAAAGAAAGACATTGGAAGAGAAATTGATTAAATATTACAGAAAAAAAAGTGAAATCGTAAAGGAAAAAAGGATGCCCAGATTTTTTACTTTTTAACTCTTGATGAAACCTACCAGGCAGAATTTGTGAGTTGCAGTTGTCTGTGTTACAACACTGAGCAGATGCAATTGCACTTTGGGATCCCAAGTTGACTGAAAATGTTGAGGTGCCTGTAGCCGGACACAGAGAGGAAGCTGCACAGGCTTTGTAGAGCTGTGTTACTGAAGTTCCAGGTTGACTAGCTGCAGAGTCAAGGAGAAGTTTGGTGGTATTAGGAGAAATACAGCAACCTCAATGCATACAATGAATTCCATCATAAATGAAATAAGAGACAAACAGAACAATACCTTGTATGGTAGCTGTTATACACATCTCTGAGCTACATGTTAGTGGTATTGTGTTTGAACACGCCTGGTTTGTGCAGGTCATACATGTCAGGGCTCCAGCTGCATCCAAGTGAAAGAACAAAGACTTTTTAAATTCTTAGAAAGTTTGAACTCCAAAAGGGATATACATTTACATGTTAGATATTTTACATATTTTAAGTGGATTTTTAAGAGGTAAAACATGAAACCAAATGTTTAAACAAAGTGCCATTAATTTGTGTTAGAGGTTTGCAATACTTCATATTTTGGTATCAATCTCATACCAAATAAATACATACCCATCTTTCAGATACCGATACTGATACTTTTCATTATTTAATTTTGATATATTGACAGAATTTAAGTCATAAAATATTGGAACAGGACAAAAAAATTCTATGTAGACATAACTGTCAGCCATTTCTCTGCCTTCCTCTCCGCCCTTAAACAATAACAACTAAAGAACCTAATAACATACAAAAAGTGAAGTACATAAAACTCTCATGGTAATTCAACATTATTCATAATAATACTATGCGAAAGAATAGCATTGTTAATGATGATATAAAGAGGACAGGATTCAATGATGCATAGAGAACCAATTTAAACTCCAAACATTAGACATAACAACCATGACTTGCATGATAAGTAGTCTGTTGGTGGAAAACAATAACCTTTTGGATCCAATTTCAGTAAATTCAAATACAATAGTAAAATCAAGAAATATCTGTAAACTATTTTGTCTGTTTTTTGAGCAACAATGTTGCAACTGAAAGAAAGATGACAAATGTAATTTGGAGGGCTTTTAATTAACGAAGAAAATAAAATATTAATAGATCATGTTACCTGTAGTGAACAGGGCCCAGATAAACGTTAGGGAAACAATCAGCTTCATGGTGATGTTCAGGTTAGTTCCTCTGGAATCTGATACTGAGTATTCAATAGATAGATATTCAAGTCAAGACTCTGAACTTTATATGCTGGACAAATGACCTCACTGATTGGGTGTGTTTCCATTTTCATGGGGCCACAACCCAAAAATGTATTTTTGGATTCATCAAAGCATCCTGAAAGCATGTCAGCACACCTTAATACACCTAACATACCTTTTAAAACAGGGTAATATTAAATTGAAAATGTCAATTAACTACAATGAAACCTATTATTAAATTACTCACACACAGCACCACCAAAAAAGCGTTCCAAAAATAAGGCCTGAACAATTTGTGCTTTTATTTCCATTGTTGTGGACATGAAGTAACACTTGCTGTTTGACCAGGAATGAAACCAGCCTGGTTAAGTTTAAACTTATGTAATTTATTTACAAAGTTTTCAACCATAATACTTATAAAACCTTGATTCTTATAAAAAAAAAAAAAATAGTCAAAACTAAGTTTCAAAATGTGATTTGAATATTTCAAGATACTCTTACCAATACATTCTTAATCGAAAACGAGACATGCAACAAGAAAGTACAATTTCTTAAAAATGACTGTTTTTAATTACATTTTCCTAAATAATATTCCATAGAGCCACCACATGGCTCAGTGATAGAGCAGGTGCATGATGTCAAAAACTATCTGGTTCAGATAGATAGATAGATAGATAGATAGATATTCAAGTCAAGACTCCATATTCTACCTATAGTAAAAAGAACAATATTTCTAATATTAAAATTTTACTTTCAATGTAAATCTACGAGGAACTCAGGGAGTTTAAGTAACTTCCACTTCATAGTTAGAATGTAAGAAATGTTAACATATTACCTTAAAACCAACAAAAAACAATTATTTGGTAGGACATATGAGTAATGCCAACATTTTTGTTCAAAAATTATTCAAGTCAAAATAAATATTTCGGAAAATCCTTTTCTTCTATTATGTTAAAATATATTTTAAGATCATGAAAGCTTGAGAGTAGTCTAAAATCCCAAATCAAGCCATGTGTTTCTTGTCAAAATTTACATTATTTATTAATGAAAATGAGCTATGAAGTGAGTTTCCATAGACGTACCATAATGTGGGATACAACAGGTATAATAGGTAATTAAAAGCAGTGCCTTAACAAATTACGCATGTCTACACATGATTAGTGGCTGAAATATTTGACAAGCAAAATCAGATTATTCTAGGGAGCAATGAGGCATCAACAGTTTCATCAGAGCCACACAATTTAATAGAATCATAGTGGAGAATATGGCTTTGAATTAGAAAAACACAGTATTTTATTCCTCTTGCTCTTCTTTTCTTATTCCTTATGCCATCTCTTTGCCGTTCTTTTTAACATTGAATACATTCTAAAGAGTTATTATTCACTAATACATTACTGATGTGAAACGAACAACAAAAAGGTGCTCTTGGTGCTAAAACTTTTCACAAAACAGTTTATAAGATCATGTAAAATAAAGGCGCTCTGTACCATTAAGAGACGATATTAGAAATGAATACCTACATTTACATCTGTTTGTTTCTCTAAAATATGCAACAATTCTGTATTTCAAGAGATGATTGGGAAGCCGAGCTACTCTAATGAAAGTGGTGATATTGTGTATTTCAACTGAAGTTTGGAATGGGCGTGGAGTGGCGCAAGTAAAACAAAACTGCACATTTTGAATAGTTGCTTGACAGTAAAACAATGATTGCAGGTCCAATTCAAATAGCTATGTTATGATTCACATTTTTTCGAGCCATGCCTGCATCATTCTCATGTTTTCACGTCATCTCTTGTTTTCTGCTAAGCCTCAAACTGCTAATTCAATTTAATCTGTTGACCTGTGCCAGGCCTTATTGTCTCCTTGCCTCATCTCAGTCTCTGCCTCCCTGCTTGTGTCAGTCTGCATTCAGTGGTTTCTTCTTTGACTACATTTACATCTCTGGATAATTTCTGCCTTCACTTTGACAGACCTCTGCTGGTTCTCTTTTATGGTTAGAGTTTGAGGCAGACTCTGACCATTACTCTTTCTGATGAGTATTTTAACATTGACCTCTTTATGTCTGATCATTTCTTGCTTTTAGACCACAACACTGGATTACACATTGTGGATCTTGACTGTCAAGTTTATTTGTATAATATATCTAAGCAAGTAGGGGGATTAAAGTGTTTTACTAATGCAAACATAACACAATCAATATCTAAAATTACATTGTAGTGGAAAGTGAAGAGAAGAACCAGAAGACCTGAGAGGTCTGGAAGGTTGATACAACCACAGCAGATGTATTTTGGGGCTTAGCCATTCAGTGACTTATAAACTAACAAAAGCATTTTATATAATAATAATAACGCATTTTATTTTTCAGCACCTTTCAAAAAAACCCAAGGACACTTTACAACATTAAAAACACAAATTAAACAATAAAAAATGGCTGTAAGAACACAAAGCCACTAAATAACTTAAAACTTAAAGTGAGAAGGCTATCTCAAGCAGATGAGTTTTGAGTTGTGCTTTGAAGGTCAGAAGAGAGTCAATATTGTGGATGTCAGGGGGAAGAGCGTTCCAGAGTCTGGGAGCAGAGTAACAGACGGCTCTTTTCTGCATGGTGCTGAGATGGACAGTGAGGTGGATGGAAGAGGAAGAACGGATGGAACGTAAATGGGTGGTGATAATGCAGAAGATCGGACAAGTAAAGTCCATTCTCTGAGCTACAGTAAGCCAGTGTAAGGACTTTAGAAGTGGAGTGATGTGTTCCATCTTCTTGGCTTTAGAGAGAACAAGAACAGCAGCGTTCTGCTGCTCTCATCAGACAGTTTCAGCTGTCTGATTTTTTTTTTAGGCGAACCTGTGAAGATCCACGTAAAAAGATCACCTAAAGATGAACACATGGATGAGTTTCTGTAGATCATGGTGGGACATTAGTCCTTTAATTCTGAAAATGTTCTCCAGGTGGGAGAAGGCTGATTTTGAAATTTCCTTTAAGTGTCTCAGAAGGTTCATGTCTGAGTCTGTCACATTACCCAGACAGGTGCTGATTCTAGGTTGTTCCTCTTTAAGTCAGTAACTTCAGTTTTGTTTCTGTTCAGTGATCCTGCACCTGGATTCCCCTGCACCAGCTGACCTAACAATCCTGAGCTTTCAGGCTTCCATCTTGTCTGACTGCATTACTTCACCACTGACCCCTCACTTCTCTCTGTACTCTCGTGCTGCAATTGGTGTCCTTTGCACTGTACAATAACATTGTTTTTATATTCAATAAACTTCCTATGTTGTGACTGAATTTTTGGTTAATTACAGGTTAACTAGCTTAACAGCGCAGGGATTCTGAAATTTATTGTGTGGCAGCAAATAAGAGCACAGCCATACCAACTGCATGTATGAATGTTTTTATCAAAGGGTTCTGTTTTCAGAGGGCTAAAACTGTTGTAGTGCCATGACTTCATGACCTGTGTCATAGAGGTGAGTTGAAGTCAGAATACAGCTGCTTACCACAACAGGATTCTAAGAAAAATACTGGAATGCTGGAATGCCTTTGGTACCAACAGCAGAATTTGTTTCCCTTTGTACACGAAGGTCATTGACAATTTTAGAACTAAGATTTATCATTTGTTCCTTCTAGTTAGGTTGATGTCTTGAATCCTGAGACTTCCAGATTGCTGATGGCTAACCAACCAGACTTTATGATAGTGTAAAATTAGTAGTGGCACACACAGCAGTAAGCATTGGCACCTTGACATAACTCATCAAGGAATAATCTGTGGTCAAACAGGAAATGTTTGTGAAAGTCGAGATCCCAGTGGTTCCAGAGGTCCAACTAGGAGTTCAGATTCCATGAATAACCTGAAATATTTCTGTAGAAAAAAATATTCTCAAAACCCTTAAACTCCCACATCTCTAGCAGGTGAGGTGAGCTTGAACTGGAATTAAAGGAGAGTGTGAGTAGAAAGTGTAAATATTGTGCTTCTCTTATTTTGCAGAAAAAAATTACTATACTTAAAACAAGAAGCCCATATTCATAGAAGATCAAATATGTCCTAAGCTATGATCTGAAACATTTCATAGAAACAAAAACAACAGAAGTCTACAAAAGCGCAAGCTAACACGTAGCATTATTTTTTAACTGCTTTTCTATGGGGGGAATTTTGTACCTAATACAACACTTTCATTCTATTGGCTGAGAGGTTGCCAGGCGACAATGTATTTTGTTCCAAAAGCAAGCAGAAAATGTTTTGTAATGCCCAGTTCACACTACACGATTTTTTGCCCCGATTTACAATCTTAGAACATTCTGAGTTCTAAGATTGTCGCTTCCGACAATCGTAACCGATCATCCTGTAGTGTGTGGTGTGTTACAACTGATTGGGTCCAGTCGGTGGAACGTCGGGACCGCTTTGATCTGAAATCGGGGATATTGAACGTGTTTAATCATCTTGGCTCACTCATCGCAATGTCTGTGGTGTTGCCCCGACTTTTTTTTTTTTTTTTTAATGAAAGATAATTATAAAATTATTGCACAGAGTACATCTGGTTGAGAAGCGCATTCCAATCTTTGGTTGAAATGGCGCATTTGATTTTATTCTGCAGTCATAATACAATTTTAAACAATACAATAAGTTTCAATTAAAGGAGCTGGAATACGTTAAGCTTTCGTGGTCAGTTGGCGGGAAAAAAGGATAACTGCCATCTGATTTTCTAAAAATGAATATGCAGGAAATGCTTTCTTCTAAGCTACTCTGATGTTTCAGTCATTCCATTTTCTGAAACAAGGTACAGCATATGCATATATTCTACAACAACATAAACACAGCGAAAAATTATAAAGTTATAAGTAAACGGTAACGGTTAATTAAACGACAAAACCGAAAACATTAAAACAGTATTTTTTATGAAAAAAAGAAAAAGACCTCACCTCCATGTTGCGATGCAACAAATATAATCCTTGCTCGCGATGTCTCCTGTTCTTAATCCAAAGCTTTGATCTTTGGATATGTCTTTTTTGGGTTAATATAAGTCCGCAAACTAAAGTTACCACTTCAACGTCGTTGTCCATGTTTGTTTGTTTACTCTAAATTCAGGTGTGGTAGCGCAGAATTTTAATTTGAAGGGTTTTCGTATCTGGCATTAGAACGTCTTCGAGTGAAACCTCACACTCTACGATCGAACCCGTTACACCTACGATTTTAAATCGGCTAGTGTGTGGTCTCTCACGTTTTCAGAATCGGCCGACTTTTCTAAAATCGTGTAGTGTGAACTGGGCTTAAGCAAGAGTGTGAGGAGAAAGGTTTGAGTACAAACATTACAAGTTTTGAGAAGAAAGACAGTAAGTCCTGCTTTCAAAATGAAAATGTGTGCTGTCAAATTATGGCTGAAAAATTCCCCCATACTCTTCATCACAAAGGGGTGCAGTGCAATGACTGGTGGTAATTTTCTGATCCACATGCAGAAAGGACACAAATAAAAGGTTTAAGAGGTTTATTAACAAGAATTAATTGCATCTGGGACAGGAGAAGAAACGTCAGCAGGTGTAAGGCATTACTGTATTTTGAATCAAGTAGTCCTGAACACAATATGCATGAGAGTGGTTCATATTGGTCCTCAGGCCTGAGCAGCTGGATGATCTGGATTGAGAAAAAGAACATTTGTGGGCAGCGAGAGCGAGAGTGGACAGGCAATGACCGAACAGAGGAGAAACTTAATCTGAAGACAAGTTCAGTAGAAAAGTTGAGTCTGATTAACAGAGAAAACAAACAAATCTGGAAGTATGACATCAAAGGAGTGAACAGTAACTGTGGGAGGTACTTGCTCAACTTCAGCAAAAATACTGGACAATCAGGTGGAGAGGAGTTGTCTGGAAACACCCAATTGTCATGACTATAGCAGGAGTGAACCACACAACCAAGCACACAGAGCCTCAGGATATGATTTACATGACACAAAGGGAGGAATAATCTGAACCTGTTATACACGTCCTTAATAGAACATGTCCTTTTGTTGTGGCTGCAGGGCTCCATTCAGCTGCAATTACAAATGAATTGCGTTAGAACAATTTAAAGTGTTGTATGACTCCTGAAAGCAACTTTCCCCAAAAATATTCTGAGGGTTTTACATGCCTTTGAAAAAGAAATGGTTGGAATGAAATTGACCAAATATGGCATAAGGACACAAAGCCCTAGACACAAATAGGAAAATCAAAAGATGACTCATCAACAAAACCAGTGTCCTGCATATCAAGTTTTATGTCATAGATGTGGAAAGATGTGGCATTTTACTTTACACCAGTCAAGTAAAATGCCACATAAAGAGAACTGCGCATAATTTTAGTCCAGAAATTAATTCACTTTTTATAGGAACTGTAGACCTTCACTATCTCAACACTAAGCCTGTCACAATTTGCGGTGTGAGGTGGTGAGGCAGGATCCTGTAGACCGAGGTGGAAGTGGAATGAAGGTTTAATGATGTGTAAACTGTACAGATGATCCAAAAAACAGTCCTAAATCCCAGGCAGCACTGCTGAGCGGAAACAGGGCTCAAAACAGGTAGCGACAGAGCAAAGGACAGGACTGAGGACCATGTACAGCTGGCAAGACACCAAGTGAGAGGAGGACCCAACAATGAACAAAGGACACAGGTGGGATTAAATACACAGAGGGTAATCAAGGAGACGAGACACACCTGGGAGTAATCAAGGGGTGACAGAATCACATGGAGACACAGAGACGCAGAAAACTCAAAATAAATACACAGAAAAACACAGATCCCGAGAAAGACAGACAATGCCTCGCGTGATACCACACATGTAAGATACATGTCTGTTAAGGTTAAACTTGATATAGGCGCAGAAGCTGATATTCTACTGAGGTTTAAGTTCAAAGCCCTGCAATGGTCAGAAAGAAAATGAAAAGAAATTGAACTAGTAATTACAACTAATAAACACTGTGTTAACTGCCCATGGAGGAGTCAGGCTGACGCCAAAAGTGACCATTTCTTTTAACTGTTCCATAGCCAACTCTTAGGCAAATCTTCAATTTTATGCCTCAAACCACTCACCCACTGTGATATTTAGCAGTGGGTGACACTTAATATCACTTAGTATCTTAGGCACACTAAATCAATTATTTTTAAAAGAAATCAGAATTATTTGTTAAGAATTCTTTATTAAAATAATTTTTTGATTTTGTCAGTGCATCAAAATCAATTCTTTATTTAAACAACTCACTTAGGTGCACAGACCATTCAGACTCCAGATTCAAATACGAAAGAGGAGCTACTATCACAACATGCAAGTGTTTTAGAAACCCTAAGAGAGACCCACTAACTTGAACACAGCCATTATAATACAACCCTACTCCATTCTAACAATAGTTGACGTGTTATGCAAATTGACTGGAAAGAAAATAAACTGTCATATATATCAGTCATTTAGTGAGGTCACGTGGTGTTAAAGGAGACGAGGCAAAAATGATGGGTATTCATGTAAATTCAGTGACGGACATGCATATGATGTCTGACACAGTTTGTTTCATGTGAGGTCTCAACACAGATGAGACAGCCAAAGGCATAAATCCCATCTCATTATTGGGGTGGACCATAAACAGGAAAATTTCTTAAGAGCAATTTTTGGGGGTCAGCAAGGTTCCATTGAAATGTAATTTAAAATATGGTTTAAAACATTTTTAAAACACATTCAAGCAACAGGACCAACAATGACTAGGAATGCATATGAAACATGTTTTATTCTCAGTAAGCAGCCTGCAGAGAAGTAAAACTAAAGTTCAAATGTTGCTTAGATATGAGTTTTGTTCAGTCTGACTGATCTAATCTCTGCTACAAGTATATAAAAATTTAAGGTTCTAAATACAAAAGGTAAATTAGGTAAACTTAGGTAAATTACCTTTGGCTTCAGAGGACAATATGCCCCCAAAAAGGGGTTACACTTATGAATAGGTGAGGTTTTTCTTGAAGGCAAATTTGAGATCACATTTTACGACATTAGAATACATTTAAAAAAAAACATTTATTTTGAAGGGTCACAAAAATGCACAACTTAGATATTTCATAAGCAAAAATTCATTGGACAGAATCTTAGGCAGATTTAAAAAATAATAATAGAAGATGGTGAGAAACAACTGCAAAGCCTTCAATTAAAAAAAAAGACAACTACACATAAGCAACAAATACAAACAAAAAAGATCAAAGAGAAACCTTGTTAACATTAACATTAACATTAACAAAAAATCTATAAATAATATCACATAAAAATGCATTAGTAGCTATACAAATGAGTATTTGTGATCAATCTATATTTTCAGCATGAATATGTTTGATTGTAAATACTTAATTCCCATGAAAAGCGAAACTTTGAAAATCCTTGAATTTACTCTTGACGCTTCTGAGTCACGATTTTCACACAATGACAACAAAAAGTGAAACCAAGACATGAAGAATGAACATTCTAACACTAGAAGCACTACTGGTTGTTGATGTTATGGTGGCTGACTGAGCTCCTGATGTTGTTTTTGTTGTAGCTGCAGAAGTTGTTGCTGTTGATGTGCTTGAAAAGGTGGATGGGGCAGTAGTGGTTGTTGGTGATGAAGTTGTGGTGGTTTCTATTGCGGTTGTTGTGGAAGGTGCTACACTTGAAGTGGAGGGAGCTGTTGGTTGGTGTGTGTGTTGTGGCAGTTGGTGCTGCTGTTGTAGTGGTTCGTACTGCAGTTGTGGTTATTTGTCAGCAGTTGATGCTGTAGTGGTGATTGTTGATGCTGTAGTTGTTCTGGTTGGTAATGTACTTGTGGAAGTTGGTGCTGCGGCAGTGGTGGTTGGTGCTGCAGTGGAGGTTGTTGTTGGTGCTGATGTGGTAATTGTTGCAGCAGCAGTGAAAGGTGCTGTTGTTGGCGGTGCTGCAGTTGTTGTGGTTGTTGGTGCAGTTGTGGTGGTTGGGGCTGAAGTTGTTGTTAGTGCAGTAGTTGTGGATGTTGGTGCTGCAGTTGTGGTCATTGGTGCAGTAGTTGTAGTTTTTTGTGCTGCAGTTGTTGTAGTTGGTGCGATGGTGCAGCAGTTGTCATTACTGCTGTAGTTGTGGTGGATGGTGCTGTCGTTGTGTTGTTGCTGGTGCTGCGGTTGTCGTGGTTGATGCTGTGGTTGTTTGTGCAGCAGTTGTGGTTGTTTGTGCTGCAGTTGTGGTGGTGGGAGGTGCTGTTGTGGTGGATGATGCTGTAGTTGTGGTGGTTGATGCTGCCGATGTGGTCATTAGTGCAGCAACTGTGGTTGGTGTTAGTGCTGGGGCTGAGTTATGGTTGTAGGTGCTGAAGTTGTGGTTGTTGGGGCTGAAGTTGTGGTGGTTGGTGCCAAAGTTGTAGAGGTTGGTGGAGCAGATGTGGTGGTTAGTGCTGCTGTTGTGGTGGATGGTGCTGTTGTTGGTGGTGCTTCAATTGTTGTGGTTGGTGCAGCTGTGGTGGTTGTTGCACTTGGAACATTGCACAAACTAGTTGTACAGCAGGTTGGTCCATTTGTGATTGAACCAACACTCTGCATGAACGGCAAACTTCCCAGATTTGAAGCAGCAGTACAGGTGTTTGGTGATGCACAACCCAGTGCAGGAAATGTGTTTGTTCCATCGTTCACTATTTCCATAAAAATAGAATATAGTTACAATAGTTATTCATTTAATAATTTAAATTCAAATCAGTAGTTGTTTATTAAATTAAGTTTAATTCGAATATGTTGAGATACAATAACCAACTGAGGACCAATGTGTCATTTTTTGGCATTCTGTATTTTATTTTATTGTTCCAGCTTTGATTAAATGTACAGCTTTCTCAACAGTTAAACAGAAAAACTTACAAGTTGCTGAGATGCAGTTGGTCTCATCTCCTGAACAGGTTATTGGAGTGGTGCACTGAGATGTTGTGGGGTCACAAACAAGGCATTGAAGGGAGTTAGCGGGCTGAGGACTGGGGACTGACATAAAAAAGGATAATAGAAGAAACTGATTAAGTATCAGCAAAAAAGGAGGATCAGATCTTCTTTTCAACTCTTGATGAAACCTACCAGGCAGAATCTGTGAGTTGCAGTTGTCTGTGTTGCAGCACTGAGCAGATGCAATTGCACTTTGGGATCCCAAGTTGACTGAAAATGTTGAGGTGCCTGTAGCCGGACACAGAGAGGAAGCTGCACAGGCTTTGTAGAGCTGTGTTACTGAAGTTCCAGGTTGACTAGCTGCAGAGTCAAGGAGAAGTTTGGTGGTGTTAGGAGAAATACAGCAACCTCAATGCATAGAGTGAGTTCCATCATAAGTGAAATAAGAGACAAACAGAACAATACCTCGTATGGTAGCTGTTATACACATGGTCTCTGAGCTACATGTTAGTGGTACTGTGCTTGAACACATCTGGTCTGTGCAGGTCATACATGTCAGGGCTCCAGCTGCAATCATGGGGAAGTAGAAAATAACTTATTTAAATGTTCCACAAGTTTGAAATGCCCAAGCAGATTTTTCTAATCCACATATGGAAAGATTGCTTACATCCTTAATGAACTTTTCTGATAAAAAGTATCTATTTGTATTCCTGTTATCAAACTACAAAAATTGTAAAATGAAGTGACCCAGAGGAGGGCGTAATGTTAAATTTCTCATTGACATTAAAAAATACCACAGCAACATGAGTTTCTCTAAAACACGACAGGGATAAACGAGAGATCTGTGGAGCTACAAATATGAGGACTGCAGTTCTTATGTATCGAGTCCAAAAGAAAATTATTCACAAAAGGAAAGACTTAAAAGCATGATATATCAACATTAACAATTAATTCATGCTTCAAGTTTCTTAAAGGTTTTATTTTTATTAAACTAGTGTTCCCGAAAACTAAGCAAAAAACAAACTTCTTAAATATCAGTGCCAAAAATTGTAATTTAAGGTCAGAGCTGCATCAGCATAAAGATGAAAAGAAGTTAATTAAAAATGATTACTTAAAATGTTTTCTACAGTCAAAAAGAAATAGCTTTAAGAAAACCCCCCCAAAAAACAAAAAAAAACAAAGGCTAGTGTTTTTGAAAATGTTAAATTTAATGGAAAATGCTTAAATAGAACACATTATGAGTGTCTTCTATTTAAGCACGAATGGCAAATATTCAATATTTTAAGTTCCTTATTTTTCATAGAGAGTCAAAAAAATCTTTGTTGTTATATTCCTAGAACAAAAAAAAAATCAGAAACAGACCAATCATCAAATAATGTGTGTGTTAACATATTCCGTTAGATTTTATTTATTTTAACATGTCAAAGAGAGGCTTATATACTTTGAAGAAATACTAACATTGTTTTGAAAAGGGATCAGTGGCGCAACACAAGCCTGACTTGCATTTTGTTTTATAAAAAAGTGACTAATGCATCCAATGAAAATATACTTGTTCAGATTCATAAATTCTGAAGTCATAAACACTTAATAAAACTTACAAAACTAATATTATTACTTTAATTTTCACACTCTGCTTCAACTGTCTGCTAAATAACATGATAAACAATTACACCTGTTGAAAAAAGTAACGCATAGTTTATTTCCAGTATTTTATACAAGAAAAAAAAAACAAAAAAACATATTAATTATTCTTACTCTTGCTGTAGAAAGCCCAGATGAGAGTCAGAGAAAAGATTAGCTTCATTGTAATGTTAAGGTGGATCCTGCAGGTTAGTCCTGGTTCTGATACTGAATCTTTGAAACTTACATCTCTTTAAATACTGCTTGGATGACATCAATGGACAGGTGTTCCCAAGTTTTCAACGTCAATTATCAAAAGGAATGTCCAAATGTCACAGCGTCAATACACCCTCACCACACCTATTCCTGCATGCCAGTTTCTGAAAAGAATCATTTATTTAAACCCAGCATGTTAATAACATTATAGCATTAAGGTAAAATAAAGTTCTGTGCTTCTGTGTGGATGTGACATTTTTCTTGATTTTTCACACTCCATGACTGGAAAACAGAGGGTTTTTTAAAAAAAATACAAGTATTCGACATAATTTGGCTCCCATGACCTAAAACAAATAGATTATGAGCATCTTCTTTATAATATAATTTTTCAAGATATTTTACAATTGCTGTATTCCTTTGCAAATTTAATTATTTTATTTTCAGTCTGTCCCAACTTCAAAAGAAAGAAAACCTAAAAAACAAAAAAACCTTCAGCAATAATATTACTTTTGCTAAAGAAGTTGAAAACATAGAATATGCCAATATTAACATCTGTGAGAAACATTTTTCAAACAATGACAACAAGCGCTGCAAGTAAATAAAAGCAGTGAGCAGACACATGACTCAGCCAAATTACGTGTCACAGAGAATTGAACTGACGAAAACTGTTTGACTCGCCTTCCCTGTTGAAGCTGACTGATGCGCTCTGGTGTTTGGTATGTACATGACAACTTCTTACATAAGCATCATGTATCTATAAATTGTATGTAGAAAAAACAGTTATCCATAGATAATGTAATATAATATTTGAATGTTCAGACTGTTAAAAATCAGGCTGAAGGATTACAAACATAATATCCAATGTTAAAAATAACAGTTCTAAAATCACACAAAACCCGCAAATGATGGTCATAATTTTAGATAATCACAGTCCGTAGCACTTATAATCGAACTTTAACATGGCAACATGCTAACTATCCCTGAAAAATGTTTTGTTGAAATCCTTTCTTCTGTCATATTTTGGTGTAGTGGAGGCAGACACTGGAGGCCCAGGTAAAGTGAGTGGTGAATGTTTAATAGAAGACAATGTCCAGAAAACAGTAAAACAAACAGGCAGCACAGCTGAGCGGAAGCCAGGGCTCACACCGGTAGCAACTGGTAAACAGGTGGAAACAAACGACGGCAGAGACAATGTACACAATGACAGAATAACAACAAGGACCCAACGAAGAACAAAGGATAAATACACAGAGGGTAATCAGGGGAACAAGACATACCTGGGAGCAATCAAGGGGACGACAGGACAACTAGGAGAACTCAGGACACAGAAAACTCAAATAAACACAACAGAAACACACAGAACACAACATCTTCACCAGTAGGCCTGACAGTTATTACCGTGAATGATCACAGCAGCAACTGTCTAAGCAAAACAATTGTTTTCATAATTATGCATATAATGTGATATATTCAAAGATCAATCGTCAAAAAAGGGAAAAAAAAGAAAAATGCATTAAGGTATTGTTCTTCCTTGATCATCAGCACTGATGTTTTACTTGACTTGCACTCAAGAAAGTTTAGAATAGGATTATTCCTAATACTGACAAGGGCAGAATTGATTCTCAAGAAGTATTATCTGCTGCACCAAAGTATATTTTTTGTTTTTTAACAGATTAAACTTATTGGAAGTACATAACAATAAGAAAGCAAAAACAAAGTTCAACAATGGCTTCTGTTTTTTCAATCACAAAGTCTTTAGTCATCACAGACACTCCTACTTCTGTTCCATGGAAACGTCAAGGCGTTTAACCTTAAATGCCTCTGATGTGTAGTTTGTTATGGCACTTCATGCAACTTTACTAAACATACATTTCACTTACACTGGCATTTATGTTGTGCTTCCCTTTGAGCACAACATAAAGAAGGTGTGATATTCTTGGGTTGGAAGAATCACGTATGTGGATACGCAGTGTACTGCGATACATGATAAGGAAATTTGCCAATCGATGACTGAGTGGCAATGTAGCTTTCCCATCTACTTCCAGTACATTTTTCATCAAAGATCGCTTCAGGATTTGTACTGACCTCTCTGCTGCTCCATTTGATGCAGGGTGATATGCAGGAACAGCTGTGTGACGGATTCCGTTTAACTCCAAAAACTTGCTGACACCAACTGAGGTCCATTGTCTGAAACGAGTTCTTCTGGAAGTCCATATGAGGAGAATAACCTTCTCAACATTTCAATGGTATTATGTGATGTGATGGATGTCATCGGGGAAACTTCCAACCACTTTGAATGACTGTCAATGACCACTAAGAAATAGTGTTTGTCCCTTTCAGCAAAGTCAATGTGAATACGTTGCCACACTCTTTCAGGCCATTTCCACGGGTGGAGTGGCGTGACCGCCGGCAACTTCTGCACAGCCTGACAGATTTGACAGCTTTGAACCAGTTCTTGTATGTCACCATCACACCCTGGTCACCACAGGTAACTGCGGGCGAGAGCTTTCATATGACATATGCCTGGATGTTCATGATGCAGGTCTTTCAGCACTTTCTGTCGGTAACTTGGTGGGATGACAACACGTTGTCCCCAAAGAACACATCCTTGTTCCGCTGACAGTTCATATCTTCGAATGAAATAAGGTTTGAGTGTTTCATCCTGAACATAATTTGGCCACCCATTCATGGTGTAGCTCCACACTTTGCTGAGCAGTGGATCTTTCATGGTCGCCTTCTCAATGTATTTAGCTACTACTGGTAGTTCTTCTACATGAGAGAAATAGAAGATACTTCCTTCCTCTGCAGTGTTGTCCTGTGAGTTTCGCGGCAAAAGTGACAACGCATCCGCATTAGCATGGTCAGCTGATCGTCTGTATTCTATGTCATAGTTATATGCCATTAGAATAAGAGACCAGCGTTGCATCTTCAAAGCAGCAAGCATTGGCACTGCTGACTTTGGTCCTAGTATAGCCAACAAGGGCTTGTGATCTGTTACAAGTGTGAATTTCCTTCCGAACAGATATTTGTGGAATTTCTTGACTCCAAAAATGATGGCCAGAGCCTCTTTCTCTATCTGGGCATAATTCCGCTCAGCATCGGTTAGTGTTCTTGATGCAAATACCACAGGCCTTTCCTCTCTGTTTTCCAAGATTTGAGAAATGACTGCACCTACCCCATAAGGTGAGGCATCACAGGCTAATTTCAATGGCAGGTGTGTGCTATCATGCACCAACACTTTGTTGCAGCAGTAGTCTTTTTGCACCTTCAAATGCTTGAGAGCATTCTGCTGTCCAAAACCATGTTTCATCTTTTCTCAACAAATTGTGGAGAGGCTGAAGGATAGTGGATGGATTGTTTAGAAATCTACTGTAGTAATTCAGAAGACCCAAAAAGGACTTCAGTTCAGTGACATTGGTTGGTTCTGGTGCTTTTGTTATGGCTGCAACTTTTTCCTTCAGGGGGTGCAGTCCATCTTTGTGAATCCTGTGTCCCAAATATTCCACACTGCTCTGAAGGAAACGACACTTTGCAAGCTTAACTTGCAAGCTTAACTCTTGCAAGAAATTGCGGATACATTTCTCTGTCGCACTGGAAGCGACAGAGAAATGCTTCTCCAGGCGTGCGAGAACTTCTTCCAACCTCTGTAAATGTTCCGTCTCAGATGAAGCAGTGATGAGAATATCATCCAGAAAACAGGTCACATAATCCATCCCTTGAAAAATCTGATCCATCACAGACTGAAAAAGAGCAGGAGCGCTGGAAACACCATAGCTGAGGCGAGTGTACTTGTAGAGGTCTTTGTGGGTGTTGATACCCAGATACTTCTCTGACTCTTCATCTAACTCCAACTGCTGGTAGGCATGCGAAAGGTCCAGTTTACTGAATGATGTCCCTCCCGCCAAAGTAGCAAAAAGGTCTTCAGCACTGGGGAGTGGGTAACTTTTCTCTTCAATGCACTGATTGATGCTAACCTTGTCGTCACCACAGATCCTAATAGTTATGTCAGTCTTGGGCACAGTAACAATGGGAGATGCCCATTCACTTCTCTCAACCTTTGAAATCACCTTCACCTTTTCTAATCTGTCCAACTCTTTTTCCACAGCTTCCTTTAGTACATAAGGAACTGGGCGAGCTTTACAGAAAACTGGTGGAGTGTTTGGCTTAATGCGAATTCTAGCCTTAAATCCCTTGATGCAGCCTTGGTCATCTGAAAACACTGCCTGATGGTATAGGATCACTTCCTGTAAGCCTGGTTTTGCATCTTTTTGCACTAATACCTTGTGTACTGTGAAAATCTGTTTCCAGTTTAGCTGTAGTTTCTTTAACCAGTTTCGTCCAATCAAGGATGGTCTGTTTCCCTGAACAATGATCAGTGGTAAAATAGTCTTTTGTGTTCCATACTGTACTGGTACAACTATATAACCATGAACAGCGATGCTTTGGCCTGAGTAGGATTTCAACTGTAAACCAACTGGTTTTATAGGGAACTGGGTGAGATGTGACTGGTAATACTTGTCACTTATCACTGACACTGCTGATCCTGTGTCCAGCAACATGGTGGTGTTTTTGCCTCCCAGTAACACGTCAACTGTGTAACCTTTATCACTGGAAGCGACAGAGTACACTGAAGAAACTCCAAAAAGTTCGGCTTCATCATTTCTTTTTGATGCATCGTCGTCAGTTTCCACATACTGTGTTTGTTGTCTGCTTTTTTTATTCCTGCAAGCACGAGCGATGTTCTATTTTTGCACAAAAATGACATTCATTTTTAAATCTGCAGTCCCGTGCCAAATGTTTTCCACCACATCGATAGGATGGTTGCTTTGTTTCTGTCTCTTTTTTAGACCCCATCCAGCTCTTAGTTTTATTTTTTTCCTCTTTTGTGTTCTGATGAGGATCAGCGCCTCCAAGTCTGAGACCATGGTCTTGAGTCGGAAAAGGGTAGAGTGCCTTCTCCGGGTCGAGGGAGATGTCCTGCCTCAAGTGGAGGAGTTCAAGTATCTCGGGATCTTGTTCACGAATGAGGGAAGAAGGGAGCGTGAGATCGACAGGCAGATTGGTGCAGCGTCCGCCGTGAAGCGGGCGCTGTACCGGTCCGTTGTAGTGAAGAGGGAGCTGAGTCAAAAAGCGAAGCTCTCGATTTACCGGTCGATCTACGTTCCTACCCTCATCTATGGTCATGAGCTTTGGGTAATGACCGAAAGAACGAGATTGCGGATACAAGCGGCCGAAATGGGTTTTCTCCGTAGGGTGGCTGGGCTCTCCCTTAGAGATAGGGTGAGAAGCTCAGTCGTCCGGGAGGGACTCAGAGTAGAGCCACTGCTCCTCCACATCGAGAGGAGCCAGTTGAGGTGGCTCGGGCATCTGGTCAGGATGCCTCCTGGACGCCTCCCTGGTGAGGTGTTTCGGGCACGTCCCACCGGGAGGAGGCCCCGGGGAAGACCTAGGACACGCTGGAGGGATTATGTCTCTCGGCTGGCTTGGGAACGCCTCGGGATTCCTCCGGAGGAGCTGGAGGAAGTGGCTGGGGAGAGGGAAGTCTGGGCCTCCCTTCTCAAGCTGCTACCCCCGCGACCCGACCCCGGATAAGCGGCAGAAGATGGATGGATGGTGTTCTGTCCCTTCCACCCTCTTGTAAAAAAAATTGGAACATTTGTCAGGGCATTCACTTGGTGAGGGTCATGGTGTCCAGAAAACTCCATAGTATTCTTGGAAGCAAATTCCATGCTCACGGCAATCTCACACGCACGTGAAAAAGTAAGATCTTTTTCTGCCAGGAGCAGCCTCCGAGCGCAACCCACTAACAAAACAATCTCTCAGCGCCTCATCCAAATATTGTCCAAAATTACATGTGGCTGACAACTTCCTCAAGGCGACAACGTCGCTCCCCCTCCTTTTGGTTACGTTTTTGGAAGCGAAAACGCTCAGCTATCACCACTGGTGTCGGCTTATAGTGTGCTTGTAACACTGCAGTTAGCACCGCATACTCCATTGTGCTCGGTACTTTCGGAGACACAAGATTCTTTAGCAGCCCGTATGTATCTGCTCCGATCACAGAGAGAAAAGTGCAAACCATCTTCTCATCCGGAACATCATTAGCCAACATCCATTGCTCCAAACGTTCCAAATATGACTTTGATTCAAATCTTCCTTTGATTCATCATATTCAACTACACGACCCACGTGCATAGCCATATTAGCTTCTCGATGCTAAATCTTGCAGCCTTGAAAAAAATATATATATATACGGTTGTTTCCCTTACTGCCAGGCTCATATCTTTTACGCTGTGGAAATCTTTATCATCCTCGTCGCCAGTTGTGATATTCTTGGGTTGGAAGAATCACGCAGAAAACATGTGGATACGATGTCTTTTTATCGTGGAACGCAGGGCACATACAGCCACCTCAATACTGCTTTTCAGCTAACACATTGCTAATAAATTGGCCTACTCAGAACTATACCTGGAACTGGTATGTCGGTATTTCTTACCAGTAGGGCGCAACAAAACACTCTGTTACAGAAGGTAAGTTTGTTTCTTGTACCTCAGCGGCCAACACGGGACAAAGACTCTGATGCAACAAGGTATGGAAAATCCATTCTGGAAAGAACACAAGTTGTATTTTTGTAACTGCGACTTGACTCCACTAATTCTACTGTTTATATGAGCAACTGCTCACAATACCCATATCAAAAAGTGCCAAAGCAAATTTATATACATGGATTCAACTTATTATTAATCTACTCTGTTTAATAAATCAGCAGAAACATAAAGTGATCAATCAAAAGGAAAGATGAACTTGACTTCAAAGGGTTTTTCTTTACTGTCAATTGAAACTTAAAATTTCAATATCTGGCTCTAACCTAAATAGAAAACAAAAACATAATATAAGGTTATAAGCCCTAAGTTATGGGCTTAGAAAGTCAATAAAAGAATGTTAGAATGTGCTGGACATAAAGTCAAGGTGTATGAATAAAAAAAATTACTCTTGCAAATTTATGTGATATGGGAAGGGAAGTAAACAAAACACCTGAATCATCTAACATTGATTTGTCTGTCTCAAAGCGAGTTGGGCAAAACATTCTTGATGCTTTTATGTGAGACTCTGAACTCTGCTGAACTTCAGAGAGACATCATGAGGAAATGATTATCTGTTCAGATAATAAATTGGGGAAAGCTGTACCCCATTATACAAATGAAACATTTTTTAGTGGAGAGCCTGAAAGACTTTAGAATTTTTTTTTTTGTTTAACTAAAACAGTTTAGAGTTGCTCTCTGCAACGGATAGAGTAATTCAATCTGGATAGACTCACACAGAGAAAAATAGCAGATAGAAGATTTAATGGTACAAAGTTCTTTGGTGCTCGAACTCGGTAGAAGACTACTGAGCTGAGGATCACCACCGGCAGGTGGTCGGCTCGGTGAGAAGACTTCTCCCCCCTGTTCAAATCCTGGTGATGGAGCGAGCCTGAAGCAAAGGAATGCAGAAGGAGCCTGGAAGGTGTCAGCCGGGACGAAGGAGGAGATGGGGAGGTGGCGGGTCGAAGCATGGCTGACAAGCAGGAAGACCGAAGGCAGCGCGTCCTTTTGGAGGGATCTGTGCACGGTGATTGGCTGGAGTGGTGCAGCGCACCAGACCTGATTGGCAGCGGCGAGGACGTGAAGGATGATGAGGATCACCTGTGTTCCGTCTCCCAGCTTGAATTTTCGCAGAGGCTTCATTTTCAACGGATGAAAACATTTTCTGAACATTGTTAAAATACTGAGCATTTGGCACTAAACCCTGTATGGATCATTTTAAATAAAAGCAAAATCTCTTTGGATTCTTGAGTTTGTGAGTGTGAATTATACACACACCACATTTTTCAGACTTTTACTTGTAATATTATGAAAACATGATGTTGTTCTTCATTTTTGTTACAAATATGAGATATATTTTGTTGGTTATAAAAGTGCAAAAATGTGCAAAAGGTCCTGGGTTGCGATTTGTTCAGTAAGGCACTAAAAATAGATTGGATTGCACTAATAGAATACCTAGGAATGTCTTGTCACAAGTAAAACATTTTAAAACCAAGCACTTCCAATGATTCTAGCTAGCTCAGAGAACAAGCAGAAAAATAGACTTTGAAATACTTCTGTTAGTTTGTATGTCATTGAGTTGATCAACATCAAAATACATTAAAGATTTGTTGTCTTTGTATCAATCTTTCAGACTTCTCAAATATTCTGCTTCTAGTCTACTCTGCAATAATAAATTGAAAAAGAAATGACAAGTTAGTTTCTTATAGTTTTCACGTCAAACAATACAATAACACGGATATTTCTTTTTGTATCTTTGACTTGATTCTCACAAAAAAATCAAACATGTATAAAACAACCACCAAACTCATATGATTTTGATATTTATTTTATCTTGCATGAATTATTGTGAACCTAACAGTTTGTGACCAGGATGTGTGTGGTCTGCATGTGATGAAAACACTGAACTGCAAGACATCCTCACTAAAATTGAAATTATTTGTAATGTCAAGACAAGTAACACTAAGTGAAGAACAGAAGTCTTTTTAAGGGGAGAGTGTACTTTAATAAAGTAGTAGCTCCAGAAAATCATGTATAGCTTTTTGCAATAGAAGTGAAGGGAAGCTCACAGAGCTTTGGTAAATGACCGATGGTTTGGTGCATTCAGAACAGTGTCCTCCTCTCAAAGGTCACATCTTAGTGATGATCTCAGTTGTCGGTTATTACGCAATAGCCAGCCCCGCCCTAACCCTCACAACTCCTCTGGGCTGACTACTGAACAGCTCTCCGTCTAACGGGTCCGGAAAGTCCCTCGAACCTGGGTACTACCCTGCTGAAGGTCTGAGAAGGACAATCTGTCTAAGCTGGTGTCGAGAGAGACTCGTCTAGCCCTAACTACCTCCAATCCAGAAGTTATGACCCTTTTCAGTTAAGTGGCAATCAGTTGAGTAGCCCTCACAACTGCATAACCCCAATAACCACTTCTGTTAACGGTATCCCTCTCTCTAAGAATAACGAGGACTTGTTACCGGCTAGATTAGATTTAGTGACTTGGTAAGTCCCAGGGTCATTATTTTTATCTTCACTAAAGGAAAGTCCGAAGCCACCATTTCACTAAGATCATGAACATTTAGTTTTACTACTGATAGAAGAACCAATACTGATAGACATGACTCGATTAATTTCAATGTCCACAAATCTATTTAGAACTTTAATATATATTTATTTAAGCAAGCTTTAAGCAGGGGTAAACGGCAAACAGATTAATTTCCAATAATTACAAATCTTTAGTAGCAATATTAAAATCTTAATAAAATCACATAAATCTTCCCTAACACCTTTCCCGAACCAGTGCCATCTATTCACTAAGATAGGCTTTTGGGGTTGCAGGCAAACTCACACCCAGATGGTAGAGGATCTCAGCAACAGGAAGCTTGAATAGTCTTGGACAGAGTCTTGTCTTGGCCTGACAAATCCTCCTTAAACTTTCCCAGAGGCCAGTTAGATCCAGCCTTTCAGCTCTGGGTTTCTGGGTATTTTCCCGAACACACTTAAGTCCTATTCTTCAGACCATTATCCGAACATGTCCGGGCTTGCCTATACATCCACCAAAACTGTCCCTAAACACTTACTTATTCTGATTTTAATCGTTTTATATGTAATACAGGCATATAACTCGTCAATACAATCACTTTTAATACATTTCTTCAATCATTACTTCTTAGTACTCATTACTCTTGATTCAACATGATTATACTTCATTGTTTAACTAGTTTTCATAACATAGTTTATATATTTTCCATAATCAACTTCAGAGTTTACTTCATGATCATTAATACTTCAACATAATACATTTTTCCCATAATCACAATAGATCATCATACAAGATTACTTCAGACTCTCAGGCCAGTCATGATCTGTTTTCTGCGTGAACCTGGACAGATCTCACCTCCTCAGACCAGTTTTCACGACACAGTTTATAGCATAGTTTACAATCAACATGGACAAAATTTCTTTTTAGAATTATTATAATTCACAGATCATAGTCTTAGGCATGTCTATATAAAATAATAGATTTTAATGTTACACGGTTACAAAACATTTCCATTTGAATAATCTTAAATGATCGACAAAAAATAGATAATCAATAAATAATGCCACCAAAATAATAAACTAGAAGCAAAAATATTTAATATGGTATTAAAATAAAATAATTTACTTACTGTGATTAATTGATTTTTTATTAATTAATCTTTATCAGACACCTAATTCCCTAATTGAGAGAGACTTTGGGAATCTTGAATTTTTCTGATGTTTCTAATTAATAATTTTTATACAATTACAATAGAAAGTAAAAGTAAGACATGAAGCACGCCCATTCTGATAACAGAAGCACTACTGATGGTTGATGTGGTGGTGACAGACTGCGCTGGTGTAGCTGTTGTAGTTGGAGCTGCAGTTGTTGTGGTTGTTGCTGCTGTTGTGGTGGTTGGTGCTGCTGTTGTGGTGGTTGGTGCTGCGTTGTGGTGTTGGTGCTGCTGTTGTGGTGGTTGGTGCTGCGTTGTGGTTGGTTGTTGAACATTGCACAGACCGGTTGTACAGCATGTTGGTCCACTGGTGATTGAACCAATACTCTGCATGAACGGCAAACTTCCCAAACCTGAAGCAGCTGTACAGGTGTTTGGTGATGCACAACCCAATGCAGGAAATGTGTTGGTACCATCATTTACTGTTGACCCAGAAAATAGATTATAATCATATTCATTATTTCAATCAAAGTATACTAGCCGTCTAATAACCAATTCTTCATTATTTTGGCATATTGTACATTTTTCTAATATGTGGCATTAACACATCTGTTGTGTTTTTCCAGCTTTCATCAATATCACACCTATGATTAATAATTTATACATTATTAAATATAAAATCTTACATGTTGCAGAGAAGCAGTTGGTCTCATCTCCTGTACAGTTTAATGGAGTGGTGCATTGAGATGTTGTGGGGTCACAAACGTTGCACTGAAAGGATGTAGTGGGCTGAGGGTTGGGAGCTGAATCAAGAATTAACAAAGGAAGAGAAACTTCTTAAATATTAAAGAACTAAAGGAAAATCTGATATTTCTTTTTCCTTCATCTCATAATTAAACCTACCAGTCAGTGTCTGTGAGTTGCAGTTGTTTTTGCTGCAGCACTCAGCAGTTGCAATTGCACTTTGAGAACCCAAGTTGACTGAAAACGTCGAGGCGCCTGTAGCTGGACACAGAGAGGGTGCTGCACATTGTTTGATGATTTGTGTTATTGAATTCCCAGATGTTTTTACTGTGGAGTCAAAGAACAGTTTGTTGGTGAAAGTAGAAAATTCAGCAAATAGTCAATTCTTACAGCATATATTATCATGAAGTATAAAGAGACATAAGCAGAACAATACCTAGGATGGTAGCTGTTATACACATAGTCTCAGTTTCACATTTGACTGATTTTGAGGTTGAACATGTTAGATCTGAGCAGGTGTTACATGTCAGGGCTCCAGCTGCAATCAGGAGGAAGAACAGAAGGATTTGTTTAAATGTTTGTAATTTACACATGGTCAGTATTATACATTCACATTTTACACATTTTAAGATATAACATTTTAAATCAAATATCTATTCTGCATATCCTATTGCAGAAAGAAAAATGCATTATCTTAATTTAAAAAAAAATCTTTGGAATGTGTTTAGGACTCTCGGTAGAAATGTTAGAACAGGACAAAAACATAATCTTGTCTCCTCCAATGTTGTACTTAATCTAAGCCAGTCCTCATCTCCGAAAAAACAATCAAACAAAAAAAAAAACTAGTTAAACAGATTTTTTAAAATAAGAGTTTTATAGATCAGTACTCCAACAGCAACCAGTTGAAAAGACTTACTTCAATAATAATTTTTTAAAATATTTACCGAAATTAGAAACCAACAACTTTTCTTTAAGAAGCACAAAAATGGGAGTTTCAAAGTTCAAGGGAAATCTTGACAAGGAAGAGTTCATAAATAATTTTTCACTATGGCTACCTATGGTAAATATCCCATATTTAAAGTTCCTACATTTTTTAGGAAGATTAAAATAATTAACTTTTAACAGAACATGACAAACTCCAACACATTCCACCAAGGAGGAATATGCCTAAAAGTAACTAAATGATCGTGTAATAATCTTTTGTGAAACTATGCCTGAACACCATATTCTGACGGAGGAAAATGCTTAACCAAATTGGAGAGAGAAATATTGATATACTTTGAGAAAATTTTTTTTTTTTCTTAAAGTATACTCCCAACTATAATAGAATGAAAACATATCTGTAAGTACTATTCTTACCATTGCTAAAAAGCATCAAGATGAGAGTCAGAGAAAAGATCATCTTCATTGTGATAATCAGGTGGATCCTGCAGGTTCGTTCTCCTGGTTCTGATACTGATTCTCTTGAGATTGTTACTCTTTAAATACTGTCCAGATGACCTCAATGAAAAGGCGTGGTTCCATATTGACACTGGTCAAAAACAATGCTATAATGTCACAGCATCTTTAACAAGTCAACACTCTTTTAACACATGTAATCCTGCATTCCTGTGTGTGAAAAGTCACTTCTCCAGACATATAATTAACATTCTGACATGCAGCACTATCAAAGAAATCTTGCCAAAAAAAGTTCTTAACTTTTGTGTCTTTGTTGCTGGCGTGACAACGTCATTAATTTTCCATAATCCATAAAACTAGTAAACAGCCGAACCTACTTAGCATATTTCACTTCTCACAAACAAAAACAAAGATGTTGTTAACATCTTGTTTGTAATAAATTGTTTAAAGATGTTTTGATGAATTTCATTTTATTCTTTTCAATCTGTGCCAACTGCAAAAAGAAATAAATCTGAAACATTATTCTTTAGTTTGGAAATTCTATGAATGAGCAACAATAAAACAACTCAGTGTTATTAAAAGAGACATCAAAATGTAATCTTATCAGCAATGATTATTGTTTATGGGATATCCTACTTCACATCTGTAATAAATATTATATTTAGAACAATTACATGAACTGCAAAAAAAAAAACAACGGAACACATGACGTTGCCAAATACATGACGAATTACTAGGAATTTCCTTGACTAAAGATGCTTGACGATACTCTTCAATAATTACATAAAAAACTTTTTGGAAATTTAAAGTAGTCAGGAAGCAGCAACAAAATTCAACAATGGTTTGTTTTTTTGCGCCTCAAAGTCTTGAGTCATCACCCGCCATCACAAAGCATTGAGACATTACCCACTTTGCACCATAGAAACACCAAAAGGGTGTTTCTGTGGTGCAAATTGTTGTTAATATTGCAAACTACATAACATAATACCCTAAAATGACTTTTGATGGATTAATTTAAATGAAAACTATTGACAATGGGACTTTTGGCTCTGGAAAGGAACCAAACTTTCAGGATTCATTTACTTCAAAGAGCCAATCAAATGATCCAGTTCTGAACATGGATATTTTTCTAAGAACAGGCCATCTTATCAGGCACATAGTTTTTTACAAAATTATTTTTGTGTTTAAGGTTTCCAAAAAATTAGTTGAATCATCCATATTAAGTAACCACAGTATTTTCTTACAGTAAATGTTATGTATCCCTCAATCCGTTGTCTGTTCACCCTTGTCCCAAGTGGAGTCGGGAGTTGCTGGTGCCTATCTCCAGCTGCGTTCCGCGCGAGAGTGGTGTACACCTTGCACAGGTTGCCAGTCTGTCGCAGGGTAACACAGAAACAAACAGGACAAACAACCATGCACACACAACAACAATCCTCTTCTACCGACAATCAAGCCGACGCTCTAACAGTAGACGACACTCATCTAAGAACATGAACCAAAGAGCAACAAGAACAGGAAGGAGGAAATAAAGAAGGGAGCACACCATGTCACTGCGAGCTTCAGAGTTTCAGCAAGGAAGTCTGCTGGCTACCAAAGGACTCTTAATTTATTATCATCCGTTGCATCATAATTTAGTTTAAGTTGGTTCTTAGAGCCAGTTCTTTTGAACATGACCCATCATTAATGCAAACCGTGCTAATCAGATCTCTATAGTGGCTCCCTGTAACTCAGAGAATAGAATTTAAAATGCTTTTATTAGATTATAATCACTAGGCACCCAAATACATTATAGATCTGTTGTTGTTGTATCAATCTTCCAGACCTCTCAGGTCTTCTGGGTCTGGTTCTGCATCCAGAACATACGTAACTGACTTCCTGCTGTTGCTGTTGGTCAGTGGCTCGATGGTTTCCTAACACAGAAACATTTAAAACTGCTTTGAATAATTAACTGATCTTATTGTACTGTTTGATAATTGGCATGAGTAGGGATGTATGTCTGAGTAAATTATATTTATTTTCCTTGTAAAGAGCCTCAAGACACGTTTGTTGTGAATTAGCAATATAAAAATAAACCGAATTGAACTTCTGAAATGTGCTATACAAATAAACTTGACTTAATAAAACTAATTATTTTCATACTCTAAAACAGAAGTCACAGAACCATCTTCCTAAAATTAATCTGTGTTGTTCATGTGTCAGTCTGCCTTTGTTTCTTTCCCTCAGGGTGTAATTAGAAACCAGTCAAACAACCATGTCATTCAGCAGCAGAGCAATGATCCAGAGCTCAGTGGCAAGGCCACCTCTCAATAAGAAAAAATAGCTAAATGAAATTTTGGAGTGACTTAGGGTCAGTGTACCATTTGTTCAATTGTGTTTAATAGATTATCAATAATGTACAAATTTAAAATGACATCTGAGTTTATTGTCTGTTTTACATCAAATAAAAATATATATATATATATATATATATATTGATTAATTGCTGTATTGTATGACATCATTGTAAATGATATCTGACTTCATATTCATATATAATTTGGAAAACCCTATACTCCCTTCAGATTAAAATTTACTTTTGCAACTTAAACTATTTGGCTTCTAAGGAACTGAAAAATTGTTCACAGATTTTAAGCTTCAATCAGCAGTGAAAAAAAAAATCCTCCCTTTGAAGACAAGTTCATTTTTGTTTTTGATTCATTACTTTGCCATTGCTTAATTCATCAGTGAGTAGATACATATTCAATTTAATTCTTGGCTTGTTTAGAAATTAGCTTTCATCACAGTGGCACTTTTTGATATGCGCAATGTGTTCAGCTGGGACACAATCAGGCGTTTAATGTCTTAAATGTAGAACCCTAAAGCAAAAATGAAGCTGATTTATGACAGGATGACATCTGGAGATTCTTATGTAGTTTGTAATGTTAACTATCAGTTCTAGTTTTAAAGTGTAGGGTGTTTCCCTTTTAGTGTTTCTATAGAACAGAAGTGGGAGTGTCTGCAGGCTTTGTGATAATTTTACTTCAGACTTTGAAAAGCAAAAAATACAAACCATTGTTGAATTGTGTTGCTCACTTCTTTCTAAATCTGAAAGTTTATGACTTTAATAACTAAAGAGTGTCATCAAGCAGCTTTCGTCAATGAAATCCTCACTTATCACGTAGTTGATTACTGTATTTTCCGTCACTGTTTTTTTCCCTTGGCAGTGCTTGTAATTTTTTCAAAAGATAATGTTTAACACACATTGAATGCACTACTCAGAAACAATTATTGTTGTTGATCTGAATATATCTTTACTAATATTTTATTATTAATATTTTTACTCATGTTAATGCACAATGTAATGTACAGACTAAAAATCAAAGTTTTTCAGATTCTTTTCTTTTTGAAATCAAAAAGAAAACTATTAAATTCATGAAGGCACACAGCAGTTGTGTCAGTGAAATAATTTATGTTTTGAAAAGATTTGTTTATTTCTGATAATTAGGATGATGTATTTTAAGTTTCGTTCAAGTTCGAGAGTTGTGTGGAATAATTGTATTTTATGTCATGTCGAACTGTTTGTCGGGAGTTGTCGCGAGATTTTATGTACGTGAGAGTGCGAGACTTAAAAGAAAGGGGTAAAAAAAGGAAAAGGGAGCAGAGGCCTGAATAGAGCTACAGCTAGCAGCCTCGTGGTTATAAGAGTGGACGATTAAGTTGCGATAACTGATTTGTGAAAGCCCTCCGAAGTGGCAGGTGGCCATGAGGTAATTTGTCAAAACACGTGTCACCTGTTTTTGTAAAATGTGTCTATGTCTAAAGCTGTTTTTTATTTCTGTAGTTTTCACGGCGTTTAATAAAAGAGCCCGTCAAAAGAAAGCCGTGCCAGTGTGTCACTTTGGAGTTACAGCAGTCATAAAATATCTTGAAATATTTTATTATGAATATCATGTTAATTACATGATTGTTTTTGTTTGAAATGAAACATATCACATACTTTAAAGAACATATTTACTAATTTTATGGATTATGAAAAATCAAGAAAGATGTCACATCAGCAGCAAAGACAAAAATGTTCCTAAGTTATTTGGCAACATTTCTCTAATAGTGCCATATGTCAAGTCAGAGTGTTGATTATATAATGTTTATCACACATTGAACGCACTACTCAAAAACAATTATTGTTGTTGATCTTAAGACACTGAGCTATATCTTTAATAATATTTAATTATTAATATTCTTACTCGTGTTATTTACATTGTGCATTGTGCATTTCTTTCTTTGAAAAAAAAAAAAAAAGATTCTTTTCGAACACTGGAATGCCACAAAAGGTCTGGTAACAAAGCATAGACTGAAATTATTTTTGATCATAGACGCTGTAAACATTAGATTATCTGAGCAGTATTTACAGAGTGGAAACTCCAGAGATTTACTATCAGATCCAGCTGACCTGATCTGCACTTGTTGAGAAAATTGTATATATTTTTCAGACATTTGTTCAAATATTATTTATTGTGAATTGCTTTAACTATGTTTCTGAGTGTGTTTTAAGGAGGCCTCACTGAAGGGAGCAGTCGACAGGGATCTTTTGAGTTGCAGCCAGTTTCAGCAGATAACTGCTCAGCAAGAAGTTCCAGTGCTATATAACTTGTTTTTGCTTTATTGTACATGGACATGTGTTCCAGAAGATACTGTATGCTGTGTATTTCTGAATTATGTTGCAGTGGTGTGATCTATTTCTATTTCTTAGAGCTACAACATGTATGTAACTAGGAAATGCCCCGAAACAAATAAAGAGATGGTTTGACAGGATGTGTTTCAGAGCGGAAGTAGATTGTAACTGAAACACATCTCTGTTCTCCTCGCGAGTAAAAAACAATCTAACTCTCTCGTCTTTCCTGTGTCTGTATCTGATGTTCTCGGTGTTTAAACCTGATCTGCACTTGAACATCACAATGAAGCCGATCTTTTCTCTGACTCTCATCTTGGTGCTCTGCAGGAAGGGTAACAATAGTTATTTCATGTTTATCTTCTTTTTTTATTAAAGAAAGTACTGGAATTAAATGTTGCATAATTTTTAAGCATCTGTGATTGTTAATCATGTTTAAGTAACAGTAAAAAGAGTGTGGTAATTTTTTGTAATTATTAAAATTTTATACATTTTATAAAATATTTACTACTGCTGAATTGATCAATCCAGACATGTAAAGTTTTGAAAGACCTGCTAATCATATTTACTATAAAATGTAAAGAAAAATAAGTGTGATGTGTCGACTGAAATGACCGTCTACAAGTTAAACTGTTTCTGTTATCACCGCTGATTCTTATCCCAGTTAAAAACGACATAATTTCTTCAAAGTATCTAATTTGATGAGACATTTTTTTCTCTCAAACTTTGTTAAAAATGTATACTCACCAAAGATTATCTGATCATAATAAGTTCTTTTAATATTTTTTAAGGCCTTTTAGCGATTATTCTGTTACCCACATGAAAAAAACATTTTAGAGTAACATGAAAACTTGTTACTTTTGCTCTTGTGTTTCCACAAATATTCAATGAAATGTTTCTATTCGTCTCCCTGAAAAATTGAGGGACTTGACATATTGAATATTTACCATGTGCAGTTATGGTAAAAAAAATACTTATTGTCTTCCTTTTTAAGCATTTCTCTTAAAACTTAAAAGTTTTACAACATTTGTTATTGCTGTTTTTTTTTTTAAAGATTAGCTGTCTATTTCTAACTCTTATAAACATTTTAATATCATTATTTAATAAACTCTTCCCAACTGGTTGCTGATGGAGTCCTGGCATTGAAATAAATTTTAGGTAGATCAATTATTAAGATAATTTGGTTTGGTTTTGTTGTTGTTTTAGGGAACATTGGCTCAATAAAAGTAGAACATTTGAAGAAGAAATGCAGAATTGTGTTTTTATCCTGGTCTAATATTTCATATCTAATATTCTGTGAAAACTACAATAATACATTTTTATTGAAATAATTCACTTTTTCCAGAGACATGAAAAAACTTAACATGAATTATTTGTTAAGATGCTTTTTTGTTTGTTTGTTTGTTTAAATGGCTAATGTGTAAATTAGAAAAATTCCTTTGGCATTTCAAATTATGTTTTCGCTTTGTATGTAATTTTTGACATTTATATGTTATCTATTTGTTGTCAATCATACAATATTAATCAAATATAAAAAAATAAAGATTTCTATTCATGATTTTTTTGTCGTCTGTATTTGCTGCTAAGTCAGTGATATGAGGCAGCTTTTTTTTTTTTTTAATTTAAATTGCTTGACAAAAATGTTTATACTTCCGTTTAAACATGCTTAAGATCCTGAGCTGTAAGTTCTTGTTTACAAAAAATTAAAATAAATCTACTTAAAAAATTATTTTGTCAATTTTATTGTAAAGCATGTTTTCAAACGTGATCATGACTAACAAGCACCTTATCCAAATTATTATTTTAAGTGTGGCCTTTTGTTGGGCCATACTGTCCTGAATACACCAAAGCCAGAGGTATTTTACCTAAGCTTTGTAATCTTCCCTTCAAGGTTGCTGTTTGGTGCCCTTAGTAATGATGTGTAAAAAGACAGTTAGATTAACTGTCCTCTTGATATTGCATGAGGCTTACAAACTGTCTTTGTTTCTTCATAAACATTTTTCTGTTTAGAGTGTTTTCAGATTAATAATGAAAATTTTCAGATGTTGCTTTAATAAAGTGCAGTGGCCCCTTAAAAACTAATGGAACAAAATGTTAATTACTTAGCCCATGATCTCCAAGGGCTAAGTAACCATGGTATCCACATTGATCTTTACCCAAACATCACCAACATGGATTGAACAAAGTAAAAACTAGGCTTAAAAATGATAACATTAAATTAATTCTCAGCTGTGATGCAGTACACCACAGTTCCTGTCCTTGTGTGACAGAAGCAATTTGTTGTTTTCCAAATTGATGATTTTTCATTTATTTTTCTGCCTTCTCACTCTCCTGGTTCAGGACTGTTTTTTTGTTTTTGTTTTTTGTGGATTTTTTGTGGGAATGTTTGTAGTGCCAATCTGACAGTTTGTGTCCAGGATGTGTGTGGTCTGCAGGGGTGTTTGGAAAATACAGAACTGAAAAAAAATCCTCACCAACATGTAAATTATTCACAATGTCTAAGACAAGCTTTGAATAACAACACATGAAAAACAGTGTGGGAGCACCATAAAAGCTCCCAAACAATTTTTGTTTCCATCCCATAAACAGTACTGTCAGGAATTGGTTGTGGTGGAGGCGGTGAGGCAGACGCTGGAAGCCCAGGTAAAGCGAATAGTGAGGATTTATTACAAAAAAAGTCCAAAAACACAGTGCAACACACAAGTCCGCGGCCAGGCAGCACGGTTGAGCGGAAGCCAGGGCTCACACCGGTAGCAACTGGTCTCACAGGCGGAAAACACAAACTAACGACAGCAGAAGACTGAGTACGTGCGACAACGACAAGGACCCAACGAGGAACAAAGACACAGGAGGAACTAAATACACTGAGGGCAATCAAGGGAACAAGACACAGCTGGGAACAATCAAGGGGAAGACAGGACAACAAGGAGACTTAGGACACAGAAAACTCAAATAAACACAACAGAAAAACACGGAACATGACAAGTACATATCAGAAGAAGAAATTTGATGTTTGTACAAGACATAAAATTTCAATAGAAGACCATTATACTGAAATTTTCCGATAGAATACCAGAAGAGATCTGTTCCGGTCACCTTAAGAGGCCAGTAGACTTTATGAATCTATTAACACCTGAAAGCTATGGATTATTTATCCTAAATAAATATAAAAATGCCATTTAAGAAAAAAATGCAGTGTCTGACCAATTTGGAGACTAACCTTCTGAATCATGAGACAAATGCATTCAGAGTATTGTTACACATTATTACCAAAGGTGACAACAACTGTGAAGGGTTGCTCTCATAACTTGGGTACATTTCCAGTTTGGTTCATTCAGGACAGTTTGCCCAGCTAGGGATCACAACTGCGACAGCTCTCCCTACTGTCACACAGAGATGTGAATGATAATTGTTTTCTGTTCACCCATAACATTAATTTACATATTGATTAGTGAATAGTTTAGATTTTCATTTTTAAACTTATTTTCTGTAGCCTGACTCTTTAGTAAAGTATTTGCAGTGCACACATTTAGTTAACTTTATCTGTCAGATATTTATATATTTTTTAAATGTAACAAATTAACTCCAGCTGTCCTTTCATGGCTGGCAAACCTCCTCAGCCGGACATTCCATTTGTTTGCCAGAGGAAGGAAAAATTTGGTTTTCTTTTTTTTAATTTTACTATTTCTTCAATGTTTCCTTTTTTGGCAGTTAGTTGAGTTATGCTAGTATTTATTTAATTTAAAGATTTAGGATTGTGTTGACCAGTATTTGTTTAAGTTCTTGTATATTTAATTATCCTTGTGTAGCAGCAGTGGTCTTATCAGCCAATATTTAAGTTCCCCTCATGTCTTGTTTGCTACATCAGTTTTGTATTTGAGTTCTTTGTGTTACTAACTGATTTGCAGTTTGTTATGTTGACCTCAGTTTTCGGCCCAACTGATCATTTTAGAATTATTTTTGTATGTTTTTTTTTAAATAAATTAAGAACATTTTTGGAATCCATTCAGCACCTCTGGCTGGTCTGTGTAATACCCTCATACAACACAGATTGATTGGATGAGTTGTTTCGTGTTGATAAGGTTTACAATAAACATTGACCAAAAAAGCATTTTTTAAGCAGATTTATTTTTAAGAGTCAAAAATAAGGCACAAATTGGATATTTTGTAAGCAGAAATTTATCACTCGGTATCGTAAGCATGTTTAAATAAAAGAATAGAAATAAAGTATCAAACAGTGACATAAGAATGTATTTAAGTAAGGCACAGCTGCCACTAAAAATTACTTAGCAGCAAATACAGACAAAACGATTAATAAATATATATATTTTAATTTATATTTAAATAATGTTTAATGATTGACAACAAAAGGAATCCAAGAATAATTGTTTCTTGAAGTTCAATTTCCAGATAGAGAGACATTGACAATCTCTTAAATTTACCATTGTTGTGATGCTTCTGATTCATGATTTTTTTTAAACAATGACAACAAACAGTAAAATCATGACATGAATTATGCCCATTCTGATACTAGAAGCACTACTGGTGGTTGATGTAGTGGTGGGTGACTGTGCTGCTGAAGATGTTGTGGTGGTTGGTGCATGAGTGGGTTGGCAGTTCAGCAGTTGTGGTTGTTGTTGCTGTGGTTGGGGTTGTTTGTCCTGTGGTTGTGCTTGATGCTACAGTTGTGGTTGTTGGTGCTTCTCTTGTGGTGGTTGACCCTTCTGTTGTGGTGGTTTTTCCTGTGGTTGTGGTCTTTCTGGGAGATGGTTGGCACTGCTGTTGTGGTGCTTGTGCTGCGGTTGTGGTTGTTGATGCTGCTGTTGTGGTTTCTGCCAGAGTAGTCGATATTGCTGTGGAGATAGTTGGCGCTGCTGTTGTGGCTGTTGTGGTGGTGGCCACTGCTGTTGTAGTGCGTGCTGCTGTTGTGGTTGTTGGTGCTGTTGTTGAGGTTGTTGTTGCTTCTGTTGTGATGGTTTGTGCTGCGGTGGTGGTTGTTGTTGTTGCAGTTGTGGTTGTTGGTGCAGCTGTTGTAGTGGTTGGTGCTGCTGCTGTTGTGGTGGTTGGTGCTGCGGTTGTGGTTGGTTGTTGAACATTGCACAGCCCGGTTGTACAGCATGTTGGTCCACTGGTGATTGAACCAACACTCTGCATGAACAGCAAACTTCCCAGACCTGAAGCAGCTGTACAGGTGTTTGGTG
Organism: Poeciliopsis turneri; assembly: GCA_922788865.1. Classification (NCBI taxonomy): domain Eukaryota; kingdom Metazoa; phylum Chordata; class Actinopteri; order Cyprinodontiformes; family Poeciliidae; genus Poeciliopsis; species Poeciliopsis turneri. The sequence continues at coordinate 1,712,847 of CAKLNU010000382.1, read as the reverse complement.
ATGCACAACCCAATGCAGGAAATGTGTTGGTTCCATCATTTACTGTTGACCCAGAAAATAGATTATAATCATATTCATTATTTCAATCAAAGTATACTAGCCGTCTAATAACCAATTCGTCATTATTTTGGCATATTGTACATTTTTCTAAAATGTGGCATTAATACATCTGTTGTGTTTTTCCCGCTTTCATCAATATCACACCCACGATTAATAATTTATACATTATTAAATATAAAATCTTACATGTTGCAGAGAAGCAGTTGGTCTCATCTCCTGTACAGTTTAATGGAGTGGTGCATTGAGATGTTGTGGGGTCACAAACGTTGCACTGAAAGGATGTAGTGGGCTGAGGGTTGGGAGCTGAATCAAGAATTAACAAAGGAAGAGAAACTTCTTAAATATTAAGGAACTAAAGGAAAATCTGATATTTTTTTTCCTTCATCTCATGATTAAACCTACCAGTCAGTGTCTGTGAGTTGCAGTTGTTTTTGCTGCAGCACTTAGCAGTTGCAATTGCACTTTGAGAACCCAAGTTGACTGAAAACGTCGAGGCGCCTGTAGCATTACACAGAGAGGGTGCTGCACATTGTTTGATGATTTGTGTTTCTGTAGTCCCAGATGTATTTACTGTGGAGTCAAAGAACAGTTTGTTGGTAAAAGTAGAAAATACAGCAAATAGTCAATTCTTGCAGCATATTTTATCATGAAGTATAAAGAGACATAAGCAGAACAATACCTAGGATGGTAGCTGTTATACACATAGTCTCAGTTTCACATTTGACTGATTTTGAGTTTGATGGTGAACATGTTAGATCTGAGCAGGTGTTACATGTCAGGGCTCCAGCTGCAATCAGGAGGAAGAACAGAAGGATTTGTTTCAATGTTTGCAATTTACACATGGTCAGTATTATACATTCACATATCACACATTAAAAATAACAAATGAAATGTTACACCAAACGTCTTAGCAAACAATTCAAGTTTTAAATTTTTTTGTTTCAGGAAAAAAGTAAATTATTTCAATAAAAAATTATTGTTGTAGTTTTCACAAATGTTATTTTGTGAAAACTAACAGTTAGTTTTCACAAAATATTATTATTATTAAAACTGCAATAATAAAATAAAACATAATTTTGCATTGCTTCTTCAAATGTTCTACGTTTATTAAGCCAATGCTCCCTGAAACAACAACACCATCAGAAACCCAACAAATCTAAAAAAAAAAAAAAGCAAACAAACAAGCAAAAACAACAACAACAGCAAAATCATCTTAATAATTGATCTGCCTATAGTTCTATTTCAATGTCAGGACTCCGGCATCAACTATTTCAGAAGGGTTCTTTAAATAATAATATTTCAATATGCTGTACAGGTTTTTAAAGGGTTTCATATATTTATTTATTTATTTTGTAACCTGCATTAGTAAAACATCTTAGCAAATAATTTCTGCAAGGTTTCAAGTTTGTTAATATTTCAAGAAGGCATTACCTTACATAATTTAAAATGTCTCTTGCAACATTTATGGAATTGATGACCTCAGAAACTACAACATCATTGTATCTTGTCTTTTCACATGGATTTTTTTAGGCCAGCTCCCTGAACCCCAAAAACAAAAAAACAAACAAACAAAAAAGCATCTTTAAAATGTATATCCCTACAATTGTACTTAGAGATTAGATCTGAAGCAGCAACCAGTTAAAATGACCAAGCAAGTTATTGCCTAAAAACTTTTTAACAGTCAGATTCTAACATCTGTGCTTTAAAAATCAAAGAATGTCTAGCATTTGTAAGTCTGTAGAGTTTTGGAGAAAATGCTCAAAAATGAAAATGTGTAACATAATTACACAATGTAAATATCAGATTTTTCAAGTTCCTTAATTTTAATAATACTAGTCAGAGAGAAAAAATGTTTGACCAAATTAGAGCAAGGAAGGTTCATATTCTTTGACGAAACTATTTTTCATTGTTTTCAGCAGTGTAAACAGAACCAGTCTAAGCTAGAAACTTAGGGCTCATCAAACTGGCACATCAACTGTGATGTGCCAACTGTGATGTGCCAGTTGACACATCACAATCATTACTTCTATTATATTTTAAATAAAAAGTGACTAGTACATATTTTAAAAATGCAATGGTTCTTATTTATTAATTCAGGATTTCCATCCATCCATCCATTTTCCGTCACCCTTCTCCCTAACGGGGTCGGGAGTTGCTGGTGCCTATCTCCAGCTGCGTTCCGGGCGAGAGGCGGGGTACACCCTGGACAGGTCGCCAGTCTGTCGCATAATTCAGGATTTATGAACACTAAATAAAACTTAGAAAATTAAAATAATGACAACCCTATTTTGATTGTTACTAACTTTCGTTGGAAAAAATCGTGTAAAATCTGATTCCAGTATTTTCTACTTTGAATAAATAAATAAATATGCAATTGTTATTCTTACCCTTGCTGAAGAGCGCCAAGACAAGAGCAAGAGGAAAGATCATCTTCATTGTGATGCTCAAGTGGATCCTGCAGGTTCGCTCTCCTGGTTCTGATACTGAATCTCTTGAGATTGTTACTCTTTAAATACTGTTCGGCTGACCTCAATGAACAGGGGTGTTGCCATGATTACAATTATCAAAGACAATGTTGCAATGTCAACGCATCCTAAACAAGTTTACACTCCCTTAACACACCTATTGCTGCTTTCAAGTATTTTAAAAGTATAATTTCTGAAACTCAGCCATATAATTAACATTTTATGTTAATTGTATAATTATATGCAGCACTATTATAGGAGTTTTGCCAAAAAATGTTCTGAATTTTAATGTCTTTTATGTCACATCATTAATGTGATGTCGTCCTTGACTTTTCACAAGCCATAAAACTTTAAAAGAGCCCGGGGACATTTAGAAGTATTCAGCTTATTTCACTTCCCACAAACAAAAACAATCAGTTCATTCACAAACTGTTTCTAATAAAATATTTCAAGATATTTTATGACTGCTGTGTTTCAATCTGTGATAAACACTATTTTTGAAATAATTAGTAACACTGCCAGAAATAAAAAACTGACGGGACATTTGATGCCGTCAAACACTTGACGAGTAACTATAGATTTCACTGACTAAAGCTGCGTGGCGATGCTCTTTAGTTATTACATATAAAAACTTTTGGAATCACAAAGTCAGGATGGAAAATTCAACAATGGTTTGTATTCATATTTAGCTCTAACTTTTAGTTAATTAAAAAAGTTTGAAATGAAATAATACACTTATTATTTCGATGATTACGTTTCAATGTAATGTAAAATGTTAAGAGACCCCCTCTTAAGACATTTTTCTGTTTACAGTCCCCCTCAATAATGAGATGGGACTTACACCCTTGAATGTGAGCCTCAGAACTCTGAACTGCTTGGTAGTATGATTTCAGAGAGACAGCAAACACACCATGAGGCTGGTCAGAAGCAGAACTGGGGTAAAGTTAAAACTTTGTCCCATTTTGCAAATGTTAAATAAAATTATTGAAGAACCTTATAGACTTTAGGAAAATGTGTCTTTACTCTCTGTGCTAAGAGTTGCTCTGTACACTTATTATTTCGAAGGATAAAAGTGTTTGTTGACTCATAATTTTAAAATCAACATGGAGTAGTGAACCATGTCATAATTAAGTATGGATAATTTCAAGTAAAAGAGTGTAATGGTTGATCTTTATGCTCTTTTGCATTGTCCAAGAAAATTAGAAATGACAGTAATACAAGTGGGAAAAAAATGGTTATGAATGATTAGATAAATGTTTTAAGATATATGACTCACTCCCTGGCAAGGTGTTCTGGGCATGTTTCACTGGGAGGAGGCCCAGGGGAAGACCGAGGACTCGCTGGAGGGACTATGTTTCTTGGCTGGCCGCCTGCGTTCGTCTTGGGATTCCTCCAGAGGAGCTGGAACGAGTGGCTGGGGAGAGCGAAGTCTGGGCCTCCCTTCTTAAGCTGCTACCCCATGACCCGATCTCGGATAAGCAAAAGAGGATGGATGGATGCATGGATGTATGGGCTCATTTGATGGTCAACAAAAGGGCAGAACGTCACAGAAATTTGGAGATGAAAAGATCAGTTTCAAGGAGTTTATTTACTTTACACCACAAAATATATGTTTTGTTGTAATGATTGTGAAAAGTTATTCTACATAGTCTGGACTTGGCGGATGTGAATGTAAATTTCATGATATTGTTCTGTTTTCTGTTGTATGTTTTAATGTTTTCTGAACAGGTTGTTGGGAAAGATGAGAATTTATTCTCAATCAACTTACATACTTAAATTAAGTTTAAAAATGAAAAAACACCACACTTTTCAGATTTCGTCTTGTGAATAATTTGCGAATGTGACGTGTTTTTCTAAATTGGTCTTTCCAAATTCTCACTAGGTGTGAGTGTGTGTGTGCATGGTTGTTTGTCCTATTTGTTTCTGTCTTGCCCTGCTACAGGGTGTACCCCTGTACCTCTCGCCTGGAATGCAGCTGGAAATAGGCACCAGCAACTCCCGACACCCCTAGGGATAAGGGTGAACAGAAAATGGATAGATGGGTGGATGGACGGGTTTTTCCATCCACTTTGTTATGAACCACGTTGTGCTGACGTTTGTGCTTGTAAGGCAGGAAAACACGCAAATGACCCCAGGGTAGGAATAGCTTTGCAATGTACTGTAAATAGACAATACCAATAAGCTGCTTTGAAATGTCTTGTCACAAGTACAACATCTTAAATCTCAGCTCTTTTTTTTTAAAACAAAGACACCTTAACACACCTTTGCTAGTCTCCCAACAAGAAAGTGGATAGGGCAGCTCAAGCAACAATTATTTGCATACTTGGACATAGAAGTCTTTGAACACTCTTCCTCAAAATTAGCCTGTTTTGTTATCTGTCAGTCAGTCCTTCCCTCAGGGTGAAACGAGAAACCAGCCTGAGAAAGTTTCGTTGACTAATAGAATTTTCGCACACTAACAAGAATTTTTACTTTGTTTCCACTTTGGCCCCAATGCACTTAGGGCAAGTGGTTGTAAATTAAAGTACTCTGGCTAATGTCGCTTATTAATGAAGCTGTTGGTGAACAGGAGAGCTCCTTCTACAAACTGCTGCATCCTAAGTGCACAAAGAGGCATTTTCGTAGATCCGTCCTCCCAGCAGCTGGTAGCCTCTATAGACTTATCCCAAAAAACTCAAAGTGTATACCTCTCTCTTGGTATTTGCATAGGTTTACACATTTTAATTAAAATTCCTTCCATTGTGTGCACACCCCTGTTTTTTGAACAGCTCTGAGTATAAGAATTGTCAATTTGTTGTCTTAAGGCACAATATATTGTTGTAGATTTACAAAAAAAAAAACTTTCTCAGTTGCACATTCTGTCATAAGATGGATGGTTTGAGGTGGTGACGCAGAGGCTCGGAGACCCAGGTAGATTAAAAAAGGTGGTTTTAATGATCACAAATGTCCAAAAAACACAGTCAACAGTCCACAGGCCAGGCAGCACGGCTGAGCGGAAGCCAGGGCTCACACCAGTAGCAACAGGTCATAAGAGTGGACAGGACAACAATGAATGGCGACACACAACTAACAACAAGTAACGACAAGGACCCTACGAGGAACGATGGACACAGGTGGGGTTAAATACACAAGAGGTAATCAGGGAACAAGACACACCTGGGAACAATCAAGGGAAAGACAGGACAACGAGGAGACTTAGGACACTGGAAACGCAAATAAACACTTGGAAAGACAGGGAACATGACACATTCCTTGGATCACAATATGTTGTTTTTGATAATGGCACAATATTGTATGTTATGATTTTGCCCTTAAATTACAGAATGATTATTAATTTAGGTTTTTAATATACATATTTATACTTTTATCTTTGAATGGATCTTCATGCGTTGATTGCCTGTCACTTTGGTGCTGTTACACCTGAATTTCCCCACTTTGGGACAATAAACTGTATTTCTATTTTATTCAATGTATATGCATTTTAAATATAAATATGCAAATTTAGTTGCAAAGACAAAATAGATACCATGTAAATATTCATGTTCTTGTGAAAGGTTGTACATCATGAGTCCAGTCTTTGCTGTACCTTCTCAACTGGGTGAGGACCATCTCAGGTCACAAAAAAGGGTGGTTCCAAGGCACTGGTGACCTACAGTAGCCCCAGACTTTAGGAGTACCACAGACGACTCTGCAGAGGTGCAGTCATTTGTTTTAAAAAACGTCGAGAGAACACACCACTACGGGCCTCTGGTGCGATGGTTCTTGTGCGGGGGAGAAGAACCACACCAGGTTGGGGCTTTACAGGAACAGGTTTAGCATCAGTTGTTGTGGCTGTGGTTGTAGGTACTGCAATTGTGGATAACAGGGTTTTTGTTGAAAAAAATCCTACATTAGCTCCTCTCAAACCCCCAGTCAGTGTGGCAGATGGCTGCTTTGTACTGAGCCTGGTACTGGTTCTGCTAAAGCAATGATTCTCAAACTTTTTCAAGCCGAGGACCACTTAACCCATCCATCCATCCATCCATCCATCCATCCATCCATCCATCCATCCATCCATCCATCCATCCATCCATCCATCCATCCGATATATTACACACTTATCCCTAGTGGGTTTGCAAGAGGTGGTGGTGCCTATCTCCAGTCATCAATGCGCAAGAGGCAGAGTACACTGGACAAGTTGCCAGTCCATCACAGGGTGATCACTTAACCCATGTAACAAACACTAACAGACTATCTAACTTGAAATTCCCCCACAATAATACAATATGTTAATATATACAACCTGAAATAATAATAGTAGTCTTGCAGCTAACTTATTGTCATGAATATTTCTACATGGGGTATTTCGAGTTATTTACGTGTTGCCTCTAGGTTAGTCTCACCTCATCTTTTCAAGAAGAATAGTTCCTCTATTTCTTCTTCAGTGGATCCTACATGCAAGTTTACCTGCCCACCAGCTCCATCAGACTTCTGGCTCTCTGTGTCAACGTCTCTACTCACATTCTCTAGAGCAGGGGTCACCAACCCGTTGCCCGTGCACAGGCGCATGCAGGAAACTGTCAGAGCGCAGCAGCGCCTGCAGCTGCACTCTGCGTACCGTCACATTTTCCTTTAAATAAACAAAGAAAAGAATAACTTCTGGAGTTTTTATTATTTAACTCTATTCACAAAACTGTGAAGAAAAAATAAATAAATTGTGCCAAACATCTTATTCGTAGCGCGCATCGCAACACCTGAACCTGGGAACCAGCACCGTCCTTTCCGTGAACCACATGGAGAGGCTTCACTTCATGTCTTTATTATTTAGCATCGTCTGGAAAAAAAAAGGGGCTGCACAGTGGCGCAGTGGGTAGCGCTGTTGCCTTGCAGCAAGAAGGTCCTGGGTTCGATTCCCGGCCCGGGGTCTTTCTGCACAGAGTTTGCATGTTCTCCCTGTGCATGCGTGGGTTCTCTCCGGGTTCTCCGGCTTCCTCCCACAGTCCAAAAACATGACTGTCAGGTTAATTGGCCTTCCCAAATTCTCCCTAGGTGTGAGTGTGTGTGTGTCTGGTTGTTTGTCCTGTTTGTGTCTCTGTGTTGCCCTGCGACAGACTGGCGACCTGTCCAGGGTGTACCCCGCCTCTCGCCCGGAACGCAGCTGGAGAGGAACCAGCAACTCCCAACCCAGTTAGGGAGAAGGGTGACGGAAAATGGATGGATGGATGGAAAAAAAAGTCCGCTGCTCTTGTTTAGGCTTGTGCTGATTTTTGCGCATTGGAGAGGTGCTTGTGCTCTTGCAGGTCAGGTGTCAGACCTTTATTTTTCCACATCTGCTGGGGTCAGCCAGCGGGTGACCCGTCAGCTGTTCGAAAAAAGCGAATAAACCAGCGACCCGCCCGAACCGCGCAGACTGTCAGAAGCTCAGGCTGATTGTAGAACAACGGGAGGTTCAAACCCAACTCGTTCATTTTTAGCTTGCAGAAAAACGCAAAGCCTGAAATGAACAAAAGCAAACTGACCAATAAGACTTTGGCTTTGGGGTTCCCCGCATCAGACTGACACCGCTGTGTGTGTATAATGTCTTTTGACACAAACGATATTTTATTTTCCACAATTTTGCTAATAGAACAGATGGTTAGATAATAAAACTATAACTCTTCTTTTCTTTTTTATTTAAAGGAAAATTTACTGCAACAATCCATCAGTTTGCTTTTGTTTATTTCAGTCACTTGTGGCCAGTTTAGAATCACAGAGAAAAACTCCAAAAGGGAATCAAAGTTAAAACTCTGTGAGCTAAAAACTTCTGATCACATAATAGCAATTAACCATAGCATGGTAAATTATTACTGATAACTATTGTGAGTGGTACTGACATTAATATGATCAGGCAGTATTATCATATATATATATATATATATGTATATATATATATATATATATATATATATATATATATATATATGTATATATATATAGCTGACTGGATATAGTCAGCTATAGAACCACCAGCTGTGGGTGAGAAGGAATTTTTTTATATATATATATATATATATATATATATATATCTGTATATATTTATATAGATATAAAAAATTCCCTTCTCACCCACCGCGGGTGGTTCTTATCCTCTGAGCTCGGGTCCTCTACCAGAGGTCTGGGAGCTTGAGGGTCATGCGCAGTATCTTGGCTGTGCCAAGGACTGCACATTTCTGGACTGAGATGTCTGATGTTGTTCCTGGGATCTGTTGTAGCCACTTCTCCAGTTTGGGGGTGACTGCCCCGAGGGCCCCGATGACCACAGGCACCACTGTGGTCTTCACCTTCCAGGCCCCTCTCCAGTTCCTCCCTGAGGCCCTGCATTTCTCCAGTTTCTCGTGCTCCTTTTTCCTGATGTTGCAATCGCTTGGTATTGCTACATCTACCACAACGGCTTTCCTCTGTTGTTTATCCACTATGACAATGTCTGGCTGGTTCGCCATTACCATTCTGTCTGTCTGGATCTGGAAGTCCCACAGGATCTTAGCTCTGGCATTCTCCACCACCTTTGGGGGTGTTTCCCACTTTGATCTCGGGGTTTCCAGTCCATATTCTGCACAGATGTTTCTGTACACTATGCCAGCCACTTGGTTATGTCGTTCCATGTACGCTTTCCCTGCCAGTATCTTGCACCCTGCTGTTATGTGCTGGACTGTCTCAGGGGCCTCCTTACACAACCTACACCTTGGGTCTTGTCTGGTGTGGTAGATCTGGGCCTCTATTGCTCTGGTGTTTAGGGCCTGTTCCTGGGCGGCCATGATGAGGGCCTCTGTGCTGTCCTTGAGTCCAGCTTTTTCCAGCCATTGGTAGGATTTACTGATATCAGCCACTTGGGTTATTTGCTGGTGGTACATCCCATGTAGGGGCTTGTCCTCCCATGATGGTATCTCTGGCACTTCAACCTCCGTTCCCTGTTGTCTGAGACATTCACTGAGCACATTGTCTGTTGAGGCTTTGTCCCTGATGTATTTATGGATCTGAGTTGTTTCGTCCTGGACAGTGGTTCTCACACTCACTAGTCCTCTGCCTCCTTCTTTGCGGCTCGTGTACAGTCTCAGGGTGCTGGATTTGGGATGGAACCCTCCATGCATTGTTAGTAGCTTTCTAGTCTTAATATCTGTGGCTTTTATCTCCTCCTTTGGCCAGCTAATTATTCCAGCAGGGTATCTGATTACTGGCAGGGCATAGCTGTTTATCGCACGGATTTTGTTCTTGCCATTGAGCTGGCTTCTCAGAACTTAACCTTATTCGTTGGAGGTATTTAGCTGTTGCTCCTTTCCTTGTGGCCTCATCGAGGTTGCCATTTGCTTGTGGTATACCTAGGTACTTGTAACTGTCCTCTATGTCTGCTATTGTTCCTTCTGGGAGTGAGACCCCTTCTGTGCGGATCACCTTCCCCCTCTTTGTAATCAGCCGACCACACTTCTCTAGTCCGAATGACATCCCAATGTCTGTGCTGTAGATCCTGGTGGTGTGGATCAGTGAGTCGATGTCTCGCTCACTCTTGGTGTACAGCTTGATGTCATCCATGTAGAGAAGGTGACTGATGTTGGCCCCATTTTTGAGTCGGTATCCGTAGCCAGTCTTGTTGATAATTTGGCTGAGGGGGTTCAGGCCTATGCCACATTTGATGGACACTTGTGCAAGTGGTTTGCAGTTGGCTTCAAGGGTGGTTTTCCACAGCCTCATTGAGTTTGCAATGAAGGCTCTCAGAGTCCTGTTGATGTCATACATCTCTAAGCATTCAATGATCCAAGTATGCAGCATTAAGTCATAGGCTTTCTTGTAATCAATCCAAGCCATGCACAGGTTGGTGTGTCGGGTTTTGCAGTCTCGGGCAACTGTGCGGTCTACGAGGAGTTGGTGTTTGGCTCCTCTGCTATTTACACCGATACCTTTCTGTGCCATGCTCATGTGCTTATCCATGTGTTTGCTTATCTTGGCCGCTATGATGCCTGACATGAGCTTCCAGGTTGTGGAGAGGCAGGTTATTGGTCGGTAGTTGGGTGGGACTGGACCCTTTGGTGGATCCTTCTGGATTAGGATTGTCCGCCCTTCAGTTAACCATTCAGGGTGAGTCCCACTTTGTAGCAGCTGGTTCATTTGGCCTGCCAGTCGCTCATGGAGGGCAGTGAGTTTCTTTAGCCAGTAGGCATGGATCATGTCAGGCCCTGACATGATCCATATATCTATATATATATATATCTATATATATATATATATATATATATATATATTTATAAAGACTGTATTAAACAAGTGCCCTTCGTGTTGCTCTGTACCCATGAAGTTCTTCCCAGTCTCAAAAAGGTTGGTGACCCCTGCTCTAGAGTCATCTGTTCTTCACACAGGGCCCTGGCTGCTGCTCCCCATGCCTCACTAAAGTAAGCGTTGTTATTTCCTCTTTGATAATCTCATTTCTGGTCAGCATTAACACCACTCACAAAACCACTCTCATTCCAGATGTCACCGTTCATGTGACCTTTCACCATCCTCCAGAAAACCAAGAAGATCTTTCATCTACACAATTGTTGTTTGTTGATGAAAATAAATCCAATTCCTTTACATAGACTATGTTTGATTCTGCATGTGGATCAGAAAGCTAAACCAGAACATGGCAAATTCTGATTATTGAAATGAAAAAGAAATTCTTTGACATTTAGTCCTCTTCTAATTTCGAAGCACAATTAAAGAAAAAGAGACTTGGGTTGCTTTGGAAGAAATCAAAATCTTCTTCTGCACCATTAAATATAAAAACAATACACATCCCTTTATCAGTTGTATTTAATTGGATCATTTTTATTTAAATAATAATAAAAATAGCTGTTGAGGTGTGAGCAGAGCATCACAAACAAGCAAAGTCATAAAAATCAAAGAACAGTTGTCAGCAACTGAAACTGCACTTCTACCATTCACTTTCAAAAGAATTGAATTTCTTTCCACCGGTAAGTATGATTTTAATTTAAATATTTTTAAAGTGCTTCGAGGTGACATTTGCTGTGTATTGGTGCTATATAAATAAACTGAATTGACTTGAATCTTTGTTCTTTGTTGTTGTTGATTGAAAACATTTAGAATATCATCGTCTATAAATTGTGTATTTTTTTATTTAATGATGTTGGTCATCTGGAAAAGAATACCTCTAATAATAACACTTACACACATCATCCTTGTTTGGCAGGGATTTGCTGCTGTACTTGACATATTTCACCTGAGCAGGTGAACCATTTTGGGATCCACCTAGAATCAGATCCAAAAGTATATAAAAAAAATGCAGTTGTCATAAAAAAGAGGATTATCCTGTTACAAACGCAATCCAATAGAGAGAGTTCATTTTAAGTTTCATGCACTGCACAGGTAACTGGAATAACTGGGTGTGTTGCCATGTTTTCACATCTTGTTTTTGTTTGTGAACGCTCACACTGACAACAAGTTCAACACACCCTAACAACTTCTTTAAGGCAGACAATGACTTAATGTGATGGAAATATTCATACAATTTAAATTGCTCATATGACACAAACAGGCATTTCAAATAATTTAGTCATTTGATGGGCCAGCACTGGTAGATGGGCCAGCACTGCAGATGACCCTGGTGTGCTAAAGGATCTTCAGATTCTGATATATGGGGGAATATTTCTGCCATAATTTGTGAGCACACATTTTCAGTCTGAAAGCAGGATTGTGAAAGCAGTGTTCTACTGATCACTAACAGCTACTGATCTTAGGCAAGAGTTTATTCACTCAAGCAAAGAAAATGGATCCACAGATCTAACCATGTTACATCATAGTCACAACATGATATCTATATATAAATATCTACATTTATGTTTATCTAAATAAATACAGATATCCATCTATATATAGATAGATATTATCTATCTATAAAACAGTTTATAGATAGATAACATCTATCTATATTTTATGTCTCATAATAGTCTAAATGAAATGTATGAAACAGCACTGCTGTTAATCTGCAAGTATTATGAGAGACAGTTTTGCCGATGGAAAGGCCAATAATGGAATACACTGCTGTATTATTTCCCTTATGTATTGATTTGCTTTTCATGTCCTTCTAGTAGTTTTTTTTTTTTTTTTTTTCTTTGATACTTTGCCCTTTAGTTTTTTGTACTTGCTATAACATCAGTTGCCCATTTGGGATACAAATAAATCTGAATCTGAATCTGCTAATTCAATTTTTGAAAAAGCTCAATTGAGTGACTCCTCTTATAGCCTCTTGGAGCAAAGTAGAAGGTTTTTTTCAAAGATATAGAGATACCAGGCCTGGAATTGAACCTAGTGGCTACCAAATGTGCTTTTATGTGACCCTTGTGTGAAAATATGTGTGCAAAATGGACGTAAAGAGTGAAGCAGAAAGAGTTCTTATCACCACCTGGTGTACAGCTGGAGTAGGTGCTTGGGCAAAGTCGTTATTGTGTGGTGAGAAATACTCAGTAATTTGCTGAGACAATAAAGCAGGTACTTTTCGTTTGCCTCAAATAAATTCAGGAAAAACTGCCACATGGTTATATTGTCAGCTTTGTCCTGAAACTGGACCAAATAAGGTTCTCTTCACTTAATTGACATAGAGAAGCAAGATGTGCTCCCTCAGCTTCTAGCTTCATCGTTCTCCAAATTGCTAAGCATTTTGGGTTCTATTAAGAATACTTATTAAATATAAAGAGAGTAAGACAGCACTACATAAAGCAGATCACTGAAGATATGTCTGTATATTATTTTTGTGACCTGTTCTACAGTCGAATTCTTTCCCCACACTTTACACTTTTACTCTGTTCCAGAACTGCAGTTGGTGTTTCTCCACAACTGCTTCCTGTGATAAAGTAGTTCATCAGAGGAACTACTTCTTAGTCCAATCTCCCTAAGATGGGGAGTGGCCAAGAAAAACCAAGACTGCACTTTAAACATGATTCAACAACTTGTGAAAATTACACAATAATCTTCTCTGATGTTGCAAAATGTATTGATAAAAACTAGAGATCAAATCAAATATTATTTGTAAAGCATAGTTTAGTATCAATGCATTGTAAAATGCTTTACACCATAAAAACACAAAAATTCAAAGTAACAGAACATGATTATTGTTTCATAATGAACAGCAAAGAATAAACGATACAATACCGTAAAAGATGAAGGACAGAGGCAAATGTATGTGGGTCACTGTCAATTATCAAGCACATCATGTAAACATCCATAAACTTCTTACTTCCCCTGATGTCAACTGTTGACTATTTACAAGTTACTTATTTGTGCTATAAACTGGCCTTATGTGCCTAAAAAATACAAAATATCCCTTTAAGCATTTTAACACAATTAAGAACAGTTGCTATTGAACAAAAATGTTTTTCCACTGGTTTCACTGACAGTTGGGAGGGAAAAATTAATTCATAGAGGCCAGTGCCATAAAATTTTGTTTAATTGAGAAAATGAAGTAAAATTTCAAAATCCTAAGTTTAAATATGATGTGGTGCAAAAACGTCTATGAATTTTTATTCCCATTTTTTCATAGTTATTGAGGTTCATGTAACATGAGACATTAAAAAACACAAGGAAACCATTTAAAGAATTAAAAATAATACATTATTGAGAAATAATATATTATCTTTTGTTAGATTTAAATACAAGAGTCAAATAAATGCAAAATAAATTCACCCATTATTATTCAACTTGAATAATGAATAAATATCCCACATATAATATACTAATGAATACCTAAAATCCAGGTCCAAACTAGAAGCAGTATGTACATATTCTTCTATTTTTTTTCAAATGCAACATCTCTGATTTATCTTTAGATAATTAAAAGATAAAGACAAACAAACAGCAAGTGAAGAAAGCCAAGTCTGAAGCTAAAGGCACCACTGGTTGTGGTGGTTGTAGTGGTTGTAGTAGTTGGTGCAGCTGTGGTGGTTGTAGTAGTTGGTGCAGCTGTGGTGGTTGTAGTAGTTGGTGCAGCTGTGGTGGTTGTACTTGGATTATTGCACAAACTGCTTGTACAGCAGGTTGGTCCACTTGTGATTGAACCAACACTCTGCATGAACAGCAAAGTTCTCAGATCTGAAGCAGCTGTACAGGTGTTTGGTGATGCACAACCCAGTGCAGAAATTGTCTTTGTTCCATCGTTCACTGTTGATGTAAAAAGCAGGATATAGTTACATTAAATCTTTGTTATAAATGAAGCTTAGTATCAGTTTGTCTGTTCAGTGAAAAAATTGTTTTTAATAATCAACTTCTAACTGTCTAGCGTACAGTACAAATTAAGCATTAATATTTGCTCTCACTGATATTAAGAAAAATGCACTTAGGATTAGTTAGTATTTTGCTAATCTTACAAGTTGCTGAGATGCAGTTGGTCTCATCTCCTGAACAGGTTATCGGAGTGGTGCACTGAGATGTTGTGGGGTCACAAACAAGGCATTGAAGGGAGTTAGCGGGCTGAGGACTGGGGGCTGAATCAAAGAAAGACATTGGAAGAGAAATTGATTAAATATTACAGAAAAAAAGTGAAATCGTAAAGGAAAAAAGGATGCCCAGATTTTTTACTTTTTAACTCTTGATGAAACCTACCAGGCAGAATCTGTGAGTTGCAGTTGTCTGTGTTACAACACTGAGCAGATGCAATTGCACTTTGGGATCCCAAGTTGACTGAAAATGTTGAGGTGCCTGTAGCCGTACACAGAGAGGAAGCTGCACAGGCTTTGTAGAGCTGTGTTACTGAAGTTCCAGGTTGAGTAGCTGCAGAGTCAAAGAACACTTTAGTGGTTTTTAAATAACACATGTAACACATACATGCAGTTTATTCCAAAACGTTGAATGAGACATAAGCAGAACAATACCTCGTATGGTAGCTGTTATGCACATTGTCTCTGAGCTACATGTTAGTGGTACTGTGCTTGAACATGACTGATCTGTGCAGGTCAGACATGTCAGGGCTCCAGCTGCAATCAGGGGAAAGAATGTAAAATAATTGTTTGAAATATGTCTTACAAGTTTTAAAGTGAAAGATGTACTTCACAAAACTAAAGCACATATCATTGTTACAGGGCTTTCAAATGTCAAAGTAAATACCTCAACAAAAAGATTGCATGAATAATTTGTAACTACAAGTATAAATATAAGTACCCAATAGGTCAGAAGGTTTCAAGTTTGCTTAGGTTTTAGGGAAGCTAAAAAGTTTTAAATGTATTTGTTTTTCTATTGGGATGCACATAATTATAGTGAACAGTTGAATATTATGAACATCCTACTTTGTTAAAGAACAGATAAATAAAATCCATATTCAGCAATATACTCTGACGGAAGAAAATATTTTAATGCACTGGAAAGAAAAAGCTTTATCAAGTTGAACAAAGAAGTTAAATTCAATGATTCGAGAACCAGTTTAAGCTAGAAACATAGTGAAGGACACAAACATATTGAAAGGCCAACAACAACATTGACTTCTACAATAATCATAAAAAAAGCGTCATAAGTCTGCTGGTAAAAATTGTAACATTTTGTGTCCAATATTTGACAAATAAATAAAAAAAAAAGACTAATTAGAAATATCAAAATGTTTTGTCTGTTAGTCGAACAACAAGGTTAATTATATCTGAAAAAAGCTGGAGTGGCTAATGGTGATGTTTTCTTACTTAAATAAATATTACACATATTATAGCTAATATTACCTGCGCTGTAGAGTGCCCAGATGACAGTCAAAGAAAAAATCAGCTTCATGGTGATGTTCAGATGGATGCTGCTGCTGAGTTCTCCTGGATTCCGATACTGAACTTCAAAGTTGTACTGCACTTTATATACTGGACAGATGACCTCACTGGTCAGGTGTCTCTGTTTTCATAGCGCCACAACCCCAAAACTCCTTTTTTATTTGTCAAAGCATCCTGAAAACATGCCAACACACCTTCACACACCTTTAATACAAGGCAGTATATAATGGAAAAAGGTCATTCACTTCAAAGAAACATATCATTAAGTTACTCAACACCAAAACAGAATGTCCTTAAATAAGTCCTAAATATTGTGTTTATTTGTTTTCATTGTTCTAGATTGGCTCTGCCCTTGTTGTTTGACAAGAAAGATGGAACCAGCCTGGTCATTTTTTAAATTCTAATTCTGTCTGGTAGATTTAAATATTAAAAATTTGTATTTCCTTCTCAGTGATCCATGAATCAGTATCACAGCAATGAAATTCTTCTGAAATTGCTGACCAGCTGTTTAGTGGCCAAACTCATGACTTCAAATCTAAAACATTTTGGATTCAAACAGTAATTTGGAAGAAATATAACTGTTACATCAAGAAAAACAATCCATGTATGGAAATATATTCCATTTTAAAGACATTTTACTACTGTTTTAATTAAAAAAAGTTTTAGTATGTAATATGAGCTGTACAAACATTTTGTGCCTTTATTGAAACATTAAAACAAAATAAAATATTTAAGAGGGCTTTTATTCTCATTACTCTTTATTCCTATTTTTCCTATATTTTGAGTTGTCTAGAATCAAAGAAGAAACTCTGCATTTAAGAATATCTTTCTTAAAAAGATTGAGAAATTAGATCCTTTAGTTCCTCCCAGGGAGAAACCTTTCTTCACTTGGCTGAAAGAAACAACATCATAGTATAAAAATGTCAACAGGCATTACAGCCACAATAAATAGTGACATAACAGATGACGCAGTTCCACACATGAATAGTTGTAACCCACATAAAGTGGGGATAGCCCTTTGGGAAACAGAGATTGGGTAGGCGGGGTGGTCTGCCTGGCCAATGGGAAGTTTGGTTCCCATGAATGTTTAGACCAATCAGAGAGCGGAATGCCACAGAGGCTCCACCTTCTTTCCCGTGTTGGCAGCGTTGATTGTGAGCGGGAGATCCGACCCTGATCAGACAGCTGAGCCAGACTGAGAGTCTTTTGATTTGTTTCTAATATTATTTATTGACTTTGAAGGAACCTTTTTTGTAAATAGTTATTGTTTAAATCCATCTTAAAAGTTAGAAAGAGTTGTAAGTTCAGAAAACTGAACTTCAGTTTTTCTGCTGTTAGAACCGCTAAGATCAGTTGGAACTGTTTGCACTTTCTGGCAGTTGATTGGCAGTTGTTTTCAGTTCAACTGAAGGTAAAGCCTATATAATAATCTATTTTTATTTTACTTATAATAATCTATTTTTATTTTACTTAATTCTTGTTGTTTAAGTTAAAACTTAAAAAATATGCATTTTACACTGTCTAGTGCCCTCCGTGTCTGGAATGAGAGTCCCTGTCTAGTTGTTTTGAACGTGCCACATTGAGATCGGTGAGCATATTTTGTGCCTTTCATTTGGTTTTTGTTCTTTTATCTTGTTGTTGTCAAATAATGATCTTTATTTGACCTACTTAGTTATTCAAATGTGAACCTTTGCTGAGTTTGTGTAAAATGTAATGTTTTATTATTGTTCTTGGAAAAGGATTTTTCAACAGTTATGAAACATAATAAGCTAGAACGGTTTAATAATAATTCTATATTTCTGCTGGTCCTGTCTGTTGACAGATCAGGGTTTTTTTTGTTTTGCTTTTGTTTTTTTTTCTCTTCTCCTGGATTGTTCCTGATGTGGATCCCCGATATAACTTTCCTGGAGTGAATTCCTCTACTGACCTTGATGGCGAGCCTTCCCACCTGGACTTAGAAAGATCTGGATTCCCTCCCATGTTGAGTGAGACCTGAATCAGGATTTAATTTGATTCATCTGTCATCTAAAAGAGACTAGAGCGCAAACCACCAGGGTGCACCCAACAGATTTGAATTTGATATTTAGCACTTGGCCAAGTATTGTTGTTTTTATTTTATGTACTTTATTGTGTGTAATTTTATTTTCTTAATTGTGTGTCTTGTCCAATTGTGAGTTTATGGTTCATGTTACTAAAGCTAATTTTTCTTTAAATTCACTCAACTGTGTTTGTGTGTCATTTAAACACCCATCGTGCTCCGACAGCCGAACCTATTGGCCCATCTACCTAAAACATATTGTACCCTTCTCAATTGTGTTACATAGTCACTAAACTATTTCAGTAATTGAAGCAGTTTAATATAATATAATCTTCTGAAATACAAATATTTAATTCTGGGGGCATTGATTTATCACTAGTATCACCATGAGAACTAGATAGTCTATTAAAGTCTATTAAACCCATGGATTTCATATGTTAAACATAATCTTTTTGGTTTCTTTTATGTAACCAGGTGAAAAAATGGGTACATGCCAAATGTATTTGAAAGCCATGTCTTGTTTTTGTTTCACTGACTGGTTGTGATTCTTGTTTTTGTCAGCATGTGGTGCTGTTGTTACCAAGAGGTCTAAAATGACCGGAAATAGAAAAAACCTCATTTATGTATCGTAGCACTAAAACGGAAGAGAACGGAAGAGAAGGACATTTTGTGTACCGAGACCGATTGGAAGACGACTATATGGCCACCTGACCAGAAGTTCGGAGTTCTCGGTAAAATAAATGTCGAAGTTACGTTTTGTTAGTGGATCTAGGGAGGGGATGTTAATGTTGTTTTTTTTCCTGTTTGTCCTCTTTTAGAATTGCCACTGCCGTTTGTTCGTTTGTTGTTGTTGTTAGTTTAGCTCTGATGTGCAGCTACATCCCGCCATTTTTACGGAAGCTAATAGTTGAAGCTAAAGTTTGCATCAGAGAGAGAGAAAAATATTCTTCATCTACAAGAATTAAAGAACTCCTTTAATTTGGAGCTCTGAGTGTTACATTACTCCCAGCTTCAAATATTGGTACCAGGAGTGGGGTCTCGTTTTTATTTTTCCTCTCTGCGAGGGCGTATATATAGCGGTGCAGCATTAGCTTTGTTATGGGGCAGTGGTGAAGAAGTGGCCTAGACCAGAGCGGACCTGCTATTGGGCCTGTGTGGCGGCATCTGTTTTGGGATCAGAGGAGGACGTTGCTGGACGTGGTTGTAAGGGATTTCAGCCGAGGTGATCGTGGGACCAGAACACTTTCCAGGCGGGAGAGGGAGCATCGCCCAGCTGTGGTCTTGGAACAACCCAGGAGGATCCGGTGGACTCGGGACGTCGACCAACTTATCCTTTGCTATTTAAATTTCTACTGACTGTTCAGTGCACTGATTTAAAAAAAAGACAAACAAAAAAAAACATCAGAACATGTCTTACCAGGATGAAAACTTGGAGATGGATGAACAGGTGAATAATAATGAGGATAATGAACAAGATGGTGGACAGAACAATGAACAAAATGACTTTGAACAAGCTGAGGTGTTACAACAATTAAGTGAGTTAGCCAGAAGACAAGAAGAAGTAATGACAGTCATGTCATCACTAAATACTGAACCTACCAGATCTTATGTCTATGTACCCAGTGAAAGGCACATCTCACCATTTAGCGGAGACATTGACAAAGATGGGAGGAGAGTAGATGAGTTTATTGAAGAAGTAGAAAGAGTTATTTCTGCTAGACATCAGTCTGCACCTGAACAGTTCGATTTTGTGCTGTCACTGTTAAGAGGGTCAACTCTGGAGGAGGTGTGTTTACGCAAAGCTGATGGTGATGTTGTAGAAGACCTCTTTGTTTACCCAAAATATGCGTTTGGAGATAAACGCAGTGTTTCCCAACTTTTACAAAACTTCTACAACTGTAAACAGAGGGAGGATGAAGACATACGTTACTTTTCACATTCATTATCTCAGGCCTTTAGTTTTCTACGGAAACAGCATCCTAATTCCGTGGCTAACGAGAACACAGTGTTGAGAGACCAGTTCATTGAGGGCATCAGAGACCTCTCACTGAAACGAGAACTCCGAAAATATGTAAGAGGAAAACCTGCATCTACTTTTATAGAGGTGCGTGAGGAAGCTTACTTGTGGTCCTTAGACCAAGTCACTAGTACAAAAATGGTTAGGAGTAAAGTGAAGACCTGCAGTAATTTTACAGCAGAAGCACAGTGCTGTGCAGTTAAAGGGATAGGAAATCCAATGTATCGGGAGGATGTGATACAAAGTCACTAATCTAACTAGACCTAATGAGAAGTCAGTTTCAATCGATGATGTTCTTAAAGTGCTCACTGAGCAAGGGAAAGTGATAACAGAACTCACTAAAGCTGTGAAAGAGTTGACGATTCAGAGCAACAACCCTAGTAACCAGACACCATATACGACCAAAACTGTTCCAAGATTTACCTCCGACGGTAAACCGATATGCTTCAAGTGCCAAACTGCTGGTCATGTTGCCAAACAATGTCCTCAAAAAAGACATAAAAATTCTGATGAGTTCCCTGTTTCCGGTCAGTCAGGAAACGAGAGACCCTGGTTGCAGTGAGTCGAGTAATGCAGGGTCATGTCATAGACTCACCTACAGTAGAGATTACACGAGAACAAATCATTGAGCGTGCCATAGGAAAATGTCCAGTGGTTGATCTAACACTTAATGGCAAGTCAGCTCATTGTTTACTGGACACTGGGAGCCAGGTCAGTACTATGACAGATGAGTTTTTCAGAAAGCATATTGGTGATGATGAGAGCATGCTAGCTACAAATAGTTGGCTTAAAATAACAGCTGCAAATGGACTTGACATCCCTTACCAGGGATATATTGAACTGGAAGTTGAGACGAGTTTAAAGATCCCAAACTGTGGCTTCTTGGTCTTGAAGCCTTCAGCGAATCCTATTGTTTCTGAAGAATGCATAATTGGTATGAATGTCATTCACAGATGCAGACAGCTGGTGACAACAGAGTTTGACAACACTTTGGGTGGATCCTTAGACTCTGGGTGGAGGACAGCTTTTCAACAGGTACAGACCTGTTGCATTGAGAGACAGGCGACAGTTCGGGTTGCAGGCAAAAACAAAGTACGTGTTCCTGCATCCTCGGTGTCCACTGTGTTTGTAAAAGGTCATGCTAAAACCTCAGATGCAGCCTCTCAGTTGATCATTGAACCAATGACCACTCCTCTACCACCCGGTTTAGCAGTTATCCCAACACTTGTCACAAGGACTAGCCATGTTCTTCCGCTTCAGGTAGTTAATTTCTCCACAGAGGAAGTGTGGTTGGGTCCCAGAACACGGCTAGGCATAATCTCAAAGGTTGAGCCTGTTGAGAGTGAGCAGACATGCCGAGTAAAATTTCAGCGTGTCTCTGCCGACGTTGAACAAGTTTCAGTTGACACTAACACAGTGCAAACTGACAGTAAGGGGCAAGCCATTTTGGAAAGACTTGACATGGGAGGCACAGAGGAAGAGCGTGTTGCTCTCTGTGCATTGCTGTCCCGTTACATTGATGTTTTTGCAGATGATGATGAGAATCTGGGTCACACAGATAAAGTGAAACATGAGATCAAGCTGGTGGATGACGTACCTGTCACACAGCCATATCGACGTATACCTCCTAACCAATACCAGGAAGTACAAGAACACATCTCTAAGCTTTTGAAAAAGGGAATTATACAGGAAAGTGAAAGCGCTTATGCCTCACCAGTTGTGGTAGTCCGCAAAAGTGACGGAAGCATACGCTTATGTGTAGACTATCGAAAACTAAATCTAAAAACAAAAAAAAAAATGCATTTCCATTGCCTCGTATTGATGAGAGCTTTGATGCGTTGAAAGGTGCCAAATACTTTTCCACAGTTGACCTTGCCAGTGGGTATCATCAGGTGGCCATGGATGATCGAGACCGACATAAGACTGCTTTCACCACGCCTTTTGGGCTGTTTGAGTATGTGCGCATGCCCATGGGTGTATGTAATGGGCCTGCAACATTTCAAAGGTTGATGCAAGCAACTATGAGCGATCTGATATTCGACATCATGTTAGTCTATTTGGATGACATTTTGGTGTACTCACCAAGCTTTGAGTCTCATTTGAAACGGCTAGACCTAGTTCTTAAGCGTCTGAGAGACACAGGATTAAAAGTGAACTGGGAAAAATGTCACTTTCTGCAGAAGGAAGTAAAATTCCTTGGACACCAAATTTCTGCAGAGGAGACAACTGATCCCTCCAAAGTAGCAGCAGTCAAGGAGTGGCTGGTGCCTGGCACTGTTAAGGAACTCCAGTCATTTCTAGGCTTATGTAGTTACTACAGACGGTATGTTGAGGGCTTTTCAAAGATCGCGTCCCCACTACATGACCTTGTGAATCAGTGTAGAGGAGCGCCTACTACAGCTAAAGCTAGTCAAAAACTAAGTGCATTGTGGGATACCAAAAGTCAGATTGTATTTGACACATTGAAAGAAAAGCTTGTGACTGCTCCAGTTCTGGGTTATGCAGATTTCACTTGTCCTTTCATTTTGGAAACTGATGCTAGTGGTCAAGGTCTGGGAGCTGTCTTGTGTCAGCAGCAAGGTGACAAAAAACAGGTCATTGCATATGCAAGTAGACGGCTGAGAAATGCAGAGCGAAATGATAAAAACTATAGTAGCATGAAACTTGAGCTGCTTGCACTTAAATGGGCAATAGTGGAAAAGTTTTGTGGTTACTTGCTGGGCTCTAAATTCACTGTGATATCAGACAATAATCCCTTATGTCACCTAAAAAGTGCAAAACTTGGGGCTATTGAACAGAGATGGGTAGCACAGTTAGCCGCTTTCGACTTTGATGTGCAGTACCGACCAGGTCGGTGTAACTCAACCGCTGATGCACTGTCACGACACCCGTTAGCAGGGGAACCAGAACCAAATGATGATGAAGAGTTTGATGATTGCATTGCGATTTGCAATTTGATTTGTAGAGGCACTGCTCTTGAGCCAGAGCTGGTTACAGCTGGGGTCAATTGTTGTCAGCTAATCCAGATCAGAGCTGCAGAAACTGGTAAGTTCGAGTCACATGCTAAAGAGGCTACACCAACTCTTCCAGGTTATTCCAAGGAAGAGCTGCGGACATTTCAATGTCAAGATCCAGTGATTAGTGTTCTAAAACAGTTTTTGGATCGAGGCAGCCCACCAAATTCACAAGAAAGGAAGAATCTTCCTGTTGCTGCCAAACCATTGTGGAAACAGTGGAAACACATTAAGATGTGTGATGGATTGGTGTACAGAGTGGTAAGAGATGAGCGTGTTGGAGTTGCTTGTTCCAGGTTGTTTACAAACAGCTGTTATGAAGAGTGTCCATTACTCTATGGGACATCAGGGAATAGAGAGAACATTACAGTTGTTGAGACAGAGAGCATTCTGGAGAAGGATGCACAAAGATGTTGAGCGATGGGTCAAGAATTGTGAACATTGTGTTCTCACAAAAATGCCCAATCCAAAGATTCACCCTCCAATGAAATCCTTTTTGGCAACATGACCTTTAGAAGTTGTGGCAGTAGATTTCACGCTCCTTGAACCAGCTTCAGACGGCCATGAGAACGTTCTAGTCATTACCGATTTGTTTACGAAATTCACTCAGGCGTTTCCTACACATGACCAAAAAGCAGAAACCACAGCTAAAGTCCTCTTAAAGGAGTGGTTTATGAAGTACGGTGTACCTGAGCGTCTTCACTCAGATCAGGGCCGTAACTTTGAATCAGAGGTTATTGCTGAACTTTGTAGAATGTATGGTGTGAAAAAGACGCGTACAACACCCCATCATCCGACAGGGAACGCACAGTGTAAGCGTTTTAACCGCACTCTGCATGAACTGTTGCGCACACTTCCACCTGAAAAAAAAAGCGTTGGCCTGAACATTTATCTGAGCTGGTTTACGCGTATGTTACTCCACACGCGACTACAGGCTATTCCCCTTACTTCTTGCTCTATGGGGTAGATCCACATCTTCCTGTCGATGCATTGCTTGCAAATGAAAGTCACCATGATAAAAATCTTGATTGGCTCGCTGTGCACCACCAAAGACTCAAAGAAGCACATGCAAAAGCGAAAGAGTATGCAGAGCAGAAGCCAGCTAAACACATTGCTCAGCATAGTCACAAAATGTACTGTCCTTCAATTGAGGTTGGAGAGTATGTTTATCTGAGACACAGACCAGCTAGCCGTAACAAAATTCAGGATGCATGGAGTCCAGTTGTGTACCAACTCATAGACATGGTAGGCACAACTTGCACAGTACAACCTGTAGAAGGAGGACCTACAAAAACGGTTAACAGGGTTAACATCAGGTCATGTGTTAATCTACCAGACACAACCCCAAAACAGGTTGAAAACACTGTAACCGAACAGACAAACACGACTGAACCACACACTGACTCATGTAATTAGTCTGATGGGGGTATAGTCATTGAGACAGTTTCTTTTGACCCAACTTCTGGTTCAGGTGTTAAAACCTGTCCTATTAGTGAAAGTGTTCAGAAGCGAGCAGAAACTCAGTTGATTTCAGAACAAGAATCTCCTGTGATTGAACAGGTAGAGACTGAACATGTGGACAATGAAACATGCAACACTGACCAACCGGGTGAGACATCAGTATCTCTGTGTTAAACAAACTCCCATACCTGCTCCTCGTAGGAGTAAAAGAGTGAATGCAAGGAAACACCCAAACCCACATCATGAACCTAGGTCAGTGTTGGAGCCAGAACTAAACTCGTCAATGGTTTCACAGATTATTGCAAGCTTAGGTTCTGTGTTTTTTCGATAAGCTTTAAAAGAAGTGAAAAACAGTTACTTTGTCACCGAGGACGATGACAATTAAGCAGGGGAGAATGTAACCAGGTGAAAAAATGGGTACATGCCAAATGTATTTGAAAGCCATGTTTTGTTTTTGTTTCACTGACTGGTTGTGATTCTTGTTTTTGTCAGCAAGAGGTCTAAAATGACCGGAAATAGAAAAAACCTCATTGATGTGTCGTAGCACTAAAACGGAAGAGAACGGAAGAGAAGGACATTTTGTGTACCGAGACCGATTGGAAGACGACTATATGGCCACCTGACCAGAAGTTCGGAGTTCTCGGTAAAATAAATGTCGAAGTTACGTTTTGTTAGTGGATCTAGGGAGGGGATGTTAATGTTGTTTTTTTTCTGTTTATATAACTGTTTCTTTATTTTCTTTAATTAAATATAGTTTATTGTGAACTTTTATTGGAGTAATGTGTAAATAGCAACAAACAGTCAAAAAACTTCATGTCAAATGTTGTAAGAACTCATTAAAAAAATCCAAAACTAAAATTCTGTTTGGCAGATTTATCAATATGAAGCTTTATTACCATGTGACACATTTCAAGCTGGTCAGCAGTCATGTCAATTGTTGATTTCTGATCTTTTTGACAACATTGAGAAGATATTGGGTTCACCTTCACATAGAACAGCAATACTTCACCGAATGACAGAAAATAACATCAGGAACCAAAAGTAGCCAACCAAATTATTTTTATGGAGATGGAACCAAGAGTTATGCTGCACTTTCGGCTGCTTTTTCAGTTATTGAATGATGGTGCAAAATTCAGTGGCAGCCACCCACATCACTGTTGTATTGTATGTGTTCACATGACTCTTAGCGTTTGGAAGGAGTGGTGGAATTTAAGTAAATACTGAGAATGTTGAAAGATTTACGTAACAGGAAAGGTTGTAAAGGTCCACTGTTGTGTAATTAAGCTTTATTTCCAATGCAAGCTTCAGAAAGCTTCATTTGGTCTTCACTATATACCAAAACATATCTGTGCTTGGCAGAGAATACACCAGGGGTCACCAACCTTTTTGAGACTGGGAGCAACTTCATGGGTACAGAGCAACACGAAGGGCACTTGTTTGATACAGTCTTTATAAAGACTGTATAAAAAAAAATAAAAAAAATTCCCTTCTCACCCACCGCGGGTGGTTCTTATCCTCTGAGCTCGGGTCCTCTACCAGAGGCCTGGGAGCTTGAGGGCCCTGCGCAGTATCTTGGCTGTGCCAAGGACTGCACATTTCTGGACTGAGATGTCTGATGTTGTTCCTGGGATCTGTTGTAGCCACTGCTCCAGTTTGGGGGTGACTGCCCTGAGGGCCCCGATGACCACAGGCACCACTGTGGTCTTCACCTTCCAGGCCCTCTCCAGTTCCTCCCTGAGGCCCTGGTATTTCTCCAGTTTCTCGTGCTCCTTTTTTCCTGATGTTGCAATCGCTTGGTATTGCTACATCTACCACAACGGCTTTCCTCTGTTGTTTATCCACTATGACAATGTCTGGTTGGTTCGCCATTACCATTCTGTCTGTCTGGATCTGGAAGTCCCACAGGATCTTAGCTCTGGCATTCTCCACCACCTTTGGGGGTGTTTCCCACTTTGATCTCGGGGTTTCCAGTCCATATTCTGCACAGATGTTTCTGTACACTATGCCAGCCACTTGGTTATGTCGTTCCATGTACGCTTTCCCTGCCAGTATCTTGCACCCTGCTGTTATGTGCTGGACTGTCTCAGGGGCCTCCTTACACAACCTACACCTTGGGTCTTGTCTGGAGTGGTAGATCTGGGCCTCTATTGCTCTGGTGTTTAGGGCCTGTTCCTGGGCGGCCATGATGAGGGCCTCTGTGCTGTCCTTGAGTCCAGCTTTTTCCAGCCATTGGTAGGATTTACTGATATCAGCCACTTGGGTTATTTGCTGGTGGTACATCCCATGTAGGGGCTTGTCCTCCCATGATGGTATCTCTGGCACTTCAACCTCCGTTCCCTGTTGTCTGAGACATTCACTGAGCACATTGTCTGTTGAGGCTTTGTCCCTGATGTATTTATGGATCTTAGTTGTTTCGTCCCTGGACAGTGGTTCTCACACTTACTAGTCCTCTGCCTCCTTCCTTGCGGCTCGTGTACAGTCTCAGGGTGCTGGATTTGGGAATGGAACCCTCCATGCATTGTTAGTAGCTTTCTAGTCTTAATATCTGTGGCTTTTATCTCCTCCTTTGGCCAGCTAATTATTCCAGCAGGGTATCTGATTACTGGCAGGGCATAGCTGTTTATCGCACGGATTTTGTTCTTGCCATTGAGCTGGCTTCTCAGGACTTGCCTTATTCGTTGGAGGTATTTAGCTGTTGCTCCTTTCCTTGTGGCCTCATCGAGGTTGCCATTTGCTTGTGGTATACCTAGGTACTTGTAACTGTCCTCTATGTCTGCTATTGTTCCTTCTGGGAGTGAGACCCCTTCTGTGCGGATCACCTTCCCCCTCTTTGTAATCAGCCGACCACACTTCTCTAGTCCGAATGACATCCCAATGTCCGTGCTGTAGATCCTGGTGGTGTGGATCAGTGAGTCGATGACTCGCTCACTCTTGGCATACAGCTTGATGTCATCCATGTAGAGAAGGTGACTGATGTTGGCCCCATTTTTGAGTCGGTATCCGTAGCCAGTCTTGTTGATAATTTGGCTGAGAGGGTTCAGGTCTATGCAGAACAGTAGCGGGGACAGAGCATCTCCTTGGTATATGCCACATTTGATGGACACTTGTGCAAGTGGTTTGCAGTTGGCTTCAAGGGTGGTTTTCCACAGCCTCATTGAGTTTGCAATGAAGGCTCTCAGAGTCCTGTTGATGTTATACATCTCTAGGCATTCAATGATCCAAGTATGCGGCATTGAGTCATAGGCTTTCTTGTAATCAATCCAAGCCATGCACGGGTTGGTGTGTCGGGTTTTGCAGTCTCGGGCAACTGTGCGGTCTACGAGGAGTTGGTGTTTGGCTCCTCTGCTATTTACACCGATACCTTTCTGTGCCATGCTCATGTGCTTATCCATGTGTTTGCTTATCTTGGCCGCTATGATGCCTGACATGAGTTTCCAGGTTGTGGAGAGGCAGGTTATTGGTCGGTAGTTGGGTGGGACTGGACCCTTTGATGGATCCTTCTGGATTAGGATTGTCCGCCCTTCAGTTAACCATTCAGGGTGAGTCCCACTTTGTAGCAGCTGGTTCATTTGGCCTGCCAGTCGCTCATGGAGGGCAGTGAGTTTCTTTAGCCAGTAGGCATGGATCATGTCAGGCCCTGGTGCTGTCCAGTTTTTCATACCTGAGACTCTTTCTTGGACATCTGTCACAGTGATGGTTACCGGGGCTTGCTCAGGGAGGTTGCTATGGTCCTCTCGTAGAGAGATCAACCACTGTGCATTGCTGTTGTGGGACGCCTCCCTTTCCCAGATGCCTTTCCAGTATTGTTCAGTCTCCGGCCTTGGTGGGTCTGCTCTGTTGTTATTACCCTGCCATTGAGAGTACACCTTAGCTGGTTGAGTGGAGAAGAGCCGGTTAATCCTTCTGGATTCATTCTCCCTTGTGTATCTCTTTAGGCGGCTGGCCAAGGCTTGGAGCCTCTGTTTGGCAGTTTCGAGTGCTTCAGGTATGGGCATCTGCCTGTACTTTCTGGGTACTTGTCTTTTCATTGTACCCTTGTGGAGCTCTGATAGTTGGCTCACTTCCCTCCTTGTTACCTTGATTTTAGCCTCTAACCGTCTTTTCCATGGTGGGTATTGGGTCTCATGGTTGCTCTTATAGCCAAGTATCTTGTCTGGTCATATATATATATATATGGCAGCTATGGTTAATTGCTATTATGTGATCAGAAGTTTTTAGCTCACAGAGTTTTAACTTTGATTCCCTTTTGGAGTTTTTCTCTGTGATTCTAAAATGGCCACAAGTGACTGAAATAAACAAAAGCAAACTGATGGATTGTTGCAGTAAATTTTCCTTTAAATAAAAAAGAAAAGAAGAGTTATAGTTTTATTATCTAACCATCTGTTCTATTAGCAAAATTGTGGAAAATAAAATATTTTTTGTGTCAAAAGACATTATACACACACAGCGGTGTCAGTCTGATGCGGGGAACCCCAAAGCCAAAGTCTTATTGGTCAGTTTGCTTTTGTTTATTTCACGGCTTTGCGTTTTTCTGCAAGCTAAAAATGAACGAGTTGGGTTTGAACCTCCCGTTGTTCTACAATCAGCCTGAGCTTCTGACAGTCTGCGCGGTTCTGGCGGGTCGCCGGTTTATTCGCTTTTTTCGTGGTTTTGCGAACCGAACAGCTGACGGGTCACCCGCTGGCTGACCCCAGCAGATGTGGAAAAATAAAGGTCTGACACCTGACCTGCAAGAGCACAAGCACCTCTCCAATGCGCAAAAATCAGCACAAGCCTAAACAAGAGCAGCTGACTTTTTTTCCAGACGATGCTAAATAATAAAGACATGAAGTGAAGCCTCTCCATGTGGTTCACGGAAAGGACGGTGCTGGTTCCCGATGCGCGCTACGAATAAGATGTTTGGCACAATTTATTTATTTTTTCTTCACAGTTTTGTGAATAGAGTTAAATGATAAAAACTCCAGAAGTTATTCTTTTCTTTGTTTACTTAAAGGAAAATGTGACGGTACGCAGAGTGCAGCTGCAGGCGCTGCTGCGCTCTGACAGTTTCCTGCAGGCGCCTGCGCGCAGTTCTGAACTTTAACAGCAGGAAAGAGTTTTATGCATAAAGCAATTTATTTTAAACGTTTTTGTCATTTCCCTCGTTTGAACTCTAAATATAAACGTCAAACGTTATTACTTCAATAAAAAAACATTTAATTAAATTATTTTTTGGTAGTGCTCCCTAATAATAATGGCTATTTTTAGGAGTAGCTCCGCGGGTGACTGAAAAGGTCCCTGCGGGCGACCGGGTGCCCGCGGGCACCGGGTTGGTGACCCCTGGAATACACAATCGAAATGAGTGTCTGGAAGAGGAATGAAAATAGAAGACAAACTAACCACACATTGTTTGTGTACCAGTTGTTTCTGTCTGTGTAGCATAACACCTTTCCCCCGTTTTTTTTGTGTTTTGTTGTTGTTGTTTTTTTTTACAGCATATCACACTTATTATCCTGGGTCTTGCTGTTCTTCAGTACTGTGTTGGAACACTAGATATCCAACCTATGAATTCTGGTGATGTGAGGATTTGGTTTTCTGTGTGTGTTGCGTCTACCCCATGATTGTTTCCAGTAGGGATGCACAGCTTTATTCTGATTTATCGGAGCCAAATTCCCTAATTTTGGGAAATCGGTGATTGGCCAATATTTACATGTGAAGCTTATTTAACTTTTGATTTTATCTACCTCTGCAAAGATATTTAAATCAAGTGTTACCTTCTTCTGCTCTGCTGTGAGAGAGGTTGAAGTAGCAGACTGGCCCACCAATTTAGTGTTACCACATGTCTACCAGTGTCTGATACCTTGCTTTATTTCTCACCTGTGCAGCCTGCACTTCTGTACTTTTCATAATTTATTATTAAAACCATTATTTGCTCTTCATCCTGGGTCCACCGTGTCTATCCTCGCCACCAATTCACAACAAAAGCATCCAACCAAAATAACATTGAGGTTTATGGCGTCTGATGTGGAACCAGGTTCTATGGACAAATCGGACCAAGAGAGATTAGTCCGGTAGCCGTTGGAGTTGGGACAACGGGACTTGTACATGGATGTTGAGATCCTGCCTTCTCCACTGCTGCTGGAGGAATTGGGACAGCAGATGAAGACACAGTTTGTCGCCCCTCATCACTCTGATGGTTCATTCGAATGCAAGAGATAAAGTGAACGTTCAAATCTGGTTTCCATTACTGTGTATGTAAACAACCTTTCCAAATGTTAGCATTGTACCAAATTTGAAAGAAAACATTCTGAAAGTTTGCCAGTTTGTCTAAAATACTCAAAAATATCCTTTTGGAATTTACTTTAAAATTTAACTGGAAGTTTCATCAAGTTCTTCTGGGCTTGAAGTAAAATATTAGACAAGTTTGCTGTTCTCCAGTTCTTCAGGGTTTACTTTGTGTTGTAATACAGAGTTGGACAGGGTCAAAAGAGAGAGAGTTGACTCACTGTGATAACAGTCACACTCTCAGCTTAATCTGGGCTGCATTTCTCTATAAAAGTTCAGTCTTGCCTTTTCCTTCGATTTGTTTTTTGCCCAATTGATTATTGCATAATGCTCCTTAAAAGACATCCAAAGAAAAATTGGAATAGAGGAGTAATAAAGTCACTGAACATTCCTTTTCAGATGGAAGATCTCAAAAGAGGACTGCAATTCTCATCTGGCCCAAAAGCAGAATCTATAAAAGGTAAAAATGTTCCACAGAGGAAGAATAAAATTTGGAGGTAATTTCAGCTGCTCTTCTCAAACCAAACCTGTTTTACCACAATCTAGTTGGCACCTCTAACACTGCCAGTAAGTTAGAGGTGCGGACCTCTAACTTGCCTGAAACAACATAAAATTTTCTTGAATGAGACATAAATTTATAAAAAAAATTAAGAAATAAGATGCAGTTTTTATCTTAACAACAAAAGAAAAGAACTAAAAAAATTTGTTGTATCATTTGTAAAATTCTATACCATACAGAAACAGAAAAAAAAGCTGGACTATTTAAAAACATTTCTCAGTCACAACAGTTTTTGTCAGCTTTACAAAGAGCCGCTGTGTTTCTATAGAAGTATTATGCAAATCTGCATGCTAGATAAAGAGTAATATAACAGTGTGGGAAACTTTTTGAATTGTAAAAAGGCATCATAAACAGACAACTCTTTTGTCCCTGGATTTAAATACCTTACACAAATTTATGTTTTTAATTATTTAAAGTAAGATAACTACACTGCCTGGCCAAAATAAAAGTCGCCACCTGGATTTAACTAAGCAAATAGGTTCAAGCCTCCTATTGGATAATTACTGCATAGGCGATTATCTTTCAGCTGGCTACAAGTTATTTAACCCCAGCTGATGCAATGAGTGACTCCTCATTTCTTAAACATCCATGGCAAAAGACACATCCTGTGGTCGTGTCTTTTCAAGTCTGTTAGTCTGTTCAAGAAGGGTCAAATCATTGGCATGCATCAAGCAGAGAAAACATCTAAGGAGATTGCAGAAACTACTGGAATTGGGTTAAGAACTGTCCAATGCATCATAAAAAACTGGAAGGATGGTGGGGAACCATCGTCTTCCAGGAAGAAATGTGGTTGGAAAAAATTCCTGAATGATCGTGATCGGCGTTTAGTCAAATCAAATCGAAGAAAAACAACAGCAGAACTCAGGAGTATGTTTAATTTAGAACGCAAAAGCATTTCCACACGCACAATGCGAAGGGAACTCAAGGGGTTGGGATTGAACAGCTGTGTAGCCGTAAGAAAACCTCTAATCAGTAAGGCTTACCAGAAAAAAAGGCTTCAGTTTGCTAGGGAGCATAAAGATTGGACTCTGGAGGAATGGAAGAGGGTCATGTGGTCTGATGAGTCCAGATTTACCCTGTTCCAGAGTGATGGCCGCATCAGGGTAAGAAGAGAGGCAGGTGAAGTGATGCACCCATCATGCCTAGTGCCTAGTATTAGAGAGTGTGACCATTTTTTGGTGGCGACTTTTTTTTTGGCCAGGCAGTGTATTAATTTAACTTAACTGATTCAAGTAATCCCTTACTTGTCAGAAAACATGATTATCTTAGCCAACCATAAAGCTTTTTCTGTTATCATCTTCTTTTCAAAATGTCTTATCTGTCATGAACATCTTCAGGTTGGTAAACCCCCAAATCATAAATTGGTCTAAATTATTTCATGTATTTTTACAGGGATAAACTGGATAATAGAATGAGTTGGGTTGTCATGAAGGGCTTTAGATAGACTTGAATCAGATCTGTTGGACTTTTCTTTGAAAAACCCTGGATTAGGTTTTGTAGTGACTTGACTGGTAAAGTAAATAAACTCATTTGCAATGAAATGTGACAAACATCAGAGAAAGCCGAGGTTTGGGTTGGTTTTTCATACGTATTCAGGTATGTCACATTTCATTGTGACACACAATGAAACAATTTCATTGTCAGCACAAAGCTGACAATGACACAAATAACTTATGATGTTTTGGATGTTTGCCATTGTAGTTGGGACACTTACATGCACATGGATAGGACTAGATTCTTTAGATAACTGCGTGTACCTGAAAATGATAGGTTTAGCAGCCACACCTGATGATGCAGAACGTTTTAAACATCAAAGAAAATTCCAGAGAAACATATCACACGCAAAATATTATTTGACCTAGTATAATTTGTGTTTCCTTCAAGCAGGAAACATAATAAAAGAGTAGCATATATGATCACCTGAATTTAGCTTTAAGGATTAGTAACCTTAATTAGTCATCACAGTTCCCAATTTTCTGACAGTTTTCATTTTCGTTATTTAGTAACCTGTTTGGTTTTAATTATGTTTTATGTAATACAATCAGTCGTTTGCAGGCTGAAAATAAATCCATCCATCCATTTTCCGTCACCCTTCTCCCTAACGGGGTCGGGAGTTGCTGGTGCCTATCTCCAGCTGCGTTCCGGGCGAGAGGCGGGGTACACCCTGGACAGGTCGCCAGTCTGTCGCAGGGCAACACAAAGACAAACAGGACAAACAACCATGCACACACACACTCACACCTAGGGAGAATTTGGGAAGGCCAATTAACCTGACAGTCATGTTTTTGGACTGTGGGAGGAAGCCGGAGAACCCGGAGAGAACCCTCGCATGCACAGGGCGAACATGCAAACTCCGTGCAGAAAGACCCCGGGCTGGGAATCGAACCCAGGACCTTCTTGCTGCAAGGCAACAGCGCTACCCACTGCGCCACTGTGCAGCCCGAAAATAAATCCTGTTGCACAACTTAAGAAAACTCAATCAATTTTGATTACAAGGTATATCTGGGACAGCGTGTCAATTTCACACCTATAGGAAGATGGGCCAGGCCAGTTAGTTCTTTTAATGCTAGGTTACTGACATGGTGTTCTCGTTCCAGTGGTGTCACACACTTACTTAATACCATGGGGAATATCAGGAACTGCATTATCAAGGTTCACCTCAATTGACTGAAAATTGACATATAAAATGTCAAGTGATTCAAGGTAAAATCATTCTGTACAGTCAATATACATGTATTCATAACTTTAATTTGAATACATTTGAATAAACAGACTAATCAGTCTGAGACCTTTTCATTTCTTAGTCTTCATACAGTTCTTGGGGGATTCTCTATGAAGGTTTTGTGGGGGGATCTTCAAAGCCTTGAAGTGGAGGAAACCAGAGCAAAACAGAAACAAAGACTTACCCTCATCTAGTTTCAAAGGTTAGAGCAGAAATTGCAATGCCCCCTGGTGGGCAAAAGTTGCCCAACAATTTCAAGCTCATATTTCCATCTTCCAAACACATTATTGGATCAGCATTTATTAGTATAGTTAATGTGCACCTTTATTTTTGGTATAAAATTTGAAGCAAAAATAAATCAACCTGTCAATTTCTTACTGAAGTATCACTTTTTACATAACACTTATTAGTTGGTAAAAGTACAGCAGGGATTTTACAAGTTCTCAGATTCAAGTTAAACAATGAAAATGTCTTAAATTGTGCTCAGTTAGCCTCTTCATCTTCCTCGCCATCACTCTCCTCCAATAGCCGTGACCGGAGACCTAGCCGCTGAGCCACAGCGGTGACCATGGCAGCGCCTTTCCCACTGCCGTCCTCAGAGACAAGAAACTTGATGTCACAATTGGGGGCAAGGAGGCGCACTGCTTTCTGGAGCTCGTCACTGTAACTGAGATATTTAGAGAGTCAACATAGCTGCATCTCTTGGAGACGCTGACAGAGGAAAGTCACTTATGAAATAAATCACTTTTTTCTGAACATAACTTTTTATAAACGCAGAAAGTCACTATGTTGAGACACATTTTAGGTAGTTAGATCTGCAAAGGATGTAGACTTATTTCTCTCTCTGGAATTTATCAAACACCTGATCCACCAATTACAATTCAAACCAAAAGTTTACATACACTAAAGTTATGTCTTTTAAATCAATATATCTCTGACATAGGCTGCACAGTGGTGCAGTTGATAGCACCGTTGCCTTGCAGCAAGAACATTCTGTGTTTGATTCCAGGCTAAGGGTTTTTCTGCATGGACTTTATAGTTCTTCATAGTTCTCTCCAGGTACTCCGCTTCCTCCCGCAGTCCAAATACATGACTGTTCTCTCTAAATTCTCTGTAGGTGTGTGTGTCTGTGTGTGCATGAATTATTTGCCCTGCGGTAGACTGGAGACTTGTCAGGGGTGACTCCGCCTCTTGCCCATCGACTGCTGGAGATAGGAACCAGCACCCCTTGTGAACCCACTAGGGATAAGCGTGTATGATAATGACATATTGACATATTGTTCACATATTGTTTCTCTCCTATTGTGGAACTTAACAAATAGAAATAATTTTTGTAATTATAACTGACCCAAAACAAGAGAGGTTTGATCTGATTTAACAGCAAACTATAAGAAAAATGAAGATGTGTCTTCATTCAATGTTTGTAAGCATCTGCTTTCACCTGTTAAGAATTCTTCAGTATCTGATCAAACCAAGTTACATTTCAATAGCAAAAATGGCAAAATTTTAATCTGAAAAGTGGGTATGTTTGACACAACACTGGGTCAGATGGTCACATAACAGATACACCAATCCCTCAACTCGTGAAGCTCAGAATTATAAACATTTCAGAATTATCTGACACAAACCTTAAAACAGAACATTTGACCAACCGTCTCCTCTAACTTTGCAAATATACTGACTTGAAAAAAAAAAACAATGCTTAAAAACACAAAACTTTTGTTTGTTGACAAATGGCACAAGATTTTTTTTCCCGTGATGCATAAGAGATTGTTGATAAATAAGAGGTCGTCACTGATTGGCTGACATTATCACAAACATTTTGATTGGTCTAAGCACTGGAACCATTAGTTACTTAGCTATTTAGGACATAAAATAAGCAAAGTGTCTCAATATTTCAGAGTATTTATGGTGTTTTCTGATGTTACATGATAATTACTAATAAATTTATGAAATATGAAAATACTTTCCTGACCATTTCTGATCAATTTGATCAGTTTCTGATATTTTTTTCTGAGCAAAAACATATCATTGCTTAAAAGAAAGAAACACTGTCACTGCTAACACAGATATCTCAGTTGGAAGACAGGAAATCAAACAAAGAGATACTAGTTTTAAACATAAGTTGACTTTCAATTACATAATTTAATGATTAATGAATTCCTATTTTTGCATCAGCTCTGTGAGTAACACATACGCTCACAGAGCATATGTGTTTCTATGATATGCATCACATATGTTAATGTGATATGCCAAATAACCAGGTAGAAAATTTTAAAAACTGAAGTTGAAAGACTTTCAAAGGGCCAGGAGAGCTGTAGTGAGTCTGTCAGAAACTCACTTTGAGAGTTTCTGACAGACCAAGCTCTTCGTCTTGTATCTTACTTTGGATGTTTTTTGTAGACGGTCCCATCCACTCCCACTGTAGTCTTCAGATGAGGCAGCCCTTGGTTGGCACGAATACGGTTGGCGATGGTTGCCAAGGCAGCGGCACAGAGACGAGCAGAACGTGAGGAGACAGTCTCACAGGCAAGTCGCACCACATGGGCATCAAGCAAATCCCACGTCAGACCCAAGTCAGTCAGAATCTTTTGGGTATTTTCCAGACCGCTATCTGGGCTGAACCAATGACCCACAAAGAAAAAAAACACAAAGAAGTTAATAGTCAATTTATCTGGTTAATAAGGACTCTGAATATATTTTTACTGACACTTACTCCTCAATCTCAGAGATGAACTTTGTCTCAAATGTGTCTCGAGTACACAGGGCCTCAGA
Source organism: Poeciliopsis turneri (assembly GCA_922788865.1). Classification (NCBI taxonomy): domain Eukaryota; kingdom Metazoa; phylum Chordata; class Actinopteri; order Cyprinodontiformes; family Poeciliidae; genus Poeciliopsis; species Poeciliopsis turneri. The sequence goes on along the minus strand of CAKLNU010000382.1, from coordinate 1,675,733 downwards.
CACTTTCCCTTTAAACAGCAGCTTGTTCTCTGTCAGCTTCACCAGAACCAGTCGAACGATTTCCCCCAAATACATTCCACTGATCATCTTCTCAAACCTGCAGGACAACCCATCATCATCAGGACAGGAACAGAAACAGATTACCCAGTTTTTGTGATATGCTGCCCTCTGGTGGTTAAGCAATATGTATTGAAACCTTATGTTTTACATCATTCTCAAACTATGGTTTGAGTTGGGATACCATTAGTGACTCAGAAGTATTACTGTATTTTTGGGAATAAAAGTCACTTCAGAGTATTAGTTGCATCAATCAAAAAATCTATCATGAAGAGAAAAAAACATATTTAAGACACACCTGAATATAAATCAGAGGAGCAGTCAAGCTACTAAAAAGTACCGCTTATAGTCTGGAAAATACAGTACTTTGTATTAATCCTTAAAATAAACAGTTGTGATGCTGGATGGCTGAATCAGAAACAAGTAATAGTGTTCCATTTAGCAAAGCTGAAATTTGTATCTGAAAATGATTTTGAATTCAACTTAACTTCAGTTCTAAGCTGAATCCTTTGTTTTGTTATTGGTCATTTTAGATTAGTTTTGCTACTTAAAACTTGACAATTCTGATTTCTGTGTAAGATAAATTACCAACAATGCCTGTTAATCAGTGTGGTATACCAACAGAAAGTAATGTTAATTTGTTTGGGATTTTTTTTTTTTTTTTCATTTTTGAAATTTGTTTTTATAATGTACAAGTCAGCTACTCTTATTTGCAAGAAATTGTGGAAAACTTGCAACTTATGTCATTTAGGCCATTCGTTGACAGCAAAGTCTGGAAGTAAGTGGCTATGCAATTAGATGGTCTATCAGTCAGATTTTACAATACCATAAACTTTTAATTTTTCAACCAGCAAATTTGAATGTACTTGTTTTTAAGAGTATTTATCTCCTTTGTCTACTATCTCCTGCTTGGCCCATGCAAGGAATCTTGGGATAGTTCGGGCTGCAAACAATACACTAGATCTGTCTTTTAAATTGGGGAAAAAATTCTGCAGCAGATGTTTGTCAGTCGAATTGTTGATAGGACCAAGTCTATCTGTTATTGATAATGAACAATGAAAAATAAAACTGTTTCTGTGCATCTTTAGAATCTCCTCCCAGCAACTAAATTTTGCTGCTTTGGCGTTACATAAGAAATGCATCGGGACATTTTTGAGAAGAGCAAAAAAAAATCTCGTTTGACTACTCAAACCTCAGTGTTCAACAATATTCCTTAAGCGTTCCACATATTAACAGTTATTTTGTAGGAAGGTGAAGAAAAAGACTGTCACTATGGAAAAAGAAAATTGTAAATATTTTTATATGACTGAAATATAATAGCTAGCACCTACGTGTGGACTCCAGGGTTGATTGAAGTCTTGTCCACCACCTTGTCAAACTCCGTCAGGATGTCTTCCAGGGAACCGTCATCTCCGAAGCCACCCCACTCTGTGTTGATGCACATCCGTCCCTCCTCTCCCTCCACACGCTTCACGTTCTTCATTTCCTCCATGTAGCAGGCGTTGGTTCCCGTTCCTGTTGAGGAAGAGAAGTCATGCACAGGTCACAGCACCTAAAATTAATAAATTCATTTAGGCTTGCTTCATTTTTGCCTGTAGTCATTATTTTATAATTTGTAATCAATATATGTCATTTTTAGGTCTTTTTGCAAATATGTATCTGTAACTCTGTACACAGATATATCTTTGGAAAGATGCATCTGTATATACATCATTGCTTTTGTCTTGCACGATTTGGTTTGAGGGTTATAGGAGAACGTCTTCATTGATAAAACTGAAGAGACAAGTTTAAGATTACTGGTTTAATCTAAAGCTATTTTAGATCAGACCAGTAAATTCCCTTAATCTGCTGAGAATTGTTACATTTTTTGTTCCCCAGGTTAAGAGTTTACAACACCAACAGGTGGATAGTAATTAACATTCACTTAGTCACATTTACTTGAGTAACTTTGGAAGTGAAGCGCTTTGAAGACGTTGTAGAGCCACAAAGACAAACATATGCCACAGATTTTCAGTTATAAAAAATAAAAAACCGTAAAATGTTCCCCCTCCATTTCACAATTATGCACTTTTTTCTTGTTTTTATTGATCATATTATATTTTTACTATTATTATAGTTTTTCTAATTTAATGTTTATTTTCTTTTGGTTTCAGTTTTATTTTCTTCACTGATCAGTGTTTATTTGAGGACAGATGATTTCTTTACCAATGATCATCCCAATCTCGCAGGTCTGATCCCGGTATCCACAACTCATCATTGTACCCACTGTGTCGTTCACCATGGCAACTGAACTGATATCATAGTCCTGTATAGAAAATGATATACGTTGTGTTAGACTGGACCTGTCTTATGAGGAAAAGTTTTTAAATCACATCAAGAAGAGGACAAAAGCAGCAAAATTATTTTGAAGAAAGTCAGAATATTTAGAGATTAGTTAGCATTATGCGCTGACCCCTCTCCTGTGGATGGCCTCTTTCAGTAGCTTCACCACATCCTTTCCTTCCACCCCAGAGCAGTTGAACCCTTTAGTCCAGCGAATCAGGATACTCTGCTCACATAAACACAATAATATCATATATTATCAGTGAAAACAGTCTTCAACTGTCAGAAGGGACAAACCAGCAGGTTTTAAGAGTGTGAAGATTTAAAACCTTGTCAATTTCTTTCTGTTCACAGGGAAAAGAGAAGGTGAAACCCAGTGGAAGAGTCTGTCCTTTCAGGTTCTGAGAGTCGAGGAACTCACTAAGACAGGCTGCGATGTGATCAAACAGCTGGAAGGACATAAACACACACAAACATTTTGTTTAAAGCCAATTAATAGCCACAAAAACAGAGAAATGTGTTCTTTCGTCAGTGCTGCAAGAAAAAGTGATATTCTCTTCTTGCAGCCACTTATGGTGTCCCACAGGGTTCCAGCCTATTTCCTGTTTTATTTTCCTTTCACATTAGATTATAGGTGTCAAACTCCAGACCTGGAGGGCAAGGACTCCAGGACTGGAGGGCAGAAGCACAACTTTTAGATGTGCTTCTGCTGTACCACACCTGAACATAATAATTAGGTCATTAGCAAGGCTCTGGAGAACTAATATACACAAGAAGGAGCCATTTCATTCCAGTGTTTTATAGCTGTGGCACAGCTAAAAACTGCAGGACAGTGGCCCTTGAGGACTGGAGTTTGACACCCCTGCATTAGATGATAGGATGCTTCATTTTATATTGCTTTACTGATAACACCCAGTTCTATTTGTCAATAAAACCCAATGTTTCTGACTATTGTCTGGCTCACAGGCAATAGTCTGTGAGCCAGACTATTGTTACTAAGGTAATGTCACAAGAGAGACATTACCTTACATCACAGAGTACCCCTGTAAATTTCATATTTCAGTACGAATTTTTTTTCACGACATGCAAAAAAACTCAATGGTCGAGCTCCGTCTCACAAGCATGTTTCTCAAGATGCACATTTTTCTCTGATCACTAGCTTTTCATTACTTTCTGTCATTGCAGTTTTGTTGTAACTGGAGTTAAATTTTGAGTCCCAAATGAACCATATTTCTTTTCATTTGTTGAGAAGTCTTGGTTTTGCCTTACTCCATACGTTTCCTTTTAGTTACATTTAAAAAGTCAGATATTAATAAAGCTGGATATGTAAATTACCTGTTCTCCGGTTCCCAGCATGATTTCTTGAGGGATAGCACAGATCTGACTGTCCATCTTCAGCATTTTCTGCTCCTCCTCCATTACTCTGACGTGAAGCACCCGAAAGTTTGTTCCACCCAAATCTAGAGCCAGGAAGTCTCCTTTCTCTGCATGCAGGAAACAAAGTACAGGTGATGGTTTGGCTTTAAATCTATGTGGATTTAAATGTTATGGAATTTGATTCCAGGGTTTTTCAGGTCTGGATAACTGTGGTAGAAGAAAATAAAATAATGGAAAGATATCTGCATTCCAGGTTTTATTCCCTTGTTGATTGTTAAAATGTTGTGCCCTTCATGGCCTTCCTTTCTTCCTTGTGTAACCCAGTGTTAAAAACACAAGTGGAAGCTGATGTTAATTTGATATTTTTTTTGTTGTTGTCCGTTTCACAAGATTGGAAAGTATAAATAGATTTTGTGTTTTATTTTACTTAGAAAGATATATCCAAACGTGCTAAAACCATCGTTAAAAACTGTGAAATAGGCCTTTAATGATTGTTTTGCTGATGGATTGGGCAACCAATGGCTGGCGTGGTCTGACATTACATCAGCTGACCGTTGTTTTTGTTAAGAGCCTGAGAGGGATTATAAAATCTGGAGAAACGTTTCTTTGAGCGCAGCTGAGACTGAAAGAAAAAAAATCCCCGGTAGAGTCAGACACCGTCAGAGCGTTGGTCAGGTTTTTTTTTTAAATTACGGTGCACCTTTGGCCAGGAGTGCCCTGAGATTTCAAGACCCACTTCTGAATTTGGATGGCGAGCCCCAGAACCGAGAACCTAGTGAGATTGGAGATAGTGACCCGACTGGTCACTATCTTTGAGATACTGAGAGGATCGACTGACACAGTGGAACAGACTGGACAAAAACTAAATCGACTGACACCTTGCAAGGACTGTTATTTATTTTATTTTCTATTTTAAACAAAAATGCGCGCTATTTTGTTATAATTGTATATGTGGATCCACAATTGTTGTATTATTAAATTTTACTCTTCCTTGTTGACACTTTGTGCACTCCTGTGTTGTCATTCACACCTAGGCTCTTTAAAATTTAGAGTCTTTTGATCTGGCCCAACTTCTTTTTAGATATACTTTCATAGCATTGGTGCTAGTCAGAGAAGTAAATTAAATTGGCTGCCTTTTGCTATTATTAAGTGTATTTAAAGTAACTTGTGGGTTACACTTGTGTCCTCCCTTCTTTAATTAATTTCTTTGTCAGTGTTTTTCCATCTTCTTTGTGCTCTGACCTCCATTTATTGTTGTATTTTTTTCTCCCTTTGGTCCTTCATTCCTTTTGATCTATCTTCATCCTGTCAGCCTTACTTTCTTGTGTCCTATTTCTCTCTTTGTTTTCTGTTGCCTTGGCTCCTAGTGTCCTTCCGTCTATCTTTCCTTCCTAGTGTGCTAACTCCCCATTTTCCTTCCATCTTTTTTTCCTCATATTCAACATTCCTTGTGTTCTTTCCTCTTTTTATCATTTCATCCTTGTTTTCCTCCTAGTGTTCTAACTTCCAAATTTCCCTTCTTTCTTTCTTTTTTCCTTCATGTCTCCTTCCTTTGCTTTTGTTATTTGTCTTTCCTTTCTAGTGTTTTTCTTTCTTTCCTATTCCAACTCTCTTTCCCCATTCTTCCTTATGTTAAACATTACTTTTGTCTTTCTTTCTTTAATTCTTTCCTATCTACTCACCATTTTTCTTTCTTTCTTTTTTCATCTTTGTATCCTATCTACTCATTTTTCTTCCTTCCTTCCTTACTTGTATTCTATATATTTTCTTTCTTTTCCCACATCCTTATGTCATATCTATCGTTTTTCTTTCCTTCCTTTCTTGTCCCCTATCTACCAGCTTTTTTTGCTACTTTCCTTCCTTTGCCGACATTACATGTAAAGTCGATCCGTTATAAGGATATTTACCATCAAGTCACCACGAACGTTCTTATCTTAAATACAGTAACAATAATAAACAGTATATACAATAAACTGAGAAATCAAATGGCTCTGAGTGAAGGTAAAACTCATACCAGTCCCGTCCGGTGTTGCTCGAACGAAGGTGGGCAGCATCTTGACGGCCACTCTGTGATGAGCGTGTTTCTTCAGACCTCGGATCATGTCTTTCCAGAATCGAGCAGAAACTTCATTCAACTTCTCTAGAGAAAGATGGAAAGGCTTCAAGTGCTTCATTACCTGCACAGAGTAACAAACAAACTGTCAGACTCTGTTTCACATACTTTACTAAATGTATAACTTCACAAGCAGTGAGGAAATAAAAATACGAATATAGCACAAGTGCAAAAATTAGTGTTCAGATCAAGTGTTCATTTCTCCACCAGATGGCAGCAAAGCACTGCTTTAGAGATTAGCCCAGCATGGTGAGTTGGCGACAATTTAGTTTGTTCACGTTAAGGCTTACAATGAAGTAGTAGACCAAAAAAGAGGGAAAACAGAAATGTTCTTCAACATTTTAACATTTCAAATAAAGAAGGGCTCAGACAGTGGCTTCTCTCAGGAGCGGGTCTTAAATTGATACACCTTAAGAAAATCCAGACCAACCGCCTCCAGATTTGTCATTCGCATATTTGAGTTCAACTCTTCTGTGAAGGCCTCATATGTTTGATAGAGAACGTTAGAGAACAAACAGCATCACCAAATACAGCATTTTTCAGAGAGGCAGCCATGATGCTCTTGGTAACTAAGTAGAAGGCTGTGTCCCCTGCAAATATTGATGGGACACAGTAAACATCTGAAAGACAGAGCTCTCATCAGGTGACAGAAAATCTGAACGTTTTGGCTGTTATGTGGAAAACTAATAACTCGAACACACCTTTCCCACAGCGACACATGGTGATGGTAGCATTATGATACGGGAAGCTAATCATAGTGTCTGAGAAGATGGAAGGAGCTACAAGCAGGAAAGGTCTGCAAGAAAACCTGCCAGAGGCTGAAATGAACTTGGAGACAGTTAGGCAGAAATTTTAATCTGGACGATAACCTCAAACACACATCCAGAGCATCAAATGCTTGGTTTCAATCTAGCACATTCATATGTTAGAATGTTTTGTTCTAAATCCCAAATCCAAATCGAATACCAGATGCCTTCATATAAATTTTCAGGCATTTGTATAAAGTGCCACGTGTTTTAGAATTGCAGTCTACCAGTAGTTTTAGCAGTAGCAGCAGAGGAAGTGAAGGAAGCTGTTCTGTATTGACATTGGTTCCAAATATCAAATTATCATTAACAGCCAGCTCATTTGGATCAGCAGTTCTCTCTTCACAGTAAAGAATGGTTGTTCACAGCGAAGGCAATTTCCGGTAAGTTTCTTAGCATCGGACTGGTACATTATACACCATGGGCAAACATAAATTTAAATCAAATTTAAGTTTATTTGGTAGGGGTAGACACACATTGACATAGACTGAACAAAACAGCAATCCCATGTTTGCATAGTGCAATAGCAATGGCTAATTTGTAGCACTTGTCCTTTGATGCGAGGTGTCGTTCAAGAGTCTGGATTTACCAGGCTTCAGTTTCACTTTCTGAGCAGAGTGTTTAAAACACAATGTTGCAAACCTCACATGCAGACATATAGCTTTTATCTTCTAAAAACAGAGAGCAGTAACTGGCATCCTTCTGTACAGAAATGTATGAAGAGGTCATCATGACATGAACTAGAAAGTATTTAGATTTTTACACAGATTAGGAAACACTGTATTCTTTGAGAGTTTTGTTTGTTTTAAAGTATAGTGATGCAAAAGAACAAGACTAGAATAAACAATGAAAACTTTTGAGTTTTATGTTAAGTAAAGTCACTGAATACTGTACCAATCCTTTAGCTTTTAAATGTCACAAACTGGTGATCATGTAATTTCCATAATAAGGACCCATAGACCCATTTTCTAATAGCTATTTTCTGCAGCAGTGTTGTATAAAGTACTGAAATCTCGGAGTCAAGTAAAAGTATAGTTACCGCTCCAAAATATAACTTTGGTAAAAGTAAAAGTCACTGACTGAAATGTTACTTGAGTTAAAGTATTAAAGTATCTGAAACGTCTTGTACTTAAGTATGGAAAGTACTGTAAAAATAGATGTACTCAAGTAATGTAATGAAAAGTACAAGTAAAAAGTAAAACAAGGCAAATGCAGTTTGAATGACATTTTTTATATTTTGGTAAACTTGTCGAATACACTTAAAATAATGTACACAAGCAAGTGCAGGCAAAATGAAACCTGCTAACAGATATACCTGCAGGCATCATTTAGTTAAGAAAATTAGGTGCTTTACCTAAACCACAAGGTTAACTTAACCTGCTTTACAACTGAACCAGCTTCTTAGTAAACCCTCCAGGACAGAAAATAAAGTTTTTGTAAGCCTTAAGTTTTCCCTTTCAGTAAGATCAGTGCTGAAAATGAGAAAAATAAATAGTCAGTACAGAAAATGCGGCCAACATGAAGAAAAAAAGCCATTACGATTACTCTACTTCACACACTATAGGTGCACACAACTGGTCATTATGCAAAAGAAAAAAAGAATTGGGAGGGAAATGCAGCTTATTTGGGAGAGCTTTTTTGTTAACTTGGTGTTTATTGGGAGAAGCGAAACAGACCTCTGTGAAGCTGACACCCCACCTACTCAAAAAATCCAGCAAATAGTCTGATTGGTTAGTGCTCCGTTTGTGCCGTTAAAATTTTTGTTTGTGCAGGTTTGGTTTCCGAGATATTAAAAATTATTTTTTAGGCCATCCATTACTTACTTAAAGAGTAAGTAAAATGAACTTTGTGTCAGTTGGTCACAAGGCAAGAAATCTATTTCCATTAGTTTCTCAGGAGTTTGGATGTAAAATTTGTTGACTCTCCCTGAGTGAAACTCGACACCTTGAGGAAGGGGAGACCTAGAGAACGGCTGGCCGAAATTAGCGTTCATGAATCGGATCAACCTCGAGCTAGACGCCGCTCACACCGGATATTGGAATAGCCAAAATCCAAATTGAAAACAACTTTGCTGCGTTTGTTTTAACGGCACAAACCTGCACAAATGGAGCATTAACGAACCAGCCCACTTTGCTTTGTTTTGGAGCAAAATGCGGGGATGGTGAACTCTGGATGGGCTAAAAAAATCATTTTAATATCTCGGAAACCAAAGCTGCACAAATGAACATTTTAACGGCACAAGCCAACCAATCAGACTGTTTGCTGGACTTTTTGACGTAGTCGGGAGGTGCGAAACCTGTGCATCCTATTGGTGGTGATGAACAAGCCCAGGCAAGTCGGCTACCGACTTTGTTGCAGTCAATCAGTAGGTGGAGTCAAAACATTTGCGTTTCTCTCTCGCTTTTTTGTAACGAGTAACTAAACCACACATTGAAAATGTATCGGAGTAAAAGTATGAAATTAAGTTCGGAAATGTAGTGAAGTAAAAGTAAAAGTTTTCAAAAATTTTCTTACTCGAGGAAAGTATGAAGTACTCCAAAATATACTTAAGTAAAGTAGTGAAGTATTTTTACTTCGTTACTATACAACACTGTTCTGCAGGACAATGCACCAGGTCACAGAGGCTTGAATTATCTCCAGTGGCCTCCTCAGTTTCCAGAATTCAAATCATCAGGAAATCTTTGCATGTGTTAGAACAGGAACGTTTTTCTTTATAATTTAAATGACTTTCTTACATTTTTTTTATTTGTATTTGTTATTTTTTTTCAGCTGTATTGGAATATGCTATGTAATGTTTCATGTTATGTTTTATGTCCATTTGGAACAGTTTGCTTTTTTCTCTGCTGTCTTTGTCCATTTGAAGTTCAATTGTCTGAGCTTTTTGTGAAATACTTAAGAGATGGCATATGCAGGAAGAAGGCCTAGCTGGTTCAGTGAGGTAACAATCCTCTGGAGATGGCAGCAACAATTCAGCCTTCTCTTTCTATTTTTATCATATCCGTCAGAGCTGGAAAATTCTATTACGTTTTGTTTAATAAAAAAAAACTGCATTCATGAGCAGTAAAGGCATTGATGAAGATGGGACTAAAGTAAAACAAGACAGGAGAAGCTTATTTATGATCATCATCTGCTTCTGCTGCTGTCAGACTCCATAGGTGTCTCCACAGATGAATTGGAAAGATAATGGAAACTTTTTCTACCCTAATGATTTATAAGTCAGAATTAATTTAAAAGCAGAAAAAAAAATACTTGTCTAGTGTCACAAGTATTTTTAAGAAGAAATATGAGCATCAGGACAAATCATGCAATGGAAAAACTTAAACATCTTGCATTTAAAATTTTGCAAAATAATAACTCACCAAAATGTATTACCCTGTTTTAAAGTCAATCACACATTAATATTGATTGAAATAATGTGCCAGTACTTTGTCATTAATATTAAGGAGTTATTAATTTAAAACAAGGTCCTATATCTTGGCTAGAAGTTACTTGTAAGTTAGTTTAGTCTTTTTTTAAGTGTACTGAGATCTGTGCAGCTCCTGCAGAATTAGCATGGACCTTCTGGTTGCTTGTTCCAATAATGTTGTTCTTTCTTGACCTGTCAGTCCAAATTGAACTGAGGTCTTTGAGGGTTTAATGTTGTTTTAAAACCATAGTCTCATGGCATGTCGCCAGAGCTCAGTGATCCTTGGTCTCCATGATGTGTGTTCCTTAATGTTCTTTTTCTTCCATTTGAAAACAAAACACAATGAAGTTTACAAGTATAATGTGACTACCGGTAAATGTTTCAAGTTTTAAAGGAAAATTAGGCAATATGTTTTCATGTTAAATGTAGGTGTAAGTGTAGATGCTACAGGCCTTGGTTATTGTTGTTAAAAGCATCAAACTTTTAGGTTTGAACAGCAGAAATGATTTTGTATTCTCAGTTAGGCACAGCTCCTAATCCAACCTGAGGACCATGTTGTGAAACAAATCTTCAGGTTTCAACACAGAGACCACGTCTCATGTGAAAGTATGCAGGAAGTAAGTCTTCTGGTTGGCATCTGAAGTCCTGTCATCATATGCTTTTCCCCCATAAGACAAGTTTCAACAGCTCTGGCGCTGCTGCACAGGTCGAAAAACTGTCAGGAATAAAGCTGAGGTCAGATTATAACATGCATGAAGAAAGAATGTGTTCTCATGACAACAACAGGAGGAAACTACAGCTGGCAGCAGACATAAAGTTTAAAGTCAGGTTGTGTAATATTTGTGGAGGCCTAAACTGGAACCTTATAAACAAAAGAACCCTGAAATAAACACATCGATGATATACAAACACCATACAAGTTTAAGGAGTCTCAGGTTTTGAACTTTTCCTGTCTTTGTGTTGAGCTCTGGGAGCTCTGGTAATTTTCCACAGGTGTGTTTTATCAGAACATGTCTCTACATGCTGGATTCAGATTTTAATCCAAAGGACACAAGGCAATGCAAGGTTAACCCTAGAGCCACTGGCTCCCATTATTAAAAGATGATTTCATATGTGACCAAGAAAATCATCTGGAAGAACAGAGAAACTGTTGAGTTTTATTATTAGCTTGTTTTACATGCTTCAGTAATTTCAGTTTAATATTTTTTATGTGAGTATGTTTAAATCAGTTAGGAAAGAATTGTGGTACAGAAGTTTTTGTTTGTGTTATCTCCTGAATATTTAATTTGTGCTTAAATAAAACTTTTTCACGTTTTACTTTGTTCATAGTTTATAGTTATTTTATACAAATATGAAAAAAAAAAAAGTGTATAAAAACAACTTTTATAGTGGCTCTGCAGAATATCTATTAAAAGAAATTGAACTGGCATGTTAAAAACAGATCAATTAATATTTAAATATTTAATATATTAATGTCTTAGGCTTCTCTATTTTTCTGGACTGTCTGTAGTCCTTCTTGGCCTCTAATGACCTTCAGCTTTCATGAACTTTTTTACAATTTGTTTATTTCTTGTTTTTAATTTAGACAAGGTATTTTCAAACAATTAATTTATATAAACAAGTAAAATTAAAAAAATAAAATAGAGACTTCTTAGCTACTTTTCTATTCATTTTTTTTACACAAATAAATACATTAAAAAAATAGAGATTTAAGTAAAAGACTAACAAGACTAAATTTGGTTTAATTTAGGATGTCTCATGATGTCTGTGACTCTTAAATGTTTCTGTGAATAAAGAGGAAACTCCCTTCTGATCAGAAAAATGGAAGTCACCTCCTCTCAAATAAAGGAAATGAAGCAGCTGATCTTCCTCTGTAGGAATCAAACTTAATCCAAGGTCCCCCCGACAGAAACGCTGAGTTCCCAATAAAATCAGAGTTTCTATTCCCACAACGTGACTTCAGTCACAGAGAGCAGAATGGAAATATGACCGGATCAAAATACAGTTGCATTAGTTCTTCTTTCAGTTCACTTTGCTACAGCAGTACATGTGCTGTACAAGCTTAAGTTTAAACTTGTAAATATCCTAATACTTGCTGTGACAGTTGTTTGTAACTGAAAGAAAAACAGGAACATTTATCATTAGCAAACAAAATGTGAACTACAAGCCATATCATTTGGTGTCGACACAATGGCTTCCTTCCAGTTTGGCATGAAAACTGAAGCAAAGGGATTTCAGTAATTTCTCAGAATTTTTTTTTTTTTTTTACATTATCATCATTAGAAAACATTTTAAAAATTGGGTATTTTGCTTAGTTAATAAATGTCAAAATGATTTTACAATCAACTTTGCCATGAATTAGAAGCAAGTTGGCAAACTCATTGTTGTGTTTTGTAACAGCTAACTAATCTTAGCAAAATTATCGAATTAATTTGTCTGTATCTACAATATAGTTTCAAACTTTGTAGGTAAGTATTCAGATGAGATAAAAATATATTTTTTGCACTTTTAGTGAAGTACATAAATGACAATAGTAATCTATTACATTCTAAACACAGCTTTATCATATTAGGAGGTTTGCTGCTTAGGAATCCAGCTTTGGTGTTGGTATTCCAAAGGTGTTTGCAAATATTGGCATGAAGCTGTTTATGCAAAAAATACAGCCTGTTAGCATACTACCATGCTAAAAGAAGGGGCTCATGGTGAACAGCGTTATTTTTAGCAATAAGTGTTTACCACTTTAATTATTTGTTTCTAACTGATGATAATTTCCTTTTCCAAGCAACACATACCTCATTGAGCCTGTCTGGAGGGATGCCATCCAGGTGAAGAGTCACACTGATGCCATTCATTTTTGTTTCAGTGTTGCTCATCTGGACAAAGAAGATAAAAGTTAACCCAAAATTATCTTTATTTGAGAGGAGTTAGTTACGTGTAAAAATCATATTGTGGTTATTTATTCCAGTGTTTTGTTATTGAGGTTAGCTGGAGTACCTAATGGTAACAGCTAACAGTAAATGTGTTTTTCTTATTATTACTTTAAGCTGTGAGGTATGAATACCTGCTCTGTTTTTACATTTTCATATTTCCAACACACTGTCATCCCATTTTTTGAAGGAGCTAGAAAATGTTTAGATGATCCAGTTGTCAAAAGTCATGTCTGACTCTGAGTTCCATCTTAACCACATGATTTATCTTCAGGTTGATGCTGGAACTGGTCCAGTATTTGCTTTACTATTGCATTCTTACAGCCATAGAAGTGCTTTAAACCTCTTGTCCACAATACCCTTTAGTATATTATTAACTAATAAATATGAAAGTGTAGATCTAACAATGCTTTGAGGCATTTTGGTTTTGTTAGCATTTGTATTCAGGCAAGAACAAGATTAAATGCCTGTGATCATATTTGTTTCAACATGTAGCTGCCTTTAAGAGTAATTACATAAACTAGCAGAAACGTTTTTTGTTCAATTATTACAGCTTAAACTGATCAATAAAATGGAGATGGGGGTCTATTTAAAACGGAAATGTAAAATAAGAGGATTCAATGAGTCGTTCTGAAGTGAAAAATCACACATCATTGTTTTTGTGTTACTAATGTGATTCTGGGTGTTAAATTCTACTTCCACATTAAGGAAGATGCAGCTTTACTTCAGAAAGGGAACAAGCATGACCTTCAGTCGAAGCATTATAATAAAAAACTAATAAAACCAGTCGAAACACAAACACACCAACATGGAGTGAATTTAAACAAGCTGAATGCTACCGGATGAAGTGTGTCAATAAAACACACCTTTCAGGTATGAAAAGTTATAACCTGAACATCTGAGGTAATAATTTAAAGGAGCTTTGATGAGAGTAATGTCTTTTTGTTGGAGACTTTCCTTCATCTAATTTATTAACAAGATTGGTAACAATCAATAAAACATATTAGCTTTTCACATATTCTATTAGTGCTTTTTGCTTTATGCTGTTTTATTCTCTTTCTTTTTATTTATTTTTTTACACCTGTATTCTGAGGTAAAGCAGCAAACTTTCTTAATATTTAGATTTTTTTCCCCCCCCAGAACCACACTGAATTACACAGTCATTAGAAAAGTAGTAGAGACTGAATAACTGAATAACAAAGAATAGAGCTGTATTTCAATGACACTGGAGGCAGTGAGGCTCAATGCAGAATATTAGAAAACAAAAGTATCAACAACAAATCTGTAGAAACCTTCATTTACAAGTTGTGTTTTGTAAATGACATAACACAGAAAAACACTGGCTTTTTTGTAGTCACTGCTTTTCCTCAGTTGCTGTTTCTTTTCTCTTTCCTTGTTTTAATTTAGATGAGCCTTTGCCTCTTTCTTATGTTAGATCACTTTGTTCTTGATTATTTAGGTTAGATCATGTATTCAGTTATTCTTTATTCATTTAGATTCATGCTGTACCTGGTTCTCAGTTTGTTTACTTCTCCTTGCTCCACTGTGCCATCTCTCTCTCTTTGTCTGTATCTCTGTCTCTGTCTCTCTCAGCCTACCTCATGCTCTCTCCCCACAGCTGCATCCTATTTCTACTTAGCACCAGCCCATTGTCCATAATTTGACCTGCTCCCTTTTATTAATTTCCTATTTGTTCTTTCAGCTTGCTCCAAATTACTTGGTTAACTGTGGTACTTCCAGATTTGTTAATTGTTTTGAATTTATTTTAATAAACTCCAATTATCATTATTCACCTAAACTTTCACGTAAAAAAACTAATGTTCATGAATTTTACTGGGACTGATGTGACAGACCAACACAGTAGTGCATACAAACCAACAAGACAAGTCCACCCACTTAACAACACTAGAATTTCCCCAAACAAGGACAATTAATTTCTACTCTATTTTATCCAAAACTGACCTGCTAGGAAAAGAGAACATTAATCCAAATAGCAGCCAAGAAGCCCACAGTTAGTCTGGAGGAGCTGCAAAGATCTGCAACTCAGGTAAGATAATCTGTGTACAGAACCTGTATTGACTCTGAACTCTGAAAAACTGATCTTTGCAGAAAACAGTAGAAGGAAAGTTATAAGAATTCCAGTTTTATGTTTGTCATGTAAGAGACACTGCAGATATGTAGATAAAGGCAGTTTATTCGAATAAAACCAAAACAAGAATTTCTGGCTTACAAGATACTGCATATGGCAGATAGAAAACCCTAATGAACCTTATCCTGAATATATGATGCTTTTCCTCAGCAGAGGACAGTGTGGAGAATGATTCTTTCTCAATTTAGGTTCTTGATGTATGAGGTTGAAGAAAAGTCAGTGAGTTCTATTCATAATTTCCATTTATTAATTCTCAAATCCATTTGTCATGCTATCCTTCGGGGGTCACATTGCAAAATGGCTCCTAACAATAGTTTCTAATTCCTTTAGTTGGTCTCTATCAAAGTAATGCCCGAAAGAAGGCGTTACCTAACATGTAATTTCCTTTAACTTTACCTTTGTGTGAATGTGCTCTGTGTGTATGTATACCAGCATGCAAATAGCTAAAACAGAAAGAGAGGAAAACACAGAACTATTTATTCCCAACAGTAGGGAAGCTGTTAATGGTCAGAGTTGACAGGGAGATGGTTGAGCATAACAACAGGACAATCCTGAAAGTAAACCTGTTAGGAGCTGTGAAATATCTGAATGAAGACCTTCAAGGAGGCTCTTCATCCTGACTGAACTTGAGCTAATTTGCAAAGAGGAATGGACAAGACTTTCAAACTGTACACATGCAATGAAGGTGGTATTTAGAAAACAAAAATCATGAAGAATGGCTCCATAATCCATCCATCCATCCATCTATCCATTTTCCGTCACCCTTCTCCCTAACGGGGTCGGGAGTTGCTGGTGCCTATCTCCAGCTGCGTTCCGGGCGAGAGGCGGGGTACACCCTGGACAGGTCGCCAGTCTGTCGCAGGGCAACACAGAGAGACAAACAGGACAAACAACCACGCACACACACACTCACACCTAGGGAGAATTTGGGAAGGCCAATTAACCTGACAGTCATGTTTTTGGACTGTGGGAGGAAGCCGGAGAACCCGGAGAGAACCCACGCATGCACAGGGAGAACATGCAAACTCCGTGCAGAAAGACCCCGGGCCGGGAATCGAACCCAGGACCTTCTTGCTGCAAGGCTGGCTCCATAATGTGGTGTAGAAATGCACAGCACACTTCTGAAATTTCAGTTGTGAAATGAGTAAAACACTTTTCACAACCTCACATCCACTTTACAATTATAGGCTCCGTTTTTGATCTGACATAACAGTCCAATAAAATATTCAGATGTTTGAGGCTGACAAGTTATTTAGTGTACAACAACATAAAATGTCTTCTGCTAATGCAAAATTATTCTGCTTGTGCTTTTTACAAAAATATGTGAGTTGCAATTCCTTATTAAAGTGCAATGAGGCGCACTGTTTCTTCTTCATCCCAGTCATAAACCTCAATGTTTCTGTAACCAATGACAAAGTTACCAGTAAATCCATGACTTTTTACTCTTTTTTTTTTATTTTTTTTTTAGCTTTTCTGAGTTTTTGCCTGACTTTGGGGATTTTATACTATTCAAATGAGACTCCTTAGTAGAGATGCATGCTCCACCCACGAACACTCGAACTTTTCATTCAGTCAAAGTTCATCTTGTATTTCTGGTTCTTCTCGATGAGTGGAACTATTTCTAGCTCCAGTCATTAACCCGGAAAAACACCATCAATATCGCGTGAAAAGTGAAGGTCCAACTCAAGCTTTTTCCATAAATGTCACCCGGATGACATAGTAAACCAGTGGGTGAACAGCTGACACGAGATAGCCCAAAACATTCACCAACGCTCAGAAGACGAAGTTTTAAACGTATTTCAGATTTCTTTTCATCATTGAGGACACATCTCACTCTTTGTGTTGCAACCCCTTTTTAAAATGATTTTAAAAACAGAGAGAAAAAAAATAAGCCCATCATCTGCCTACACCGCCCATCTGATGTGCCAAACGAATTTTCTAAAGGAGAAAGATCAGCGAAGAAAGAGAAACTCACCTTTGGGTTTTGTGCTGCCCAGCTCCAACTCTGACGATCTGACTTTCTCAGTGAATGAAAGGCGGAGGTAAGCGCAGAGTGTTACACCCACCTCATCGCCTCTATTAGCAGCTGATGTCGCAACTGGACTGAGGAGTCGCGCAATGAGGCGCAGCAAGGCAGGGAGCCGTTGGAGACGCCGCGCCAGGGATCCAAACTGCTGATTTGTTCTAGAACATTGACCTAAAGACTTGAAAGCTGAAAGAAAAGTACTCACTGGTATCTGGTTATTGAGCGGGTGAAACTGAGTCTGTACCAATTTCAGCAGTTTATTTGCAGAAGTTGGTATATTTGTGCGTAAAAACCGCGTGAAGATTCAAGGGATTTGGGGAGATAATAAATTATTTTCAGTTATTGCGCCACTTCTGGTGAGTCAGAGTAATGCTAAAAGCAATGTAGGACGTGTCATCATTAATCCCTTTAATTTAATTTAATTCTTTAAGCAAGGATCCCCTCCCAATCCCCTTGGTGTCAGGTTTTTTTCCACAATCAGTGATGATTTGGAGAGCCATGTCATCTGCCGATGTTGGTCCTGTATGTGTATTTTATGAAGTCCAAAGTCAAAGCAATTTTAGAGTTAATGGTTTCTCTGCTGACAAGGTTTATGAAGATGCAAGTTTAATTTGCCGGTAGGACTTGGCAGCTGCCCACACTGCCCTAAGAACCAGAATCTGCTTAACAAGCCTTGTGTTACTGTACCAGCAGATCTTCACTGACCTTCCATAAGCTTCCATAAGCCCCATAGAAAACTTATCAATGAGCCGCCACCCAGGTAAATGAGCTGAAGGTCTCTATTAAAGCAAATCGGGCTTCTTGAGCAACTTCAATTGCTTTATTATTGTATCTTAAATTAGCTGATGTTTCTACTTATAAAGAGTGAAATAAGCACAATTTTTCATACATTTATAAATAAATAAGCAATTGCACCCAGACAGACAATTGAACAGATTTCATTGATGTTCAGCTGAAACAGTTGAGGAAATTAAACATACTTTTCATTAAACCCACATTTCTCTATTGTAAAATGTTTCCATTGGTTTGGTGTCATATTTCAGTATTAAATGTTATGTTTCCATTATCTGTAACTTGAAAATCCTTGTAATTAACAGAAATAAAGGCTGGAAAAGCCAGTGTTGTGCAATTGCTTTATATAATGAGTTTTACTTAATGATAAAGTTCCTGAAATAATTTGACTTTCTAATTATAGTTAAATTTATTGAACTGGTTTGTTTGCAGAACAAACCAGTTCAATTATAGAAATACAATATTCTTTTATATTTCTAAAATTGCATTTGTACTTTTCTTTGCAATTTTTCTAAACCACAAATTCCCCCTTAGAGATAATTAAGTTTATCTAGATTTTGAAATTCTCAAAGTTTTCTGAAGGTGTTTTCTTTCATCTTTGCCTGCTTTCCTGACAATTGTAGAGCATTTCATAAGTCCTGTCTGTGAATCAATCACTCTGTTATCAAAAGGCTTATTAACTCAGAGATATTTGAGTCAGAGCAGAACTCCTAAGTAGCTGTCAAATATTTCCTCATTTCACCAGAATGAAGATACAGTTGGTTCCTAACTCTGGTCTGGTTAGCGCAACAAATTGTTGAGACACCAGTCTTACAAAACAGCATTTTAACTTTATAAAGTGTCTTAGCAGAAAGACAAACCTCCGGGGAATGAAAAACACAAACATAAAATGGAGGAGCACAAATTCAAAGGGCGAGCTGCATCCATCCATTTTCTGGTCGGGAGTTGCTGGCGCCTATCTCCAGCTGCGTTCCGGGCGAGAGGCGGGGTACATCCTGGACAGGTCGCCAGTCTGTCGCAGGGCAACACAGAGACAAACAACCACGCACACACACCTAAGGAGAATTTGGAAAGACCAATTAACCTGACAGTCATGTTTTTGGACTGTGGGAGGAAGCCGGAGAACCCGGAGAGAACCCACGCACGCACAGGGAGAACATGCAAACTCCGTGCAGAAAGACCCCGGGCCGGGAATTGAACCCAGGACCTTCTTGCTGCAAGGCAACAGCGCTACCCACTGCGCCACTGTGCGAGCTGCATCCAAAGACTAAAAATACAAATCATTCACAAAAGATTCAGTTTGTCTTGTGCTAGTCACAATATTCCCTTTAAGAAGTTTGGAAAAAAAAGAACAAACAATTTTTATGGTTCATCCATACAAAATATCCTTGATGCAACAATTTTCTTGCAGTACATTCCCATGATAAGGGCTGAAATTAAACTGCTGATCTTCACTTTAAAGTTTATCACCTAAAAGTGGAGGTAAATGTGATTTTCTTCCACTTCCTGTTTCTAAAAAGCTAATTGGGTTAAGGTAATTTTCAGAAGAGGATCATGTCTATAATCTTCACAGGTTGTTTGAAGTCTCCTCACTTTTTCAGACCTTGGGATATTTTGCAGAATAAAATAGATTTTTACCCTGAACAGCAGCCCTACTAACAAATTATGTTCATTAAATGCAGAATGCTTATTCTCAAGACTAATTTCACAAAAACATAAAATTTGTAAAATAACTCAAATACTACCACAAGGGGGCGGCAAGACAACAGAAAATAGGACTCTTGGTAATTCTTTAGTATTACAATACAATCATCATCATCATCATCATCATCATCCTCATCCCACTGAACCGTAACAGATCTGAAAGTCAGATACAGACACACATGACTAAAAATTATTCTGGCAGAAAAAGATGCAAGAAGGACAATTCAAAGGTCAATTCAGTGGAGGTTAGAAAAAGGTCCAGTGGTTCTTTGAAATAAATCTTACTCTGGTTGGGTTTTGAAACCTGGTGATCCAGCACATAAGAAAACAGGAAAATATCAAACCTGAGTTGCTTCTGAGGAGAAAATCCATCATAAAGTTGAGGATTGTGAGGAGACCCCAAATCAAAGAAAATCAGGGATGTTTCAACTAATCTTTTAGAGGAAGTTACGAATTTTGTTCCTTGGTTTCCCTGAAAATATCTTAGTCATATTTAATTTCCAAGTTTCAGAAAATGTTCAACACCTGATTCAGAAGATACTGAATCTAATGTTTTGTGCTTTAAAATGTTTAGTGGAATAAGTATCAAATGGTTTTTAGCTTCTTTTTTTTTTTTAATCAAGCACCCGGGTTGTATTTTAGCTATCAGACAGATGAAAAGTGGCTACATCAGAAACAAGTTTGGGTCTTAGTTTCTCAGTTTAACCTGCAGAACGTTCTGGCTGTTTTCCTAGAAATGAGCAGATTTCTGTTTTGAAGGCGATGTCATACCTTCTCTGCAGTCTAGATAAGAGATTCCATGAAGGAGAAGCAACAACCAGCCTGAAGACAATACAGGGACCTGTTTACATGCTTTACTGGTTTACCAGGCTAAGTTCTGTCACTTCAGATACAGCAGGTTTGTTTTTGTCCTTTCTAAGAATGGAGTTAAAGTAAAAACATGAAAATTTCACAAATTTTAATAAAAGTAATGGGTTATGTTTGTCCTAAATGTTCAGAGATTCTGAGTGAAAAGAAAACTGTGCTCTTCATTTTGCTTTATTTCTTTATAAATTATAAACATTTCCATTTTCTCTAAGGACTTTCAAAAATAAGTAATTTGCTAGTGCTAATGCCTCATGTTAAATCCTCCCATTGTCTCATGTTAAATCCTCCCTAATGTCTCATGTTAAATCCTCCCATATGTTTCACATTAAATCCTCCCAAATGTCTCATGTTAAATCCTCCCATATGTCCCATGTGAAAATGTTCGTCTTTCAAACCAAAAAAACTACTGAGATATGCAACTTTCAGCTGTATAATATTTGAAACAGCATAGAAATGCTGAGAAGCAGTAGTTTTTGGTTTAATGATTTGAACAAAGTGTAATTTCTGGTTCTCAGCATTCCTATGCTGTTTCAAAGATTATAAAGCTGAAAGTTTAATGTAGTGCTGAAAAAGTCACATTTGTGCATTTTTCACTTCTCTCACTGAGATAAAGCGTTTTTGGTCTCTGAAGGTTATTTTTTTATAGATCAGAAATTAGCCTTTATTCATCCTTCAAATCACAAAAACTACTGCTTCTCAGCATTTCTATGCTGTTTCAAATATTATAAAGCTGAAAGTTGAACATTTTGCTGAGTGAGTGAGAGTGAGTGTCTCATGTTAAATTCTCCCAAATGTGTCATGTTAAATCCTCCCAAGTGTCTTATGTTAAATCCTCCCAAATGTCTCATATTCAATCCTCCCATATGTCCTATATTAAGTTCTCCTGGATGTCTCCATATTGAGTACTCCCTTATGTC
Organism: Poeciliopsis turneri; assembly: GCA_922788865.1. Lineage (NCBI taxonomy): Eukaryota > Metazoa > Chordata > Actinopteri > Cyprinodontiformes > Poeciliidae > Poeciliopsis > Poeciliopsis turneri. The sequence continues at coordinate 1,654,270 of CAKLNU010000382.1, read as the reverse complement.
CCATGTTAAATCTTCACATATCTCCCATATGTAGTTGTCCTGAATTTCTCCACGTTAAATCCCCCCATATGTCCCACATTAAGTTCTCCTGGATGTCCCCATGTTAAAAGCTAAATGCTAGCATAGGCAACACTCACCAAAGTGTTTTGCCAAAACACTCTGTGTTTTGATAAAACTACTTCCAGTTTCTCTGGAGGTTGGAAGGATGCAATAAAACATCCCGTCTGTGAAAAGTGCAAAGGGGAAGGTCGATGGCAGTGGTGCTCAGTGTACCTGCGTACGCGTGTGTGCGCGCATGTGACCACTTTTGAGGGATTTAAATTACAACACAATTAAAGTATGAAAAACAATAAGTGGTAGATAATCTCTAAGCAAAAATATTACATAATATACAATATAGTATATTTAAATAGGATCCACTTCAATTCTGGATTAATACGGGTTGTTGTTATGTTGTTGTATGGTGTTTTAAGATCTTGTTCAATGTGCCCTTTTTAAACTTTGAGCCCCTGCCCCTCCAAAGGTCTCTGCGCAGCCCTGCACTTGTGGTTATTTACAGTAATTCTTTCTGGACTTATACAGTGCATGCCTTTCAATAAAACTCAAGATTCATATTTAAGTCATGTCATAATTGTGAATGTTTCTGATGTTTTGTTTTATTTATTAATTTTTTTCTTTCAGTTTTATATCCGTTGTAGAGACATGAACCGAGCTTGGCTGACGGTGGATCTCATTCCGGTCCTGCAGGTGGCACTGCAGAAATATAACAAGCCTCTGTCAAAGACAACGAATGTAGTCCTGAACTTCTTCCTCATCCTGCAGTTTGTTTCATCAGACACGAGATTGAGCTTCCTCTCCAGCATATTCTTCGCCCGGCTTTTCAGAGAAATGGAAGACCCAGTGACCGAGTACACAGCCCGGCTTCAGCACCAGGTGAGCCGCCGGTGCATCATTGTAGCCATAGACATAATAAAGAGGTGCTGAGCTTTTTAATAGCGAGGCTAAACGCTTTAGAAGAACGTTAAAGTGTCCAAGACACGCCAAACTTTCTACAAAAAACATAAATTGAACAATTTCCTGTTGATACGCAGAAAGGGTTGTTAAATAAAAGTTTGCTTTCACAATTTACAAGTAAACAGACTTGAATTTTGAATTCGGCTTGTACCCCAAGTATAAATGTTCTTTTTATGGTGAAAATTATCTCTTTATTTTTTCTTTATTCACCCTGGTTCTACTGTCGAAGTAGTGAAACAATAAATGGTCCTGCAATATTATAAAGCTTAATCGTACATTATATATTTGCCGAATTTATCACAATGTGATATTTAAGTTTATCTTATAGGAATGTGGTTCAAAGTCCATATACGCGTCATTTTAATTGCAGTAAGCAATGGAGTTATTGTTGATTTCATTTTGAAGTTAAAATAACTTTTTATTAGAAGGCCCTTGGCGCCATCTGCTGGAGAAAGTAGAAATGTAACATTTTTATGTGAAGTAAAAACTTGATTTTTATGTTGGATAATCAAAAACAGAAAAACAAATACGATTCTAAATAGTTTTTCTAACCAAGAACGTAAAGTAAATTTTTTCTAATATTTCTAATCCAAACATTTTTTTTCTTTTAACTCTGACTTGAAAATGTGTTAAAATATTTTTACAATATTTTCAGTGAGCTTCATTCATTCACTGAGTTTAATTCCTTTCAGTAAATTTGAATATGTATTAATTACAGCATGCTTACAACAAAATCAAACAAAAGGCAAAAAAGATAAAGTTACCAACTTAAGTATATACATTTTTATCTGATTGTTTATTCCAATAACTAACAGAGAGAAAATAACTTTTGGTTTCACTCTGACCAAGTTAGAGTTTATTCAGTGGTGGAGCCAACCAGGAGTTTTTGTTGCTCTATAGATATGTCACAGATGTGGTCTGTACCAAAGGTTTTGCTCTGTCTTGCAAAAAATATTGCTACCTTCTTAGTCATTTCTGCATGGATACAGCTACAAACTTTAATGTTAATTGGATTTTATGTGATGCACCAAAACAGGCTTTGGACAGCTCCCTGAGTAGTGAATCCTATGAAATGGAAAGATCATGCCTTGGCAAGTAGAGCATTATTCAGAGAAGTGGCTCAGGTGTGTCTGGAGGAGCTACAGTAGGAATGAACGAGTTCATCAAATTTTTGGAATATCTGGATTGTTTTTTTCACCAAAGAACGTTTGCTTAGGTCAGAGTGATGTCAGCAGGGCCAAAACCATTGAGTTTTTTGACAAGCCTGTTTAACAGCTTATATTTATTTAAACTTTGAGTTCCTGTTAACTCTGTGACTGATTATTAGGGCCAGGTTAAGATTATTATTATTATTTTTTTTTATTACAAGAATAAAGCCTTAATATTACAAGAATTCAGTCGTACGACAATAAAGCCAAAATAATACAGAAATAAAATGTTATTACTAGAAAATTTGGTGTTGTTCTTAGAGATAAGGAAGCACTTTTAACACATCAGCATCATATTATTATCAGAAGCAGAACTTTGAAACAATCATGTAAACAAAGTCTAATTTGAAGAAAGAACCACGGACTAAACAGGTTACATCAGATCTTGATAATTGTCTTATTAAAATGTGGAATTTTAAGACATTCTCCTTGTAAAATTTATTTTGACTATATCTTTTCAATAATGAAGTTTTGTTACCTAGCCCTAATAGTTCCATTGTACAACTCAATACAAGTGTTTTGTTTCATTTACAGTTTTCTTTTTTTTTTCCCTAAAAGGAGCGCGAGATCCAAAGTTTGTCTGCAGAGATCGAGAGTCTTAAAAAGTCTCAGAGCTGTGAGCCGTCACAGCGTCTGGAGGATCTGCGGGAGGAAAACGCCAGACTGAAGTACCGCCTCAACGTCATGAAGAGGGTGGGTGGCAGCTGGCCACTACTGGCTACTGAAGCCAGTAGCCAGTAGTGGCTACTGAAGCCAGTAGTGGCTTCAGTAGCCAGTAGTCACTACTGGCCAGTGACTACTGGCCAGTAGTGGCCAGTAGTGGCTTCAGTAGCCAGTACTGGCTTCAGTAGGGCAGGGCAATAAATCAACTTTATAGATTAATCAGATTTAGGATTTTTAAAGATTTAATGTTTGTAAAATGTGTTTTTTTTTTAAATTTTTTTATTCATTTATGTATTTTCACCAAAGCTCTCCTTGGCTTTTCATAGCTCAGAATGATGTCATCTTGGTCGACAAGTGTACTTTACAGGTTTTAATTTATTGCAAAATTTTCATAGAATGTACTTAACACGTACAACTCACAGAATGGATGGTTGAAATATCTACTTTTTGGAAATACTTTCTGTCTTTTTTAATTTATTTTTTAAAAAAGAAAGAAAAAACTTATCCATTAAAATCAGAAATTGTATCTGGTATAAAAAAATTTAGATTTTATCCTTCAGGCATGTCATATAAGTAATGGTAGTTTCCTCAGAGTCTTCAGGAGGAAACGCCACACTGCGGTAAATCCATGCTGAACATCAACCAGCGGCTGCAGGATGTTTTCGGCGAGGCCATCAGGGCTTCCTTCCCTGACCTCGACAACCCGCCGCTCGTCGTCACCCCCAACCAACAGGCTAAGTTTGGAGATTACCAGTGCAACAGTGCTATGGGGATGGCTCAGGTGTGTCTCTGACTGCTTATTTTTTCCTCTAATGTTTCTTTTTCAAGTGTTTCATTCATCACACCACTGGGAGCAGAGGTCGCAGAAGAAACGGCACTCCCCATCCTTGTCAAAGTTTATATTTCAAAACAGAAAAAAGTGCATTTTCCATCCCACACTGGACTTTGTTGGGACCATTTCTCATTTCCATTGTGACATGGCTCTGCTATTTTTGTTTCTGTATCAATGGCTCATGATGACCAGTGGCGCCCTCTGTTTATGGTGGCCAAAACTACATCACTAAGAGAAAGTCTAAGTGAATGTTATTAGCTAATTGATTGGAGCTAATCTCAATGGAATGAACCACTAATTGGCATTTCTTGTCACGATAGTTAGAATCTTTTAAATACAGATCCTTTCTGACTGTTTTCTCTCAGATACTGAAAGCGAAGGGGACAAAAGTGAACCCGAGGGAAATCGCTGAGAAGATTGTCCAGAATCTGCCAGATAACGAACTCATCCAGAGGACAGAGATCGCTGGACCAGGTAGGAGCTCCAAGCGCTAAACTCTTTGAATTTAACGCTTTAAGACTCACTTCCTTATATTTAAGATTTAAAACTCTTCAACAAATTTTCTGTTGCATTTTTCCAATTATTCCAATTATTATTTTTTTTAGGATAAGGGAATTGTTTATTCTATTTTAATATTTGTTCTTAATAATTTAAATTACATAACAAATATTTTAAACTTTTTAATAATGTATTAATATCTTAAGAGCAGAAATCTAAAAATTATGTTAATTAAATTCTTTACTGCTGTAACAAATTAATGAAATAAATTGGTACTTTCATTTTACTATGAACATTTTAAAAGAAAATTTGAAATAAAGTAATTTTTAATGGAATTTGCTCTATTATTTTCTTATATCTTTTTGCATTCAATAACCTTGAATTATTTGGCACTGTAAACTAAAATTTGTAATTATATATTCACCATAAAAATAACTATTTTGTAGAACATGAAAATGTATACAATATGGTGTTTTGATAATGTAAGTCTCAGTGGATTTAATTAAAAAAATAGTTATGAAAACTAAACAGGAAAATAAATAAAATGCTAGAAAAAAATCTGTCAATGGTTGTATAATCATTTCAGTTGCTATTTTATTCTGAAGTTGCTCAATTTTAACATATTCCTTAAATTAAAGAATTGCAAAATAAATATTAAAGAATAATTTGTCTGGTTGTTACTCCAAATTTTCACTTTAAAAAAATATTTTTAAAAGCAGATCTTTGAGTAGCTGTACATTCAGCTTTTCTTTGAAACCAGCAACTTTTTGTTCAGCGGTTTGTTTTTGCTTTGGCCTCATTCCTCTGCTTTATTGTCCAGGATTTATCAACATTCATCTGAAGAAAACGTTTGTGTCCAAACTGCTGACCAGCCTGTTGCTCAATGGCGTCCAGCCGCCGCCCCTCGCCACCAGGAAAAGGGTTTGTCTACAGTTTAAAACTTTACTGCCCTCTTGCTTTTGTTTGTTTAAGTTTTAGTTTTATGCTTTACAGTGTTCCCAGGCTTTTTTTCAAGGAAATTAATAAAAGCCTCATTTATTCGTATTGCATCTGCAGCTAACATCAACGCAGCTGGTTTGACTTTTTTGGGGAGAGAAGAAGCTTAATAGAATGTAACCAGGTTAAGCTAAAACTGACACTTGAGGAGTTCTGGGTAGAACATATCTACAGACAGACTTTTGCTTTTACTTTACTGAAAAATCTTTATACTTTTTGTACAGTTTTAGAGTAATTACTGTTCTGAATGTGTTGTTCTTCCAATTTTTTGGGTTTTTATATTCCAGTTAATTGATTAATAAATTAGACGATTACTTCAATTATCACTTAATCACGATTAAGCAGATTAATTGTTTCAGCCCTATTCCAAAATGTAAATACTTCCCTCTCCAAACCAGCGGGATTAAGTTCCCAAACTAAACAATTCAACTGAATAAAGAACGGAATAAAAGACTAAAATCAGAACAAATGAGAACTAATAAAGTTGATATCAATTAGTCATTTTTGTCGTCTTGTTGCCTAGGTGATCGTGGATTTCTCCTCGCCCAACATCGCCAAGGAGATGCATGTGGGTCACCTTCGCTCCACCATCATTGGCGACAGCATGTGTCGGCTGTTTGAGTTTCTGGGCTACAACGTCCTCAGGTCGGAGTTAAACTCCTCCAGCCTCTGCAATCCGGATCATAACAACTCCTGGAAATGCCTCTATTGTTGTTGTTGTTTGTCACACTGTTTGTTGACGTCGGCAGGCTGAACCACGTCGGTGACTGGGGCACCCAGTTTGGGATGCTCATCGCTCACCTGCAGGATAAATTTCCAGACTACCTGACAGTGTCTCCTCCCATCGGTGACCTGCAGATATTTTACAAGGTCAGTTCATAGGGTCAGGGTTATTTCAGCTCATTAAAATATTTAGGGGTGTACTAATTGGAGTTTTTTTGGCCGATCACTGATCTTTTGAAGCCCACCCTTTTGATTCTGATTTTGGCTGATGCCAAATCTTTTTTTGTCCATTATGCTATTATCCTTGGATAGGTTAAAATAGGTCTAACCAAAACATGTTTATTAAATTTTTTTCACAAAATTGTTCTTCATTTTAGTCTGTTCAGTTCTGCCTATTTGGAGTTCCTTTAAGAATCAGAAATTTTAGGGCTTCTGTCACTTTAAACCCAAATAAGCTGCATATAACCACACCCCGCCAATCTTAACTTTTACACTGTCATGTTCAAATTGGTACATCACTTGGAAGTTCAAGTTTGAAGTTCATGAAGACTAGGAGTTTGCCCTAGATGGACACTTATTGTAATTTTCTAGAATGTGATTTTCAAACTTTTATCTTTAACAGAAAGTTCTTGTTGTTGAGAATAAACTGAAAACTTTGGGTAACACGTTATTTGATGGAGTGTGCATAAGACTGACATGACTGTCGTAAACATGAAGGAGTCTTTATGAATATCTGACTGTTGTCATAAAATGTGATTCTGTAAATAATGTCACTTTTAATGTAAAATTGCTCTAAAAGTTGCATTTAAAGTTCATTAAAAGTGCCAACTTTGCATTAAAGTGTCAATATTTACCAAATGACACTTCATGACAACCGTCATAGACATTCATAAAGACTCCTTTGTGTTCATGATAGATGGTATGTTTATGACAGTGTCATATCAGCCTTAAACACACCCTGCCAGATAGTGTTATCAAAATTTTTTCTAAACCACGGATCTGCAAACTTTACAATGCAAAGAGGAGGATTTTGCCCTCAGTACATCTTAATAAAACTTTAGAGCTGCCAATGTTGGATAACGTTTTAAAAAAATGATATCTTATAATATCTTCTGTAGGAAATGTTGTCATCCTCAAATAACCACAATTGCATTTATATTTTTTAGTTTAAAATAAAATAAAGACATTTTCTTCTACAAGATGTTTATTTGGAAAATTATTTAAACACACCCAGTTTTCAACATAACTAAATGAAAAAAAAATTAAATATGTTGCTGGTACTTTTGGTGACAACCGATGCAAAAATAATATGTTGTGTTTTAAAAATTATTTTTACCCATGTTCTTAAGGCTCTGGAGCCGAAGGTTAAGGATCCCTGGTTTAGAATAATATAAACAAAAAAAAAAATAACTATTGAAAAAGTAAGGGAAATCTGAAGGTAAAAATAAATAAATAAAAAAAAATTGTCTTTCTTCTCCTTTTTGTCCACAAGGAGTCAAAGAAGCGCTTCGACGAGGATGAGGAGTTCAAGAAACGGGCGCACCAATGTGTTGTCAGGCTGCAGAGTAAAGAACCCGACTTCATCAAAGCCTGGAAGATGATCTGTGACGTTTCCAGGAGAGGTGGGCTTTTCCATGACTCTGAAAAAGAGACATACTTATGTTTAAGTTATAAGATTATGAGAATGAAGTCAGGTTAGCAAAATAAATTATTATTACCTTAATAATAAGGTTATAATTATTATTAAGGTAATTATTATTATCTTAATAATAATAATTCAACTTATTATGAGAAATAAGTTGTTTTAAGGGAAAGAAGCTTTAGCTATCAATATCTGACATGATCAGCTTGGTAAGTCTGACACAGTCATTTCAAAGTCTTGCTGTTAATATTTTGATGCTGATGTTCTTTTAAAACTGACACCAAACTGTGATGTCACAAGTTTGGTGTCACCAAGTTTCTGAACACTCCATGACATACATTTTACACCTTTTATTCTTGTAATATTGTGACATTATTCTCACATTTTTACAACTTAATCCTCACATTTTTATGATTTTCTTTTCTTAATATTATAACTATACTCATATTTGCACAACTTCATTCTCATAGTTTTACACCTTTTGTATTTTTCCAAATATTTCCTGGTAATACTATGACTATTCTCTTTTTCTTCTAATTTATTCTCTTATTATTGTTACTTCGTTCTTGTAATGTCAGAAAACAAAATTTTTCTAGTCTGGGTCTAATATCCAATCATATATTTTAACTTATAAACTTCTTTTTATGTTTTGTTATTATTCTTTTCGTGTCTTTTTTAAATAGATATTGACTTAGCTTTTTCTTACGTTTCAATTTAGTCATTGAAAAGGCTTTTTACATTCAATCTATTCCTTTTTAAAGATGTTTGTGGAAAAAAGGTGACATAATGAGATGTTTGAAGTAAATAAAATAATAAACTGAGGTTATAAATAATTCTAAAGTAGAATAAACCTGTTGGGATTGATTGATGTGATGATTCCAGAGTTTCAGAAGGTGTACAACTGTTTGGACATCCAGATCGTTGAGAGAGGAGAGTCATTCTACCAGGACCGGATGACCCAGGTGGTGACGGAATTCGAGGACAAAGGTGAGACTCAAAGCATGATTTTATTCTAGTTATATTACGACTTTATTCTGCTGATCTTACGACTTTATTCTGGTAATACCCATCTTTGATCTTTCTGCAGTTTATTTTGTAGTCTGTCACAGAATGGATCAACTGATTGGATGGATGGATTATATTTAGATATAGTTTTTATTTTACTATTTTTGTCATAGCATCTGTTTGTTCATCATGCTATGATCGTTCACAAATAGAATAAAACTGGAGAAAATCTGTAAATAAATCGAATAATAGATTAATAATGTTGCTTTGACAACCTGACAACATCCCAACACTTGAAGCCACCACCAGGAGGTGCTATTATCATAAATATCTGGTCTTGGGTATTTTTTACACTGTTATTATAATCCAATTTCCTCATTTTAGATTAATTTCTAATCTAATCTCATTCCTCTACTTTCCTGCTGCCGTTATTTCCTGCTCAGGTCTGGTTGAGCTGGACGAAGGCCGGAAGATCGTCTTTGTTCCAGGTCAGTCCATCCCGCTCACAATCGTCAAGTCGGATGGCGGCTACACCTATGACACGTCAGATCTGGCAGCACTGCGTCAGCGGCTCTTCGAGGAGAAGGCTGACATAGTCATCTACGTCGTGGACAGCGGCCAGGTGTGGATTTATATGACTTCTGACCTCTTCCAGTCATCAGACTGCCAAGTTTCTGCCATTTTGTTTCAAGCTGCAGTGACTTCAGATTGTCTTCCGTTGTCTCTGTGTGGTTTCTTCCCCCAGGGGACGCATTTTCAGGTGATTTTTGCTGCAGGACAGATGATTGGCTGGTATGACCCCCAAGTGACCCGGGTAGAGCACGCCGGCTTTGGAGTGGTGCTGGGAGAGGACAAGTGAGCCTTAACCCAATTCATGAATGAGTCGTTTATGGGAACATGGAAGAATCTTTTTTTTTTTGTTGAAACTGAACCAGCTGAGTGGTGAAGAACTATTGGTTCCCCTCAGTTAACCAGTTATGGTATCAAGAAATTAATTTTCAGTAGGAGGGGAAAACAAACCCAAACCAGATTGTTACGTTTATTACTCACAGATGCACTGGACATATACGTCTGAAACCAAAAGTACACCTTTTCTTTCAGTGTAGCTTCATGTCCATTACAAATGTGCACAAAACTTTGATAATATTCCACTGTTGAAAAAACACAAAATTGCAATAGTGGTGTTTTCATGAAAAAGAAAGTTTGAGTTTAAATCTTTAAAAACCATCATCCACCAACTGTTGTTGATCACAGGACTCATGTGATGTGAAAAAAGCATTTCCATTGCAGTTGTGTGAAATCCCCTCATTTTGTTTCAGCTGAAATCCAACGTTATCTAAGCGGCAAAACGTCACAAAAAACCATGTTTTTTTTTTTTCTAAATTTATGCGTTTCCCTTACTTTCCGATTTGTGCAATTATGAATGTGATTAATTTGATTAATTGCTTACAAAATTAAACTTTGTTATTTGAGAGGGCAAACTTGCAGTATTATGCCTTTACCATTATGTTTCTTGAAAATGGTGTCAAACAACAACAACAACTGCAGTTGATCCAGAACGCTGCTGCTCGGGTTCTCACTAAATCAAGGATGATAGTGCGCATCGCTTCATTTTTAAAGTCCATACACTTGCTTCATGTAGCTCAGAGAATAGACTTTAAAATGCTGCTGTTAGTTTGTAAATCACTGAATGTTTTAGCACCACAATACATTAAAGATCTGCTGTTGTTATATCAACCTTACAGAACCTCTCAGGTTTTCTGGTTCTGGTTCTGCTCTTCATCCCCAGAACCAGAACCAAACATGGAGAAGCAGCATTCACCTTCTCTGCACCACAAATCTGGAACAAACTTCCTGAAAACTGTAAAATTGCTGAAAATCAAGTCCTGTTTAAAGTTGCTTTTAAAACATAATCAATGATACATTAATCAACAATCTGATATGTAACCATGACATTTGACAAAATGTAATGCTTCTATTAGTGACTGTGTGTTCTATGACTTTGTGTTTTTATGATGTAAGGCACTTAGAAATGCCTTGTTGCTGAAATGCGCTATACAAATAAGATTGGATTTGATCATTTGTGGGACAATTAATCATCCAGTAAAATTTGTTACCTTGACAAGCTCTGTCCCATCTTTCTCTTTTTTATCCCTTCCATCCTTCTGTCTGTTTTATTTTGTTTTTCTTGTACAGGGTGATTATTTTTTTTGTTTGTTTTGGCCCCAGGAAGAAATTTAAGACCCGATCTGGAGACACAGTGAGGCTGATGGACCTGTTGGAGGAGGGACTGAAAAGATCTATGGACAAACTGAAAGAGAAGGAGCGAGACAAGGTGAGACAACTGGCATCACGATCTGATTTCCACGCTGCTTGAAAGCATCAGATCTTGATCTTGATGCTTTCAAGATTTTTTTATTGTGGAGTTTTAATAATCATATGCATTTGGCCCATATAAAAATTTCCTTGATTTTTATCCTTAAAAAGTTTGATCTTTTTTTTTTTTAATTCAGTTTTATTCATGTTTGTTTTTGATAGCTTATACCTGTAAAAGTTGTCTTTATCATTCCTCCAGCTGATCTTTGCTTCACATCATTTATTGGAGGTTCCTCCTTTAGAATATTAACTCAAACCTCTCTTCTCTGCTGTAACAATGCTGTTATTTCAGCTCATTTTATAACAGTTTTTTTATCAATGTTTAGTGTCAGATGCTAAATCTTTGATAAGCAGTCATTAAGTGAGCACCGGGACACCGTCCAGCTCGTTATTTCTGCCTCCGGAGCGCTCCGAGGCAGATTTTCACGGTAATGACCTGCTCACTCTGGGGCAATCGATAATTCTTTGCGCTGAGCCAAACCACAGAACTCAAACCAAACCAGAACTTTAGGTTTTATCTGCTGAGCTCGGCCCGACTTCAACACGTTTTGGGTTCTTAATCTCCCTGCTTTTTTCTTCCATAACTCTCAGCTGCCCAGATGCTGCTTTCTGCATCAACTTGTCTCTTCATTAAATCTCTGTGGTGGGAGTTGCAGATTTTGTCCAACATGTGGGTAAGAAGCTGGAAACCTTAGTTGTGCAATCCCTGGTGAAGTTGATTTTCTCTTCTATTTTCAGGGGAAATGATGCCTAACCTGCAGTTTTAAATCATATCTCTAAATCTCGTTTATGTGTGTTTTTTTCCTCTTGTGTTACTTTTCTCTCAGACCAAAGTGTGACTCGAGGAGGTTGAGGCTACTGCTAGATGGTTAGCGTTTTTGCATCTATTATGGTTGAGTGAAAATTTATTGCCAGTTAGCTGGATGATGATGTGTTTTGCCATGTAAAGCTAGCATGGCGTTTACCTGTCAGCTTGGAAATAAATTCAAACTGGAAAAAGTTATCGTTTTACTGAGATATAAGATTTATGTCATTAAAAAGAAAATATCTACTAGATTAAGTAAGAAGGTCATAGCAGTGAAATATGTTTTAGCTGATATGTTTTAGTCCACTTTATTCAAACTAGGACGTTTGTCTAAATCGTCTGGGTCTTTTCGGGAGGTGTGAATGCATAATCAAACTGAAGTCTGCCTACAAACCTCGTTTCGGTTTGGTTGAAGTGAACTGTAGTGCAGGTCGAAAGCACATATGAACACCAAGAGGACCGGACAATGCTCCGAAAGCAGAACATAGACTAAAGCGCAGAGCATTCTGGGTAAATACTACCAAAACAAACATGGGAGTCTAGCGTTAGCTGGAGAGGTGACTCGTTGTCTTCTGCCAAAAACAAATGGGAAATACTACAGCCGCCAAAATCTGATATGTCATTTATGTTTATATTTTGTTTAGAAGGAAATTTATTGTCTTTTTCAGAGTTTTCGTGTTGGTTCTCAGTGCATCAGGTGACGGGGATAACGGGTTTCTCAATTAGTTTGGTTTGTTTGGGACTATGTAAATTGAATGCAAACTCCACCTGTTGAAAATGTAATAAATATTGCAATTTTGGGCCCTAACTGGAGTCGACTGGACTAACAGGTGTGAAGAAACATGTTGACAAGGAGTGTCGCAATCTGTAAAATTTCAGTTTTTGCTGTGTTGGATGAAAGCAGCAGGATTCCCTCAACAGTTCCCCATGTTTCTAGATTGTTTTTTTCTGTCTTAAATATCATTCAAGGTGACACAAAAAATCTCTCAAAACAAAAATCTTGACTTGCTGAAACATGCAGTTTCCCTGAGACCAGACCTGCAGCGAGAAAATCAGTACAGCTGACTTTCTCATTTTACCTGAATCTGGCATACAAATTGAATCTATATCAGTCATATTTATTGTGCCAATTAATTGTAGACTGCTGCAGGTTTCTTAGGTAAAGATTAAATGGAAAGAAAAACTCCTGGATTTGAATTTAAACCCACCTGATGTCCCTGTTTTTTCATGTGAGAAGCTGTGTTGTCCTACAGTGGATATAAAAACCTGTGAATGTGTCGCTGTGCCTCTAAAGCACAATAAATCACATCTCCCAGGATGCTGTGACCTGCTGACTGAAGGACAAACCTTTAGTGGTTTGTAAAATCTCAGTCTGCTTATTGAATTCCTCTGAAGAGAGAACTCTCTGGACTCAAATCCCTGAAAAAACTTTGCTTAAAGTTGATTAAGTTTATAAAAAAGGAGAGAAGCTCCGACAAAGATGACCTGGTGTTTGTATATTTTTATAAATAAACTAACTTCCTTTGCAATGGACTGGCGACGTGAGGAGGTTCTACCCCGCCTCTCGCCCTTTGACAGCTGGAGTTAGGCACCAGCATTTCACCTCTCCCCATTACCACAATGGGAAAAGGGTGTAAAAAAATGATGGATGGAAAATAACTTTCTGGTTTGAAGTGGGAGGGAAAGTTGGTGGAGGTTAGCTAATGGATACAACCTTAGACTTTCTGAAATAATTTGTTCAAAGGGAAAGCGGGGCTGTGGCCAGGATGCTAAAAGCATTTTTACTATATTATATATTATATTTAGTGACTTTTCAAACCCCTTTACCTACTTTTTAGCAAAAAATAAAAAATAACTAGTGAAAATTCTACCTACTCTTATTTTATGTGTTTTGGATAGTATTATGGTGACAACAATGTTATACTGAACTCATGGTGTTATGTACCACCGTGAGCATCTCCTTTTTCCTAAACCCTGCATAAAGTCAGACATAGGTGTACATCCATGTGTTGTTGTAACAAATGAGAGATTGAGCTGCCTGTGTATTGTTCTACCGAAGGAGGCCAGTGGTGAGACAGTTTCAGGTAAAATATTACGCAGTTCAGGGTTCAATGAAATGATTGAATATACTTTTGGACATATTATCTGTTGATATTGATCACGTCTATGGCAATTTAAATTGTTGTGGAGGCCTAACAGAAACATAAAGATAGAACACTATGTAGACATAACAAAAGTTGATTTGGGAGTTGGTTTCACTGAAGTGTGAAGAGAAACTGATTTCTACAAAATAATGATTTTGACTTGGGGTGCACTGATTGGAGTTTTCTGGACAATTACCGATCTTTCAAAAGCCAATTTTGATTTTGGTCTATGCTGATTTTGAAATTTTTTTTCAAAAAAATGTTTTGTCTGAAAAGTCATTAAGTGGCGTCTTTAACGCAAACGTGCAGACATGACTTAGTGAGCAGGCGTGTCAGTCGACCCTCTTTAATGGCAGAGCAAAAGGGGACAGTGGCTGATTTTCATACTTTTGAGGAGCGTAAATAAGAGGTAAATAAGATTGGATTGTGCCCACTGCACCTCAGTTGAAGTATCTGCAAAGCATTTGTTGTGAATTTGTGTATTTATACTTCAGAAAGAAAATGAAGATGAAGAGATTGTAGGAAGCCGGAGAATCTCAAGGAAGAACATCAATATAAATGGAGCTGCAGCAGTGTCAACAGTGCAGACGTAGGTTCTCAGTGTCTGCAGTCGGATTTAATGAGCTTCAGTAAGCAGATGGTAGACGTGGGCACTGACCCAGGCAGCGAGCAGACTGCCGGGCGAGGTGGGCCTGCAGGGAAATCGTGCTGGCATCAGTCCCCATGCAAGTTTCTTCCCAACATCAGAATCTATTCAGCTGAAAGTTGCTGAGTGTTAATGTCGCTGCACACAGAGCTCCAGTTAGCACCCAACCAGGTCAACGTCTCTTGTTTTTTCCACCCTTGTTAGTTTTAATTTAGATGAAAACACCTGAACATCAGATGAAAACACAGGATTGGAAATAATCTCATCAGATAAAACTGAGAACTCCAGGAACGAAAATGAAACTTGGAGCTGTGTTGGTTTGCAACCTTGGTGAGACCTTGATAGAAAGATTATCCCTGGATCCCTGGATGTGAGCAGACCCCATTATGAGACACACCTCTAGGCTTCTTTTGATTGATTTATGAAAGGCAGCAGCAGCTAAAGACTGGGTCATCTGTCCATCTATGTTCTGAAAAGAGCTAAAGAAGAGATAAAGATGCTGAGTTTGCATCAAAATTTAAATCCACTAAGGGAAAAAAGTATTAGTCATAATGTATAAGGTACTTTATAACTATAAATTTAAATTTTTCGTACCATCTTGAACACCTTTTGGTTCTTATGGAATCTGACCCTCTATCCAGATTACCTTCTATCTGTCAAATTTGCTTTACCACTCTGTCCTCCATCCAATTTTTTGTCAAATCATAGAAATCCTATATATTTCCTTTACTTGTTCTTTTTCTGGTGGACGTTTTCCAGAAGGGCCACCATGGTTGCAATGGAGAACACATGTTTAAACTAAAATTGACAGTTGTTATTGCTAATGGTGGGAACAGCTAACTGAAAAGTTAGGTTTGTTAACCACTAATTCGCTAAAGAATGTTACCTCTGCTAATGCTAAATTGCTACACATACAAAAAAAATTTCTCTCTGCCTGTTTGTCCATTCTACCTTCAATATTTTTGCCTAATCTACCTTTTATATGTCTGTCCTTCCAAATTATCATCTCTCCATTCAGTTGTCCAGTCTATCTTCTATCTGTCCGTCCATCTAATTTCACTTTCGTATGCCCACGACTCTGTCCAATTTATCTTGAATCAGTTTGTCCTTTACATCACATACTTTGTTCATTTTAACTTCCAACTGTTTGTCCATCTTACCTTGGTAATGATTCTTTATCTTGTTGCCCTAGATACTTCACCTTCTGCCCATCCATCCAGTTTTCATTTTGTCTGTCTGTCCAATTTACATTTTTTCAATTTGTATACATCAATGACTATTTTCTGAGTCTCTGTTCCTTTCATGTTTAATTTGATGACCTGTCTCTTACCTTGTCCTGATTTGTCCTGTTAATTCTTGTCTTGTCGAGTCACATGGTCTCCTCAATCTATGTTCTGCTCCACTGCAGGTTTTTACTTCCATCTGCTCTCATTTTAATCCCCCTCTTTACTCCCTACGGAGTCAGAACCAGATTAGCTGGTTTAATCTCTGCCTCAGGTTCAGTAAACTAATGATGGAAGTTAAACTCAGCTCACTGCTTTGACTCTTAGAGGGTGAAACAGTCTTCAGTTATTACAATCTGATAAAGGCTATTGTCGATTGTGGACTTAATTTTGTCAGGTGCTGACTCCAGACGAGCTGGTTAAAGCCCAGAGAGCCGTTGCTTTTGGCTGCATAAAATACGCTGACCTATCTCACAACCGCATCAACGACTACATCTTTTCCTTCGACAAGATGCTGGATGACCGGGGCAACACGGCGGCCTACCTGCTCTACGCTTTCACCCGCATCAGGTACAATCCCACCACTTCTTTTAGCATCTGTAGCTTATAGCAAAAAAAGCGAAGAGGAGAGACTTTGAAAACTGGTGACATATGGCTCATTTACGGTGCCGTATAATTTGTACACCCTACTGTGCTCTACATTGCAAATAGTAGTTCATTATTGGAAATTTTGTCAACTGTATGCAGTTAGCAAACTGCATACAGTTTGTCAACTGAAAACTGAAATGACTATTTTAGTTGCTAAAATAGTCATTTTAGTAACTATTAGCTTGTTGTTGAGCATTTCTTTGTTCATGGGGAATTGCGTGTTTCACATATTTTGTTTTTTCCAATTCAGCAACCTAAGACATTCCTATTTTGTTAAGTATTATAAAAGCCTAAGTTTAATAATGTGAGACGATGATCAACTCTCTTGTATTAAGAGGTTTATGGCAAAATAGCCTACTGTCAGTCAATTGTTAGTTGATCAATATGATAAATAAACCTTAACTTAACTCATTAATTGCTAACTTGCATTAGCTGGTTGGACAAAAGGATGAAACATATCTCATCGGTTTGGCTGATAAACAAAATAATATTAAAATTCAAGACACTGTGAAAATCTAAAAAGGAGAATTACATTTATGTACACATTTCTAAAGACTTTAGGCCATCAGTTCCAGCTATTGTTCGTAACTCTGTGGTTTTCAATGCCCAAACGTCTCCTTCATGTCCTTACCCAGACGTTAGTGGGGTGTTTGTACAGTTTTTACTCTAAAATCGATAAATGTCAGTCTTGTTCACATAACTCTCTATGATCAAATGAAACCTTTGCGCATTAATCCTGTACAACTGAATTTTTGTTACTGCTCTAAGTATTGAAGGATCCCTGCTGCTGGTACTTCCAGCTTGGGCTTTGCCAATCCCTCTCCTTGGTGGCAGCCAACCTGTGCAGCTTTTCCAGGAATCCTGGTGTTTCCTTGTTGACTTTCACACCTGGAAGGACTCAACTCTCCTGTAGCCTTTCGATAAACCCCATACCTACACACCTTCTTGTTTGATCAAGAAATCCAAAAGTTTAGGAAGTAAAATCTTGAACTTTCTCCTCTCTGTCCGGTTGGAAAACCTTCCACATCTACCTTCATTACCCATAATCCTGTGCCAGAGGATTAGTCTTTAGGGCGTTCCTTATCCCCGCTGTATCGAGCGTCGTCTCTTCTTCCTCTCCATCCTCCCTGGAGGACTTGGGATCTGGATGGGAGCGTGCCTGGCAGAGATTGATTATCTAATTTTTTATTTTTTCCTGCAAGGAGTCTCACTTAAGAGGATTTGTCAATCAATAGCTCACTCACTGTGGATGGCTGACCCCCTCATGAGTCACAGGAAGTGAGACATAAAGGTTGAAGTCCTTTAATCTGATCAGAAGTTGTACTTTTTATTGTTTTAAACCAGATTAGAAAGAGGAAATCTGGCTTTTAAATGTTTAAACAGTGAATCAGGTTGGTAACTGTGGTAAGTTTTTCATTATCGTTAAGTTTTATTTCATTGTGACTAGGGATGCGCCAATAAGGATATGCCCGCTGATGTTGTTATCCAATATTAATATTGATCTTATTGCCAATAACCAGTATTATGTATTTTATATGTCTTTCACTGCCCTTTCCCTTTGACACTCTGAAAAAAAATTACTGTACTTAGGAAAATATTGGTTGTTAATATCGGCCCCAGTTTTATTTATCAGACTGATGTTAAAAAATGATTAATATCAGCTGATGTCCATTTTAGTTCAGACATTGTGCATCCCTACTTTTGAATTTTTGCCTAATTCAGTTAGTTTTAGTTAGTTCTTAGTGTGTTTGGTCATTTTTATTAGTTATTATTAGTTAAATGTATAAAATAAATAACATACTGATTCGGGTGTTTGTCAACTATTTCTGTCTCCATTTTGTGGATTAAAAGCCACCAGCAGGAGTAGACAGCTGATGTAAACTGTGTGGAAAAAACAATTAAGTTTCACAGTTTGAAAGGCTAAAACATTATAAACACAAAACAAACGATATTATATTATAAGATGAGAACGTGTTAGTTTTCCAAATGCATCATATAGTTCCAGTTATAGTGTTTTTACCATTGATTAACGGTTTATTTATTTATTTGTAAGATCTTCTCAACTTCATTATTTTATTAGTTTTAATAAAGTGTATTAACCTTGTAGTGAATGGATGTATATATATTTATCTTTTGATGTCCTTTCAGGTCCATTGCCCGTCTGGCCAACCTGGATGAGGCCATGCTCAGGAAGGCTGCAGAGACTACGGAGATCCTGCTGGACCACGACAAGGAGTGGAAACTGGGGAAATGCATCCTGCGCTTCCCAGAGATCCTCCACAAGATCCTGGATGACCTGCTGCTGCACACGCTGTGCGACTACCTGTACGAGCTTGCCACCACCTTCACGGAGTTCTACGACAACTGCTACTGTGTGGAGAAGGACCGGCAGACAGGTGAGCCTCCAAGACAGAAACGGGTGCTTAAAATTTTTGAAAATTCTTTGATTTCTATTAAGTGTTCTCAAGGTTTGAAAGATGCTTGATATTCAAACTGCACAATTTTACAATAAAGTGCATTCTAATGTTGAAACCATTTATTTTTTACACCTAATAAAAAGACACAGACACTTTTGTCAGTCTGAACTAAATCAGACTAAACTTCTCTTGTTTTAGGACAGTTATAATTTGTATTTTTATCTCTATATGGTGCTGGAAAAATTTGAAAATCTACCTTGAAAATGCTTGAATTTTACCATAGGAAATGTGTACAAACCATGAGAAAGCTAAGGAATACAACAGAATGGAAACATCTGGAAGTTCACCGTTTCCCAGGTCAGAATATGTATGGAAACTGTTATGCTTCATTCCGTATCAAAGAGTCCAGGACAGTTTACTCACCTGATTGTCCCGTAGTCTCGGTTCAATTCCGGACTGGAATTGCAACCTTTGTTACATCTTCAGCTGGTGCAGTTTGCTCTCACTGCAATTTCAAAACGAATCAGACCTTTTGACAAACCTGTTCCCTCCCTCGCATGTGGGGCGCTGCACCAATAAGTACTGAAGGGAAAAAGATCTGAAAACCTCTGAAGACACTGAGCACAACTTCCTTCCTCTGGAAAACTAAACAGAAATGGAGTAGCATCAGATTTTAGTGAATTTCTCTTTTGTATCTGGTAAAAGGCTACAAGCCTTTTCTCTCCCACTAGTGTGTTTGCTTTGGTTGAATTTACCCAGAATGCCTTGGGCTATAACCCCCTTCCTGCTTTTAGAGCGGTCGCCGATCTGCCTGGCATTCACATATGCATTCTAGCTGCTCCAGATTTTATTTCAACCAAGAAATAAAATCTTGGTTCAGACTGACAAAAGTGTCTGTGTCTTTTTATTAGGTGTAAAAAATAAATGGTTTCACACAAACGAACCAGACTAGAATTCAGTTAAAGTGAACTAAATAGGTCTGGTGTGAACACACTCTTAATGTTGTATGAATTTATACATCCATTCATCCCTTTGTTTTTCCATTAATCAATCATTGACCATCTATCAAACTGTCCATCTGTCTCTTTAATCTGTCCAATGCAGCTTCTTATTCATTTATTCATCCATCATCCATCTGTCCAAATACATCATTCAGTCCATCCATCTGTCCATATGTCTGTCCTTCTCAATATTCACTCAAAGGAACAGAAAACTATTGGGCCTGACAAATGTGCAGAAAACTTGTAATCCATTCATTACCTTTAATGGATTAATATTTAGTCATCGAAGGAATTTTCACTCACTGGTTAAACACTTGGTTCATTTGTGTTTCTCTACCTCAGAAGAGATATTTATAATTTAGGGTTTGATTTTGTCATTAAGTTGTTTTCCCTCAAAATAGAGAGGTTTTCCCTTTCTCCCTGCTTTTCCCAGCCCTAAAATGTCAAATAAACCTGCGGGAAAACTTTTCAGTACAACTTACTTAACAACCTGTTGGCATATACATGCTGACTAAAGAATAACAGTGCAGAAAGCCAGCATGTTTTTTTCTGTATTTTTTGTATCTGTAGTGTGAGACATTTTGCAAAATGTCTCACACTGCAAAATGTGAGACATTTTGCAGTGTCTCCTCTTACATTTATTACATTTTCATCATACTGTCTTTCCCAAGAAGTCTAAAAGTGTTGATTTAAATATAAAGAAATGACAACAAAGATGGAAAAGTCTAATTTTGTTCAAATCAGGGCAGCTTTTTTGGTGGTCTTAATACTTAAGTACAGAAAAGCAATTCCAGCTTTACGGATCTCTGTCCTCTTCCGCTCAGCTGTTTAGTTTTAAAAATAGATGTTTTAGTGTTCTGGAAGCGAGTCTGCAGATTAGCAGGATGTCTCTCTGATGAAGCTTCAACTAAAAGCAGCGCGCCGTATGTTAGTCCTCCTTCCTGGAAGTGTTTTATCCCTGCTGTGCTGAAGTGTGAGTACTTCAGGCTTAGAGCTGATTTATTATGCTAATTCTCCACACACAAGCTGTACTCCAGTAGGAGTTCATTGTGAAAATTGTCTCTATTTGAATGCAATCACTATGCTTTTTTACATTAAAGATGAGGATAAAGTATGCCTTATTTCAGGGCATACGTCTGGGCAGAAGTCTGACTGTTCAATCAAGTTGCAAAACATTAATTGAACAAAATACAAAATACTGAACTGCTTAAAAAAAACTGAACTAAAATTTCACAATAAGAAATTTTGC
The DNA here is from genome assembly GCA_922788865.1 of Poeciliopsis turneri. NCBI lineage: Eukaryota > Metazoa > Chordata > Actinopteri > Cyprinodontiformes > Poeciliidae > Poeciliopsis > Poeciliopsis turneri. The sequence continues at coordinate 1,633,180 of CAKLNU010000382.1, read as the reverse complement.
TGGATGATAAATTGTCCCAGAAGTTATTGTGATAAATTATAATTTTGTTGTTCTGACATCATTTTCAAGCAATACATTGGAATTACAAAAAGTCCACCCTTTCACAGATTGATAAAGTTTAATTCATAATGAATATTCAACACTGCTAATGGAAGATATTTTTTAAATATGCAAAATTAATAAACAAAACACCCAAAGCAACAGATAAGATTCTCTAAACAAAATTACCCTTAAAAAATGGACCAGTGCGTCAGACTGAACCTTTTTGTCATGCAGACTTTGATGCAAGAATAGCAATCACTCATCCAAATGGAAATGATCGGTCTTTTTTTAATTTATCATGCTATTAATTGTTTTATTGTTTGATTTATTGGTTTAAATTTGAAGTATGACAGTTATGAAATTTGTTTCCTGTCTGCATATTCAACTAGAGACGATCTGTTTGTTTGGATTCCCTCTGGTTATTCCTGGGAAGCACCAATGTGTGTAAAATCTAAACTTTTTCGACTTTGCAGCCTTTTTTCCTCATCCAGTGCCGTCTTCCGTCTGTTCACATTAGTGTGTCGTCTTGTTTGTGTAAATTGCAGACAGAACTTGCTGTCTGCTGCCGTCCATGCCTCTTTAACGAGCGCTCTGCCTAATGCAGCCTGTGCTGCTCGTTACAGACCGTCGGGTTTCTGCTCCGTCACGTGATTCTGACCTGATGGGCTGGACGCTCGTTTAGGTCACTGATTTTGATTTGCTGTTGACTAAAGAGAGCGTCGTTACATCTGACTTCTGATTTCTGATTGTTTGTTGGTGCCTCAACATTGGTCTCATTTAGTATCTACCAAACATTTGACTTCATTTCTACTCTCCTTCTCTGATCATGTCTTGTTGTTTCAGAGAACATTCATGCATCAGCCTCAAGACATTCTGTTGTTTTTTTTTCTCCATGACTCATTTTACTGATGGTGCTGTCTTAGGAAAATGGAAATGTGCAAGTAAACAGATGACGTTTGTTCAAAAATAAAAGCTGGAAGTTTTTAGCCAAAAATGCAACGGAAGTAATCTTCTTGCACAAATTTCATAATTATATTACAATATGTGTAATTAGAAACCAGAACCCTGTGTATATTAAGTAAATCCAGTAATAAAAAATATGATCTTTTTCCTATTTTTTTTTTTAAGTTTCCATCTGTATTGCTAACATACATTTTCAGTCAATCAGCATTAAGACCATGTTAATTTTGAGCTTATAGATGATTATTTCATGACTGAATAACATACAAATTACAGTTCCCTTATATTAGTTATGACTTACTATTTTTCTTGACTTGTTCGTTACTGTTTTTTTTGGCTACTCAACCAAAAAAGCAGTAATTATTCCCTCTGGTTTTGGATGCTGTGCGGCGAATAATATTTGCCCTTACTATTTTTTACCTTGGGAGAATGATGATGCGTAACTGTGGCAACAAAATAGTGTTTTTACAACTTGGAGTAGCTGATGATCATCTCAAAAGCTTGAATAATACCTGAACTATGACCCTAAAACTAATAGGAGAGTTTATGGATGCAGAAAGGAGGAGGAAGTTTAAACTATTCCTTCCATCTATCATTGATCATATCCCCTACGCTAACTTCTCTCTGCTCAACTTTCTGGAGATTTCAAGAGTATCGGCAAAAGCAAATGTGGTGGATTAGCTGGAGTGACAACTAATCCAGGACGTTATTGAAATATTGACTCTTCAGCCCTGACATGGAGCTATTAGCATGTCATAATAGTCATGAGATTTTGGTACAGCAACACTCTTCAGCCAGGCATCTGCAGATTCACTCCTACTGGAGATCCTTCCTACCCACAGCAATCGTCATCAGATTAAACCATGCACCTTTTTTTTAAACTTTTTAAGAAAAACTTTTTTTTTTTTTCCCCTGAAGGTGTTTTTACACTTTAGGTTTAAGGTAAAACTCTTCGCTCTGAATTTTTGTTTTATTTTCAACTGTTTAGACCCACAATTATGGAAAAGTTAGAAAGTATGTTTCAAAAATGACTTGGTTTAACCTAATATCAATACAAATTATAACTGTTATGAGTTCTACTTTTTAACCCAAAAAATGGGTTAAAGTTTAAACTTAAATTCCCGCTAAACAGAGTTCTGGAGTGGTCCAAACTGAGTCAAAAACTAGTTTTTTCCCCCTTTTCTTTTAATGGGTCAAGTTTTGAAAAAACACATTACTTGATGGCAGATCAAATGAAAAGCTGAATAATGAATTTGTTTGTCTGTCTGTAGGTGAGGTGAATAAGATCAACATGTGGAGGATGCTGCTGTGTGAAGCTACCGCCTCCATCATGGCCAAATGCTTCAACATCCTGGGCCTCAACCCAGTCCAGAGAATGTGATCCCGTCTTCCTTCCACTTCAGCTGAAACTACAGGAGCTCTCAGTCAGTACTACACAGGACTGCCATTTCTGACAAAATTTGTCAAATCATAGGGAAAATGTTAAGTTTGGTTCATTAAATGTCTCATGTGAAGGATACTTTTTTAAAATAAAAAGCCATTCTGAAACTGAATCTTTCCCTTTTTTTTTTTATTTTTTTTTGCTGTTTATCTGAAACTTTCTGCAGGAGGAAAAAAAATAACCTGAACTACCAATTTTAAAAGTGTCTCACTTGTCCTTTCATTTCAGGTGAGAAGAGAAGGAAAAATTCAGACTGTGACTCATTCAGTACCAATTTGCCCCTGGAGTTAACATCTGGATAATTACATCCAGCCCCAAAGAAAATGCTTTTACACCTGGGGAAACTGAAGGGTCACCAACACCTGCCCACATTAAGCTAAACAAACAAAGCTGCCATGTTTTATTTTTGGTTTCAATCCCTGGTGTAACTGCAGAAGCACCATTACTTACACGGGTCAGAAAATAATTTACACCTCTGCTCTGAAGTTAGCTTCTAGTTGGGTTCCACATTAAAGAGTTATTGACAATATTTGATCAACTCTTGTTTGATGTCTAATTTGGTTCAAACCTGTTTTATTCTGTGTTGATTTAAAGAAGGTCAATTTAACGCCACCTTTACATTAATTAAGGTGTAATATCCATCAAAACAATGTTCCAAACTTTTCCTGGTTTTATTTGTCAGATATCAACCGAAGTGAGAATTCTGAATCATCTGGAGCCCAACTTCTAGAAAGAGATGCTATTAAGGGCTATTTTTTACTAACTTATTCTATACAGTAATGCAAATGGGGGGACTAACCTGCTTCACTGATAAAGATGTGAGTTGTGCAGGTGGAAGACTAATTTTCTGAAGGAACATGTTAGTTATTTCTTCTTTCTTTTCTTACTGATTAAACTATGTGACCAATTCTTATAATTTGTTTCCCTAATCAGAACAAAAAACAGTACAATCTTTCCCCAGTAGGACACTGTATCACCCACAGCCACTACAGCTTCTTCCAAATTTCTAAATTATGTTTTACTGTTTAGTGAACTGAGTTCCAGTCGGATGATTATTTATGTTGCGCAACACTCATTTCCCTCAATAAGATGTTGGTAACAGCTAAGTGCTATTAGCAGCTATGTGGGAAGAAGGCAAGCAACAGAAGCGCTGCCAATAAAGACACAAAACATGTTGAACGATTGGATTACATTAAACTAAATAGAAAAGATAATGCAGCTCAGTGCATCAGGCCGTTTCACATTAGCAGGTCCTCTACGCTCCGTCCTCAAAGGAAACCTGCACTACCTGCATGGAGCTAATTCGTGGCCGCCAACAGGTGGTGTTTTTATTCACTTTGCAAAAAGCTTTCTGTTCTAACAATTACAGATACAACTGGTGATTGTTAGAACACAATCTGGCCTGTCATATATGTACAAGAAAATACAATTTGGCTAACACATGTTCTTGCTGATCAAAAAGAATGACAAGAAAAAAATTTGAAATATTTTATAATAAAGTATTTCATACTTCAAACTTGAGACTAAAAGTGATGCTTGAATGGTTTTGCATTGTAAACTCATGTCTTGTTCTATTGAAAATGAACTGAATTGTTCATTATTAGCATTCTGTCTTTCATACATTTCTTTTACCAGCTTATCTGATAAGTATCTACTACAGAACGGGACACTTTTTAAAATTTGATAACTTGATTAATCATCATAAAATTACCGAATTACTAAAATATTCGTTGACAACAACCCTAATCTCAATTATAAAGTGCCCAGAATTTGTTGATCACATTCTTTTGCTTTGAAATCTGTCTAAAGTAGTTGCTACTTTGTCTTCTTTTCTTTACTTTATTTCCAAAACTTACTTTTTCCATTATCTACAAACTTTAGCATTAGAAAATGTTTGTGTGTAGACAGTCTGCACAGAGGGGCCTAAATGAATTGTTTGCATCCATTTAAGCTAATTGCTTTTTCCAGTACCAATCTCCCAGCCCACCCTGCATCCCAGTCTCTGATGTACAGAAACTCGTGTTTGACTTGGGATGTGTTTCAGATTTAAAAAAAGAGGAAAATCAGTTTTCCTCCTTTAGGACTTTTGTGAGTACCAAGGCTTTGTTAGCAGAACTTCATAATGTGAAGCAGACAATCCCATAGCAAATCAATTATAAATCACAGGCACTCTGAGGCTGCCTGGAAGACACTAATTGTTCAGTCTGCTTCTGCCACCTGACAGTGTTACACTTCCACTCATATTAAAGTTGCATGAAGCCATGATTCAGAAGTCACACCCTTCTTGTTTAGAGTTCTTCAGACTCATGAAATATCCATACCACCATATGTCCCAGGACCTTATAGCTCATCTCAGGACCTTCAGCAGCTTCATGCAACATTCAAGGGCTTTCAAAGAGCGATGTTGGCTTTTAATCACTCTTCTTGTCGATGTGTTTGATGACATCTGCTTGAATACGCACTGTAGAAGAACCACATGGTGAAAAAGACGAAGAAGACTACAGGGACTAGTAAGAGGATTGTGGTGCCGAGTGTGATTTTAACTTATTTGGTGGAAACATTGCATCTGGGAAACTCTTTTTACAGAACATTTACAAAGTTCTGCAGACAGAGAAACACTGCAGAGATGCAATTATATGTTCAATGGAAATGCAGCAATGTCTTCACAAGTCTGCCTAAAACCTGAGCTGTGAACCACAAATCTGGAACAAACTTCCAGAAAACAACTGAAACATCAATTTCCCTTAAATCAAGACTTAAAACCACCTTTTCAGAGTTGCTTTGGATTAATAACTGGAACATTCTAGTCTGGATTCCAACTTTTCACTACTTCTCTGAATTTTCCCATCGTGATGTAATGTTTTTACGTTCTATACAAATAAACTTGACTTTTTTGTGCTGCAGTTTGATGTTTCAGTGGCTCTTTGTTACCTCATGTGGAGGCAGAAACTGAGTGGATGTTGGCTGAGATGAGGAGAATGCAGCTTTCTGGGACCTCCTGGTGGTGCACAAATATTCACTCATAAATGGATTGACTTTATATGAACAAGTTTCTTTAAAGGTCAAGCAGCTTGTGCAAATATCAAAGCAGCTTTCTGTTGAGCCTTCAGGAAACATTTTATCGGCTGGCCAGAAGGGAGTGACGTCATGTAGAGTGCGATTCTAAATGTAGAGTGCATTTCACAAATGTCAACATTTTACACTTTTTGTAGTAGTTATAGGTTCACTGAAGATTTTTATTGTCTGTCAAGTTACAACCAACACAAAGGAGGACGGAATTATACAGTATAAAGTTGAACATAAAGTTGAAAATAAAAAAATAAAAAAAAATTTCAATATTTTTTTAACATTTTTAAAATTTAAAACATTATGCAAACAATTTGTCACCTCCCTAAAATAATGGCCTAAGTGATATTTGTTTTCTGTTTTGAAATAAAAAGGGAGTTATTTTGACAAAGATTACACAAAAAAAAAAACAAAAAGAAAAACTTTTTTTTATTAGCAAGAGACGTTTTAGGGCAGGGAGAGAGAAAACACTTTTGGCGGAAAAAAAAAAAAAAGCCAAAAGTGGCCGTTATTTTAGGAATCTGACAGATTTTATATTCAGACACCTTTATTCTGATATTCCTCAATAAAATTCATTGCAACCAGTCAGCTCCATGCATAATTTTAAAAAAATCCTTGAAGTGTCTTAAATTCATTTATCATAGGTCTTAAGTTTATTTGCTGTCATCTGTGGCTATTCTAACTGGCTTTGCACTGGTGGCAGGCTATGTTGTGGTGGACCAATTATAACATAGCAGAGAGCAAAGGGGAGATGGTTAGCACGATTGAATGACAACGCTAAGTCCCTCCTCCAGGCTCTGACTGGCTGTTTATCACTGAGTGATGGACAGACGAGCTCAATTTTCTTTTTTTTTTTCATAAAATATACATACCCAGCTTTAAGTTTAAACAAAATCTTTCTACCACCAGGCGGCGCTGTCCCTTTTCTATGTTCATACAAAGTCATAATCGTTTGGAACTTACTGCACATTTCTCTTTATTCTAAAACCTATGAAGCCTATGAAGCTGAATTATTTGTGTGTGTGTGTGTGTGTGTGTGCTCTTCTAAGCCGATTCTATCTTGTTCAAGTGGTTGGTTTTTAGCCTTCAAGAGTGGCTAAAGGCTAGATTCAGTTTCATTTGGACAATATCTGTTTAAAGTATTCAAAATGATCTGTAACTTTCATGCAGAACAAGTTGAAACAAAACCTTTTTCATCGGCTGCCGATGCGTCACCTCAGTTCAGCCTCAGGTCTCATGGTTCTTAACTCCAGATGCAGTAGCACATCTCAGAAATTAAACACCCGCACTCTTTTACCGGAATTAGCCTGAATCATCTCCCCTCCTTACTGTTTGGAGCAGCCATCACCACCAGGACCTTCTCACCGGCTTCTTCCCTCTCATCTCACTCTAAGTGATTATGGTTTCTCTTGAAGATAAATGTAAAATGTAAATATGTTTTATGTAAACGACAGAAGTGGGTGTAGAGCAGGAGCAACGTAAAGACGTCTGCGCTCTGCCAGACGTATTAATCTCCTCTTCAGCGACGCAGCTCCTCTTCACTCCTCCTGCTGTTTTCCTCCGGCTTCCTCTGAACTTACCGTCAGTAATCTGTTTGGCACCACATCCGGTCTCAGAGGGGAGAAAAAAACAAAGAAACAAAACAAAACAAGATGCAGGTCTCAGAGAGAATTGAACATTTTAATTAGCGGGTTGGCACTAATGAAGTTAGACCTCTTATTTTCCTGGAGGTTTAAATAAAAACATCTGGATTTAAGTTAAATAATCAGAGATAGAATAAAATGGTTCAGGCACAACTTGGCAAGAAGAAAGAGACGCAGAAACTGTCTGTTGCTCACATAGAGCAACAAAATGTTTGGAGATATTTAGCTTTGCCTGAACATAAAAATCTGTAATCAATACATCAACTCCCAGACACCATAACACGCCCCAGTCTGGTCCAAACATCCAGTTTAAATTAAGGCTGCGTCCACACAGCAGGGCTTGATGCTTAGTTTAGATTTTTACAATCTCAATCAGACTTCTAGCTGAACCAGGTGTGTAGAATGTGACACTGTTTACGGAAGTAATAATAGATCATTTATTGATTGATTTTAAAGTTTATTCACCACTGGGAGCCGACAGATCTATATGGACTACAGGTTGTTTTTCTGTTGTCAAAACAGAAATTGACTACAGGAAGTAGTCAATTCCTTTTTGATTACAGAAAAACTATAAGTAGTGATCAGATCACAGTGACTATGACCCGTCTATAATCAGACAACAAAATGTGCTTTGTAGAAGTTTTTTTTTTTTGTTTTTTTTTTTGTTTTTTTTGTTTGTTTTTTTACAGAATTTAAACAAGGTGAAGCTACATACAAGGTGAAGCTACATACAAGGACATCGCAGAGAGGCGCTGCCTATCCCGCGCTCACCAGATCCTCTCTGACCCCACCCACGCCAACCATGGACTGTTTTCCCCTCTGGCGTCTGGCAGAAGGTTCTGCAGCATCTTGTGCAGAACAACCAGACTACTGAACAGTTTCTTCCCCCGGGCCATCTGACTACTTAACGCCACATAACACCCCTTCACACACACACACACACACACACACACACACACACACACACACACACACACACACACACACACACACACACACACAAACCAAACCACCCCCCCATGGACATGGTCAACACACGCACTTTAGCTTTGTTTACAATACTGAACTTGTGGATTCTATAGCACCTTATTCTTATTCTCAGCTCTTATATATTTTCAGCCATATTGTATTTATTGTGTAGTGTAAGGTTTTAGCTCTGTTGCACTTGTAGCCAAGTAACGACATTTCGTTGTCAAGATTCACCTTGTGTTTTCTTTGTACAATGACAATAAAGGAAGTCTAGTCTACAGCTAGGCCACTTGAGTTCTGGGTAAAACATGTTTACAGATAAAAGTTGCTCTTTCTTATCTTAAATGCAAAACATTTTTTTGATTAGTTTTGTCTTATTTACTGCGCTAAGTGTTCTTTCAGAAATGTACAATTAAGAAAAAAAAATCTGTACATTTTAGTCAACAATTCATTGACCAGCCCTCGTCTGTTTGGATGTGACTTCAGAGGCTGGAGTGGTCTGACTGGGACAGCTATAAGTTCATCATTTTAGTTTTCACCATTGTTTACATGCAGAATTGTGACTCATGACCATTCAGACTGCAGATCAAAAAACAATGATATAGTTATGGAAATCGCACAAATCAGTTGTTTTTTTTTGCGAAAACATTGGGTATGGGTTGCATCACCTGCTATGTGAACGTAGCCTTAGCTGAGCGTTAAGGTCCAGGAAGGAAACCCGATTCAGGACTTTTGTTTTAGTTCTGAATCACCACTGCAGACGCTTAAGTACGTCACAGAGTGATTCTTTTATTTCCCTTCTCTATCCCAGCATTACTCACAAACAAAATTTTAAATAATTAGTCTGCCTGGATCTAGTTTGTTTCACACCAGGTTCACCAAACACTCAGGTCTTTTTCTTCACTGATGATCAACACTGCAGTTTTTCTTTCTTCTGAGTCTCTTAGCTCTGCTGTTTGTTGTGATTGTTGGTTTGATTCCCCTGAAGCCAAACATCTGGGGGATTAAATGTCTGTTTCCTGCAGTTATTTGTCCTCATTTCTTGTCTTTGTGAGGTATTTCCCCTGCTTCTTCCTTTGCCTCCAGGAAGTGGTTTCAGCAACCTCCAAAACATTTCAGGGGAACTTTGTTACTCCATGTTCTGAAACTGGAGGCACTGGGATGCGTAGAAGAGGAAAATGCGACCGACTCATATTTTAGTTTCCTTGTAGTCGGTTCTGAAGGAGTCTCTGATCGCCAACAAACCCGAGACCAGGAGGTGTCCGCTGACCTTCTTGTGCCAGTCCGGAGACCGTCCCCTGAAACAAAAGACGAGTTCTGAATTCCCTCTGGAGTCTTTCACAGCAAGAACACAGGCCTTCTATAGATCTAGTGCTCAGAAACAGCACCTAAAAATAAAACCTTTCACAAAGAAAATTCTCAAAAAAATCCCCAACATGATCTGGGAGATCCTTTATGGAATGACAGGTTCCTTTTTTCTTAGTTCAATTGAGAACCAAAGTTGCAACATTTGTTGCAGACTATAATGCATCACAATAACATAATCAGGCCTGTCATGATAAAAAAATTTAGGTCATTTATGTAAAAATCTGTATTCAATACATCATGTCACATAAAATCCAACAACTATTTTCCCACCAATACTGCTGGTCTGATGCCTCCAGTGACTGCCTGCAGTTACCTGGTGTCAGTGCGACAGAGGTGAGTCAGTCGGGTTCTGATGGCCCCTGTGGGCTCCAGCAGGTAAAGGCAGCAGTGGACCTGGACCCTGACTCCATCCGCCTGGACCTCAGGAACCTCAGTTGACATAGAGGACAGGTACACAGGCCCACAGGACGGATCTGCTTGCCAGGTTCTGATCAGAAGAAGATTATGATTCAGAATGTTCAATCTAGAGTTTATGGGAGTTGTCACGTCTCTGCCTAGATATTTAACTATATGTAGGCAAAGGAAAAGATTTAGCTGCTTAACGTCTCACTGTGAGCTAAGAAAGGTTGGTAGCATCAACTAATTTACTGACTCTTTGGTTACCTAGAAATAACATGTTGCGCAACTTGTGCAGCAGCAGTTTAAGGTTTGCCTCAAAACTGCTTGAAAATAAAAAACAGAGTGGAGAGAAAATTGAGGATAGTACAGGAATGGTCACACCACCAATTTAGGAGTATTTTAGATATTTAAAACAAATGTATTCAATTATTATCAATAACCGGTATGTATCACTACATATGTATAATGTGATATATAACTATATTGTGATAAGTCTTTCAGTCATGTTGTCCAACTGTACATCATATAAATAGAGCTTTCAAAATAAATATGATTTTATCAATCCAATCAAATTACATCTGTGTGACAAGATGTTAAAAATTAATTAACTGTAAGATGTACTAATCAAATGAAGATAAAGCTTTCTATTAAGTTTGTTAATGGGTAGTTTTATCAATACCAAAATGAAAATGAGTGTGATACCCCTGTCCAAGGGGACTCTTTAAATTTTAAATGTGAAAGATGAAGATCTTTGTTATTTTTTATTTTACACAAGACTTTGTGAACTTGAAGACTGCTTTGGAAATCTGCAAAGAACTTCACATTTATTTTTTTCTGACAAACAAACATGAAAACGACTTTGAAAAGGTAAATCCTCAAATATTTCGGCAATTTCTTCTTCATTTGTTATTGAAATTTCAGTATCTCAAAATGTCACGGCAATACAAAGAAAAACTAAACTAAAATTACGAGAATATTCATATTCATAGTCATATTATGAGTGAGTTGATATTATGACTTTATTCTTGTATTATTGTGACTATTTTAGAATTTTTGTATTAACTGACCATCAGTTATATTAACTCATAACTGACCGTAATACTACATCTTACAGATAGTGAGACAAAACCAATTATATGTTAAAATGGGCTGCCATATCCTGCCAAATCTGACATCATTTAGACATGTTAAACAATAATTAGAAATATCTTAACTAACTGTTCTTAAACCAGTTAAAGATATCTGGAATGTAAGTGTGGTGAAGCTCATCTTGTGTTAAAATGGTATGCAATAGAATGTTAGGTGTTTGTTTGTTTTTTAGGTTATTATTTTGTTTTTGTTTTTTCCAATGAGATTTGCTCAACACGACTATTGTGATTTTCCATTTTCCTCTGGTGGAGTAATTTAAAGTTTATGTAAGCTGTCATGAAGACAGGGAACAGGAAGCGGCGTTCAGCAATGTTGTCCAACTACAAACGCTTTCATGTCTCCTCTGACTCCAGGCTGTGTTTAAACTTTCATCAACCCTCTGAAAGAAAAACGCTCTGTTTCATTTCACTCAAACCGACGCTTCGGTTTGAGTGAAATGGACTCGTCCGTCCTCGCCGCTCCGCGGAGTTGGTTTGCCTCATTACCTGAGTAGCAGGGTCTCCTGCGGGGGCTGCGAGCCCAGTGCGCGGCCTCGGCCCTGCAGCATGTAGCGGTACACCTCGGCGTCCTTGGAAAGAGCGCGGACGACGGCGGCCCGGCGCAGGTTTGCCTCCCACAGCGGCTGCTCCCGCAGCAGACGCTGCAGCAGCTCCTGCTGCGGAGCGGCCACTTCCACGGAGCCTCGCCACGTCCACAGTGGGCAGCCGTCATTCATCTGAGAACCAACACAGAACAGGAGTCATCGCCATGTCAACACATTATCACTTGATAAATATATGCACAAAAAAAACTGCTACATTTATGGTGTTTGGAAATTAAAAATGATTTATTAGAGACATTATAACAAAAATATATGATGTTACAATTAAATGAGTAACAGAAAGATTTTTAGGGAATTTATGCATTTACTGACCATCAATCAACTTTGAGACAACATATTGAATGGGCAGTGTCATACATTTTTCAGGCACGTAGTGCCATTTTATAGTATAATCAAGCAATAGCCTTCAGTTATAAAATTACTGCATATATTAAATATGACTTAAAAGGAATGCAATTTTGTAATTTAACACCACATAATCATAAAACTGGGCTTCTGTCTCTTTAAAATACAATTGGAACTTAAGGAATTTGAAACATGACCTCAATATATTGTCTCAAAAGTCATTTTTCAAATTTGAATATTCTCATAGTATTTGATTTATGTATTTCTTTTTGTTTGTTTGCTTATGTTGTTTTGATCTTCTTTGAACCAAGTCAAGTGTTCTGAAAGATGCTTTAAATAAAATGTATTATTCAGAGATGAAATGATTAAACATAATTAATGGATTATTCAAATAATTGTCAACTAATTTACTAATTGATTAATTGTTAACTGGAGTATAGAAACCCTAAAAAAACTAGATCTTTTCACAGATTATCCGTCGCATATAACTCTCATGACATGACAGTTTTAACAAATATGTAGAAGCATATTTGAAAAATATGATGAAAAAATTATTTCCCACTCTCTCTCCTCAGGAGAGTGTTGTCGACTTGAAGTTTCACAATGTTTTTGATAATTGCTGCTGCCACTAGTCTGAGGAGCCTTTGTCCTTGTATTGCTACGGCCTCCTCCTGTCTGGTCACCTTCTTGTAGGCCAGCTCCACATCCTGCAGGGCTGGATGGTTCTCCCAGCCTCTGCTCTTCTCCTGAGCGTCGCTCAGCAGCTGCTGCGTTCTCTGCTGCAGACGGTTTCTTCTCTCCTCCAGATCCTCATTGCCTCCTTCAGACCAATCCTCTATTAAACTCTGTCCAGGCCAAAACTCCGGAAGCTGCAGAATGCATTTAGTTTATTCAGAAACATTTCTGTTGAAATAAAATTGAAATTGAATTTCTCTTGTTGGGGCTGAAGAGTACCTGGAAAAGTCTGTGTGCCTCTGTGATCATGATGGATAGTCCCTGAGTGGCAGCAAGGTTCTCACTGAGGTCACGCTGGTCCGGTCGACCCAGACTGTACTTCCTGTGACCCGATCTACAGCAACAATACAGAACCTTGCTGTTTAATGTGGTTCTGGATCGAAGTTTGAAAACTTACATTGAAAGTGCTCAAATTTTACTGTGAGAAACGTGTATGAACCTTAGCATTTCAACCAGAACCAGGATTTCAATTTGTACTTCATGTTGAATCTTATGTGAAGAAACTTCTGTTTGGTTTTTGTTGGTTTATCAGAGTTTCATCCTGACAAATTGCAGCTAAACACTAAACCAGCTGGGAGGCAGCTGCTGGTTAAATTAGTGAGGCACAAAATGGAAAGAGAGGAAAAGACAGAGTTGAAAAACCAGGAAGGAAAACTGCAGAGCTGGAAAAGGGAGGTGACCAAAGGGTGAAGAGGAAGTCAAACATCCAGAGAAGGATGAAGGTGGAAAGGGAAACAAATTCTGTTTGTTATATTTATTCTGCAGTGCTTATACAATTTAAAGTGTTACATAAAAAGTACAGAAATAAAATTTAACAAACCTTTTAATTTCAGAAGACCACATTAGGTTGCAATACATTTTTAATGTTCAAGTTCAAAAGCACAAATTTTATTGACAAAGAAATTAACCAACTCGACCCTTAAGCTGTTGAAACTAATAAAGGAGATTCAACAGCTCCTTTATTGTTTTAAATGTAAGCCTTTAATGTCTTAATTTGTAAAGACTTGTACAAAGTTACTTGTTTGTTTCTGTAAATCAGATATTTCATTAATTAGAAATTATTCATTTGAATATTGCATTTCAAATGGAAGTAAATTTAGGTATGATGCTAATTAGATCCAGGAGGCACTTATGGAATGAGACAGACTGTTCAATTGAAAATGCTCTATATAGTTTGCCGTCTGTTGCCAAGTGACTGATGAACTTACATGTACATCATACTCAACAGGAGAGGGCCCATCTTCTCCAGCTCTCATCAGCCCCTATAAAGAATTGGATCCCTAAAGTCATATTCTACCTCCCTCCCTAGACCACTCAGCCTAGATTTCCCCCTGATGCTCAGCCCCTGCATACCTGAGCATTTACACTGCTGAAGAACAGTATAAAAATTAACAAAGAGTGTGGAGGGATTTCTTTATTTAAATTTGTTAATTTTTCTGGGGGATACACAGTGAGGGTATCGTAATTTTAGTCTTTACATGTTTATAAGAGCGATATTCTGTTGTCATTCCATGGAAGCATGCAGCAATCAGACGAACATTAAAACACTTCAATATAAGTTGCTGCTTTGACATAATCACAGCACTGCCAAAACATATGTACAAAAATCCTCAATAAAACATAAAGTATTTTAAAATCAGACATGTGACCTGACAAGTGAATCACAGGACCGTCATCAGCCAGTGTGACACTGAACTGCGCCAATAAGCTAACAGAAACTCTAAACTGGTATTGTTGTGCATTTAAGGTGTAAAGTTTACCTTCGAGCAAACGCCCCCATTTTGTAAAAAATTTCCACCAGGGTCCCCTGCTGTCCTCTGAACGCCCCTCAGGGGGCGGTACACTAGGAAGCTGCTAACCTTCTCACCACCAGTGAGTCTAACTCAATATCTGCATTTCCCCGTCGTTAGCTCTCTGTTTTGTATCATTCCCACTGTAACTCAAAAACAATGACTGGCACATATTTTCTCTTATATCCAGATGAAAATTTGTGAAGGCTGTATAATTTTCTCTCTCAGTGTGATCTGAGCCAACAACTTTGTATTTGAAGCACTGAGGTCAGTGTTAGAGCTGGACCTGGTCCAGATTTGATACTGTCCATGGGAGTGGAGCCGGTCGGAAACAGAACCTCCTTCTGACGCAACAGAAGCAGAAAATCTGGTTTATGTCACTAAATAAGAGCTAAAGGTTAATATAAGCACTTTAAACAGTGAAAAAGCAAAGAGCCAAACAGGATGTGAGGCCTAAAGAAAAATAGAATTAACTGGTTAATTAGTAACTCACCGATTTGTAATTTAACATTTGTGTCAAATTCATATCACAGGTGGATAATAATGAACTTAAGGTGAAAAATGAACATTTTGTTGACCTAAGTCATTAGAAAAAAGTTCCTCTCATCTTCTGTTTAATGTTAAGACAAAACTGAAGCAAGAGCTACTATATAACTGTAGGGACTTATGTAACAGGACAATGAGGGTCAGATTCCCCACACCCAAGAGGGGGCTCTCTGTAGACTCAAAGATTCTAAAGAGTAAGCAATGATTGTCTAGTTCCAGCAGCAGAAATATTTCAGAAATTTACAAAAATCCCCTGCAGTGACTGTTAAGAAGTTGGAAAAAAATGTTAAGAGTGCAATTTCTTTATCTCTAGGCCTGTTTAAATAACATTATTTTATGAATTATGTAGTTTTTAAAATCTTTAAATTATTATATTAGGGCCATACTAAGAAAAAATATTTAAAAAAATAAAATTATGAAAATAAAGTTATAAAATTACTAGAATAAGTCATAATATTACAAGAACAAAGCAGTAATATAATTACTATTCTTGTAATTGTGTTTATTTGTTTTATTTCTTAGCATGTCCCTAATACTCCATCATCCATTTTTAATTACTTATGTCAGTTTCACATCATTTCAGTAACCAAAAATATTTACATATTTTGCATATGTAATAGCAAAATATAAACATTTAACCCTACTTACTTGCAAATATTTCTGAAAAAGCACTACCATTATCTATTACAACATTTATGTTGATGCTCTTATTTTGAAATGTAACCAGATGTTCTCTGTTAAGAGAGGTGGAAGGAGAAGTTATGGAGCGGACCAGATAACACAATCTGGCTGCTGTATTTATTTTCTCGTAAAAACACATAAATATAGGAAAGTCCAATGCCACAGAAGTATGCTAGCGATATTTAAAAAAATTAAAAGTTTGCGCAGTGCACCAGATTAACAGTAGAGCCGGTGTTCTGTTCTTTAAACCCAGTAGCTGTGGACTTTGCTCACCTGGCTGCGTTGCAGTCCCTCTTTATGGTGTTGAGGTGAAAGAGAGACGGCGCCAGGCAGACAGCCACATTGGTGGGGGTCATCTGATTCTCGTCAACACAGGCTGCGACGTCTCGCAGGAAGAACAGCAGCGTCCGTAGAGCCTCCCTGTTCTCATCAGGAAGGAGCAATACGGCCGCCTGAGCCGCAACCAGCTGCTGGTCCTTCGGAAAGTCTGGAAGTAAAGCAGCTTCAATTTGTACATGTACAAAGTTACTTTGTCCAATTTGTTTGTCACATGGGCCAAATCATATATAATATTTTGATTTTTTAAAATCTAACAATAAATTACACATGCAAATTTAATAACCAAATAATTAATAGATTTTTGCAAGAAAGGCATATGTAGCTAAGCCTTTAACCTTTATCTAATCAGGCTGTTTGCTTTTTAAAAGCAAGTCATTGAGTCCTCAAGATTTTTGGGGGATTTATTGATAAAAGTAGAAACAAATTTGGTCTATGAAGTTCAGGATTTGGGAAAACACTTCAATAGTTGAATACATTTTAAAATAAGCAGATCTGGTTGCACCAAAGTTTGCTTTTCATTAAAGATCACTGAATAAATACTATGAAACTAAAGAAAATTAACTAGAAGTATTGCGATTAGAAGATAAATTAAAAATAGTTGCATAATAATTTTACTCAAATTAAAAGTAAACAGTCTCCATCTTTATCAACCTATTAGATGTGCTACAACTTTATAGTTTTCAAAGAAAAAGCAAGCTGGTTCAACAAAGCCTTTCTGAAAGGCTGTTTTCTATTGGATGTAAGGCTAAACATAAGATCCAATCCAGTTTTGATATATTCCAATACTGCCATCATTCTTGGATGGATATCAGACCAAAACTACCACCATAGGCTGCACAGTGCTGTCAATCAATGCCTTATTCTGACAATGACTTTACTCGAGAAATTTCTAATATATTTTTTTTAATTTAGCAGATTAAAGCAAATGTAAGAGCAGAGCTTGTTATAGAAGCCTGCTGCTATATAACAAGTTGTTCGCTGTTCAGCATCACCTTTTTGGAGGAAGCAGAAAGTATTTGGAAATATATTGACAACCCACTGGACTATTGGAATAAGCTGCTGCAGCTACCCTTATAGAGATTGAAGCAAACAGTTCACATATCATACTGAAAGCACCAATGTTGCCCTCTGTGGTCAGAGTTAAGCCAAATACTGGCAAAGTTAGCTAATTTGCATGCTGGTATTATATCTTCAGTTAACCAGAAAATCCCATTGAAATCAGAAATCTCATTTACAAGGGAGACCTGACCAAGACAAAAGCCATAGAAATAACACACCTAAATTGGGATCTAATGTGTATTATATACTGAAATCAACAATCCCTACTTATTTTACAAACAGACAATACTCTCTACATTTAATCCTGCTTCACAGCATACAACCTGTGTTTCAAAAACTGGATCTTATGCTCTTGCAACCTACATAAGTAAACATTTGGTTCTCATTCTAAACAATATCCAAAATAAACAAAAAGTCAAGTTAAAAACGTTTCTGCTCACATTGGTAAATGTGGAGGAAGGTTTCGCAGAGTTTTCTGGTGAATATGGGTTCAGGTAGGTCTCTGAAGTACTGCTTCACCATGTCGGCAACGTCAAAGGCTGACTGTCCCTCAAACGAAAATCCGTCTGGATCCGACTCAATCATTTCACGCAGGAACTGGATACGAGACTTCACTCCAGGCTTCCGGAAAAGACCCAACTGACAGAAACAAAACATTGGGAAAACAACAAGAATCTTACTGTTTTAATTTGCACACTTTCATTAAATCACAAATTTTTCTATTTTGTGGTTTTGATAACTTTGAACACATTTAGCGTACTTAGCTTCCCCTAAATTAATTCTTCTGAATAAATTCTAAAGAGTTAATTACTTCGCTGTTTGCAAACTTTCATTGAATAAACATGTATGTGTCCAATATCCGTGTTGAAGTTTCGGTTATCTAATGTTAAATAAAGTTGTTAGATGTTTATATTGATGCTCTTATTTTGAAGCAGTTTCCTCTGCTCCTAGGGCTTTAACTAATTATTACTTTTAATCTATCAATTATGTTGACGATTAAATGGATAAAAAATTAGCACAGTTGTCATGTAACCGTTTTTTATCCATCCATCCATCCATCCATTTTCCGTCACCCTTCTCCCTAACGGGGTCGGGAGTTGCTGGTGCCTATCTCCAGCTGCGTTCCGGGCGAGAGGCGGGGTACACCCTGGACAGGTCGCCAGTCTGTCGCAGAACCGTTTTTTATACATTATAAATATGTTACAATATGCAAATAAATCTCATTACATTTTTAAAATAAGAAAATAAACCTTTCATGGTCTTAAAAGCTATAACAGCATTTCCTTCAGTAAATGCTTAATCAAAGGATGCTTCTGTAGCTAAGAAATTATTCTAACAATACTTCTAATTTCAACCCTTTCTAAATGACTTATCAGTACATAGTAGAGCTAATCTGCAGATCATTTTTGGATTAACCAATTAGCAATTGGAAAGCAAAACAAACTTAATTGGAACATTATTCTATGTTTTGTTTTATTTTTGCAGAATTTTAACCAGGTGAAGCTGAAACTAGGCTACTTGAGTTTTGGGTGAAACATATTTACTGACAAAGGTTTTTGTTTTATCTTAAATGAATAATGTAAATATTTTCTGTATATTGAAATTACTCTTCTTTTAGTAATTGACCTTTTTGAGGTAATTAACCGATTACTAAATTAGTTGATAATTTCAAGAAACATACAAGAACAAAAAAACAGACAATAGAGAACAAGTTATACACATAAATATCTAAGAAATTATGAAATGTGTAGTCAGAATTAAATTGATGCTCAAGGGTTGTAGTCTTTCATTAAATGTAATTTGAATTGAATTGTTTTCACACCAGCTATTTGTGTTTATGTGTTGCTTCAGCCAAACTGAGTTTTATGATTTGTGCTTTGAGGTTAGCGGTGCCTACCACTGAATTTGGTCCAGTTCTCCATTCTTTGTTCTGACAAAGCAGTGGGAAAATAATTGAAGATGTTTTGCTAAAACAATATAACTCAAAGCCTTGTTGAAACTGTTTACTGGTGACCTAAACTCGTCTTCTGCGTTTACCTGGTCCAAACACTCGGTCCTCAGGTAGACCAGTGCTCTGAGGATGCAGGGAGGAAGTGGTTCTCCTGTCTGCTGGACACTGACGAGCAGAGGAACCCCGAACACCTGCCGACCTTTCACCTCTGCTGTCACCTTGGTCTTCGTCAGAGTTTTGGGAACAGTCCTGCAAATCCAGAAGCCCCATTAGACCCTGTAATTCTTGCATGTGAATGAGAAAGCAATCCAACAGTGTGTACATGTGCACAGGGAAAAGTTATGGAAATTAATGGGGACTGAGAAGCTGTTTGGAAAATGATCTGGGAATTTGTAATCTCTTTAAGCCAAGTGTAAAAAAAAAATAAAAAAAAGCTCAGCTTGGCACCCCGTTCGATCCATTTCCTTCTGAAGGAAAAGCCAAAATAAACATTTTTTTTGGTTACATAACTCCCCAGTGATCGTCGACACGTGTGTGTTGCTCTAATCAGCACTGGAGGAGAAACATGGACATTTATCAAAGAGACTAGGATTTCTGAATGACTTCATGGAATTGGGCAGATCCGGTCCGCGTTTTTGCTGGTGGGTATTCCCCAAGGCTTCCTAACTTATTAATCAAAAACACACCATTATAATTTGTTATAATGGTGCTTCAAAAGAAACGAAAGATTTCTTCTGTTGTCTCTTTCTACCAAACAAGGTAGAAAGAGCTGCTGCTCTCCCTGCTGCTCCCTCCGGTTCTTTTATGACATCCAAGAGTGGCTCTCGGAAACAAATGAGCTATTCTGAGGAAAAGTGCCTCAGAGTGCTACACTTTGTCCCAATCAGCAGTTAATTGTTGAATTTTTAATCATTAAGTTCTCACTTTGGGATCGGTGATTATGCTGAAATCATAACACTTGAATAGATTGTTCAACCATTGAGATTCCCCCTCCTCCTTTTCTGCAGGAACATTAAGCTAAAGAGTGCTGAAGGGACACTTTTTATTATTAATGTTTTCATTTTCCACTTTAATTACTTTTAGATTTAACTGTCATTTAATTTAAGTCCAAAAATTAGACGTATGGCCATAAATCTTCTGCTTGTTGATATAAAAAAATGCAATTAACTTAACTTCCTGTCTTTAAGTAAACAAAGGGAGAATGCTTGTTTACTAAATATTGTCCATGTCTTTTGATTATTTTTCTACTGATTAAAATAGATAAGAGTTCCAGAAATCACCCAAAATTTCAATATTGCTATGTGGGATTATGAAAAGCCTTTTTATTTTTGCAATCTTGGTAAAGATCAAGATAATATAAATATTATAAATTAAAACTGAAACCCATTAGGTCAATTTCCAGCTATTCGTGCCACAGCTGTGGTGACGTGTGAATATGTGGGGTCTGCTGTAGTTTTATAACTTCCTTTCTATATCTACATAGTGGATAAAATGGGTGAAATTAAATTGACAATGGGAAACTGTTTAGTTACTTTTTTTTTTTTTTTTTAAATATTCAATATGCTCAAATTTTCTTTGAAGCTTATCCAGGCAGAAAGTTGTAAAACATTAACAAAATCTAGGTTTGTCTATTTTCAGTCTGTGCTCAGCTTACATAAACAGCAGCAGGGGTTTGAAATTATGTGTGAGTGTACTGAATATAATCATAGAGTTTATTTCCCATAATAAATAAATATTTGGCCATAAATTGCCAAAACTTTGTTAGGTTTGACATAGATAGCACGCAAACTAGTAAGAAATTAGCTTATCTTGTCTTCTATAACATTTTTTAAGTCTCATTGTAAATATCCAGAACTAGCTGATAGCTGATGGTTGTAATTTTTTAATTTTTTAGATAGCTTACCTGTACTTTCCAATCCCCATGCTAACTAGGCTAATGTCTATAAAAAGCATTATAATCCACATATTTACCTTAGTTTCATAAAAATCCTCTATGTTTTTTCACACAATTCACATTTAAATTTAGACTTAATGGCTGGTTGATTTATTAAGAAAATATTTTGCCACATGTAATGATTTTTTAATCATAATTTTGGTTTCTCACACTATGAGGATGGAGATGTTGGAACATTTTCATGTAATCCATTTTGAGACAGAGGAATAAAGTGTTCAAATTTTATGTGAAGGAAAATAGGTTTTACTTTGTTGTACCTGTAAAAACCTGCTGTTTTGCTCAATAAATTGTTCCTTAATATATTTTTTAGAGGACATGATTTCTCTAAAAGCCTTATTGTCCAATAAAGTTGACAATATAAAACAGAAGTGATGTAAAGGAGCCAAATCATTTTTATTTTCCTGTCTTTTTTCTCCATCTTCTTCCAAACACATGTCTGATCCTGAAAATTAAAGACAAATATCTATGAGGAGTAATTTCAGCAGGAGTTTCTGTTTAAATTCTCTTTCCCACATTGAGCTTTATCTCATTGAGCAAAACACTGTGCAAAAATCTAATTGGCTTTCTTCTAAAGCATAAAGCAAGCAGGTTTTGCGTTTACACAAATGTTCTGCAACACAAACATGTAGAGTTTCTGGATGTTTAATATTAATAAGAATGAATTTGTCTTTATTGTGTAGGAGGCAAAACGCAAATCTCATTAAATCCACAAATTGTCACTTTAGTGCAGAATAAACAGGGAGGAGAAGTGATGTGAGCTCTGGAAGCTCTTTATTAAAATAAACATAAATTTCTCTCCCTAATGTTTCATCCATTATCACTTTGCCATTCTGTGCTTTCATCATATGTACATAATTTGTTCATTTCTGTTTATTTTTACAAATAAAAGCTGATGAAAACCCAAAATAAAGTTAATCAGTAAATGAAAATACTGGAAAAAATAAATTGAACATGTTCAGTTGTGACCTACATTATTATAGGGAAGACTCCTGACTTGACATTATACAGTGCTGCAAAATATTACTTTTTGCTTGTACTTAAATGTACAATTTCAAATACAGAAAGCAGTTTTCAAATTATGGTTTTATAGTTTTACAAAGCCCTGCGACAGACTGGCGACCTGTCCAGGGTGACCCCGCCTCTCGCCCGGAACGCAGCTGGAGGTAGGCACCAGCAACTCCCGACCCCGTTAGGGAGAAGGGTGGTCAGAAAATGGATGGATGGATGGACAGTTTTACACAGAGGAAAGAAAAGATCATAATCAACCTGGAATCATGTGAAAAATCATGACTCAAACTGTGATTTAACACCTTTGTGGAGCCCAGTTCAGTTTCATTCACTTACTAGACTGATTCCTGAAGGATCTGTACAGCCAAGAAATCCCTTAAACATATCATGTCTGACAGCATGAAGTAGGCTAAAGATCTCCAAAAGTAACACGTCGTGACTCAAAACTCAAGTTAGGTTTTAAGACTTGAACGTCAGAAAGATCTGGATTGCAAATGTGAAACAATGAGATGGTAAAAAATATAGAAACCATAAAGTTGTGGAGTGAAAGCAGCAGCAGTTTGAGGAAAAGAGCAACACAAAGCCTGTCAGGCTTCAACCATCCTGCTTTTCATTTGCTTTGAGCCACATGCCGTGTAGCACTGCATGAGGATGAGGGCCTTTTGCATGGATTTGTGAGTGGTACCCACTGTGGAAAGTTGAGTAAAATTTTTATTTCTCTAGCATTGGCGCAGGTGCTGTCAAAGCAAGACTGACTGACGGACGGATGGACAGCAGTTGCAGCACAAAACATCACCTGCATCTCACTCTGACAACATAACAGTAAAATACAGAACACCGCTGGGCAGAGAGTAATTCAGTACTGCTGTTTCATACAACAGCAGCATCCACACAATAATGTGCGAATGCTACACAGCTTTAAAGGGGCAGTATTATGTAAAATTGATTAATTTTGAGTGTTACATCATGATGTAATGTTATTTCCTCATCAAAAACAAATCATACATGTAGTATTGCGTTGATTCTTTTGTGCATGTTTGTGAGAAATCCTGTAATCTCCATGGCAACCATTCAGCTGGGCAAAACTCCTAGGAGGACCTACTCCCTTCCCACTCCTCTTCAAGACGCAGCTCCTTTTTTCGGAGCAGCAGTTCACAAGCTTGCAAGCTTCTGCTTCACAGAACAGCCCTCCCCTGCTCCTTCAGACTAGCCAGCAATAATTAGCAAACACCCGATGGAACAGCACATCTGCTGAGCTCATTGTAGGAGCTACTTCACAGTAAAACGCTCGTAAAAACATTGTTAAAGGCTTAAAAAAGGAGCCATGTTGTGATGACTTTCTGAAGGTGGAGTTTCACAAAGAAAGACAAAGGCCCCATTTCAAGACATTACATCAGGAAATACATTTATTTTAAGTCATATTTGATATATACAGCATTTGTAAAAACTGATGCTACTTGATAATGCTATAAGATGGCACCATGTAACTGGAAAACATATAATACTGCCCCTTTCACTTCAGCTAAGTGTGTAAAGTTGGACAAACCGACATCTCCAAGTTTGTTCTTCAACACTAAAATTGGTTGCTGTTCTGGTTCCTGTTCTGGTTCCTGTACTGGTTGTGTTCCTCTTTGAACTTTTTGTTATTTGTTTGACTCTTGTTGATATTTTTCTCTCCCCTGAGTTGCCCTTGCCTCAGAATTTCAATCAGCTCCACCTGCCAGGTGTGAAATAAAACATTTCTCACAGCTGCCACTTGAAAAATTTCATGAATCAGAACAGCTCCAGCTCCCGCACATGGAAAGCAGTTTCTTCTCCTTCTTGATGTTCTGGGTTTTTTCCAACCTCAGCACCTGAGTTGTGAATAATGAATGTCTGTCTGCCTGAAATATTTACCCTCCACCCGCCCACCTGCCCTTCTTCAAACAGTTGTTTTCTTGAAGAAGTTTCTCCACACAGCTGTGGGTCTCAAACACCAACCTGCCAACTCCACCCCCCTACCCATTTGTTTTTCCATGCATGAAATCTCCCACCCCACGTTATCGGGCCTTACCAGCTCCATCCCTGCTTGCTTAATGGGGAATATTTGTCCATCAGTGCAGTGAGTTTGAGCAGAGACAGCTTCTGGAGATGGAGGATCTGGGAGGTGGACTGGATCTCCAGACCGGAGTTCAGGTAGGCACGGTTCTGCTGCCTGGACCGGCTCACCCTGTGGGACACAGCATGTATCTCAGACCAAAAAGGCACCAAAAAACACAAAACTGAACTGTTTTACTCAGCCTTGAGAAACATACTTTAGATTTTATTTTAAGTTTTAAGAAACCTTGCTGTTTTTATGAATACCTATATTAATCAAACAAAATTTAAATCAAGTAAACATTGATAATTATAGACATGAAGTTTGTCAAAAATATTTATTCTTCAAATTCATTTGGTTAAGTCAAATACTTATTTTCTTTTATTGTTGCTATATAAATTATGTTATGCTGGTCTTGACAGTTGGCAGTTACCATAGGAACCAATAACTGTTGGTTGCTATGGTGGTTCCTAATGAGCAGTTTGTTTGGGTTCATTTATTGTCTTTTATTTAATTCAAAGAGCCAGAAGCTGCACTGATGTTAACCACACACTTGATTTTCTCTTGTCATAATGAAAACAGAGAGCCTGAGTGTGAAGTCAATCAACTGGACTTGAGACGAACAAAGAAGGGAAAGAACCAGGACTGACGGTATGTTTGTACTGAAGATCATTTAACCTGCATTTAGCCACATACAATTTTGGCTTCGTTGCTGCATTGACTCATTAATTTAGATTCTTCAAATCTAAATTAATGAGATTTGAAGAATCTCATAAATTTTTCAATTGTTGAAGAATTAATTGAAAAATTAATGAAGCAAATAAGTTTGTCTGTGTACTCCAGTTAACGATTAATCGATTACTAAATGAGTTGACAATTATTTGAATAACAGATTAATTATGATTCTATAGATACTAAAGTGTCCTGGAAGTAATTTTTCAGTAAATCCAGATGGATTTTTTTCAGATTAAACTCACCTCCTCTTGGGTGGTGGTGATCCACTCATCTCCGACACATCAGTTACTTTCTCAGAGCACTCCTCTTCCTCTTCTTCTTCCTCCTCTGGATGCTGCACCTCCAGGTGGATGTGGCTAGGGGAGGCGGGGCAGGGGGATCTGTGGGCTGGTGAGTCATGTGAAGAAGAGGAGGAACCTCTCTGACAATCATCTTCTGAGATGTTTTCTGACCAGGAGATGACAAGCTGTTGGAGGTTGCTGATTCGCTCCAGAACGCCGTCAAGACCAGAGAAAACATCTTCACCTGCCAGCAGTGGACTCACCTGTGAGAAAAAGCAGGTTTGAATTATTTTCCATCAGTGAATATCCTGATAACCTCAGTGATATTTCATAACTGCTCTCTCCTCACATTGCTGCCACATTTTTATCAAGCATCCTTCCAAACGGCCTTTTTCATAATTCAGAAACCAATTTGAAGAGATTTATGAAAGTTGCCAGGAAAAAAAAGCTCCCAACTCCATAAGGAGTCAAATTTAGCTGAGTCAGTATCCATGATTAAATTACTGCAGTTAGTGTAGAGTTTCATTTAAAGGGTTTCTTTAAAATCGCAGCAGGAGAGCCAAAGGGTGGAGAAGTATCTTCCCGCTTCACTTCATTCGTTCCAGATCCAGATGGAGAGCGGATCTCATATTTCTCAGCTGCACAGAAAATTTATCCCAGATCTCCAACTGAGAGGA
This sequence comes from Poeciliopsis turneri, assembly GCA_922788865.1. Taxonomy (NCBI): domain Eukaryota; kingdom Metazoa; phylum Chordata; class Actinopteri; order Cyprinodontiformes; family Poeciliidae; genus Poeciliopsis; species Poeciliopsis turneri. The sequence continues at coordinate 1,607,364 of CAKLNU010000382.1, read as the reverse complement.
AGCTCAGCTTTTAAAGTTCATGACAAAGACCTAACAGAGTCCTTTGGGTAATTAGTTTGTTGGTATGCCATTATATGGTTCAAAAAGGTCAAATATCATGTGTTTGTACAAAAATAACTCACCTAAACTGAAAGTCCTCGTTATTAGAAATGGGAAAGGGTAAATAATCTAATAGTATTAGCATTTTTAAAAAAAATAATACTTCATTTTTTTCTAAGAAAATTACTCAAGTCTGTTGCTTCTTGTTGGAGTTGTTGCTCTGAATAAATTTTATTGTCAAAAGTAAGCTAGTTTAACATGACCATAACATGTTAAATATCAGCAACCTTACTGTAACTGCACAGCTTAGCTTTTGGTAGCAACACATCAGAATTGATTTGTACAGCTCAATCCAACGGCTGGGAATTCTTTCGAAAAATGGTTCTCCCTCATTTTAATTCAAGAGTGCTCAAGGTGGGGCCCCAGGGCCCAAAATTTCAAGTTTTAAATTAAAATCTACTTATGTGCACCCAATCCGCTTTTAAGTGCTGTATTAAAACTTGACCAAGCACTGCAAGTGTTATCAAAGAAGACTGACCTCTTACCTGTTTTTATTGCTGAGAACAGACATTGACTCCAAAAGGAAAAGCAAACTGGTTTCCATTCATGTAACAAGGAAAACATGCGAAAATCATCTGTAGGCTACTTGTTCTGTGCGTTCTCTGCCTCTGCACTCAAGAAAAGGCAGGGATAACCATAGCAACCAGAGTCTCGAGTTCTTTCATGACTCAGCAGATTTTTGGTTCTAATGGTGCATTCACACATCAGAAATTGAAAGACATGCTTTATTTTTGACGCATGGCAAAAATGCTTCAAGTTCAATGCATATGCACTTTGAATGCAGATGCTTGACATTTTGCTCTACTTAGCGTTTCGCACATCCGGTTTACATTCGAAGTCCATTCAAAGTCTATCGCATCTATCGCCGCGATAGATGCGAAATGCGCCTCCACATAGTCCTTGAATGTAAACTGGATGTGGGAAGCGCTCAAAACACCTTCAGACTATTCCATCATAGCTCACAAAATCCTTCAAAATGTCTCATAATTCTAAGTTAGCCACAATTATTTGTTGAATTTAAACTTTTTGAAACTCTGAGACCCACCTCTGACTCAATGATTCTCTCCGCATCACTTCCACTTCCACCACCTTCCCCCTCAGACAGCTGTGCGTCATGAGGCACGTTGTCATAGACACTGAGCCGGTGATCTAGTGCACCGGTACGTCCGGAGGACGTGGATGAAGACGCTGGACTTTGGTCTCCACCAACTAGAGAAGATGCGCCCCGTCTGCTCCCGTGCCGCGCCCTGTAGCCATGGAAACTGCCGGTCCGCCAGTTGACACAGTTGCTGTCGATGATTGGGGAGAGGATATGTTTGTGGGCGAGGGAGGTGGGGAAGGTCCCTGGTTTGTGTCCATGGGGGACCTGGAAGATCATTCTGTCATGGCTGCTGTTATTGTTGTTGACCTGGTTTTTGAAGACCTGAGAGGGTGCAAAAGAGAATTCAGAAGGTTGTGAATCAAATGAATCTCCTGGTGCCATGTTTAATTCTTAACAGAAAATTGTGGTTGTTTTAAAGAATTGTGACGGGCTGGTTTTAGATGTAAAATTCCTTTGACATACAGTTCAGACACACAGCAGTTCCCACGAGTCTGAACCAGGAGGAATCTGCGCCACTAAACCGGCCTTTTGAGAGGCATAAGGCAAAGCATAGATTAACCAACGAAAAGACAGTATACTGACACGCTTGATCAATCTGAAACTCATGGACGCATACAATCAGTGTTTCAACAGATTTGTGCCAGACCTACAAACTCTCCACGTGAGTAAAGTTCTGGCAGAGGCTACAGGTAGTTTTAGCTTGCAGATAAAACTTTTTTTAGCTAAGCTAATTTTGCTAGATGAGCAGTAAATACTACAGTAAATACCACTGATATTTATCCTACAATTGCACAGAGGTAGAGGTAGAGTTAGAGTACTCAAAAGTTGAGTACTACAATGGTACGATTCCTTACATGGGGAAGTCTGTATGACATCCATCTTGTTGATATCCAGATGTCAACAAAGTTTCCAGAACTGTGACTCTCAAAGGCAATGCAAATAAATAAATAGTTTTTTATTATTAAATAAATAGCAGAAAACATCCTGTTGACTGTAGGTGGCCCTAGACGTTTTAATAAAGAAAATACACCCATAATGGATCTGACCTCGGTATCCGTCTGGTTCTGGTCACTTTGTATCCCAACTCCACTGTTGGAGCGTTTGCAATTGGCTCTGACCCGGATGATGGGGCTGGGCGTGCTAACGGTGCTGCTATTTTCTGATTGGCTGGTGCTGCTGCTCCCGCTGCTCATGGTGTGAGAAGATGAGGGTGATGAAGATGAGTGGCTGCTGGGCTGGACCTGCAGACTGGAGACAGAGAGGAAGGACAAGTCTTTCAGCAACAGTTCTGACTCCAGTTCAGGTTGCCTTCAGAAATCATTGTCTCACTTGGACGTGCGAAGCTGCCTGTACATCCTCTCTCTGTGTCGGACCAGAACTGGCCCACTGACGTCACAGCGGGTCCCTGCTGCCCCCCTCAGCCTCAGCTTCTCCATCTTCCTCAGCAGAGTGGTGCACTTCTTCCTTGGTGGTTTTTCTCTGAAGCATACCTCTGCTTCTAGACTTATAGTAGACAACCCTCCATTGGGGGATGGAGGGCCGCTGTAGAACATGTCCAGCGACTGCGTTCTGTTGGCAGAGGAACAGCGGGAGGAACTCTGGCTCGTTGAGACCAGTTCCCCGTGAGCATCGTGGCGCTCGCTGTCTGTGCTGCTGGAGCTGTTGACAGAGCAGACGTCCTGATGGTCATCGGGCATCTCCTTGGAGGAGTTGATGCGCTGCCACTGGTGGGTTCTCTTATCGTAGGTCCAGTTCTGGCTGATGGCGCAATAGTCCTCCTCTTCCCAGTCTTCTCCCTATAGAGAGACAGACGGTTCATTCTTTGCATCCAAAACACATTTTAGCTGCTTTCTTCCTCTAAGTTTCAGTTTTGCTTCCAACACTCACCCTGTGTTTGGATCTCCAAAGTTCCAGCTTGATTTCCATGCACTTATTTAAGGTCATCAGCCGCCTGCAAGCAACAGAAGAATAATAGCCTACTGGATGAGCTGCACAAAGTATTCAGTCCGTAGTTGTTGCCAACGACAGACTGGAGTTTGATCAAATTAGAATAAAAATGACTGGTATGAATACACTCTTAAACTGTCAGACCAATAAAAACAGGAGTTCTTATAAAATCAATGGATGATTTTTTTACCTGCATAGTGAATCGAGAGAATCTTTATCCAGGAAGCTGTGATCCTCTCTCGCAGCCTCAGTATCAATGGGGAATCTGCAGTCTGACATACAAACAACAACAAAAGTTCATCTGAGTGGAAAACTGAATATCACCCTCACGTTAAGGCACCGGTCCAGATTTACCTTTAAATAACTGAACATACTGAGGGAAGCCAGCAGCTCGCAGCCAATCACAGGCCTCCTTGGCTTCAATCTCTGCAAACACAAAGCAAATAGTTTCATTAGAGGCTAAACTAAATATTTGCTCTCAGTCAGTCCGCTGGAGGGGATGTTTGTTGTTGGAATTTAGAACGGAGACAAAGTAAATTAATATTTATCTACACCTTAAAAGAATACACTGTGATACCTGCTGAGAGGTAAAACAGAGTCTCCTCTTTACCTTATTATGACTATGTGGTTATTAGGGCTGCAAAGTTTATTTTAATAAATGGCTTAGTCTATCAATTTTTAGGATGATTAATTAGCTATTTGGGAAAAAACTGGCAAAGTGTAGATTTTTCACTTAACCGATAAGCCTTTTTTAGACAATATTATAAATAAAAGGAATAATTAAATTAGCTTTTTAAATTAGAAAAATAAAGATTTTGTTGCCTAAAATGTAATAACATAGCAATCCTTTATGAATCATTGATCATTTGTAGATTACTTGAGTAATTTGTGCACTAACCAATTAATAATTAAAAAGCAAAAGGTGGGTAATAGATTTTATTTATTGCAGAATTTGAATCATGTGAAGCTAAAACTTTACTATTTATTATTCTAATGACTGTGAGTTTAGTAAATTAACTGTTTGAATATTTCACTTTTTCATTAATGTTCATGTCAGTTTTAGTTAAAACCTGAAAATCAGTCTTTCTTCTTGTTCATAAAACTACATTTAATATGAAATAATAAAATCTTTTTTATTATTTTGTGAACACATCGTAAATACATTGACTCAAAGTTAGCTGTTTCCTGAATGAACAGAACAACCAAAACTAATTCTAGTTTTTTTCTTCACACAAAACAATCATCTTCTGATGACGACAGAGGATAAAAAGGTCGACACCTGAAAAACAGAAAAGTTTAAACAGAAAAGACATTCCCTGTTAGCTTTAAGCACTCAGAAAGTTTTTTCCAGGTCTTTTAACCTATTTGTTGCTCTCCCTGAAATATTAAACCTGCTGTTCAAAGAGAGGAAAAAGCCGAGGGCAGTTCTTGTTTTTCATATTCAGACAGCATAAAATGTAACAGATATTAGTCCTTAGCAGAAAAAACCAGCATTTTCTGTTACTGAAGAGTTCCTCAAACTCTTGAGTTTGGTTGGGCAATATGACTTAAAGATAAAATCTCAGATTTTTCGAATATCAGATCCCTTTTTAATATTTTATTTTATTATTATTATTATTTAATCAAGTTATTATTATTATTTAATCAAGTTATCTTTTGAGATGTTTTACATACAACCTTTATATACCTGAGAACAAAACATTAATTTAACAAAAAAAAAAAACAAACAATTTTGTTAACACTAATATATAAAATATAATTATTATTTCAATTACACAGATCAAAAGTCAATTGAGCCATTAGGAAGAGTAAATATTTATTACATTGAAACAATATCCAAACAAATCAGCAAGTCAGCATAAGGTTAAACAAAACATAGCATTGTCACAAACCTCTGAATTTGAAAAATTTACAACATGTCTAAAAAAAATGTCTCACTTTTGGCATTTAGCAAATAGACATAAATTTGGTCATTCTAACTACTCTAAAGCTAGAGAAGTTTGGTCTGATTTAAAAGTCAGTGAGAAAAACACATTTTTGTCTTTTAATTATCTTTAAGTATCTGGTTTAAACTGTAAATTATATGTTCCAAATTTATACTTTTCATCAAACATTACTTTGCACTGTATTACAAAGCTGTGCTGTTTTAATATCAAGCAAGGACTTTGGAAGTGATTGATTTCTGTGCAAACTGTACAAAATCTGTGAGATGATCTTCTATTTACGTCCACATTTTCTAGGTTAGCAAATCAAACTTTTGAACACTTTGTCCCAAGTCTGTTTATCCCTGAAGATTTAAAAGACTTATAATTATACTATTAAAATTTTAATTAAATCAGCCCATTTAATAACCGTGTGTTGGCTAACCAGGTCTTAGCCACAACATCAGAGCAGCCAGATGAATCTCCCGTGATTTATTAGAATTTAAGCCCATAGAAAGAAACAACTTTGAATAATAAAACAGGTCTCTGTAGGTAGAAACTCATTTCACTGAAATAATTAACAAACAATGGATTAAAAAAGGACACAAATATTTTCTGAGAACCAAGCAGGCAATGTGGAGCAAGTTTCTGGATGTAGGAATAATCCTAATCCATGTCTGACCCAATTAGTGATGAACACAACATTCAAGACCGTCAGAAAGAACAATAGCCATTTCTCCTCAATTTGGTGAAAAATCTTAACACTCTCTCTGCTCCACGTTTAGCGATGATATCTACCAAGCCTCTTCAACAACTTTGTCTCTGAGGAAGTTGTGATTCAGTCCCTCTGGATCCCAGATAAGAGATATGGCCGCCCGATAAGGACGGCTCCGCCCGGCCACAGCAGGAAGCTGAATGCCATGTGTGTGGAAACAGACAGAAATGGCGGGCAGTGGGGTTACGTGTGCAATTGGGCGTTTGTGTCTGGGTGTTTATGCAGCTCACACTGCAAAAATACAAACTCCTGCAAAGTATTTTTGAGTACACTTTAGTACACTTTCAGCAAGATGTAGGAGTGTGTTTTAAGTAAATAATTTCTCAATATTATTAGTGCAGTAATCTGCCAATTTCACTAACAAGACATTTTTTCCATTTCATAAGACAAATAATCTGCCAATTGAACTAGTGTTTTTTAAAAAAAATCAATATTAAGGAATTATTAAAGGTAAAGGTAATTTTATAGCACATTTTCAGCAACAAGGCAATACAAAGTGCTTAACTTAAAACAGGCTCCTATATCTTGCTGAAATTAGTCTAGTCTCATTTCAAGAGCATTAAAATATTTGCACATGCAACTAAAATAAAAAACCTGGTAATATTTGTGTTTTTGCAGTGCAGCCTCTCTGAGACTAAACAAAGATAGTTAAAGAAGCAGCTTGTAAATAAAAGAAAATGACAAGTTGATCAATATGACTCATAATATCATGGCCACACTGTTAGAGGAAAAAGATGTGTCGTGTTTGAGTAAGAAATCCTTATTTTTAATGATTGACCTCAATTAATGCACTTTATTTTAGGAGAACCAAGTTTATCTGAATCTATATAAAATCTAAAATGTAGTCAACAACATTTCTACAACTTAAAATGTTCTTTTCTTAAACAGAGACATGAATGTACTGAATTACAAATTTATTTGATACTGCCTCTCCACCACAACACTATTAAATGCACCACTAGCTTCACAAGCTCGGTCAAATATATATATTAAAAAAACACAACTTTTATTTGGCAAAAAAGTAGATTTACTACCTTGATCAAACATGTATCAATAAACAGCAATACGCCTTTCATATGGTTCATAAAATGCAATTAGGAACCCTAAAGATAATGTAAAATAAACTATGACAACGGTCAGAGCACAAAGCATAGAAATAGACTGAACAGATCTGCCCCCCTGGATTTGATCAGTCACAGACACCCAATCTAGAATGTTTTTTGATATTCAGACAGATAAAGATATTAATATCGGATAAGTGCATCTCTATATTAAATTTAAAGTCTGAAAAAGAATTAAAGTTTATAAATTGTAAAACTACATTGAATGTATTTAGACCTGTTTCCATTTTCTCTCTTCCTGCTTTTATTTTGCACCTGCAAACAAACCATTTTGTATCCGCATACAAAATGGTTGGTACTTGAAAAAAGTACTCGATTTTATAGGAATGCTAACAGATTGATATTTTTGTAATAATATCCATAGTAATAGCTAATAAAAGATAGAATTGAACATTTAAAATGTAAACATCTGATCATGTGTTCAATTTAAAACACTCAAACACAATCTTATACTGTAGCATCACAGTCATCAAAAATATTCCACACAAGGTGTAAATAATAAGGTAAAGAAAATATTTTCTGTCTTGCAGTCTCTGTAGTGCTTAGCTTTTAATGATGTTTTGCTGTTAGGGAAAAAATGAATAAATCCGGCACAACAGTCTGAGGTGTCTGACCATGTCTGATGAACATGGTCAGACACCTGACCATGTCAGAACATGTCCTAAACTGGACATGTTCTGAGCTCCATAAGCCCAATCCCAGAGATATTTCGTTCCTGAAGCACCAAACAAGGTTTTCCTCCTCCTTTTAAATGGTTTCTATGAATGTGCTATTTTAGTCCAGTCAGTCTGGAACTGAAGTTGTTATAATGAGTCACGACAGATGAAAGGGTGAGGTACCGAACTCCGTCAGTCACCAAGACCAGGATAAATATAAAAATCATCCACTGGTTACAGATAAAACTGTAAGTTTTCTTACAAGCTTAAGTTGATCTTAGATAACTGAGAATAGTTCAGAAAGGATGTTGTGTTCATTACACAGGGAAAACAAACAAGGATTTTAAAAAATCCCCGTCTGGGTCAACTTTTACGGAAGGTTAATGAAATCTTCTTTGAAAGAAAAGAGGAGATACAGGAGGTTATGCAAAATATTGACTGTTATTTAAATGATGTGCCAAATGATGGCATCCCTCGCTTAATTAATTACCTCAGAGTGAAACAATTAAACTCTAACCTAAAGAAAAGCATGACTACAAAAGACTGAAAACCTATGAACACCAGCTCAGACATTCTTCATTGTAAACTTCAACCTCAATAAATAAAGCTGGAGTTTGGGAAAAGTCACAGAAAATCACAGCAAAAATGTTTTCTGTTCATCATTCCATTCAAAACCTATGAACTTGATCACATCAAGGCTTTATTAGCTGTATTTAAGTCATTAAAACAATGGGAACGCAAGGTTACCACTCATTTCTACAAAGGAACCAACAAAGTAACTATTTCAAAATACTTCAAGATGACAATTCAACCAAATCTGAATACACTTCTAAATATTTGTTAAACTTTTGCTTTCGTATTTTCTGTTGAAAAGTTTTGATACATCAATACATGCATGACATCCCGAAACATTAATAAAACAGACGTTATGGATTAAAGAAATTTGTCTTAAAAACAGAGAAGGGATTGCCGCCACTGCTAGTGGTTTCCCCATATTTGATGTACAGTTGTGTCTCAATTACTGCTCTGTGTCTGTTGTTTTTTCAGCAATTGGCATGTTTTAGAGCATAGGTGTCAAACTCTGGCCCGCGGGCCAAATTTGGCCCGCAGTGCAATTATATTTGGCCCACGAGGCTATACCAAATGACTACGCGAGCTGGCCCACCGATATGATACAGCTCATTCATTAATCGCTAATACTACAAATCCCATAATGCCTTGCAGTTGTTTTGGCGCGTCAATCAGGACGGGTCTCAGAAACGCCCTCTCCTCTGTGACAGTAGTTATAGCAATCTCAAGTTACAACTGTGCGACAGACTGGCAACCTGTCCAGGGTGTACCCCACCTCTCGCCCAGAACGCAGCTGGAGATAGGCACCAGCAACTCCCGACCCCGTTAGGGAGAAGGGTGACAGAAAATGGATGGATGGATGGAAGTTACAACTGTCACTGTAGAACCGAAAAGGAAGGAAGACAACAGGAGCTTTCTGGAAAGGTGGGAGACAGAATATCTGTTTACATATGTAAAAGACACATATGTAAACAGATATTCTCATATTAAAAGGTTCATTTGTTCAATGCTGGCCCGCGACTTTGTTCAAGTTTTACATTTTGGCCCACTGTGTATTTGAGTTTTAGAGTTTGCATAATTTAGTTAACGATTATTGAATCACTAAATTAGTTGATTATTATTTGAATGATTGATTAATTGTTTCAGGCCTAGTTTGATTTTGTTTCATTTCAGAACCCACACACGTTCTTCTCGCCTCTCCCTCAGCTGGCAGGTTTCGCCAGATTAGCTCATAGTCATTCCTGAACACTGTTACCCTCTGTTGCTAACAACACTGTCAATACTGAACCTCTGCAACAGCAGAAGAACAACTTTCCTTAGTTTGGACAAACATACTCCAGTTACTGAGAAACTATTTGGAGGGATAGCAGCGGCTTTTTATAGAAACATATCAGAGAAGCTAGAAAGCAGCTAGTGAAGTCAAAGCAAAGCTAAAGTATAGCAAGATTAAATTTTCTCTATTTAATTGTTAATAATTTGAACTGTTTTCAGTTTTCAGTTCTTTAATGATTGTTTCTCTCTCCTGGTGATCTTTAAAGCTGTGTGTGTGTTTGGTGTAATATCTGGCTCACCTGAATGAACAAACTTCTGCCTCCACAATTATTGCAACCAAGTCTAAAAATCTTACATTTCCCTTTGATAAGGGCAGTCAATGCTCAATCTTCAAAAATCAATCCTTCATTTGACTAAAATTAGCCATTTCTATACGAAGAAGCTGGAAAACCCTGAGAGAGTTTGGTCATTATTATTATTTCAAGTGTACTTGAAATAATAAGTACACAACAATAAGTACACTCTGGTGCAAAAATATTTGCACCAGAAACTAAGAAATACTTTTGGTGATTTGGTATTTTTGCAATGATTAGGCAAAACTGAACCTTTGTGATGCTGCCACCCCCCAGACATCACAGTCAGGATGGTACAAACCAGTTGATTATTATGGCCAAACTCTTCCTCTGTAGTTTCGTCAAACCACAGGACAAAATGAAGACTTTTGTTGGTGTGCATTTGTAAACCACAATCTGACTTTTCGTGTTTCTTTTGGAGTTGTGGGTTCTTTATTACTGAGCGGCCTTTGAGCCCAAGTCAGTACTGGAGACATTTCACTGTGGAAAGTAACTCCGTTTTACCAGATTCAGCCAGAATTTAGTCAGCAATGCCTCCTGTTAGGACATCACTGCTGTGCATCATATGGAAGAAAAACAGGCCCACAGCAACATTGGTCCTCCACCATACTAAGTGTGTGTTTCCGTCTTGAAATTGGACCTTTCCTAACTCGTGTTTTTACAATAAGGACATAAAGATTACAACACTAGTGTCTCTGGATGTGATACAAACCAGGACTTGAAACATTTTTAAATTTTGTATATAGCATTTTTTATTATGTAAGCAATAAAAAACTAAACTATGCAGAAAATGGAGCGGTATACATTTTCCAAGCTATTGTATGCTAATGATTTGTCATTTACACAAGTGACTATTCTGTCCTTATTGGACCTCAGTCTTTCTCTCTAATTAGTTTCATTTTTTCTTTGAGTAGCAGAAAATTGCAAAGTTTAGCTTCTGCTAAACTGGATAACCAATTAATATTTGTTTTCCTTTGGCGGTGATAAAACCTGAAACATCTTCATCGTGACAAAACATTTTATGGTTTGCAGGGTATAAGCCAGGATTTATTATTTTGTGTTTTCCTCTCAGATACTGGTAATAACTACTTTCTTTCGACCATCTGTTATGCTGATAATGAACCAAAAACTTCAATTCTTCATCTTGGTGTTTAATGAACTGCATGCGTTTTTTAAAGAATTGCCTGTTGCTCATTAACTATTAAGTTGAAAAAAATAAAAATGTCCTCTGTTGGTCTGACAATGCTTTAAAATGAATTATGATTAATTTAACTTTGAAGATGACTTGCTGGACCTTGTTTTAGAAAACTTTATAAATTCACTCGGTAATTTTTATTTTTACTGTAAATAGGAAAATCTTTTACTGTTATAAATCTCTTTCATCCAGTATTTATTGTTCATGACTGATTTAAAGGTGACCTATGATACTTTCTTGCACAGGTTAGGATAGGCTATACAAAACATATTTATGACATTTTCCGCACAAAATCATTCCTGGAAAAGGAATGACTTTCAGCCTGGTCAGTTTTGTCTTCTAGAGCTCCTTTCAGAGTGAACTGTTTTACCATGCTCCCCAACTTTCACGTTACAGCCACACATGACAACAACTTCAACCAGATGTGTAATTATACAACTGTATTTCTTTGAAAAGCAAAAGTGAAGTTTAATGCAAAACTAACAGTGATGCAGTAAGTGGTTTCTGGATAGAAAGCCAACAAGAAAATACTTGTCTTTTCGAGCAGCCATTGTACAGCGCATACAGTGGTAAAGGCAGCAATGCTGGAGTTCAGCTCATACAGATTCATACATTCATTCATAGTGCCAAAGGTTTTAGAGCATCCTGAGTTCACAAGGACTATAAACCGACACTTTTCTGCCATTTGTCGCTTCCCATATGTCGAGCCCGTTCTAAGGAAACAAGAGCGGAGGAGTAACTCAATGACTTTTAGTTATCCAGTTTCTTTGGTAGAAAGAAATAGACAAAAACAAATAAGCATGCAACTAGAAATGATTTTGAAAAACTTATTTTAATTTATCATGCGACTAAATTATTTATTATTTATCACGGCAGTTATAACTGAGATTCGTGATTCCTGCAAACACTGAAGGTAAACTTCCACAACATTGGCCATCATAATAAACATTCCATGTTAAAATCCCAGTTTGCTCCAGTAGCTGCGTTTCCAATGATCATATAATTGTGATATTTGACATTTTAAAAATAAATTTGCTTAATGGAAACACAGCAAAACCGCCAAATAAACCATGAGTCACAAGGTCAACAACTGGATGTTGCCACTAACTGCGAAGAAGATGATGACAACAGGAAGTAGTTGGAGATTCATGGCGCGTCATGTTCTTTAATGACTTATGTGGAACAACGTATTCACATTTGATTTTAATTGTGTTTCTTACTTAATGACACTTCAATTGCATAACTGTGTTTTTTTTGACTGGAATATAGACAAAGTTTTGCACACATTTGCAACAGAAGCGCAGCTAGTATTATTTCAAATATTTACAGCAACTCATGAAGCAAAAAGCTGACCTAAAGATTTCTCCAAAGAAAAAGATTCCAATCACTGGATTTTACACTTTCATGCATCCATTTTTTTCTTAATGTAGGAAAAAATGTTTTGTAAAAAGTTTTTTTTTTTATTTAATTTTTTTTAGGTGATCAATTGTAATTTTATCTAAATACAAAGTTGTTATTTGAAAAAAATACACCAGTAGTATTGTTCTTTAGGGGTTATCTGATGTGACTACTTTTTTTACTTGCAAGAGTCGTCTACAGTAGAAGGGACAGGGTCAGTTGGCATGCTTTTATGTCTGTCGGCCATATTGGATTTAACAAAAGTAATTTATTGCATTTGCAACTGATGGGCAGTAGTTGATAGTGTATTTTATGATGCATTAGTGTCCACTTCAGTGGTCTGTGTGCATTTATAACATAAAAATCCACAAGAAGCACAAGAAAATGGCTTTTAGATAACTGTCCACTCTGGTGACCACTATGCATGAAAGGGTTGAAATCATATGCAAATACAAAACAAAGCCTTCTTAAAATTAACATTTTAAAGAGACCCACACACATTCAGCCTGAATCCTACACTCTCACTGCACATGAAAAACATTTTAAAGCTTCAGCCTTCGTATTTCTAGGCCTACAACCTTCAAACAATCACGTTCCTCACATTCTTTTGATTTATGTGCTTCATGAATCAAAAGTCATGTTCTGCCACAAATGCCAATTCAAGAGTCTTAATTTCATCATAAGTTTTTAAATTTAAATCAGTCCTTTAAAGCTCAATCAGCTACTCACAGCCAATGGTCTCCTTAATGAGGACCGTCAAGCAGTAATTAATTTTTAATTGCCATCAATGAAACAACATGATGAAGGATTTTATGTCCTTGCATCATTCACATACTCACTTTTGATCAACATTGTCTTTTCTGAAGGAAATTCAACAGGTTTCCATGTCCAGTACGAACAAAAATTTCTGAAGTATTTAATGTCTTCGGATTTAAGACATTAAATCTGAATGGGGAAATAAATCCAGAGATATCCGAGACGGTAAATTCCAGTTACGCCGCTCATGTTGGGCATCATGTTAATGAAATCATTGTTGAAAATTTTCCCCTTTTCCCTACCACTCCCCTTCCTCTGGCCTGGACTGGGCCATCTGAGCCTTGGGAGAGGGTTGGGAGGGGGAACTTCCTAAAAATAACCAAATAGAGTGGACATGTGAGAGGTTGCCTGATGAGACTGGGAATACTTTCAAACTGAGACATGGAGAAAATGTGACTGCTAGGAAGGGTGAATTTGGGAGATAACATCTGTGAAATGTTGTTGACTCTAAGCAATTAAGAATCCCAGAGTGACCAGGACTTAGTACAGGAATGGCCTCTGGTTGGGCAGAAGTTGGACGTTTTTATGTTGCCTCTCACTCACTCACTCACTCACTCACTCACTCACTCACTCACTCACTCACTCACTCACTCACTCACTCACTCACTCACTCACTCACTCACTCACTCACTCACTCACTCACTCACTCACTCACTCACTCACCCTCTGATTACTTCGCAACATTCTGTTGAGAAACAAGCAGTTCCAAGTTCCCCTCAACTTTGGTTACCAAGCAACCAACTGTTAAGTAACTTGTGCAGCAGCAATTTAAGGTTTCACCACAAAGTCTCATAACTGTTTAAAAAGTAAAACTCGACGCCGTGGAGTGAAAAGTGTGGATAAAATTGTTTTGTAGTACTTCAGATATTTGAAACAAAAACTAATCAAATAATTATCAATACTGCATTCACAATTAGCAATGTCAACTGATATGAAGTAATATCTTGATACGTTTTTCAGCCTAAACACACAGATGTCTGAGTCAACATCAATTTGATAAAACTCAGAAAATCAATCTGAGTTGACTTAAAACGTTTCTTTTTTCTAAACACACATACATGTAATGAATTATAGATTTATTTGATAACTCGGTACCAGAAAGGCACACTTAAGTACAGCAATAGCTTCACAAGCTTTGTTAAACATGTAAAAACAACACATCTTTAATTTGTATGGTCAGTGAGTGTGATTAGAAACATAATGGCCATTGTACAATAAATAATAAAGAAACCGAAACAGACAAAAACCTAGGTTGACTACATTGATAAACATTTAAAAATAAACTGCAACAAAGTTTCTTTAAAATGGTTCAGAAAGTAGAACTCCATCCATCCATCCATTTTCCGTCACCCTTCTCCCTAACGGGGTCGGGAGTTGCTGGTTCCTCTCCAGCTGCGTTCCGGGCGAGAGGCGGGGTACACCCTGGACAGGTCGTCAGTCTGTCGCAGGGCAACACAGAGAGACAAACAGGACAAACAACCACGCACACACACACACACACACCTAGGGAGAATTTGGGAAGGCCAATTAACCTGACAGTCATGTTTTTGGACTGTGGGAGGAAGCCGGAGAACCCGGAGAGAACCCACGCATGCACAGTGAGAACATGCAAACTCCGTGCAGAAAGACCCCGGGTCGGGAATCGAACCCAGGACCTTCTTGCTGCAAGGCAACAGCGCTACCCACTGCGCCACTGTGCAGCCCCGAAAGTAGAACTAGGAATGATAAATAAAATGTAAAATAAATAAAGCATGATGTCACTTAGAGTGCAAAACATAGAATTAGCCTGAGCAGATCTGCCCCTACATATCAGGCATATTGTTGCAATACCCAATCTAAAAAATTTTATCAATGTCAGGATTGATAAAACCAATATTAGTATCGGATTGCTGCATCTTTACTATCAAGTTAAGTTTTCAAAGTTTTTTAGCAACACACTATGGAGATAAAAACAAAACAAATTAAATGGAAATGATCAAACTCATTTTAATTTATCATGCGACTGATTGACTTATTGTTGATGATTAATGTCTGGTGACTGTATTTTATATTCTACAACACGGACCAGGTAAAGGTTTTGAAAAGTCTCTGACACACACTACACACTGCAAGAGACTGGTTCTTGCAGTAAGAAAAATATATCCAATTTTGAGTTAGTTAGCATATAAAATACAAGCCAATATTTATTTCAATCACACAGATCAATAACTTATTATGCTATTAGGAATAATAAAGATTCACTACATGTAAAACAATTTAAACAATTCGTGTTAAGATAAATTGTCTTCATTCCCAAATTGAATGAATAAACAATATAAAAAAAAAGTTGTAAAAAAAAATTGTCTTTTCATTTTTTTTTTTACCAAAAACGTTCCGTTTACGTTTTCTGGCATTTAGCAAACAGAAATTGCTTTTGTAATTCTAACTGATACAAAGTCCTGATTTCACTTCAGACAGAAAAAAAATCTCTTTTTATTAGGTGTGTAAAAATATGTGATTTTAACTATAAATAGTTTCCAAATTTAGGCTTTAAACTAAATGTTGTTTTGCATTTTATTACTAAACTGTGCAGTTTGAATATCAAGGACTTTCAAGCACTATACAAACCTTGAAGACACCCAATATTAAATCAAGCATGTTCAAAGATTTTTAAACATCGGCGCAAAAGCTTCAAGAGTTCAATGGAACGTAAGAATGTTGAACAGACAAAATAATTGGACTTTCTGCATCTGAACGGGAGGGATGAGGGCTTCCCATTTCTTAATACAGTAGTAATCCTCAAGGTTTCACCTCAACTTGGACCGAGGAACACTTTCACTAGTAATGGTCTTTCATCTGACTCGTAGGTGTCTGATTATGGGATTTTAAATGGGCATACCTCCCTCTGCGAGGAGCGGAGAGCGGTCCGTGGGATGCACCACATTAACTCACAAGTGGAGGAGCAATAAGAGGGAGTATATAAACAATTAATGGACTTCTCTCAGTCTGCAGCATCATGGGGAGAGGGAGAGCAACAGAAAAAGAGGCTAAAACTTTCCATCTCCTCCCTGATGGGAGCTCAGAAATCTCACAAAGTTGGCTCTTTTACAAAATAATATGTTTAAGGAGTCGTATTTCATAAAAAAAATATTCAAACTTGAACAGCAGGGTGTCTCTGAATAAGTTTATTCATATGTTCACTCTCAGATTTTACATTTATAATTCATAAAAACATCTGGGATCTTTGACAGAACCAGTAGTTCAGAGAAACAGTGTGTACGTTTATCTGAGATAAAGGTTTTTATGAAACATAAAATCTTTCGCAAACATTGGGATCACAAAGTAGTGCTTAAGTGTGATACAGTTTTAAAAAATCAAATATTAAACTGTGTCCACCTGAGTGTAAATTTAACTCTCAAGGCATCCAAGGTTTGGCAGGAAATAAAATTAAACAAACAGCATTGTGAAAACCAAAAGAAACAGCAGAAGGTCAAGGAGGAAGTTCTGGAGAACATGAGACCAGATATTTGGTTCACAAATGACATCCTTAGCTTTGAACATCTCACAGAGAATCCATGTGAGGACAGTTGGACAGGTGCAAACTGGCAGACTTGGGAAAGAGCTGGTTGGTCAGATTTGTACCATCTGACTCATGGGTTATATTTAAGTGACTTACTATGGAAAATTAACCTTTTGTATGCTTCTATGCAGTTCTCAATTGTTCCTAAAACTTGCTGCATTTTTATTGGTTGTGCAGCAGGTTCTACTTCTGCTTTTCAAAAATGTATGGCTGTATAACTGTTTTCACAAGTGAGTTTGAAGTTGAGCTGGGCATGGCCAGCAGCTTATTTGGATTCAAAGCAACAAGAGGCCCTAAATCAGCTCGATCTGAAAGAAGCAGATTTAGGGAAAGAATCAGGTTCTGGACTTTAAGAAATCCTGTGGGGCTCAAGCCCAGTTTAGTAAAATAATAAACCAGAGGTCTGGATTGGATATCTCTTTTTTTCTAAACATGTTGCCAAGAACTATTGGTCAAAGACAATAGTTAAAAATAAGGACCAGTGTTGCATTCCAGAGGCTGACCTGTTGTTCTGCCAGCACAAAGGCTCTTCTGTCTCTCTCGGAGTGTTACAGAAAAGTGCATTTCCTCTTCCCAAGCCACAGCCTGTCGGGCAGCAGCGGAGGAAGAGTCCAACAATACTCCCAGCGGATGGGAGTTGGTGTATGTGTATATGTGTGTGTGTTGTGGTGTTTGTCGGCAAAGTAACTTCAACAGGAGAGGATTTGTTTACACTCAAAGCTTCGGGCTGCTGCACGTTCACAGCTGCCTGTATGTATGCTGCCTGTGTGTTTGGGCTCCAAGTTGGCGTGCGTGAACGTGTCAGAGTGTGTGTGTGTGTGTGTGTGTGTGTGTGTGTCATCTGAATCAAGCTTCAGAGGCTCTGGTCCTGGTATTTCTCATGTAGTGTAACCTGGTTGAATTTATCTTCTGTTATAATTACTCAAAATGTCATTCTTTGGTTATTTGTATGGGTTCCTACCTGACTGAAAATCAGTCAAATAGGAACTGTGTTTTAACTGTGTTACTTTAAGAATGGAAGACTCTCCCTTTTTGTTTCTTCTTCTGTGGTATTGTCTTTAAAATGTTTGCGTCCCTTACACCCTCCCCTTTTGTCATGTTGTCCTGTGGGAGAGGTGTGTACTATTTATTTTGTATCTAAATACATCCAGTTTATTTATAGATTTATTAAGTTAATTTCTGTTATGTACTTTTGTTTATGTAGGACTTGGAGCGGGCAGCCTGTAACACGGTTCTTTTCTATCTGTTATTCTTGTCAGGTATGTTGTATGGAAAGGTTTATTTTGCATATTTAACATGTTGTGAGATATGGTCCGCCCCTTTTGTCATGTTGTCCTGTGGGAGAGGGCTTGGAGCAGGCAGCCTGTAACACAGTTATTTTCTATCTGTTATTCTTGTCAGAATAAATCAAGGGAACACCCTTTTAAAGGCGTACCACGGCCTGATCATTTAAAACCAGCACAACGCAGATCGGATCCAGTTACAGTAGCAGGAAAGGAAACACTCCTAAGCTGTGCTTCTCTGAATGCTAAATCTAAAAGACCTGATACTGAATTTAAAATGTTTTTTAATGACTTGAAAAATTAATATAGAGTTGATTTACTGAAGATAAAACAAATAAAGAACCAAGTTTATTCATTCATGTTTCATAAGTGAAGGAGAACTAGAACCACAGAACCAGGGGTCACAGGTCAGAGCAAAGGGTCAAACAGTGTTCACTTGGACTACAGTTGTAATCAGATATTTGTTCCTGTCAGCAAATAATAAAAACACTCAAAAGCTAATTTAATTCACTGAGTCATTTAAACACATTTAGAGGTTCGTCACACAAAGTGACGGATTTCCAACGTTTATCACAGCAAGTGAAACTCTAAAAATGATGCTAGATTCAATTTGTCTGAAAATATATTTAAAAATATTGTTGAAAGCCATATTGAGTTATGACCAAATTCTCTTTTTTTCTAAACATGTTGCCAAGAAGAAGCCCAACAAATTTACTTTCACAAGTGGAGCGTTGCTGCTTTCACTATAATGCTCCTGTTGAAAAATAGAAAATAAACTATTAGAAGCACCTGGTGCTTCCTTCTATGGAGATGCTGACTTATGGTGTTTTTCACATAGTCCAATGGACTCTGTTCTATTGGAGACCAAAACTGCAACATACATTTTCTCCTGGTGCGGTTCACTTTCACACTGCAGTGTGTCAAACAGACCACACTCTTTGAAAAACCTGTTCAGCTTCTCACTGATGGTGGTGCTGCATCAAGAATAACTGAAGGAAACACAACAAAACTTCTGGAGAAGACACTGACCCCAACTTCTGTCTTCACAAAGTGTAACCAAAGTGGAGCAGCATCAGATTACAGTGGTTGTATGATTTCTCTTTTGTGGATCAGAATTTGATTTACGCCAGGGGTGTCCAAAGTAGGTCCTCGAGGGCTGACAATCTGCATGTTTTAGTTCTCTCCCTGGTTTAACGTACCTGGATCAAATAATGGCTCGTTAGAAAGCCTAAGAAGAACACTGACAAGCTGAAAAGGTTGTTACTACCACCAGGGAGAGAACTAAAACCTCCAGGATGCTGGCCCTCTAGGACTGACTTTGGGCACCTCTGATTAATGCATTCACTCTTTCCCGAATGAACCAGAGTGAATGCATCCTTGGACACACATGACTTGGTACCACCCCACGATGCCAAAGGCACCAAAAGTTGGTACAATGATTATGGTTGTACTGTGTTTGGTTGACCAGCAAACTGCCCTGACAAGAAGCTGTTAAGAATAAATAATTCTGTATTTTCCTTCTATTTCTGTTAGCTAGTTGCTAAGCTAAAGCTAAAAGAAATTACGTTAGGAAATGCCCTCAAAGCTCAGATTACAGGAAAGTAGGAGCGAGGTAACGCCCTCTTTGGGGCGTAACTTAGATAGAAGCTAAGAAAGCTGGGATGCCAGTTTCGTCTGTTACCTCCTGAAGGTGACAGATCATAATGGACCAGCTGTATTTTGGCATTAATAAATAGAAATCATGAATTCAACTCACTGACTCTTCTGTGGCCTCATACATCAAGAACTAAGCATGGAGAACAGATAATTCTCCACAAACCTCATGGAGGATCTATGGACTGTTGGCAAGAGGAAGATGAAAGAAGTATCGCTGAAGATGACCTGAAGGTCACTATCAAAGCAACGTTGGCTTCCTGATCATCTCAGCAGAACCACAGACCCACATTTCTATTAAAAGATATTTTAATTCAGCAAAATTAAAGGAAATAAACACTAATATCTTCAGCTTCCTTTATCTTCAGTCTCCACACTGATTTTAGTCTGAGGATAAGGCCAAACGCTGCAACCAAAGCCAACAGTCCCAGTTGGTGCTAACAGAACTTGGAGCCGAAACGGTGCTGAAAACCCGGTAATAGCCTCTTTCAGCAGGGTGCCAGGAGCTCGGCCGACCCATGGCACAGGCCCCGGCTTTTTATTCGCTGGCCAAAACAAAGCAACTCACAAAAAAACACTTTATTCGCAGCAGAATGTCAGTGAGTACAGTTCTGCTGCTCAGCTAGGATAAAATGGCTGGTAAACTGTGTCAGAACAAATGCCAGGATATCTAGCAGGATAGCTGTAATTGCTGTAGCAATTACAGCCAAAGTTTCAGTCATCTAGTCTTGCATATTTGCTGTCCAAGCCGATGCACAGCATTAACTTTTCCTCCTATAATCCCAGTTTCTCAAACAAACACATTCATACGTTCACATTTGCCCCGATCTCATACTTTCGTCTTCGACTTATCGGCTGGTAATTCATCAAAAAGGAACCACAGCTGACAATATGGTAATGTTTGGGTCTTAGCATGGAAATGGGGATGAACTCCAGGAGAAGATAACTACATGGGAAGAAGAAAGCAATCCATCAAATAAATCCCCAACCAGCCGTTTCTGCTTGTTATGTGAACAACAGCGGAGAAGGAGTGGAATATTGCAACAAACAGTTTCCTTCATTCAGTTAACTGGCTTCAAACTTTATATTAACCAATGTTTTTAGTTGTTCTTATTGTGTTTTTCTGTTAAGTCACGAGCTAACAGTTAACCTAATATAATAAATGGATGTCTTAAAATACAAAGCTTGGAAGCAGGTGCTAAACAATTAAAGTTTTTTTTTTTTTTAAGGCTTCAGCTAATGATTATTTTAGTAATCAATTATGCTAACAATTAAATTAGATGGAAGCCTTTTTATTCAATTTTAGAAGTACATTAAAAAATGCATTAAACAAAGCAAATTCTTTTTTAAATGTGAAAATAAACATTTAACTCTGGAAATACAACAGAATTTCTTTAGTGAATGCTTGATCATTTGTAGTACAGGATTTAATTGCAGCTAAAAAAATACTTTTAACAAAAGCATGTGAAAATCTCAGCTCTTTGTGCTCGACTTAGGGCTAATCTGTTGATTATTTATTTTTTCAATTATCTGATTAATAATTGCATTGTAAGAGATGCTTAAAGTGAAGCTATGCATATGAGGAGTTTGGGGTGAAATATGTTAGACAAAGGTTTTCTTTTACCTTGCAGACAAAATGTATACATTTTTTATTCAGTTTTGGCTTAATTACTGCTCTGGATGTGATGTTCTGGCAGGAAAATTGCCTTTATTTACAGTCTGCAAACTTTAGTTAATGATTAATTAATGAAATTAGTTGACAGTTGCTTCAATAATTGATTAATCACAGTTAATCGTTTCAGCCCTAGTGTTTTTGTTCCACAGAAATAATTTTATATCATTACAAAAATGTTAAAGTCAGACATTAAAGTAAGTTTAAAGTAAAAACATGCAGTTTTCGAATAGTGATTTTATTTAGTAATGGAAGAAAAATCAAGATGTTTGTGAAAATATATTTGTGTGCTTCCAGAAATAACTGAACCAGAAATGTGATTACTCACATTTCTGGTTCAGTTTTATTAGCCACAGCTGGCCCTAGTTAATGGACCCGTCTGACAACATGAAGTAAGCTAAAAGATACAAAAAAGCAAAATATCAGAAAATTTATTGTCCCATATTTCCAATGAAATTCATATTTTAATAAATTTAAGCAATGAAAGGCCTTCACTTTAGATGCAAAAACTTAAGAATGCACAGAGATCCTGACCTAATTATATGTTGACAGAAATACATTTAAAAATTGCTGGACAGCGGCCAGTTCATTAATGTAAAAGCATCTGCAACACAAATGGGAGTAAAAAAAACTTCAGTAGTGATTGAAAACCAAACAGTTTATCTTACTTATTTCATTCACTTTTAATGCATCATCTTCAATCACATATTATTTACATGTTAAAATTTTTACATCCCAGGTGCCCTATAAATAAACTCCATCTTGTTGCTCAATCAAGACTGGGTCCGTTACACGGTAAATGTATGCTACTGTTAAAGGATCAGACGTTCCTGTCAGGAAATCCCACCGCAACACACATCCAATCAGCTCCGTCCATCTATTTGACTTAAAATGGAACAATGTGCCCCTTAACAAACCTCTGGCTCCAGCACAAAGAGTTCCCTCCAAAACAGCTGAACTATATGGTCAAACCCAACCAGTGGTGATCAAATATTCAGTTAATAAAGGATATTAAAGCTTGTATAATTTTGAGACTATTTGGTTAATAGAAAACTCTCACCTTCAGTTATTTTAAAAATCATTGCAATTGTTGGTTGTATGACCATTCTACCCTACAAAAAATGGGGAAAAAAAAGAATAACCTAAAATGAATTTAAAATTTAAACCTAATATTAACTTAAATTAGCAGCTGCAAAAATATTTTATTGGGTAGAAGAGAAAGATCGAGCTCTTTGGATGTAAAACAAGTAGCGAGGGTGAAGCGTTAACTAAAGATTATTTTAGTAATCTAACATTCTATCAGTTATTGTCATGACCGATTGATTGATTAAATTGAATTATAATTAAATTTATTAATAAATAAATTCATTAATTAAGCTCTTGGTACCTAAAATCCAACAACATATTTTTCCTTTGGTGAATTTGAACTGGAAGCTAAAACTAAGCTTGTTGAGTTTTGGGTAAAATGTTTTGACAGACAAATGTTTTTGATATGAGTGTAGATCAGTACAGAGCAGGGGGAAGTTGTCAGACCATGTGTTCACACCACAGCAGGTGCTTCATTGATAACTTAAATGGAATAATTTTATTAGGTTGTTTATAACAAGTTACTGGGGCTGCAGTCTGTGCTTTTTGTCAATGTGGAGAAAAACATTTGTGTATTTATCTACTTAATGTGTGATGGAGCAATGTCTGTTCAGCTTGTTGATTATTAATAAAACAGAATACAAATTTAATTCAATTGAATATGTCATTCTAAATTTAAAAATTTAGAATGACAAAAATAGATTATGATGGGATTAACTTTGTTTTTTTATATCAGTCAAAATGATGAGACTTTATGAGCAACCTGTGACCTGGCCAGACAATATTACTGATGAGAAATTCAGTTGACCTCATTGCATAATTACTAGGAGCATTTTCATAATGACCTAATTTGGAAAAAAGTAGGAATTAAAAGCCAGTGCACTATATATACATATGTAAACACATTCTGGATTTGAGGGAAATCCAGAATGTGTTTCACATGGCAGCCTCATGTAGTGGCTGCCATGTGATTTTGCCATGTGATGTGATTTTGAAACTCATCTTAGTGTTATATCCAAACTCAAACTGCAGAAGGAGGATAAAGTCAATAATAAGCAAACCTTTATTAAGAAAATTTGACAAAATTCTATTTGTGGAGAAAGTCCATCCAGAGTCTAAAAGACTAAAGGAACCTTCTATTACTAGTTACTAGTAATAGACTGGAGTCTCATTACCTAAGAATGAGTTTGTGCAAAAAATAAGATAAACATGTTTTGTATATTACTAGTTACTAGTAACTAGTAACTAGTAACTAGTTACTACTAGTAACTAGTTACTACTAGTAACTAGTAATAGAAGGTTCCTTTAGCAACCTTCCTTTAGAAGGTTGCTAAAGGAACTAGTAGTTGCTAAAGGAACTAGTTGTTACTAGTTACTAGTAACTAGTAATAGAAGTAGTTCAGTCTCCTTACAGACCTACGTACAATTGTATAATTGTGCATCTGTTTGCAGGTATTTTCAGGGAGTGTAAATGTTAAGTTGGGGGCACAGCCAGCAGCACCTTATTTAGATTTAAAATGAAAAGAGGCCCTAAAGTGGCTCATTCTGAAAGGAGCTCAAAATAGGCAGATCTGAGCAGACTGGAATCTAATTACCTAAGAATGATTTTGTGCAAAAAATAAGATTAACTTTTTCTGTAGACCTTTCCTAACCTGTTTAAGGAACATTAAGAAGCATTGGTCACCTTTAACATTAACTTACTGGCATTAAGTCCAGTTATTCCCAGTTTATCCACAGACAGAAATCCCCCTCTCCTCCCTGCATGATCTCATGAGTGTCTGTGGGATTTCCTCTCTCTGTTCCCGTTCTGTCTCCTGTGAAAGTGTGTTGTGTTTGTGTGTCATACTGACACTCATTCTTCTGGAAGTTATTTTCTGAGCCGTCAAATTGACATTAAAAGCCTGGCTGCAAGAGCCGTTACCCCCTTCCCTTCTCCTGCATTTATGGAAACTCAATGTTTCTCCACTGCGATGTGATTAGTGAATGACATGAAATGTGAAGAGACACTGAAAAGAAAAAAAAAAAGAAAGAAAGACACCAAGTACATCCTTTGCAGGCACACACAAGAAGGATATGAATCTGAGTTTATTTCTCAGCTAGGGAAGGATTTAATACAAACAGAAAAGCAGCTGGGTAACATTTCTTCCAGTGTACCAGAGTTAGTGACTAGAAGACATGAAAAATCCACCCATCCATCCATCCATCCATCCATCCATCCATCCATCCATCCATCCATCCATCCATCCATCCATCCATCCATCCATCCATCCATCCATTGTCTGTGGGTGTTTTAAAAAAGAGATGAATAGAAGCTGTTGACACTAAGTACAAGGATCGTAGTCTGAGAGCTATCCACTCAGTGGCTGGATCAGATGAAGAACTCTGATTTAGGTCACCATAATCAGACAGCAGCCAATGGTTTAAATTTTAAAGCTTTGATTGGCATATGCTGCAGTCAGGCATAACATTATGACCACTGACATTTGATGAGAATAACACTGGCTTTAAGTTAGGTTTAAGTCTGTTAAAAATGTTGTCTGGATGATAAATAGTCCCAGATGTTATATTGATAAATTATATTGTTGTTTTGAGACCATTTCCAATTAAGATAATGGTAATGGAATAAAAATACATGAATACACTCTCAAAGAGCAATAAACTTTAAATTCTAATGAACTGGAACTGGGAGATATTTTAAACATACAAAATAGATACAATGAAATATGAAGTCTCTGTAAGCAGAAATGTCTTTCAAAAAATGGGCCGGTTGAGACTGATGCACTAGACTGTAAACTTTATTCATCCAGTTTTTGGTAGAAAAACTGAGAGAAAAAAAAAAAGGAAAAAATCTTTCAAATGGAAACTATTGAGCTTGTTTTCATTTATCATGTTAATAATTTATTGCTAATAGGTTAAAATTGTGTTGCTCATTCTTTTTGTTGACACTTTATTCTGTGCAGCTGGGACAATCTTTGCTCTTATTTCGGACACTTGTGATGCACAACTGTCTTGTTTTGTTTTTTATAACCGTAGAACATGAGATTAGCATCTCAGAAAGTCAAATAAAACCTGAACTATGTTCACAAAACTCTATAAGCAGCCATTTATGTATTTTTTTCTTCTATTTGTGGTGGAGGATTTACATTAGCAGTTCACCTATCAACCTCCCACTCCATATTTCTGTCACTCCAAAACAACGCCAAGCAGAGGGCGTCACTCATCAGCCTGCAGGCTGTTATGAGTTAATACACTTCATTGATGAAAGTTTAAGCATTCCTTCAAGAGCAACTGTGATTCAGTATGAATATCTTTCATCCTAAGAGATATTCATACAGTATTTATGGATATCTTACAATGTAAGAGATACGTAGTGTATTTCATTGTATTTAATGAAATACATTCTGTAATACATTACGAATTAAGTACTTCACTTATTTTATTTTTCATCTTAATTTTCTATTCCGCAACCTAAGAGGTTTCTGTGTTGTTATAATTTATAGATATGTCTAAGTTTAATAATGTGGGAAAACAATTTTTTTGTTTTGTTTATTCCATCAGTGCAGTACTCAGAACTGCTGACACAAAATAATGTAAAAAATGTTATGGAAAGATGGTTGACCTTCTTTATACAAGAGAAAGCTCATCAATTATTCATTCGAAATCGATAAGATCAATCAACTTTAAATAAGATGGATCTATGAGAACCAATCAACTTTTTTACATTGAGGAACCCAGACGTGGAGGATCTGACTTTTGCCGTGGCTCTGATCCAACTGGTCCCAATAAAACCGGTGAAAAGGCCAGACCATCCAAGCTAAACAAGACACAAACAACTGTATTCATGTGTAAAAAGTGAAAGTCACTGCCATTTTCTCCTATTTTGTTTCCATCGACAACTGAGAAGCAAAATCAACACCTCCTTAAAAATGCCTCAATCTGCAGATGCAAGTCAGGTAATATGATGGGTTCTTCACCTGTTTGCTAGAAAGAGCTGACTTGAGCTGGAAAGAACACGACCAGTTCGGCTTTACCATAAATTTGCAGTACAACAAAGGTAATGAGATAAAAAGCGCTAAAATGCTCCTGAGAGTTGAGGAAAAGGGCAGAATAATGTGAGGGTTCTCCGTCCATTAGTTACCTATCATATAAAACTATTTAACAAAGCTTCCTGTGTCTCGTTGTGCACCAAGAGTTGTGGCTTTGTGATTAAAGGTGGAATGTTTCTCGGCCTGCATTCCTCACAGCCTCCTGTGGAAAAGCCTCATCTCAGGCTTTCTCACTGCAGCATGACGGCAGGAAATCACCGCCCAGGACATTACGATCCACTGGATGATTCTGGACACGCCGTCCTGACCACAGTGTCCACTTCAGGAAGTCCCTGTGTGATTAGCAGGTCCTTCATTGGGGGGGGCAACATTTCTGCCTGTCAGGTCAACCAGCTCAACCATAACAGCATTGGGTGTTTCATCATAGCTCAATTTTATATTATTGTGACTTTTTGTTTGTCTAATTAAACTAGTTGTAGTTAGTTTTTAGAGTGGGTTTGCTAGTTATTAGTATTGTTAAATTTTTGTTTAGTCTTATTGGTTATGGAAGTAGTTTTAGTTTTTCCATACCTAACACCTGTAGTGTTAGGTACAGAATTCAAAAAGGAATTTTGTGATTATTTACACATCAATTGGGTATTGAATACTCAACAGAAGAAACCTTTTTCAAAAAATGTATTCAATTATTGTTGAAGAACCAACTAACTGGTTCCTCTCCCAAATTTGCTGTCAAATTTTTGCAGACTAGTGCAAATGCTGACAGGAAGAGAACTGACAAACTGCTTCTGTGGAAAAAATATATAAATTTCACAGCAGTTTATTAGACCCACAAAACACACAAATAAAGGATATTGCATCTGTAATTTTAGTGTGTTTTAGCTTGTTTTTATAAACTTACTATAGTTCCAGTTAGTTATAATTTCTCCCCATTAGTTACCGTTTTTATTTATTTTGGTTAACAAAATTGTTTTCTCATTTTCAGTTTTTGTTTGGCTTAGTTCACTATAACCACCTTGGTCTGAACTGGATAACATTGAGTCTGATCACCTGCTTCTTTATGAGATTTTTTTTTTTTTTTTGAACAAAGACTTTATTTTCTTCAATTAGTCCTGCATTCAGATACAATGATTAACACATTTAGTCAGAAAAAAACAAAACAAAACATCAATAACCAGTACAATCAAATAACTCAGTTGAATAATAACATCCAAATGATTCGATTCGGCGAGCTGAAGTTCCAAGGGATTTTTTTTTTCTTTTTTTTTTTTTTTTTTTTCTCCACCATTCTATGGAATATTAAGCAGGTTACAGATGAAATACAAACATGAGATATGAAATAAAAGGAAAAAACTTTCTCAGGTAATTTTTGCCTACATCTTAACAAAGATATATGTTAAATTTACCTATAACATATATATCTGTGTTTACATTTATCTTACTTATTACAATGTTAATTGCAAATATGTCATCAAAGGGTTCCATCTTTTCTTAAATAAATCAGTGGACATATTTAGTTTTGCTGTTATTTTCTCCATTGTATAAACGTTCACTAGTCTCTCTTTCCATTGATTTACAGTAGGGAGTAAAGGTCTATACCAACATACTGTTATAATTTTTTTGGCTACGAGTATAAGGACACCAAACAAGTACCGCTTTTCTTTACATAAATTGCTTGGGGGTACTCCCAGGACAAAGACCAGGGGGTTCCAATCGATATAAGTGTGCAAAATATTTGAAATTTCCTCTCTAATTCCCTCCCAGAACTTTTTAATCTTTGGACAATCCCAAAAGACATGAGTGTGATCTCCAACTAGTCCGCATTGTCTCCAGCACAAATTTGATTTAGTTTGATCAAATTTTGAAATAATATATGGTGTTTTGAAATATCTAACGATTATTTTCCAATAAAATTCTTTCCATGTTGGACTGTTAGTCAGTTTATGTCCTTCTATGCACACCCGTTCCCACTCTGCATCTTCAATCACAGCATTCATTTCTAGTTCCCACCTTTCCTTTATCCCAGGAGGTCCCATCGACAGACATGACTGTAAACATTTGTATAGATTCGACAGTGTGATCTGATTTCTTTTCTTTGGTGATCTTTATAAAGAATAGTTCTAAATCAGTAGGTTGTGATTTAAGAAGAGACCATTCAGTATGCGACATCAGGTAACTTCTCAACTGCAAATATCTATAAAAATCAGATGTAATCAACCCGTACTTCTCCTTAATCTGATTAAATGATTTCAGAATCTCCCCTTCAAATAAGTCATCAATAAAAATTAAATTCTTATTTTGCCAGATATGAAAACCTGGATCTTGTTGCCCTGGTATAAAGTCTACTATATCCAGGATTTTTAAAGCTCTAGATATAGATTGAGGAGCTTTCATATTTTTTCTAATTATGTTTAAAGTCTTACGTGTGTTTTTCATCCACATATTTGTAATTTTGTACCTGTTCCAGATTTCAGTGGAGCAAAATGCGAAGGTCTGTAATGAAAATGTAGGGCATGCGCTTTGTTCCAGTGTCAACCATGTTGTTTCTTTATTTTGCATTAGCCACTCTACACTTGCATGTAATTTTGCTGCCCAATAATATAATTTTAGATTTGGCACATTAAGACCTCCATTAGGCTTACCATTGGTCAATTGTGTAAGTTTTATTCTGGCCTTTCTTTTCTGCCAAATAAATGTAGAAATCATTTTTTGCATTTTTTTTAATTTTGTTGTTGGAATCCAAATAGGAAGGGATAAAAACAGATACAACAATCTGGAGAGAATATTCATTTTGATTGTTTCAATCCTTCCAAAAAAGGAAAGCGGTAGAATATCCCATCTTTCTAAGTCCTTCTGGATTTGATCCAGCAATTTCCCATAATTTGCTTTGTATAAATTGGAAACGTCGGTGGTGATATTAACTCCCAAATATCGAAACCCATTGGGTGACCAGTTGAATTTCACTAACCTGGATAGTTCTGAGGGCCAAGTGCCATTTAGCATCATGGCCTCTGATTTTGATTCATTTACTCTGAATCCTGAGACTACACTAAAGTTCTTTATGAGATTTAAAGCCCGCAGAGGCCTGACATGGGTTCCTCATCAATACCAGTAACTGAACAACTGTTTCTCCAGCTGCTGAGTTTTTTGGCTGAAATCTTTATCCAATGAAACATTCTCTATGTGGACACTACTTTAGTTATGATTCAGTGCAAACTACTGGTCTTACTGAGGCAGGAAACATTCACAATCTGCTGAATTTCTCAGCTGGACTGAAGCTTTTATTTAAAGGTGTTTTATTGAGATTTGATGTAACTCACTAACAGAATGTAGGACATACGTATGAAGAAGAAGAAAAAGACTTCTACAAATGAACATCTGGAGTATGGTGTATGTTATGTTAATAGGTGCGAATAGATGAAGGCGATGGATGGATGGACAAATGGTTGGACTGCTGAATGGATGAACGAATGATCTATAATCCATGATGGATCACTCTGGACAGACAGTTACATCCCATAATACTCCATAAAAGATGAGAGTTTTCTTCACTCAATGAAACCATCAAAATCAAACTGGAATTTTTGCCAAATCAAATTGGATCTGTGGTGCATTAACTGAATAAAAAAATATGGAATTTCTAAGTTTCAAGTCAAACTGGTAAACTAGGCAACTCTTTGGTTCTTCACCAATCTGAACTACACTCTTTAACTGCATTCAGAGATTTCCGATATGTCTGTTTGTCAGAGTCCATCAAAAATCAAACTGATCTATGTTAAAGCAGACATATCTTTAATCAAAATCCAAATGATTAGTAAGAGAACATTTTAAAAAAGAAAACTCAACTCAAAGGTGAAAAACTGAACTCCTTCATTCCTCAAATATGGGTCTTCTTCTGACAGGGGCCCAGCCAGCCTCTCCTGAGGCCCATAAACTTCTAATGGGAACAATGAGTGATGCCTCAGGAACAAGATTAAATTAGACTGTTGCATTCTGGTGATTCACAGTCCACTCCTGAAGAGTTAATGGTCCGTTGTATTTAAGCCGCCAATGTTAAAGATACAGTTTCTAAAGCTGCTCTGAACCTGCTGCGGTTTTGTAAATTTTAGGGTTATAGGAGGGCTGGTGATGGGAGTCTGGCGTTCAGCCCAGAATGGAACTTTGTAGTACTGTCAGGTGAGCTGGCTCTACAGACAGTCGTTGACTCCTTCAATCCCAATGTCACTTTTAATACTTTCCCGTGTGCTTTTAAACCCGTCTTTACTCAGCATCCTTGCTGCTTCTTTCATCTTTAGCAAGGTCCCAATTGAACCAAATCTACCGAATTACCAGGTGTGGAAACCACCGTTAAAATACCGCCTTAAAGTCCCAGGTTGTTAGACATTCCAAAGCTGATCTTACACAACCTATCTCCAGACTTTCCTGGACAAATTGCTATATAAGTCTTTACCACATGAACCCAAAGTAGAACTGTAGAGTACGGTGGCTATTGTTTGTTTGTTTATTAGAATCCCCATTAGTTATTGCCTTGACAATGGCTACTCTTCTTGGAGTCAACATCATAAAAGCATAATTATTACAAAAATAGGTACATGCAGGTATTGCATCGCAATATAATAACGACACGTTGGCAAATTTTGGCTAACATTGTTCTCAACTTTTAGCATAATAAATGCAACAAAAACAAGATTGAACACTAATGAAGTATGACCAGTTATGGGGGTTTTTCTTTTATTGTTGCCTTGTGTTAAGGTATTAAACACATTATGAAGTCTCCAGTTCACTCCATAGCCTATTCAAAGTACAGTTTGTAAATGGCTTGAGATTTTCACA
Organism: Poeciliopsis turneri; assembly: GCA_922788865.1. Lineage (NCBI taxonomy): Eukaryota > Metazoa > Chordata > Actinopteri > Cyprinodontiformes > Poeciliidae > Poeciliopsis > Poeciliopsis turneri. The sequence continues at coordinate 1,576,009 of CAKLNU010000382.1, read as the reverse complement.
AACTGTTTTCAAGTTTTCAGACACAATGTCAATATTTAAAATATATGACCCAAAAGATAATTTTCAGGATTAGCAGAGGTAGTTTTAGGGACTTCACTCTAAGTGAAGACAGCCTACTACCAAGTGTTTGGTCATATTTCTGACTAATTTCTAAAAGCATGGCAATGCCGGGAGCTTTTTCCACTTTATATAGAGAAATCTCTGCATGCTGCTGTCAATCTGCACGGATCACAGTGAACATAATGAGGCGCAGAGAGACTAATGAAAGCAGGGGAACTGAAATTTCCAGATCGCTGGAACAGTAAGTCCATTAATTGCCATCTTAATTGCCTCTGTGAGTCAGCATCCGAGCTTTGGGGCTAAAATCCCTCTGACATTTGCCTTTAATGCCCGACTTAATAATAAGAAATCTCACATACTGATGATGAATCAATAACGTTTGCAAATGTGAGACCTTTAAAAAAGTTCAAAACACCTGAGCAGATGTAAAAAAAAAAAACCTTCTAAATTAAACGTATTGCAGTACAACAAAAAGATCAATGCTTATATTTTCACTGTAAACAGCTTTAGTCTGACACTTTCCAGTGGGCTTTAGTTCACTGGGGGTCCACAAAGAGTTAAAACATCTATTCCAACTGGTGTTAATGGCTGCAGATCTGAATGGTTTTGCACAAACCCAGGAGGAGAGAGCTGCAATGAACAACTGCTTAGTTAAATAAATAATTCTGACAATTAATTTAAAAAAGGCTTTTTATTTCACCACTTGTTTATTTTGTTTTATTAGACATTCCCAAAAGAGGCCAAAATTACTTCATTCCTTTTTCAAATGACAAAATAAACATTTTATTGCCCAAAATGAAATAACATAGCGTTCCATTGGTGTATCCTTGATGTAGCAGGTAAAAATACTTTCAACATGTGAAAACTCAGTCTTTTCTCTTTGACTTAACATCATTACAATGTATGATGAACTGTTGTTTTTTTTTTTTCATCAAATGATTAATAATTGGATCGCAAAAGGTGCGTAGTAAACGGTTTTATGCAGAACGGGAACTGGGTGAAACAAAAAAAACTTTTTTTTGATCGGGTTTTCCATATTTTTGGGTTGCATTTCACAAAGAAGGAAGTAGCACTCATCTTCAGATGTTTTCGTATAGTTTCCTTCAGTTGTTCTTGTTGCAGCCCCACCACAAGCAAGGGGGGAAGAGGTTTTCCAAAGGGGTTGGTTGGTTTAACACAGTGCAAAATGAAAGCAAAGCATAGCAGCTGGATATGTAACAATGGTTGCATTGTTCGTCCACAATCAAACCAAATCTACTGAACCAGCAGGTGTAAAAACACCCTGCAACTTTCTACACAGCTAAAAATAGTGCTTAGCAATTTAGAATACATGCATGAACAGCATTAGCATAAGCATTGCTGCGCAACACAAATAATAGATACACCAAGGTTTCCTAAATAGTTTGACAGAATTTATTGTGAAAGTACATTTAACAAAGCTTTGAGGAGTTGCAGTGAATCGAGGTACCTAAATTATTCAAGTAATGAATGGTTCAGCACTAAACAATTGCACTATGCACTAGTGCAAAAGACAAAAGTGCTGTTTTGTTCAGTTTGTCTATGTCAATGTGTGTCTGTCCCTGCCAAATAAATTTAAATATAACAAGGCATCAGAACTTAATGCAGCAGGAATGCCACCAAGTGAAAAATGTTATAAACACATGAAAAGAAATGTGACAGAGAACCACATCTGATGAGGTTAGGGTTCAAACAATCTGAGGAAGCTTTTGTTAAACAGCTTTTTATCCTCAATGTCCTGAGTGGAAAAGTTTTCTTCTGCAGTTGTTTCAAGTTTAATCACTCATGTCCCCATGAGAACAAGCAGAAACCCTGACATTCTCCCAGCTATTGAGACGTATGCTAGACTTTTATAGCATCCTGTAAAATTTAAGCCAACAGCCAAACTCATTCAGGGAAGACTAGAAGGATGAACTTTTGCACTAATCTCCCAATAGATGATATAAAATATTCAACAATATTTTGTTCTTCATACTTCTTGAGCCACTGCTTGCACAACATTTGCAGATGGAGTCAATAAGGTTTTCTCCTCAAACTGCAGTACTCATCTGCTTAGTTACAGGGAGCAGAGACAAGGGTTCAAGCCCCGGTCATCTATGTATTCATGCTGCCAGCTGATGTTACACGCACTGAAATTTTGAGAAATTCATGAAGGTCTAACATGTAAAAGTAACTGGATCCTTTTGAAAGTCAGGGCAATTATTGATTCATAAGAGCAGAGAACATAAAAAAAAAAAAAAAAATACATTCTTTGAAATAAGATGTGTTATACTGGAACTAAAGGTTAGCCTGCAAGAATTTAACACTATTGCATGTGTTTTTATAAAACTAAACCAGCTCATTTAAAAAAAAAATATATATATATATATATTAATTTGTATAGCTTCTTGTTCTGGTGTTATTCTCAAGCCTTTATACAGGCACACCAACGTTATAAGTGATGAAAATAAGTCAAAAGTACCACTTATTGAGCTTTTTTATGCTTGAAATTACAGTTTTTGAAAGTACAAAAAATAACAGATGTTATATATTGTGCATTTGCACAATATATAACATCAAATATTGTGCATTTGCACAATATATAACACAATATAAGCAAAATTATAACCCTAATAACAGCAACAATAATATAAAATATTAATATTAAACCAAATGTAGTATCAGTGCATCTCTAAAATCTGAATGATAATGATAAAACATTTTTCTAAAACGTTTGACCATTTTAGAAATTGAGATTATTGTACCTTCACCTTAAACAAGTGGTTTAAGGTGAAAAACTATTAATTGTTTCTTTATTATGTTACTATTTCACCATACAGTTCTTCTATCAGTACTATAATAAAATATTATTGACTGTTATACTGAAAACAAATAATTTTGAGTGTTGTGTATGTTTTGATGAGCATGTTTAAGTGTGGCTGAAACAAATTATTTTAATTTCGATTATTTTGCATGAGAAAACGTTTATTCAAATATAAATTCTGAAGCTACAAACCTGATGGAACAGACTGTATTTGTAGTGGGAGGTTCCACCACAAATATTAAGATATTTTTTTAAATATTTTGTATTGAAGTGTAGCTTGAAGGTCAAATAAAGTTGCCATTTTGTTATGGTCTTGTTTGTTGAAGAACTCAACATTATTGGCTTTTGGATCAAGAAGACATATTTGTCTCTGTGTCAACTTGCCGCTTTGCTAATTTTCCACTCCATTTTTTATATGTTAATTGCCATTTTGACCATACTTACTTCCATTTCACACGTGTAAACAAAACTCTTAATAAGAATATGTTTTTCATGAACCAGATGGGTAAGTAGTCATAAAAAATGCTAAATTCTCAGGCAACTTAATTGAAGTATGCATTCCATTTCCTTTTTCTTTTCATTCACGCGGTAATAAGTATGAATAGTTTGTGAAACTAGTAATACAAACCATGAAAAGAAGCAAAAAATATTAATTTACAATACAAACCAAAAGTTTGGACACACCTTTTCATTCAATGAGTTTCCTTTATTTTCATGACATTGTAGATTCACACTGAAGGCATCAAACTATGAATTAACACCTGTGGAAATATGTACCAAACAAAAAAGTGTAAAACAACTGAAAATACACCTTATATTGTAGTTTCTTCAAAGTAGCAACCTTTTGCTGTGATTACTGCTTTGCACACACTCTGCATTCTCTTGATGAGCTTCAAGAGCTCGTCACCTGAAATGGTTTTCACTTCACAGGTGTGCCCTGTCAGGTTAATAAGTGGGCTTTCTTGCCCTATAAATAGTCATGAAGATAAAGGAAACCCACTGAATGAGAAGGTTGTGTTCAAACTTTTGGTCTGTACTGTATATCTGTAAAACAATGGCTGCTTTCGTACAAAATCTTAAAGATCAGCGACTTCAACTTTCTTTTGCTCCTCGTTATAGTTCCCTTCATAAACTCTGCCAATTCCTAAGTATTTAGCATAAATTTAGCATCCAGGTACCACAAGAGACTGAAGCCAGGGACCAATTCTCAGAAGTTGCCTTCACTTCAGAAGGAAGGCTTTGACAGAAAGGTCAGGCCACCTTCAGCTATTGAAAATCATTTGCTGCAAAAGATCATGACATTAAAATTATGAGGAGAGAGGCCATAGGAGAGCAACGGCTCTGAACACGAGAAAAAGGTGTGGTGGCAATGATGAACGGATGGTGGGAGGAGAGATTTACACCTGATGAGTGAGAATGATAGATGGGGGTCATCTGAAGATACATCAATCAGAGACTGAATATGGAAGTGGTATTGCTGCTGTTACATATTGATCCATGATTCTGTTGCCAAATATTATGACTACTACCTTATATAAATCGTATGGGGTTCGGCTAAACATTTATTTGATCAATTAATTGAATTTTTGCTTTTTTATTTGTACTTCGATTTCAAGCCAACTCTATGATGGAATGTTGTATAAAACATTTATTTTTATTTTCAAAAGTCATAATATTACAAGAATACAGTCATACTACAAAGTCAAAATACACCATGTTCTAAATTAATATGCAGATTGGATTTACGTGTCATAAAGTTAATTTTTTTTGTGCTATTAAATTTACAGATGGTATTGTGTGTCAATGCTCTTTGAATCACTGAAATTAATTTCAGAGAGCTGGTTGATAAGTTTAGCTCAATTAAAGGAAATCCACTTAAGAAAGATGTTCCACATTATTATGCAGGCCACAGGTTTCAAGCAATATGGGAAAGAGAAAGGATCTCCCTGCTGATGAAAATCATTAGACAGTGTAGTCCGTATGACAAGGTATGAAAACATTACATATTTAACTAAAACTAAAACATTATCATCATACTGTGAAGAGATTCAGAACAAAGATGTGTTGTACAGATAAAGACATAATGAGGAAGGTTTCTGTACGACAAATTTATTGGATTAAGAGAACATCTGTGAAAAAGCCCTTAAAAGCAGCAAACAGTTATTTGAAGCTGCTGGTGCCTCTGGAACCTCAAGAGACTTGTGGTGCATGAACTGACTAGGCCCCCTTAACCAAAGCTCATAAGCAGAAACAGTCGCAGTGGTCCTACCACACATGAAGATTAATTTTCAACAGACTTTCTCACTGATGAGATGGACGCAGTAGTGGATTGGTGGTGGATGGCCACCACGTCCCAACACTGATGTGTCGTCAGCAAGGAGGTGGTGGAGTCGTGCTTTGGGTTGAAATCATGGGGAGAGAGAGAGAGCTTGTAGGCCCCTTCAGAGTCCCTGAAGGTGCGAAAATGACCTCAGCAAAGTATATGGACTTTCTGACTGATCACTTTCTTTCATGGTTCAAAAAGAAGAGCCGTACCTTCAGTAGCAAATTCATCTTCATGCATGACAATGAACCATTTCAGGCTGCAAGGAATACCACTGTGTCATTGGCTGCTGTGGGCATAAAAGGGGAGAAACTCATGGTGTGGTCACCATCCTCCTCTGACCTCTGACCCTATTGAGAACCTTTTGGAGTTTCCTCAAACAGAAGATCTGAGGGTGGGATGCAGTTCATATCAAAACAGAAGCTTTGGGAAGGTTTTCTGACATCCTGTAAAAAAATTCAAGCAGAAACTTTCTACAAACTCACAAGTTCAGTGGATGCAAGAATTGTGCAGGTGATATCGAAGAAGGGATCCTATGTCAACATGTGCAACCCTGTTAACTGTTAAGATGTTTTTGATTGAAATAGCTTTTGATTTTAGTACATGTCACCACTTATGCTGCACATTCAAAGAATGACCGTTTGTACCAGGTCATTTATTAAATGTTTAGAAAATCTGCTGGACACAATCTAACTGAAAGGATTCTTAAAATTATTTTTTGTTCATGTGATAATGTTTTATCACATGTGGATGTATTCATCTTGAACTGCTTTCTAATAACGTGCCTTTTTCATTATGGAAGATCCTGATTTTGTAGAGAAAGGAAGGAGGAAATGTTAAATGTTTATGCTCCCTTAGCAGCACTACAACCAACACTTTGGCCATAAAATCCATTATCACTACAGACTGAAATGGGGCCAACAGTTAGACACAGTGGGTGATGGGTAATGGAGACTCAACAGTGCAACCAAGGACTATTTGAACTCCGCAGGTGAAAACATGAATAAACTTTGCATCTAACCAGACCTACCTCATGACAGCATTTAAGATAAAAAAAAAATCTTTTAATCTTTCATCAGAACGAGATATGAGCTCCTTTATTTTCAGACAATGAAACATGTTGATTTCTATTAGGACCATAACTCAGTGACCGAACAATGCCTGCAGACATGGCCAAAAGATTTTGCCATTGGCTAAATGTCTTTTTGTGATTCTATGTTGTACCAATAGAATTCAGAAATCTGACAACTTTCAGACAACAGTCTTGCACCAGATCTTTATCAAGATTTTATCCATCCATCCATCCATTTTCTGACCACCCTTCTCCCTAACAGGGTCGGGAGTTGCTGGTGCCTATCTCCAGCTGCGTTCCGGGCGAGAGGCGGGGTTCACCCTGGACAGGTCGCCAGTCTGTCGCAGATCAAGATTTTATCTTGACATTAAATTATATTTCATTCAGCAGATGATGCTCCTGAGATTGTTGAACATGCATTGTTGATGACCTTGAACCTGTCATAAAAATCTCTTATTCAGATGAATGTCAAGCTCTTGAAAGTGAATGATCTTTTCCTGGTACATTAAAGCACAATATGATTTGTGAAACCATTCATAAATAGAAATGGTAGTTATATTTTAATGTACAGATTAAATGCTTTGAATGCATTTTTGCTCTTTCCAGCCAAATAGATATTTTTATCTGGTGTTTGGGGAATGTAATCCTTTGGTTTTGGTTTATCCTTCAGCACAAACTTCCAGATGCCTGAAGGTGCCTTGTTTATCTGTGCCAACAGCAGCAAGTAAAGTTCAACCATCATACCAATTAGGCAGGAGAGAGCGTCAGAACGTGCTAAACGTGGTTTCTTTACTCCGATGTTTTTATTTTACAGAGGCTCATTAATGGGACACGACTGTCTGAAAAGTTGAGCTAAGATACTTCAAACAAATTGGAAAATACACAATTTGCTGTGAAAAGTAAACTTTTACATGCTAATGCTAGGGTAACCGTAGCATTTATTTTAAGAAGACCTATTATGCAAAATCTACATTTTGCAAAACGCAATTTATGACTCGTCCAGGAAACTAGCAATAAATCTGCACTTACCCATGACAGATGCAAAAAACAATCTAGCTGGTAGGGATATTTTTGGAAGCTAGTTAGCGATAGCTTCAACTGCTTCATGTTACAAAATGTGTTGAAGATGTGTGCGTGACTCAAACACATGCCCCAACTGAAGGCCAACTTCCATCCATCCATCCATTTTCCGTCACCCTTCTCCCTAACGGGGTCGGGAGTTGCTGGTGCCTATCTCCAGCTGCGTTCCGGGCGAGAGGCGGGGTCACCCTGGACAGGTCGCCAGTCTGTCGCAGGGCAACACAAAGACAAACAGGACAAACAACCAGACACACACACTCACACCTAGGGAGAATTTGGGAAGGCCAATTAACCTGACAGTCATGTTTTTGGACTGTGGGAGGAAGCCGGAGAACCCGGAGAGAACCCACGCATGCACAGGGAGAACATGCAAACTCCGTGCAGAAAGACCCCGGGCCGGGAATCGAACCCAGGACCTTCTTGCTGCAAGGCAACAGCGCTACCCACTGCGCCACTGTGCAGCCCTGAAGGCCAACTTACTTTTTAAAAATTAACTTAAGACAATTTACAGGCCCAGTTATAAAAGTAAGACTTTTTAAGAATGAGTGAATACCCTGGCAAACTTCTGACTTTATTAAATAAAGTCATTAAAAACAGTCATTACTAGGTATTCAGGCACTTAGCTAAAATAAATTATTTTGTAAATCTTAAATGACCTAAAACAGAAAATCTTTAGCCTGATTTAAACTACTGATGTGATGAGAAAAGTATCTCATACTGTAAATAACCGGTTTTAATTAGCATATTGGCTCTTAAAGCAAAAGCTGCAGCATACAGAATGTTTATTGAGAGAGTAACAAAGATGTGTCACTGCCAACATAAAAAAACAAAACAAAACAAAAACACAAGAGCAGCAGTCTGCACATTGGGGGCTTTTATTCTCTAAGCTTGAGTCAACGAGATGAGTGACATGTATCTAGTTGTCTCTGTGGACAGTTTTCAGAGTGGAGTAATGGACATCTCTTTTACTACAATGAAGAGATGGCACAAAAAAAAAATCTAAAATGACAGAAAATCAATTTCTTAAAGAGGAAAGAAAACATGGGAACATCTGATTTTTAGCTGCTACTCTGGGATGAGCCTTCAACAGAAGTGTTATGCTGGCATCACATAGAGAAAAATAAACTTGTTCCCATTTGCTAGTGACAATATAGATGAATCTTTCACTTTTACAGCGAGTTGTTTGTGCAGCAAGTTGCTATAAAAACCAAACTGTTGTTGCAAATCATCACTCTTCACGCTCAGCACTCGGTAGGAAAATTTGGGTCTGTTTTCTGAATGTCAACAATTCAGATTGAACATTGACTGAAAGCACACAGGCACCATGATTCTCAAGATGCCAAACATTTTGAAGAACTCTTCTACATCAGGAGTTTCTTAAAATATAATTGCCCAAAACAAACAAGGAGTTTCATTGTTTCTTTTTTCTGCCCGAGAAAAAATTTATTTAATCCCTTTTAAATCACAGGATGTTGCACTGAACAACCATAAATAGCTTAAAATTTTAATATTATAGAAAAACAACTCATGCTTTACACTTACATGTGAAAATGGCTGCAAACAGATAAACAGTTATACAAGCATACATCTTTGAAAAGCAGAAGCGGAACCTCCTGTACAACCAACAAGTGGTTTTTGAATGATGACTCAACAAAAGAACACTAGTCTTTTCCAGCAGTCATCGTACAGTGCAAACAATGGCGCATACAGTCATTGTATGGCTGTATGACATATAATCAATTAATCAATCAAATTTTATTTGTATAGCACATTTCAGCAGCAAGGCATTTCAAAGTGCTTTACATCATAACAAACACAAAAACACAAAGTCATGCAACATAGAATTAACAATCAAAAAATGACATTATGTCAAGTTCTATTGTTTAATTTACAATTGATTACGTTTCGAATACAGTTCTCAACAGGTGGGTTTTTAGTCTAGATTTAAAGGAAGTCAGTGTTTCAGCTGTTTTACAGTTTTCTGGAACTTTGTTCCAAATTTGTGGTGTCCTGGAGCTCCGCTTGCATCAGTGCAGTGCCCGTCAAATGTGACTCAATTTGAAACTGCTTATTTTCTAAACAAAAAACATTAACAAATTATCCAACATTGGTATTTATCAGGGAAGGTTATTTTTGGGACCATGTACTCAAGGGCATAAATCCCATCTCATTATTGAGGATAAACATAACATTTCTTAAGAGCAATTTTGGGGAGTTTGTTAAGGTTCCATTGAAATGTAATGTAAAATGTGGTTTAGAAACTTGTCAAACCTCATTCAAGCTGTGGGACCAAAAATGACTAGTAATGCACATCAAACATGTTTTATTCTCAATAAGCAGCCTGCAGAGAAGTAAAACTAAAATTCAGATGTTGCTTGGATACAAGTTTTGTTCAGTCTGACTGATCTAATCTCTGCTACACCTTTACAAACATTTAAAGTTCTAAATACAAAAGCTTTAATGAGTAACTGCTATTAATAAAATTTCTTGTTGGGAAGGGGGAAGCTGATTCGGTTATAGATCAGCAATCACTGCAGGGTGTCGGGTTAGAACAGACGAAGTATCTGTCCAGGCGAGTTGATGTGTGATGTGATAAGAAATGTCCAACTCCAGACTTTGGTTCCACTTGACTTTAATGAGCTCTTGGATTGCTCCATACATACACATCACATATGGCTGAGCACGCAGGTAGAAAGGGGTGCAAGTGCAAACAGCATGTGTGTGAATACAGGTGGGTCGAGTGTATGGGTGTATATGCGTGATTGGTTTCCTACAATGAGAAAGAAACAAATAGATTGTAAGAATTACATGTACAATAAATCAAATATCCACAAATGAGTAACTCTGGTTATGTGTAAACATTACGATAAACCAGCAACTGTGGAATAGCTATAAATGTAAATAATTAAACGTACGGGTTATAGCGTTACAAGAAAACACACAAGAAAATAAGGCATGTGCCGCAACAGCAATCAACTCAACAGCTGCACCTAATTAAGCGATCTTAATAGCGTAAGCTAACCGCTAACTGTAGCTCTCGACAATATAAGCACACCGCAACAAGGGAATATAATATTAAACATGCTAGGGCACAACACAGACGTCCCGCATTTACAGTCGAATAATAAACTACAGTATCACTTACATTCAAGGGACGCACACGTAGAAAGAATAATGACGAAGGCTGTTTTGAGAGAGCCACACTGCTTAATGCTCAGATCGAAAATGGTATACAACAAGCAAGCACGTGGAACCACCTAGTGGTCGAAATAAACATTATGTTCAAAAACACCTCAACAATGAATAAAAACCAAAGGGCTGAAACAGGTGATTAACCGTCTTTTGTACAGCCGCCCCCAAATTTGACCGCTAAGTGTCTTGATCCTCCGCAGGCAGAGCAGGTAGTCCTATGAGACGAGCAACTGGCCGAGTATAGGTCCTGCCTTTGACTTGAACCACAGCCGTCCTCACGCGTCCATCTGCTCCAGGTATGATACTCGTCACCTTACCTACTTGCCAGAGCGCTCTCGGTGTCTGCTGGTCCACAATAAGCACTACAGTGCCTACAGTGATGTCATCCTTCTCCCTTTGCCACTTTTGTCTGATCTGTAAGGTCGGAAGAAAATGGTGGATGTAGTGCTTCCAGAAGTGGTCTGCCAGAACCTGAGAATGTCGCCACCTTTTCCGACTCAAAAGTTCAGACTCGGGATAGACAACCTGCGGAAGGGAGGAGTCTGGCCGCCCCATCAACAAGCAGTTGGGCGTGATTGGATCTGGATCGGCCAAACCTGATGAAACGTAGCCCAATGGCCTGGAGTTGAGAATACTCTCTATTTCAATAAGGACTGTTATCAACACCTCCTCCGGCACTGACTGAGCTCCCAACACTGTCCGGAGGGCGTTCTTTACTGATCTGATCTCTCGCTCCCAAGATCCACCAAAATGGGGAGCATTTGGGGGATTAAAACGGAAACGAATTTATTGGGCAGCAAGTTGATCCTTTACTCCTTGTTTCAGGGCACCAAAGGCTTCTTGAAGTTCTTTATCTCCTCCTTTGAAATTAGTTCCCTGGTCTGAGAGGATCTCATGGGGTTTTCCTCTTCGAGCTATAAAGCGTCTGAGTGACATTAGAAACGAATCGGTGTCCATATTTGGGATGAGGTCTAGATGGAGAGCTCGGGTGGTAAGGCATTTATACAGGATACCCCACCTCTTTTCGCTGCGCCGTCCAACCTTTACCATCATTGGTCCGAAGCAGTCCACCCCCATGGAATAGAATGGTGGTTGGAAAAGCCTCAAACTGGAGGGCAGAAGATCTGCCATCCTTGGGACTTGAGGGCTGCCTCGCCATTTCCTACAGTCCACACAGTTATGCTGGTGCTTCCTGATGGCTTCTCTCCCTCTTAGTAACCAGTATTTTCTCCGAAGCTCAGCAAAAACACGCTCCGCTCCTGGGTCGTTAAGCTGTTTGTCATAATGTTGGATCAGGAGTTTGGCGACTGGGTGAGAGGACGAGAGTAGAATGGGATGAATCACATCTGGACCTAGGCTGTCACATCGGCGGAGCCTACCTCCAACACGGATTAGACCTGAGGTGTGATCATATTCAGGAGCAAGGGTTAGCACTACTGGTAGATGGAAGAGCCTTTCCTGATTTGAGTAAACTCATCTCTTCTGCAAAGTTCTCCAGCTGAACCTGTCTGAGGAGGGCTAACTCAGCTTTGTGATAATCATCAGCGGTAGGAGACTGGTCGCTAGCCGCCCCATTGATTACTCTTGCGGTTGCCTCTAGGAGCTCTTGGAAGGTGCTAAACTGCTGAATGTCAGGAAGAGTTGGTTGTGGTAAGCTAGTTAAACCACAGAAAACTGGGCTCCTCAACTCTTCCATTTCCTCGATAAGGTGGTCAGTTGGTGATTCAGGCCACTGATCAGATGTCTGCAGGAGGAAGGATGGTCCAACAACCTTTCACAGTCAGCTGGGCTAAGGTTTTTCCTCTGGTGATATCATCTGCTGGGTTGGAGGCAGAATCGATGTAGCGCCAGGATTTGATGTCTGATAGTTCCTGTATCTCTGCAACCCTTGTACCTACAAACACTTTATATCTGCAGGAATTGGATTTGAGCCAGGTGAGTACTGTGGTGGAATCAGTCCAGTACACTACATTTTGGATCTTGATGGTGAGTTCTTTCAGCAGCACTGAAGCTAACTATGCTCCAGTTAAAAGCACCGCATAACTCGAGTCGGGGGATCGATAGTTGCTTCTTGGGGGCAACTCTGGATCTGGCAGCTAAGAATGCAACTTGTACCCTTCCATTCCCGTTGTCACTGCGCAGATAAGCCACTGATCCGTAGGCACGTTCCGATGTGTCACAAAACACATGGATGGTCTGATGGATGGTACAATCTGTGTTGTGGTCAGTGTAGCATCTGGGTAAGGCAATCTGGGACAACTGAGGAAGCTCTTCTTCCCATGACTTCCAAGCTTGGAGCAGGTCTTCAGGGAGGTTGGGATCATCCCAGCCTCTCTTCTTGTCCCAAAGACGCTGTACGATGATCTTGGCTCTGGTTGTATATGGAATAATGTATCCCAGAGGATCGTATTGTTGAGCGAGGATACGATAGATATTGCGCATGGTTGGTTCCAGACAGCTAAAGTTGTGCTGCTTATAGCAGAGTGTGTCTGACTTACACTGCCACAACAGTCCGAGTGTACGTTCTTGAGGGTTAGCTGCTTGTTGAGTGAACCAAAGTGTGCTACTTTCTGACCTTGATTCCTTTGGTAGGTGTTCGATGACAGCAGGAGCATTACTGGCCCAGTCTCTGAGCTCAAATCCACCTTCCAGAAGTATGGTGTGCAGTCGACTCACCAGCTGTTTGGCCTGATTCTCTGACTGAAGACTCTGCAGACAGTTATCAACATAGAAACAAAGTTCTACTGCTTGGCGGGCATCCTCTTCTGGTGCAGTATGTGTTTGGACATGATTTTGTAGTGCAAAGGTGGCACAACATGGACTGCACGTTGTACCGAAGGGGAGCACTTGCCACTCATAAATCGTAGGTTCCTGATCCACTTTAACATCTCTCCACAAGAAACGAAGGAAGGGTTATCCAGCAAACCCACCTGGTGAAACATTCCCTTCACATCGCTACTGATAGCCACAGGGTGTTCTCTGAACCTCAGGAGGACTCCTAGAAGACTAGCTCCAAGTGTAGGTCCAGGAAGCAGATGGTCATTAATGCTCTGCCCGTTAAAGATGAAGGAGCAGTTGAAGACTACTCGGTTCTTTCCATTGTGCTGAACAATGTGATGTGGAATGAACCATGACTGGTTGCTCTCCTTCTCCTTAGTTGGGGTTATGGCTTTGATGTAACCAGCTTCGATGAACTTATGGATTTCTTTGGAGTAGATAGTAGCTTTCTCCTTATCTTTCACCCGCCTTTTTTCTGTACCGCGCAGCTGTGGCAGTACCGCCTCTTTAGTTGCATGGAGAAGTGGTCTGTCTTGTTTCCATAGCAATGGCGTCGCATATCTGTTGACACCATCGACCATTACTCTGGTAGTCTTAGCTTCCGCAGACATCCTCCATATCCTCTCTTTATCTGGTAATCAGTCGTTCACTCCTGTATGGCAGAGTGTCCAGCTGCCACGTGACTTAGAAGCTCTGTTTCTGATGGATTACACTTAGTGAAGAGGCACTGCTGTGGAGACAGTTGATGGCGTAACAGACTAGTGGGGCCTTGTGAAGTCTATCCTAGCCTAGTATGAACTGCCGCGGGTCCACCTGGTGGACCAAGACATACTGGTTCCACTGGCAGGACCAGATGTAGATAATCCGATCCTATCAATAACAATGGGTGAGCATCCTTAATGGATGGCAGTGGAATGTCTCTGAGATGGCGATAATTTTCTTGCAAAGCTTCAACCGGGTAGGTATGACAGGCTAAGTTTAGCTGCTTCGCCGTGAACGCTTTGTTGACCTGGTATGACTTGCTAGGCTGTGAATCAGGAGAAACTGAAAAGGAGACAGTGTTACCGTTGATGGTGCAAACCTCTTGCCGGACAGTCCGGAGTGTGAGATCTTTAGACTTCCCTTTCAGACCCAAGCTAAGAGCAGCATCATGAAGGAGTATTGTGCGCTCTGATCCATCATCCAGAATTGCGTAGGTTTCCAGTAAATTTGCACCGCTTTGGAGGATGACAGGGCACAACTTGAGTAACACTTGGTTGCTTCTAACTGGTTGATCAATGTACAGCGTCTCTGAAACAGAGCTCACTAAGCATGTGCTAGGCTGAGGTGCTTGATGTTCATCAGGTGCTGTGCTCATTTGTTTGGTATTAACCTCATGCAGGATATCCAGGTGCCTCCTTTCACACTGTTTGCATTTGGCTTTGAGATTGCACCTGGCAGCTTGATGTTCCCGACCGCAGCGCCAGCATCGGCTGTTCGCTTTAATCCACTCAGTCCTCTGCTCCACTGACAGGATTTTGAAGTTGCTGCACTGGTTCAAATAATGAAGCTCTGTATCACAGAAGGGACAGGTTTGTCCTGAGAGATCTCTTTGATAGCTGGAGTCTTATTTGATCTCATTTTAGCCGAGGGAGCATGGTTACCAAGTAGAATCGTTGCAGACCTTTGGGATTTGACATCGGGATGTCGGCTCTTGTGTGAAGCTTGTCTCTCTCTAGTGGAGGTACTGCTGTATTGATCATCACTGACTTGAACTTGTACTTTGTACTCAAGCCAGTCAGCCAGGTCCAGCAGGGTTGGAACTGGAGTATGCACCGGGTTCACAAATCTGTGAAAGTGTGCTCTCAGATTGTGTGGCAACTTCACCAGGAGACGAGAGACATGGGATGCACATCTCAGTTCTGTCCATCCTTGGTTTCCAAGTTGCTGCAGCATTCCTACTAAGGCACGGGCTTGAAGGGCAAAAGACTTAAATGCTTTAATGTCTGCTGGTCAGATATTGGGTCCGTCCATCAGATCAGAAATCCTCTTCAGCGCCAGCTGCTGCGGTTGACCATACATTTCGGTGAGCACTCTCATAGTGTCCGTAAATGGGATTGGACTGTTACTATACGAGTCGGCTATAAGTAGCGCTTCTTCACACTTCAGATGGTCTGTGAGTATTTGAAACTTGAAATGCTCTGGAGCATCATATGGGAGCAAGTTGTCGAGGGCTAGTTTCAATCTGGCAAACTCGCGTGGGTCCTCGGACTTCAAATAAGGGATAGTCAGTTTAGGACCATGGTAGGACTCTAGCGCTGATGGTTTACTATAAGAGGATTGGCGGGGAGGATGTTGGCAGTCAAATGAGTATCTGCCTCCACGACCCTTCTCTCCGTCACATTCATAAAGTGATGCATGGTAATCATCATGGTGATCCCTGTAAACAGAAGATTGTCCCCTGCCTGTTCCATAGTAGCGGCTATCATGGCAAGTTCTTGGACTACTTGGTCGATTGAACTTCGTTGGGTCATATTCATCATCATGGTTTGGATGACTTGACTTGAATGGAGAGACATCATAATAGCGATGAGATCTGTCCTCATGGTGATAGGGCTCATTATAGCGGTCGTAGCAATCCCCATGGTTGGGATTGTACTTGACATCAGATTTGGATGCTGCTTTAGAATGTGGCCTTTTGCTATCACATGATTCATCACAAGCTTTACGATGTGATTTACGCTCTCTTTGATGTGCCATCTCTGGTTCCAGACAATCATCAACATCAGGGTCCATAGTCTTGGCTTGGGAGACGGGAGACAAACTTCTAGATGTTGCAGGAGAAATGTCGTCTTTACTGATTAATCCCACTTCCTGCAAACGGCAGTCAAGATCCTCAAAGGGGTCACGTCGGTTGCTTTGTGGAGACGGAGGAACATCATCAATCAACGACGGGGCAATTACTGCCTGACGTGGGCCTGTGTGGCCACTAGATGGCGTCGGCTTATTTGTAAGTGCTGCTGTAGTAGATGTGTCCTCTTCTCTGCACTTGGACTGTGAATGAAGCTGGAGATTGCTGGATTATATCCGTGAGACGCTGGACCTCTCTGCGAAGTTGGTTACTTTCCTCTGTCATGCTTTGGAGACATCGGAGCACTTCAGATGAAGATGGCTGCTCCTCCTCAGAAATGTGGTGCTTTGGTGCATAGCTGACCTCATATGCCTGGAGATGTGGTGGCATCCGTCTCGATCTTTGCAGATGGTTTACATCTCTCACATCTGTCTCATATGACCTTGACATATTGACTGTAGTGGTGGCTTACTCCGGCTCAAAGGACCAAAATTGTTGGGAAGGGGGAAGCTGATTCGGTTATAGATCAGCAATCACTGCAGAGTGTCGGGTTAGAACAGACAAAGTATATGTCCAGGCGAGTTGATGTGTAATGTGATAAGAAATGTCCAATTCCAGACTTTGGTTCCACTTGACTTTAATGAGCTCTTGGATTGCTCCATACATACACATCACATATGGCTGAGCACGCAGGTAGAAAGGGGTGCAAGTGCAAACAGCATGTGTGTGAATACAGGTGGGTCGAGTGTATGGGTGTGTATGGGTGTGTGGTTTCCTACAATGAGAAAGAAACAAATACAGATTGTAAGAATTACATGTATAACAAATCAAATATCCACAAACGAATAACTCTGGTTATGTGTAAACATTACGATAAACCAGCAACTGTGGAATAGCTATAAATGTAAATAACAATTAAACGTACGGGTTATAGCATTACAAGAAAACACACAAGAAAATAAGGCATGTGCCGCAAAAGCAATCAACACAACAGCTGCACCTAATTAAGCGATCTTAATAGCGTAAGCTAACGGCTAACTGTAGCTCTCGACAATATAAGCACACCGCAACAAGGGAATATAATATTAAACATGCTAGGGCACAACACAGACGTCCCGCATTTACAGTTGAATAATAAACTACAGTATCACTTACATTCAAGGGACGCACACGTAGAAAGAATAATGACGAAGGCTGCTTTGAGAGCCACACTGCTTAATGCTCAGATCGAAAATGGTATACAACAAGCAAGCACGTGGAACCACCTAGTGGTCAAAATAAACATTACGTTCAAAAACACCTCAACAATGAATAAAAACCAAAGGGCTAAAACAGGTGATTAACTGTCTTTTGTACATTTCTCATAAACATTGTTTTATTAAAAAGGCTCCCAATACAAGTTATGGGTTATTTAAATGATAACTTCTGAAGTTGCTTTATTTTTAAGCCTATTTTAGTTTTGGCGTGTCCTGGATGACTGAGAACAAATGAGTAGATCCAAAAGAATATCTGGGGAGTATCATAATTTAAACATAACACTGAAAGCACAAGAGTTTATATAGAAAAATATTGAGATTTTATTTTGTGCTTTTAAAGGCTCTACGTTGAAGACAATGAAGGCACAGCTTTCTCTTTTATCTATCTGTTTTCTCTTCTGTTCTCGGCTGCCAAACACAGAGCTGGTCCACTTGCTCAGCCGGGATTTACGCCTATGCATGTACTGATATACTCTCCTTTTAATGAATGAGAAAAATCCTGTTATGTGCATATGTTATTCCTCCTCTATGCAGAAAAATTCCGATTTTTTTTTCTTTAGCTGCAGTGAAGGGTAAATACTGTTAAACTTCAGCCAAAAATACACACCTGTATGTCTGTGGTAAGGTTTCATATTTCACACCATGAATCATAACTCTGAAATTGTCATTTGAAATAAAATCATAACGCTTTCATTGGCTGAAAGATAGAAAATCTTTTGCCTGAAGGCCTGAACATCTTGGCCAGTCTTCCTGTTCAACATAAACTCATCTTTGTGGCTCTGAGCAAATGTCGCAACACATTTGGTCTCAGTAGATTCCAAATCCAACATCCTCGTGAAAAGCCTATCGGACTCTGATCGTGAGCACGGTGGGATTTGACCCTGATGCTCAGTTTAGCCTCTAATGCTTCTTGTCCCAGGTGGGAAACCCTTGGACTGGTAAGACGAGCGACATGCGGCGAGGCCTCAGTGCTGAGCTGAGCCGCAGATCATCTGTGTCATCACACTCGGCTGAATCGGAAATCTGATCAGGGCTGCTGGGACCTTTAATGATTTTCAGAGAGGAAAACCGTGTATCTCTGTGTGTTTGAGCATAAGCACAAACACACAGTTAAAGCCAGTTAAATTTCAGGCCAATTTAACTGGCCTGAAAATAGGCCATTTTTTTGAACATAAAAAAAAAATCTGTCAAGAATTATTTGACAGTCGGATAATATTAGACTAGTTACTCCCTTATCTCAAAAATTTTAAAGTTTGATCAATGAAACCTTATTTTTATCACAATAAAATTGTATTTAGTTTGTTTACAACCAGCAGTCTCTGATTATTCTCTTTTAAAATCTTTTCAGTGCTACAAAATTCATAGAAAACATTCTACTTTTAGTTTATGTTTCTCACTTTTATTCAGTGTTCAATAATTATTACATTTGTTTAGCATCAATGCTGCCTCATATCTTCTGATTTTAGTTGGCTTGGAGTTCTAGGGTTTTTTTTCAGCATGGTCTTTTTATTGATAGAATATTTTTCCACCTTGAGAAGTAAAACAGCTTACTAAATTTGATGCTTGCCAAGCAGAAAGATGTCAAGTAAGTTATTTGCCCTTACATTTCATAGTAATGTTTGAAAAATATATTTTATGGTAACAAAAAAACAGCCAATCAGACAGATCAGCATAACCTATTTTAAATCACTAATTTTAACTGATAATTTATAATAATGATTGAAAAACAGACTGGATTTTGATTAAAAATAATGAAAATAAAAAAGTAAATTTTTTTAAATTTTGCATTTTTCTGGTGGTTCCCCAGGGGGCTGTGGCCCAGTTTTGAAAAACACTAACCTAATCTAGAAGACATTTACACAAAAAAACCAGATCTGGTAGTTGTTGAAGGAGCGTTGTTGTGATCACGTACTGAAGGCAGAGTTTCAGAAAGAACAGGAGCTTCTTCAAGAGGCAGAGGCACAATTTAAAGGCAAGTCAAGTTTGATAAACAGAGAATTTTTGGAACAATTGACAGTAGCCACACCTGTCAAGTCTCCCATTTTGCCCGGAAGACCAAAGTATTTTACTCCTCTTTTCCGGCTTACTCCCATATTAACATTTTCTCGTAAATTTCCAGATTTAGAGTAATTCTGTTGCAAAACCCCCACCTCCTCCAACAATAGCAGGAAAATATTTCTCAAGTACAAAACATTGAAGCTATGAAGTAACAGTTACTTGACTGTGCTATAATGTGATACTATTTGTATGAAAATATATTATAGTGCTCCTTTAATAAGCCTCAGCTCAATAAATGTAACCAATTTTATTACCCAAACAGAACTCCATGTTGAGTGCGGTTGGACTGGGCCGTTCATTACAGACACCGGATCACGCTCTTCCACATCCTCCTCACTTTTATTTATCCGTGCCACTCCAAGCTCAGCCTGGAACAGTCTCTCCCTCCCAGCGGCATGGTGTTTTTTCTCTGCGCAAATGCTTTCTTTTCCCTTTCTGTGTGCATTTAGATATTTAAAGTGTGCTTCCTTCATGCTTGTGCTGTCAGCCTTGCATTTGCTCAGCCCTCGGGGGGGCCCTCGTACTGTACAAATACTGCAGATGCAATGAGAGGAAGCAGAGCAGAGCAAAACAAAAACTTCCTGAGGGATGAAATCAAAAAGTGTTAAAATATTGCAACAAGTACATTTGTAGGGAGATTGCAGCAAAACACTCTGCTCCCAATTATTATGCAAGTGATATTTTTTCAGATTTTCTTAAATGGTCTAACCCTACCCGACCTCTTAGCCCAATTTGTGACACCAACTGAACAATGATCCCAAAAAACTGTTTCTTGCTAATGGAGCAAGATCACCAGCCAATCACAAAAAGGTATATAACTAAAGAGCTAAAACTTTCGGATATATATATATATATGTATGTATGTCGCCAGTAACACACTGAAAAAAGTGTGATCAGGGTTAAGTAATATTTACTAAATAAATAAGAGCAAACTATACATAATAAAAAAGACTGTGTGCAGTTTTGAATCTCACTGAGCTGAATTAACCAAATTTGAATATTTTTTTAATTGCATTTTACTCTGTTTTTATTTAAATAAAATCAGCAAAAAAACAATAAGTATTATTTATTTATTTTCATTGGAAAAGTCAAAAATGCAGAAAATTGATAAATTTTACTCATTGGGAGGCCTTTAGTTTTACCCAAGGCATTTTCGTCACAGGAACGTCGAGTCTGCTCGGCATTTCGTGGACTACCGTTTGCTTAAAGGTAAGACATGTTTTAAGTGTTTTTAGTTAAACAATTCAAGTGTCTGTAGCAGTTAAACATTGTCTTAAGTTACTGCAAATTAGCAAACATGGCAACTTTACTGTACAGCAAGTCAATTAAGTTATAGTGTGAAGGATTCGAAGTCAGTCTACGTCGTCTTTGATTTGACTAAATGCATTGCAATGATTGAAAAAGTAGTCTCAATGTCACAATTTAATGTGACTAACGTAATACCGTTATATTGTGGCCGTAGAATACAAGCTACTCTTTTATTTTAGTTTTTTGGCCTCAGCCCGAGCTCCCCCTCCCCCACCGTAACAAGCTAGCTAGCATGTTTGGGCACCATAATGGAGGAACAGACGTTGTTTTCAACGGTGAGAAGCTAATCAACTTTGGAGTTTCGTTTAAAGTTACTGCATTTATTTTTTACAATTAAAATGTACTCAAGTAACATTTTTACTCAAGTAACATGTTAAAAGCAGATTTCTAATCAGTTTTTATAACGTCACACATTTCGAAAGAAAAATCAGCCGTTCTGCATAGTCGCATTTTCAGACAAAGTGCGCTGTTTCTACTATCTTCTTTTAATTTGGCGTCATTTTCATCGAACGTCCGTTATTGTGTTTTGAGCACAACGGCTGGTGTTTTGCTAAACCCAAGTTCACCGGCTCTCACTGAGGCTCTCCATTAACGTTACGTTAGTTACATTCAGATGGCACAAACGGCTTCCTCGTTTTTTCCTGTTTTTTCTGAAAAAACGTTATGCTTTCAACCTGTGGCTGCAGCTCACACTGACAGATAAACAGTTACAGTGAGATGCGTCTGTGAATGTTGGGTTGAAATCAGTATGTAGCTTCGTACTGACTCTGATCTGCCACAGAGAGAGTGAGAGAAATGTTTCCTTAGTCCGTTTTGGGCATCTTTGATTTTAATATTTATTTTTTGGCATTTGTTGATGTGCATATTACCTTAAAATCTGTTTCATATTTTTGTCTTTAACATTTTAAAACGATAGTTCATTTTTTGAAGTGGGATTGGATGAGGTATTCATTCATAGTTGGTATATTATAGAGCTGGATGATTTTGACAAAAAAACTTAATTGTGATTATCTTTTCAGTGACATTACAGTTGTGAAA
Organism: Poeciliopsis turneri; assembly: GCA_922788865.1. Lineage (NCBI taxonomy): Eukaryota > Metazoa > Chordata > Actinopteri > Cyprinodontiformes > Poeciliidae > Poeciliopsis > Poeciliopsis turneri. The sequence continues at coordinate 1,554,193 of CAKLNU010000382.1, read as the reverse complement.
TGATTTGCAATTTCTGGGGGAAATATAATTTTGTATAATTGTTTTCTTATTTTCATTTAAAAAATTAATTCTTGCAGGGATGTGTAACGGATGTTTTTTTTTAAGTCTCTAGATTAGGATGTGTAGGTCAGGACATCTTTGCAGCAGAGCATTTCATTTAAAAATATTTTTTTAAGATTTAAGAAATGTAAGAAATATTGTACCTCCTGTGATTTGAAAATTGCAGTAGGCTGTATTGCAATTTTGATAAAATTTTGATTAGTTGTTCAGCCCTGGCACATTATTTAATTACTAGATCTATTAGTGATGTAGGCTACTAGTTTTATATAGGTTTTTTTCATGTACTTTATAAGAATATCTTTAACTTTTGTCTATTCTAGTCAGGATGGCAGAGATGGAGGCAAAACTCAGAGTGATAATTGACGGACAAGAAGTCTGCAAAGAATGTAAAAAAGCCTCGAAAAGCAGAGGTAAACTTCCTTCCTCCTTACCCGGCTGGAGAGGATGAAGAAAGTCAAGAACAAGAGAGAATTCTGTTGCTTACTGAAGTAAAGAAAAAGGACAACAACGCATTGATAAAAGAAAAAATGGCCAAAACATTTGCACACAGAAGAAACAAAATCATCAACCAATCACCCAGTATAGAGGACGTCAAAGCCAGATGGCCTGCTCTATTTGAGACATCTCATGTGAGTTCTAAGTGCATGCTAATCAGAAATATTCCTAGTCAATGTGAAGGATTGCATTTGTGGTTCTGCATTTAGCTATTTAAAACAAAATGTGTTACGTTACTGTCATCTTTTTTATAGATCAAATTTGATCCATCTTCTTGCTTTTGAAAAATGTTGTAAGAACAGTATGTATGTTTGTAATATTTGATGCTTTAAAAACTGGTTTCATGATTTGTCTTTCAGATCCAGGATGAGTTTCACAGAATCACAATGGTGCATCTTGAATCAAAGTTCATGTCCAAACTGGATGAATATACTCCTCGACTTCTGAACCTCTTCCACTCCAAGGGCGGAAGCATGGGGTTGAGATTGCAGGCTATTCTACTCAAGGTATCTTTCATTGAGCATTATCGTTGCTAATATTTTATTCTCAAAGTTTTGTGTTTAAACTTCTGGAATATCATTACTTAAATTTACTGGAGGTTAAGCTATGATTGTCTTTATAAATGGAATATGAAATAATCGCATGAGAATTAGTTTCAGTAGTGTTTTATTACACTGGTCCTCAAGACGGCACAGGAACTCAATATTAACAGTAATATAAACCACCTGGTGATTCTTTTTTTCGTTTCAGACTCCAAGCAATCCTGACATCAACATGACCAGAAATGTTATCATTCGATGTTTGATTATGTACCTTGGGGAATCTACAGATCAACTCTTAAAAGAGTACGATGTAAGTTGAATTAGATGTTAAAATATAAAGTAGGTGATTTCTCTCATCTCTGTTGGAAAGTCAAATCACAAAATAGTCATAACTGTATTTCTCCCAGTAGTTCTTGGCAAGGTATATCATTGTCCTCTGTTAAGTGTGTTTAAATTCTTATTTTCCATTAAGGAATTTTTAAATGCTAGTGCAGAATGCTATCTCAATTTGATTTCACCAACTGGCATAATTTAAAACTTGTCAGTAATTTATGTAATTTTTTTCCTGAAAATGCTTTACCTAACCATAACTTTTTAAGTCTTGGCAATTTGTCCCTAAAAAGTGAGCTAAGAAATGATGGCCAAGACGCTGCTTTGTGAATACAAAGACATTTTTACAGAAAGACTGAGGCAACGCAGAATAAGATATTAATCAAGACAGTGCCAGGAAGAAATAATAGTGTAATGGATTGATTTAATCTCAGAAACTTCATTTAGAAATATTTGTAACTGTTCAGCTCCTCATTGCATAATTGATTATATTGTAATATAATATATTATTATGACTGATTTATATATATATTTTTTCTTTTTAAATTATGTGCGTTTTTTTTAGTGTTATCTCAGATTTGTCTAAAACACTGACATAAATAGAGTGCATTACAAGCAACAGCTTGTCCAAACAGTTGCAAGCAATTTGGAAAATGGAACCTTCTCCTTTGGCTGTACTGTCTGATATGCACATTGTTCTTGCTATTACAGGATGCTGATGAAGACAGTGTGTCACAGGACCTTGCTGTTCAAAGCCTGAAGATCTACAACATCAAAGCTAACACGTCACAGGATCCAGACATCGGTATCGTGGTGGACGGCGTGAAAATTCTAACTGCTCTGGGTAACTTTCCAAGGGCTTGCTCCCTGCTTGTTGGGTTGGCGTATGCTGTGAATCTTGCCTATCCAAAGGAGCTCAGATACACGTTTGAAGTGTTTCAGAAACTTCTCCTCGGGCTGGATAGTTCAAAGCTCTCCCCAAAAGTGAACAGCCTCAGGAATAAACTACTGGCTTAAGAAAACGGACCCTTGCTAAACAAAAGGGAATAGACAAGTCACTGTCAAAACCAACACGCAAAACTTTGTGAAATGCTCTGAAGTTCGTTAAAATTAGGGTAATTTTCAGTTCAGTGGATTTCTGCATGTCTATTTTTTCTTGCAGTACATTACAGTTAACCACCCTTTCTAAGGACTGACCCCTTATTCTCATATGTGCCTGTTATATGGCTTTGGATCTGTTCAGGTCTGTCACATGAACCCTTGTCCCTTTTATACAGCATAGAGCATCCACTATTGCCTTTTTTGGAGAGCCCATGCAGGCTTCACCACTGAAGGGTGATGATCTGCAGGCTGGAAAACTTTGTTGTGTTTCATTTGCACTTTATTTAGTATGTATTTTTTTCAGTTCTGTCTTTCAACTCATTTCTCGAAAAGAAAAGTAAGTGTCACGAGCCAAGGGCCCCGACACAGTGACAAGATGTAGCATAAACATACAAAAAAAAAGGAAGTCTTTATGCCTCAAAGGTCTCGCCCAACTCTCACATCTTGTCATGTGTTTTCCCCAGGTAAGTTTTATGTGCATGCTTGTTTTGTGCTCTGCATGCCTTAAACATAAAGTGAACTCTTATGTGATTAATAAATTGTTGAAGCAAGTTTAACTGAGTCCACGTTGATTGTTGTTGATGTGATTGTTCTAAAAATCATGTTAACTATACTTTGAGCAGAGTGGCACTATGTTTTTGACTTGATACTTGTATATAGTGCCCCTTCTCATCATGTTTTATAAAATTGCACAAATAAATGCTGCTGCTGTTTTATGCATTGTAATTTGTTGTTTTTTGATGCCACTCAGGTTTGGTCAGGATATTGTGTAAATTAGACACAGAAAAATTATGGCAACAAAGTGACATTCAATATTATTGAATAGATTTAAAGTGCTATGATACAAATAAAAAACTTAAAATTGATCAATTATTTTAGCTACAGATTAATAAGAACAACAGTTTTAATGTGTTGAATTAACCAATAATGTGCTACAATATGAGTTGATACTATTTGTATTATTTACTTAATCCAAAAAATTTTTATGGTGATGTTTAGTAAATTTAAATCAATTTCACCCATTTAATTAATAAATATAAGTTAATTTCACCTAGATTATTAGTAAATATGATTAAATTTCCCCCAGATATTTAATAAATCTAAATCATTTTTGCTCAGATACTTAGTAAATAAAAATTAGTTTTTCTTGTGAAATTGACTTGGATTTACTAAATATTTTTGGGAAATATAAATGATCATTTGCATTGATATTAATAAATCAAACACATTTCAGCTGTTGCTTTTATTAAGATGTACTTCATTTTTTTAAGTTAAGTTAAGTTAACATATTCAATACTTTTTAATCAAAATTGTAGAACTTAAATTCTATTCAATTATATTACGTGTCACTTTGTTGCCACAATTTTTTTAAGTAACCATTGGTCAAATTTTTCTCAGTGCACATCAGCTAGTCATATTTTCAAATTTCCAATCAACTTGTAATGTTTAACAAGAGCGTCTCTACAAGTAGCCCTGTGTTTCCAGGTTTAACAAGTTTTCTACACCCTGCAGTACGTTAGATGATTGATTGTGTGAAACTACTCACTGTCAAGAATGCTTTGTCTGGCTTCAGTTATCCTGTGTGAATGCACCACATTCACACAAGATAATTTATCACATGGAGTAATTTATCACATGGATCCCCAGATTCCTGATTATCCTGTGTGAATAACTCTTTATACTCTGGAAATTATTGTACCTCATCAGTTAATAAGATATCTTGGTTTACCAACATTCCTCTGATTCACCAGGTTCCAAGCTCTACATTTTGCCTGGTTGGCAGAATCTGGCCAGTTTTAAAACTCGGTCTGTTTATTGACCCTGCAGCTCTTCATGACTTATCATCCACTTATCTTCTCGTCTTCTCAGCCTGCAGCTTCCCCCCCTTATCTGACCCGTCACCGGCCCATTGTCCCTCCCTCCCTTTATTCCACATCTTCTCTCCACTTTATCTCCTCCTCCTTGGTGATCTGCCCCTCTTCGATTCCCTGTTTATCTCTCCTTCCCGTCGTGCCTGTGTTATGACCACCCTGATTTCACCCCCTCTCCTCCTGCCACCCACCACCACCTCCTCTCTGATAACTGACCCAGGCAGAGTGATGGATTTCTGGATGGCCAGGAACTGTTTGCTCCGGGTGCTGCTGCGGCTCCGGATAATGCTGGATAAGCAGGTCGGCTGGAGTTGGTGTGTATGAGGAGAAAACAGCTGACAGAAGCAACGAGCAATGGAGGGGAGACTAAGCTTGGCCACCCAACAATAAATGCATTCCTTATTATTTTTATGCTTGCAGGACGATTGGGGAGATGAAGAGTAAGCCATTTTCATGTAAAAAGCTTAGAATAAAGAAAAGAAAAGTAGGTTTGATCAAAGGACTAACTTAATCTGACAAGTATGATGAATGAGCAGGAAATCCAATGGAGGAATTGTTGCAAAGAGAGTTTCCTCAGATGAAATTAAAAAAAAAAGATCCATGAAAATCGACGATGTAGCTTTACGGAATAAAAAGTCCAAGTACCAAATTGGTAAAAGAAGACTCGATTTTCTAACAGTGCACATCAGGCCATCCTGGAAGTTGTCGACAAAGAGTCTTTAAAAATCACCCACAGTACTCATGTCGCTGCAGGCCGCGGATAACAAAAATCCACCCTCTAATGCCGTCTCTCGTTCTCCTGTCTCTCGTTCTCCTGTGTCATCTCTCCGTTTTTGCTTCCAAAGACAAAACATCTGCAGGCGGAAAACTGTCCACTGACGTCTGAAATTATGTGTCACATAGGAGGACCTCTCTCCAAAGACTCCAAAATGTGTTTTCAGACAATTTGACACTTTCACAGCACTCCTCCGCCGCAGAGGTAAAATACAGGATTCATAAGACATGAAATCAAAATTAAGCAATAAAACACAAGACTGAAACAAATTTGGTGTCTAAATCAAACCAGAGGTTTTAAACTTGTCAGATGTTAGTTGACAATGCAGAGCATGGCCTCTCAGGTTCTCTGGTCTGTCTGCATCCACAGAGCCAGAACCAAATGTGGAGAAGCAAGATTCAGGTTGACCTGGAACAAACTTCCAGAAAACTGAAAAACAGCCGACATACTGAGTTCCTTTAAATCGAGACCAAAAGTCCACCTACTTGCCTTTGATTATTAAGTGGAACATTGATTAATTCAACTCTGGATTACAAGAGGAAAGTCACAATATTATGCAAGTAAAATTATAAGAACAAATTCAAGAATTATCGCAATATAACTATTCTCATTATATTATGACTTTATTCTCAGAGTTTCAGAACTTTATTCTAATTCTATTTTCTATTAGTTAGGTCCTAATGTCATAATGTTGTCACTATAATGTTTTTTTGTTGTTGTTGTTGTTGCTGAAATGTGCTTCACAATAACTTGGCAAATAAAATATTTTCTATAGATTTGAAAAGAAAACTTAGCTTGTTATTAAAAGTAGTACTAATTAAAAAAAATTAATGATATTTATCTGGAGCAGCCACGATTTTACATTTTGCATTAAAACTGGTTTCAAGCAACAATATTTCCCCTGATTACAGATATAGAAATGTGTTTTCATTTGTTACTACGTTCCTTTTTCATAAATGAATAACCTTTATTAGAATCAAAGCCTGTGTTGTAGTGAGAGGTGAAGAGTTGTTTTTTTTAGGTTTTTACCCTAAATCGTTATGGTGATTTTTATATTTTTTAAACCCAGTGAGCTGCTCGCCATCTTGTGAAGAGGGGGAAAAAATGATTGTGTCATGGCTGCAAGGCACATGCTGTCAGAGCTACAGAGCTCTTAATTTCATCTGAGTCACCTCAACTCCTGCAGCTCAGTCCGATTTCCGGTTCGGGCTGATTCTGCAAACATTTACAACTCTGGACCCCCCAGAAAAATATATGAAATAACTGGCTCAGACTCTGAGCGTTTTAGACCCAAACTAGTCACAGACATAGGAAAAGTTGTGTTTCTGAGGGGCGAGAGAAGAGTTGGAGCATATTTTAACTTTCAGCTCGTTTTGGGTCAGTCAATCTGTCACAGCTCACATGTCACTAATTAAAAATAAATAAAAAAAAAAAAATAACTTTAGGCATTTTGCATCTCTGTCAATTAAACTCTACAGCTAATGCACACACGGTTGGAAGATTTAGCCTTTTTACTTGTGTGCTGTCAAACAAAATTCCCTTCATTTTGTGAATGAAAGGTCTGGAAAACACTGGAATACAGTGTTTACAAAGACAATTGGATGGAAAAGGAGTCTGCCAGGGTTTCTCTAGACATGTAGCTCATCTGATCTATGACCACCATGTCATGGAGAATCCTCACTGCACACTGTATAGTTTACTTGTAAAACCTCATTTTATTTATTTATTTTTTTTTATCATTTTTGTCCAGGAGTTCTCATAAAACTACTACCTCATATCTAAGAATTACTTTATTGTCACAATGATACAGCTTTACTCTTGTATTGTGACTTTCTGGCAGTATTACAATTTTAATCTCATAGCAGTACAACTTCATTCTCCAATATTACGATTTTGTGTGTTGAGAATCTCATACTAATACGACTTTATTCCTGAAGTATTCCGACTTTATTCCCCTGATTTTACAACTTTATTGCCATAACATTACGACTTGATTCTTGTGATATTACTCCTTTATTGTCATAATAAAAAAAAATTAATAAAAAATAACACTTAGCCTGGCCCTAATTCATCGTCATATGGTTTCCATCCTGTTTTAAATGAAGTTATATAACTGATCTGAAAAGCTGGAACACTTCTTGTTAGAGAAATATAACCGTGGGGGTTTAACTGGGATTTATTTTCCTGGAGGTTCTGTTTTAGGGCAGTGATGTGTCTGTGAACCAAAAAATGGGACTGACACCATGTGACAAACTGCAAATAAAACAAAGCGACAGACGCCTCAGGCTTTTTCACCAATCAGTTGTTTTGGATGCAGTGGCCTGCACAGCAATTGCTACATCTAACGCTGGGCTTTTACCACCAAAGGAGAAAATAAAAAAGAACTCTGAAGTAAAATGTTTTGCTTTTCAAGATGCATAAATGTAAAACTCAAACAGATTGGCTTCTTCTCTCCTCCTCCGTCCGTCTCTGCAGGGACTTATGCGGGATTTACGGGGACACAGCACAGTGTAATGAGGCCCCTGTTGTTAAATGACATTTGCAAACTCGGACTCACTTCGATAATCCTCATCCTCCAGGAGCTGGGGAAGCCGTGTCCGTCATTTATGAGGTTCAGACCAGGTGAGTCAATGTTCTCTCTTCTCGGTCAGAAAGTGGAAATGAGCCATGAGATCAGGGCTTCACATCGCATCAAGCTCACCTGAATGTTTAATTCTCCGCTCGGCCTGCGGGACGACGGAGGGGTGAGTGAAGGGACGGCTCGGGGTCGCGTGAGGTGGAAATCCACACCGCGGAACCATGACTCACGGTGGAGGTTTCGCAGACGAGAGCACAGTAATTGGACAGCCAGATTCGTCGTCCGTAACAGAAGCTGTTGCTTGACAGATGAGTCATGGAGATGCAGCGATGCACAGTGGAGATGTTAGCACCACAGCAGCTAATAGGCTCATCCTCATGCCCAGGAGCAGGTTGTCCACGTTTTTTGTCACATGGGCCAAAATAGTCAAATTAGCCTAAAAAATCCATCCATCCATCCATCCATCCTCCGCCACCCTTCTCCCTAACGGGGTCGGGAGTTGCTGGTGCCTATCTCCAGCTGCGTTCCGGGCGAGAGGCGGGGTACACCCTGGACAGGTCGCCAGTCTGTCGCAGAGCCTAAAAAATGTCACTGTAAAATTTTTAATCATAAATTACATAGATTTTTTTTACAGTAAACTTAGCATGCAATATTTCAATTGAACAAATAAAGTTTTTTATAGGGGAGGGGATGTCTAAATCATGTTACATCCTAAACTTAAGAATATTGCATGTTTACCTTATAAAATAAGGAAATTACTTTAAAACACTACAAAAAATGTAGTGCATTACTAGCAATTAGACCAGGATTTACTTTTAAGTACGTACATGATATATATTGTGGTGCAGTCACTTCTCCGGCTTGGACTAGAAACAGCTACTATTCAGCAACACAAGGATGCTTTCACACCAGCCCTGTTTAGTCTATACCCTTCGGTATATTTGGGGAGGTGTGAATGCGCAATTAATCCAAACCAAAAAAGCAAACTCTGATCCACCAAACAAAACTCGTTTTGGGTTCATTTGAAGTGAACTGCTGTGGTTTGAATGCATTTGCAGATGCCAAGCAGACCTGAGACCGCTCAAAAATCAGGAAGCAGATTATAGCACAAAGCATTCTGGGTAAATGCAACCAAAAACAAACACACATCTAAAAATAGTGAAAGAAAAGGCTGGTGGTTATCTGCCAAAGAAAAAAAGAGATCCTACAATCATTAAAATCTGACGCTACTCCATTTTTGTTTACATTTTGTGACGAAAGGAGAGGCTCTCATTATCTTCAGAGATTTTTGTGTTGTTTCCTTCAAAGGTTCTTGATGCAGCGCCACCATAGGCCAGGGGAGGAACAGGCTCTTTGACACAGTGCAGTGTTAAAGTGAAATGCATCAGCAGAAAATGCAACAAATGGTGCAATTTTGGTTCTCAATCAAATCAAACCGAACCTACCCTTTTGACACACCTCTTCTTCAACATACACACACACACACGCACACACACAAGAGAGTGTTTTGCGTCAGATGGACGACAGTAACTATTCTTCGTTTCGGTTTGGAGGCCTGTCGGCCCCAAACACTTACAAATAAAAACTCAACACAGCTAAACGAAGGCCAAACTCGTCCATTGGCCATCCATTACTCACTAATGCTTATAATGAAAATTTGGCTCAGATAGATTCAAGCCGGGCCGCATTCAGAGTAATTTTCTCTTGAATCCCCTCCATCTATTGCAGCACAAAGCTGCAGACATTTTCAGACAATGATCACAGTGATGATTACAGCACATATTATTCAAGACGGCTGCTTCCCTTCAAGATGGAGTAAAAATTCTCAATAATGTCTGACAACTGGACGTTTAAAAGCTGCTACGTTGTCCAGGAACTGAATTGTCAGTTTTATTCTTAGCTGGAAGAAACCATCAATGTCACGTCCAGTGTTTTCCTGTGTTCCGTGATCTCCTCGTTGTCCTGTCTTCCCGTTGATTCTCCCCAGGTGTGTCCCATCTCCCTGATAAGCCCTTGTGTATTTAGTCCCTCCTGTTTCCTGTCTTCCTCGTCGGGTCCTTGTCGTTGTGACGTCTTCCGTGCCAGATCCTGATGCCGGGCTGTGTGCATGTTCCTTCCTCGTAGTTTATGTAGCTTTGAATATACCTGTTTCTCCGCCAGTTGGACCTGTTGCTACCGGGACGAGCACTAGCTCCGCTCAACCGTGCTGCCAGGCCGCGGACTGCATTATTATTTTTTTGTTTCTTTGACTCTGCTTTGTTTCTCCGCCAGTTGGACCTGTTGCTACTGGGGTGAGCTCAAGTACCGCTTAACCGTGCTGCAAGGCCGCGTACTCTGCAACCTGTTTATTTTTGGACTGCCTTTTTGTTTGTCTATTTTTGGACTGTGCCACTTCTGTTTATTTTTGGATTATTATTTATTAAATTATTCATCACCATCTTACCTGGGCTCCTGCGATCACTCACTCCTTTCGCACCTTTAAAACAACACCACATCCTGACAATCAAAGAATCAATCGGTTGATAAAGATTTGTAAAAGAAGTTCTGATATCATAAAAATCTTTAGTTTCTATTGGATTTATGTAAATAATAATTATAATATGTATATAAAATGGTTGCAATATAAAGATAAAAAAATTATCAAGAAAAGCCCAACATTTTACTTTTAAAATAATATATTTGTGCAGTTGCATAATTCTATGATTTGCATTGAATATTGCAGTTCATGAGGACTTTGCAAATTAAACTGGAAATAAATGTCAGTCTTTGGAAGAAGCTCCGATATTTATTATTGCCTTTACTGTTAAATCTGTAACAGTAAACGAAAGGCTTTAAATCAGTTGAGATAAACAACTCAACTGATTTAACATGTAGGCAGTTGGTTTTTCTTCCTTTTGGCTTGATGCCATCTGTTCTTTCTTTTTTTTTAATAAGCTATAATAGTTAAATCATAAAAGGGGGAATATAACAGCCTTCCAATATCATACTGAAGGTGGGCTCAATGTATGTTCAGTAAGCAGAAGTTTTTAATAATAAGATGTTTTTCAAATTTTAAACTAAAAATTATTTTACAAATTATTCCAACAATTACTTAATTAGATAAGAACATTGGCACATTCAGCTGATTTTTTTTTATTTAACCACTTGAGCCTGTTTGTATAAAATTAGAAAAACAGTAAAAAATTTAAATAAGCGATTCTATTTCCTCTTTTAAACATTTTAGTGCCTACAACACAGCATTAATTTAACATAGTGGTTTTCCCCTATGGATTACAATAACCCCCCCCCTCAAAAAAAAAAAATCAACTGGGCACACACATTGTTCAACCAGACATAAACCTGTACACAAATGTTGTTTTCAAACTCCACTGAAGTTTATTTCACACAAAAACAAACTACGAATCATCTTTACAGTGAAACATTTTGTGCAAATTTTTTTTCATCCAAACCGCTCCCGCGCCTCTCCTGCAATGGCACAGCGCCCCACACTTTGGGAACCACTACTTTCATGTATGCTTTAATATTTGTAAAGGATGCATCTGCTCAAACAGATCTCTCTGTTTCTTGTGTTTTATATTCCATCTCCATAAGATAAAAGCAAATGAGGATATCATACTTGAAATGTTAAAGCCAAAAGTTGTGACTTATTCCTGTAGAAGCTTACCATTTTGCTGTTTTTTCAGATGCATTTATGTCTCCATAGTAACACATGGTTGATATAACTGATGTAGCTCAGCTGTAGATTGGCAGATGTATGGAGTTACAAATGCTTCCAGCTCTGAACCAGGTACTAAAAACCTGTAGCAAAAACAAAAAGCTGCAATCTGGAAACAAAGGGCTACCTATGTTTCCTGTGCAAAGCTGCAAGTCAATTTCTTCATATTACAAAATTGCATGAGATTGTTTCTGGGAAAATGTGACCCAGAAACACACCATCGTCACTTCTGCATATTCCTGTCAGTCCCACTCATTTTAAGAGATGTTTAAAAGAACAGAAGTTCCCCAAATTTATCTTCTTCACATAGCTCTACACTTCCACTGAATTTTAAGCTCCCAAGGGCAAACAAGTGAGGTAATGAAGCGCGACAACGATGGCTCAGCTTCCCTCGACTCCCAACATCCCCGGAGCCTCACATTTAGCCAGCTAACTGCAAATGGAAAGTGGGCTAACTGCAAATTGAATGTCGCCTGGCAGAGGCGGCCGATGTGAGAGACTGAAACGTGAGAGACTGAAGCAAGCAAGACCAAGAAAGAGGAAAAAAAGAAAGAAAAAGATGACAGGGCAGTGTATTTTTCTGGACAAAAGCTAAAGAATTTTTTGCTGGCAAGTTTCAAACTATTTGGAATTCAGGGAATGTCTGTGGCCACAGAATACCTAAATAAACAGAAAAAGTAATAGAAAACAAACAGAAAGTTGTGTTTCTACCCATATTACAACTTTTTAAATTAACTTTACATTCATCTCGTGAATGTGTTTACACCAAACCCTACAACAGTTACTACAACCAGTACAATTCCTCCCAAGTGGAAATTTATGGAATACTTCATAAGGCTTGTAAGTTAATTTGTCTTGTTTATTTTTTATCTATCAATTTTATTTCTCTTTTACATTTTTACACATATTCTAAAGAAAAAACTAAATGATGAAAAATGGTTTGAAAATGGAAACAATGCTTGAAAATAAAAAACAAGTAAAAAAGAAAAACAATTTAGTATATCTTGAGATTTAAAGGATAAATTATTAACTATGCCTGCTAACAGAATAAAATCATAATTTATCAATCTAAATAGAACATTTAATGGACCATTAACTAGCCAAATTGTCTTATGATTTCTGTAATTTATTCATGAAATAGAATACTTACACAAGCATTTCTTCTTAATTTTGACAGATTTAGAATTTTTTACTATAAAAATGATATGCACTGTAAAAAACAATCAATTTTTGTTATAAATCACATAAAAAATTGGGATTTATGAACATAAAAAAGAAATTATAATAATAAAAAAACAAATAGTTCCTCCCTTAACTTGAAATATTGCTGCACTAATGTGCAATGCAGCAACATTGAGGACAAGTCAAATATTATGAAGGCACACAATCAGCATCTTAATGTTTTTATTATAAATGCCCTTTTGTTTCTGTCAACAGCCTCCCAACAAGCAGAATGAAAAACACAGAAACTGAATCTCCAGTTTATCAACAACCAGCACCTTTAAACCTTGTGTAGTTATAAAAGAAAAGCAAAAAGCATCGGAGATACACACAGGAAGCAGCAGGAGACGAGTAATCCTCAGCCTACAGTGTGACAGCACTCTGAAAGAGACCGCTGATCTGGATTAATTCTGGATTCACAGTGTCAAGTTTACAGCTGCACAGATAAACACCATCTCCACCTTTTCTCTGCCTGTTTTGATGTGCCATAATCCTGCTATCCTCTGAGGAGACATCCCATAAAACCCACTCCTTGGTTTCATTTTGCCAGCCTAAAGAAAAATGACTTTACTCCTGACTGATAAGATGCTGAAATTTCTACAGCAATTAAAAAGGAACTGGATGATAAGAGAAGATTAGGAAGTGATCCAATTCACAAGCCCAGGACAGATAGTTAAAGAATATTTTTTATAATTTTTCCACACTGTAAGACCAAATGAAACCCAATCTCCCATAACACCTAAAATACACAGTGGAGCCAAAAACTATTCATAACCCTGGCATCCATCCATCCATCCATTTTCCGTCACCCTTCTCCCTAACGGGGTCGGGAGTTGCTGGTGCCTATCTCCAGCTGCGTTCCAGGCGAGAGGCGGGGTACACCCTGGACAGGTCGCCAGTCTGTCGCATAACCCTGGCAAAATTAGGTTTAAATCATTTTACCAACATGCATCTTTTTTAATCAGAGTTTGATCAGCCCAGCCAGGACACAAACAATCATGGTTTAACTAATGACTTAAAATTAGGTGATGACAAAACTCAATGGTTTAACTTGTTCATTTTGGAAAAAACATTTGAATAAGTTTAATATAATTTTCTTGTGTCATTTTAGTTTACCTGGGTAGCTAGGGGCACTGAAGTGAAGGGAGACTTAATGTGCTCCCTTCACTTAGCAAGCTTTGACAACCAAAGCCATGTCATATTCGGAAATGGCGCTAAATTGTAATTGTAAACTGTAGTGGCGAAGGGGTTAAGCACAACCCATGTATGGAGGCCTTAGCTCTCATTACCGACTTTCCTGTCAATTCACTATCAAGTAAAGGTCACTAGAGCCAATAAAACTTCTAAAAAACGAACAAAGAAATTGTGAAAAACATGTGTTCCATAAAAAAAACATTTATTCATGATGGTGAATGTTCACCATAATTTGTTGAAACAATTTTTAAAATGTCTTTTCCTTTGAATATATTCAGACAGTATGCAAATATTGTTTTTGTTTTGTATGTCGTGTTGTTGTGCATCTTGTGGACCATGAGTCTGTTGAATAAAGTAATCAATAAAGTAATCAATCACCCTTTTTTCCCCATATCAAAGTTTTTTAAAGAACAGCCTAATTCCAATCTGTTCTTTCCCCGAAAAAACTCGATTTCATTGACTACCATATGTGAAATAATCGTTTTCAAAGTGTCTGCAGTCTGAGTGGTCATGTCACATCTGACTTTTATGTCATTGACATGAGACATGGGTCATAATTCTTCACCAGAATCTCAGTAAATCTCAATTATTCATTACAGATAACTTTCCAAACTTTTGTGCAAAGAACAGATGTCTGCAAAGTAAAAATAAAGGTTGTTGGTTTTAGATTGACTAAAGGTGCCACAAAGAGATAATTGAATGCTATTCACAATAAAGGAATTGTAATTAAACAATGACCATGTTGCATGAATAACAATAAAGAAAAAAAAAAAAAAGAAGCTGTAGTGTGTTCTCTTCAAATAACAATGACAGATGAAGAGGTAATACAAAGCAAAGTTTCTCCTAGCAGCCTACAGGAGTTTCTTTGTGATGCAATTCAGCTGAAGTTGTGACTCGCTTTCACTCAGACTGAGCTGTTTTTATTTCTCTCTGAGGGAATCTGTCTCCCACTCTGTCCTCCAGGTGAATAAGAATCTCAGGATCCCAACAGACGTATCATCTGTGGCCAACAAACTCAGCTCATTCTGTAGACTGAGGAAACTGAGCATGAAAACTACAGGAAAAAGTATTTCTAATTGGTGTTAAAACTACAGGATTAAAATGGAGTAACAGCATTACAGTAGTAGTCTACAGTATTTACAAAAGGGTGTTTGAAAAGGGACATACTACATATGAATAAAACTGTCAATTTCAAAGAATTTCAAATACTTATCTGATAATAAATCCAACCAAATAAGGTAAATTAAGGTAAAAATAAGGTACGTTTAGTAACCCCAACGTTGTAAACTGTTAGCAACTTCATTTTTCTTCGGGATTAATAAAGCATTTTTTAATTTGAACTTCAATTGAACTGGGGCAGTAACTTTCAGTGGGAGTCCTTTCATCTCATTTCATTCTCCTTTTATTATTTAGAAACTCTATAGTACTCACTTTTAACCCAGAAAAGGAATTAGATTAGTCACTCTTTAGCTTATTTCTTTAGAAACTGTACTCATTATTTAGACCAATATAGTGAGTATATTTGAAAATTTAGATTAATTTATAGATTAGTATGCAGAATGACTCCTACCATTGCAACCCAGAAAAAATAATTAGAACAAACTTAGAATACAGAAAAAAATCTTCCAGAACAGAAACATTTAGTTTTTATCATTACTTAGAAACAGTGGAGTACTCATTACTTTTACAAATTAAGAGCATACCTAGAAAGTCCAGATTATTATTCTTATACTTATTTAGCAATCCAGAAGAGCGATTAGAACTCGGAACCCAGAAAAAATATCTTAGCAACTACTTTTTAGACTCCTATTCTTCCAAACCAGAAAAGGAATTAGACCAGAGGATACTTTTTGTTTTTTCATTTTTTTTCTCCAAAGAGTTTTTGCGGCGCTAGTGGCTCGTATTTTTGACAGTAGGCAGACAGGAAAGAGGGCGAGGAGAAGACATGTGGTAAAGGTCGCCAGGACCGGGTGTCAAACCCGTGATGTCCGTGTCGAGGACTAAGGCCTCCAAATGTGGGGCGTGCTAACACCCTGCGCCACCACAGCACGACCCCAGAGGCTACCTACTTATACTTATCTGCTAACCCTGAATAGCAGAATCTAGTTTATATACTTTGGATCAACATTTTTAGCTTTTTCTTCTTTTGCTCTTTCCTTTGGTTTGTTATTTTAATTCCTGTAAAGCACTTTGTATTGCTGAAAATGTGCGATATAAATAAAATTACCTTTACACTTAATTTGGTACATGATATTAAAATTACTTCAATAGTTTCTACTCCATAATAACTCTGAGCAAGTTGACTAGATATTAACCTGTTACAGTTGAGAGTTTGAGAGTTTTCTCTCAAATTCTAATATGTAATTATGTAAATTCTTTGCTTAAACTTTGATCACACTTAAAAAAACATAAAAATAATAAATAACCTTGCAAATAAGTCACAAGAGAAGCAAGTGACACTGAAAACCCCTCAATGTATCTGAAAAATAACTGCTTACAGAGCTGGTGACCCTCCAACTGAGAAATGAAGGTGGGAGCCGCTTTTGTTTTGAAGTTGCCACGCTGAGTCGCATCGGCTTTATAAACACAGACTGAACCACAAACGTTCATCTTTGCCTGTCGGCTCTGTTCCTTTTAAGGTCACGATGCTTCCAGCTGTTTAAAGAGGGAGTCTGAGGTTCCTAAAAACTAAAACTACCTATTCACTAACAGTGACGTGGCAAGAAAATAGAGAGACAGAAATTATCATCTTTAATAAGACAAAACAAAGACCTACTTGTTAACCAGACATGTTTAATATTATTTAAGATATCTGCCAAGGGAGAGAGTTACTTTCAGTTGTAAATTATCTACATACCTGTAGATGCACGTTAATCAGATGTTTAAAGTTTTTTAAATCTGCAAATAAGGAATTAAAGGTCCAGAAATCATCATAACTATGTTGTAAACATTGTTCTCTTCTAACACTGTTACATGTAGAAATGGCAGAATAATTCAAACAAAATTGTGATGACAATTAAGGATGCCTGCCAAAGGAATTAAAGCACACTTTTTTCTACTGTGTGCAGCTCTTCTGCATCCAATGTGATTTTAGTGCACTTCCTGTTCCACTACAAATACAATAGAAATATACACGAAAATGCTGAGTTTCACTAAAATTAATCAACTATAGCTTTGAAAAGAAATACATTGTTAATAAAAATTTACAATGTATTCTGGGTAATAAAATTACCCAGAATACCCTGTGCTATAGACCATTTCTTCCTTCTAGAGCAGTCTCTGTGGTCTGATTGGCATTGACATATACATTCAAAACACACCAGAGTTCACTTCAACCAAACCGAGACACAGGTTTATAGGCAGACCAGAGTTTGGTTTTTTTGGTCTGCTTGCACATTCACACTGCCACAAACAACAGAAAGAGTCTATAAGTCATGCTTTGATTTAATATTTAAAAATTCAAAGTCAAATTTATTCCCTCCAGTTAGCTTTGTTAAACTGCTGTCAAACATATTTTAATTTGGCTGTAAACCTTGTTTTGTGTTTAACTTCTTTCCACTTTGCCATTCTTCAAGTTTGTTGTGTTTCTTGTCTGTGTTCATTTGGTTTATGAAGCATTTTGGCGTTGATGTTGCCGTGGAAAAAAATGGAAATTCAGAGACAATTTAGTTTGCATCTTTATTACACTTCTCCAGAGCATGACCTCTCTGGAAGTGTAAGATATTAAACAGACCATTTTTAAAAAGCTGTTTGATGGGAGAAAATGTATTTCCCATGACTGGCACTTCCTCCCCCAGCAGCAAAGTAAACATGCAAACAGAAGAGAAAATGAGGTCTTTTCAGGGGGCAACTGCATGCAAGGGGACCTGCTTCTGTCTGCCTCAACAATACAATGCTGCCATGTCGAATTATCACAGCCAATTTACTGCCTACACCATTATCATGCGTTCAACATGAATTTAAAAGAAGTGAGATACAACAGACTTTTTCCCCCTAAGCAGTGAAATGGAAAGTTATTCAGACACTGATGCAAAAATGATGACTCCATCAAGGGAGTTTTCATAGAGATGAAAATGAACTGAATCTCACATTGATGTAGGTTCTGATGGTGAAGGAGGCAAACTCAGCATAAAGCAACAAAAAGTCAAGATCCAGAGTTTCTGCAGGCATGGAAACGACGACACAAGCATGGATTTAGTTTTAACTCTGGCTTCAGCAGGAAGCACAACGATACATCCAGAAGGGATTCATTAAAACCAAACATCAGCATCTGCTCAGCACAATAGGATTTACTTTCACTGACACAATAATTTTATTCACTTCCCTGCAGCTGAAGGTTTAAACGTTTGGTCTCTGTCTCAAGATCAAGTATTCCTGCATTGAAACTAGTGGCATGTCGATTGATCGGCCACCAATCATAAACAGACCATTTCCATGAAAAAGCGTATGATCAGTGATTGCCAATCACTGGCTATGGTTGTCAATCACAAAAAAAAAACAAAAAAAAAAACCCAATCACTTGCATCTTATACTTCACAACCTACAGAAGCCAGTGTGCACCGTATCTACCCCTTTACTGCACACTGCACGTGGTCACGGCAGTAAAGCAATGTCATGTGGAACTTTAACTGACAGTGAATGGGGAAGTTTGTGTACTGTGATGAAAGAATATCTCAGGGGTGAAGCACATCAAAATGCATCAACACAACAAATTTAATGACATTTAAAAAACAAGCACTTGACATAGTATTGACCTATCGAAGCTTATTGCAGGAAAAAAAAAAAAATTCAGACAGCAGTAACGCAACACAAAACTACCAACACCACCTGGATGAGCATGACAGTCAGAAAGCGAATAACCCAAAAAATAATTCAAGTCATCTAGCTAGTGGTGTAACTCAGTGCGTTCTGCTTTTGCTGTTAGACTCCCGCTACGTGCTACTGAGACCAAATATTTTACAGACGAAGCGGAATGGGAGCTCCAGCAGATTGGATCCTCTCACATTGAACATCTCCTTAAAGCTGGAGCATGCAACTTAACATTTTTTTAAACATGTATATTAAAACTTTCACTGTCCCAACAAGAGATAGATATTCTGTGAATAAAAAAAGAAAAAACACTCCTCTGCCTCCTCCCAGTGATTTCCAGAATTAAACTACTCAGTGAGAAACAACCAATAAAAACCAGGAATAAACAGCCAGCCAGACTCACATGCAGTTTTGATTTAGGAAAATAGAATTGTTTATTTATGTGACCTGCATTTGGTTTTGAAGGAATGTTTTATTTTTTAACTTGATAAAGGCAGTGTTGTGAGATTTATTTGACTATGTATAATTTTAGGCTGTTGAATGTTGACAGTTAGCTGACTGATAGCAGGTCTTCTTAACTGAATTGCGCCTAAGTGTTTTTAGGTACATTTTTGATTCCATTTTGCAAGATCATGTAGTAACATTTATATCTAGAGAGAAAAATTAACAGCCAATCCATATGATTGGTATTGGTAATTAGCAGTGATTGACCTTCGTATTAGAACTTGATCAGAGCATCCCTACTTAAAACAAAGTTTAAAGGAATAATTGCAAGAATAAAAATTATAATTATGAGAATAAAAGCCGGCGACAAGTATAAAAGTCAATCTTGAGTTTTTCCCAATTACAAATTTGAAAGTTGTAATTACGAGTATAAGTTATAAATTTGACTTAAAGTCATGATGACTTTTGTAATTCACTTTGTTTCAAAGTGAATTACAAGTTTTAAAGTTAGAATTGTAAATCTTATAAATTGTAATGACAAGAATATAAGTTGAGAATTATAAAGTCTGCGAGAAAACACAAAAAGACAAAATTTGAATATTTTACAGCATTTGTGTTCTCAGATGCAGATTACTCCAGACAGCTGAAGTTGGTGCTTCTGTTAATGAAACATTTCCATTGAGATTGGCAGATTTTATAATGTATCTGAATGATAACGCTGTGAATAAACAAAGAGCTGCTGTTGTGTAATTTAAATAAAAAAGAAAACAATGAGTTGCAGATGAGTTAAAACTGGGAGACAACTGAAACAAAATGCTGGCAATATTCAACCAGTCAGAAAAGTTTTGAACTCTTTCACCAAAACTCTAATGTTGTTCAGGGTAAGAGAGCTGAGATTAAACAAAACTAGAGAAGCAGATGGGAGAAAAGGACATCATGCAACATCAATTGACCATCACTGGAGGACAGTGAGAAGTCAACATAGTAATCTCTCAGAGGCAGCAGTTGCATGGATCACACTGTCAGACATCCAAGAGAGTGTATGAGCATCAGTTTCTGACCTGATAAGATCCAAAGACCAAAGGTTGGACTGTCCTGATCATGAAGCACAAAGCTGTATGATTTTAAGAAAACAGATGAGACCTTAGGAAAACAGCTGTATCTTTTTCCCAAATTCCACTTTATCCGTTCTAACAATATTTATTAAAATATTGCAAATTCTTCAAAATTTAAAGCAATCAGAAAGCTTACTTTGTAAAAGTGCTACTAATAATTTTTGTGTTTGAGTTTGCTTTGTTCACAAATACATTTCTACAAACCGTAACCAATTGCCAATAGGTGCTTTTAGACTGTATTGGCAGCACAGTGAGGAGGAGAAGAGGTTAAACTTCCTGTCTTGTATTATAGTCTCATGACACAGTGACAGTTTAGCAAATATGTAAAAACTAGTTTTTTGTTTTTTTTTATAAATGCTACTGCAGCTTTAATGTCGCCTTCAGACAAATGATTTCCTTGTTAATTTTAAAAATCAAGGATCTTGAATTGTTACATCCATAATTTAAACAGACAAAACACATGAATCTTTACCACTACAGATTTTAAATACACATCTATAGCTTCTTGTCTAAAAAATAACATTCTGAATATATACTTTGAAATTATACTTTCACTTTTCAATCCAAAAAGCATTGACAGAACCAACTGCTCACTGGTGCATTTGACCAGCTTAGTAAACTGCTGACTGAGTCACAGTGAAATACAATGAACGGCATCTCCAGCACACTGGATCGGCTTTGAAAAGGAAACGGAGTGAAAGGAGGAAAAATATATACTTTCTGCTGAAGCCAGGGTCCCATATTACACACACTTTATTGAATTGCTTATGTTGGAGAAAATGTGTTTTAGCTGCTTCCAAAGAGAACAGAGGAGGAGGCCACCTGAGGTTCACAAAAAAAGACACAAAATGACTGCTTTTCTCATTTCCTCAAAGGAGATTTTCATATAAGAACAAGGAGGCAGAAAACCAGGACAGCAGCGGAAAACTTTCACTATTCTCTTGTAGCAAAGTCTAATAGTTAAGAAAATTAAATCTGAGATTTACTCAGAGTCGTTACTGAGGTGCTGACAACATCCTTTAGCTGTTTATTTTTCTCTGGAACTGGTGATATGAACAGCCACTCTGTAAAACAAAAAAACATTTAAAACATTTTAACTGACCTGCAGCAGCATCAGAGCCATATTTCCTATGTTTCTCATTCAGAACAGAAAAAAATGACTTTTTATTCTCATCTTCTGCTACCTGCAGATGGGATGTTTCTAAACCAAACTTGTGATGCACAAGATATTTGGGTCCAAAACATTAAATGATTCATGATGTAAGAAAGAAATGTGTAGATTATGAAAAAAATAACATTTTAAAATTTTCTCTCTCTCAATGTTTGGCTGCAGAAACCTGGAAACAGAATCTATTTTTAAAATAGCAGGACTTTTTTCTTTTTATTTTTTCTTTTCAAAGCTGTTGATTTTTTTCTCCCCATTTTAAATAAAAGTGCAGCCTGTATGTGAAAAGAAAAAAAAGGAAAAGAAACCCTCATGCACACAGAAATCCCCTGAGTACAACACATGAATGTTGTGAGAGGAATGATGAACAGAGAGAAGAGCAGGGAACAACAGACGCAGCAAGCTGGGATAAAAAGTGAAAAGAAAATGCTAAAGTGAGAGGATAGGAAAGGAGAAAAAAGATAGTAAGGAGGAGAGGAGGGACAGCATGTGGTCGAAGCAATCAGGATGAGGTAATACTGCTGATGAAATCCAGACAACGATGAAGACAGACTTCCAGCCAATGAGCAGGAGCCAAGGGGAAAAATTATGAAATGTAAAATAAAAGCAGCAAAAGCAAAGAGCAAATGCACATTTGTGTCCTCTACTTTTGTAAGCTTTTATAGATGGAATGTTTGTTAAAAGTGATTTATTAAATACATTTTGTTTAGTCAACAAAACAAAAAATGATGTTCAAGAGCATCTTCAGTAGCACACTACTTCACAAATAAGAACAATCCCACTGAAGTAGCACAGGTATTCAACAAAAAGGTAACCAGATGTAACCTGAGGAAGAAATGATCTTTATTGTTCTGACATGTCCTACGTCAGCATCCTCCACAGCAGAGTATTTGACTCCTATTTGTCCATCTCAAGACAAACAAAGTGTGACACCAAGAAGTTCAGCTGTGGGTCAGTGAGGGAAACATCTTCCTTAGGGAGGATACAAAGCCTGAACTCCTGGGAGGGTAAAGGCTCCTTGTTTTCTTCCATCAGGTTTGGAGACTGTGGTTCATTCCCTCACACTGTAGAGAACACACACTAAACCCTTCACTACATCCTGATTATTCCTCTGTACAGTAGATTCATTTACACTCCACTTTGTTTTCAGAAATTCTCTGTTTTTTTCAGATAAGAACAAGTGTGTTTTCACATCAGATAGTCTGGTAGACTCGGTTTGATTGGGGACTATAATTGCAACAATCGCTTTCACACTGCACTGTCAAATAAGAGCAAATTCCTTCTTCACAAAATGTAAGCAAATATGGAGTTGCATCAGATCATCACCATTGTAGGATTTCTCTTTTGTCTTTGGTATAAAACCATGAGGTCTCCCGCCAGCGCTACACTTGCATGTTTATTTTGGTTGTATTTACCCAGAATGCCCTGCACAACAGTTTGCTTCCTGCTTTTAGAGCGGCCTCTGGTCCGCTTGGCATTCACATTTAGATTCCAACCACACCAGAGTTCAGTTCAACTGAACAAAGACCGAGATCAGTAGAAGGACCACAGTTCTCTTCCTTCAGACTCCCCATGGCAGCTGTGGCTACCCAGCAGCTTGCTGGTCCTCTGGACCTGAAAAAGCGCTTTACAAGTATACAGACCATTTATCATTTCGGTCTGCATCACTTTAATTGCACATTCACACCTTCCCAAGCAAACCAGATTTTCCAGGCAAATGAAGTACAGCTCAGTTAGCGCTGGTATGTAACTTTCTATACTTATCCCAATTTATCTGCTGATTGGTTCTTAACTTTTACTTAAAAGTGACTGTTTAAGGAGAAAACTTTACAAAGAAATCAGCATCAGTAAGTCCAGAATGAAAATCTCCTTGTGGATATTTCCAGGCTGCTCAGCCTGCAAAGATGTTTTCCTGTCTGGGTTTAATTTCAGCTTTGCACCTGGCAGCCAGTTTCTGCAAACTTTCACTATGTTCTGATGGTGATCTTTCTCTCAGGCATGAGGGAAAAAAAGTTTACAGAGTCCGTCTGGCACATGGTGTGTTTAGAAGAATGCTGAATGCATGATTCAAATAGAGGGCCATATTTGGACTGTTAGGTATAAAATCATTTTAAAGCAGCAATTATTTGTAGAGGTAGATGAAGAAGAGCAACTTAAGATGTTTTTGTGGCACAGAAACACTAACTGTTGAGGAAAAGTGGCCTCATCAAGACTGTTTATTTGTTTCAGCATGAATTTGAATTTGCAGATTTGGTTGCTGTCTGTAACAATATCTGGGATCGCATTAACCAAATATTTCCCACTTTCAAAAGTCCAGACTTCCACCAGACTAATCCATACATTCAAAGAAAATTCCAAAATAACTTTGCAGATGATACAGTCTGAGTCAGAAGCCAACCAAGCATGCTAAGAACAAATAGCTATAGAAAGTGCCATAACTTTCCATAGCTGAGCATAAAAACAAACTGAAGTTATTACTTTTGGGGTCAGCACACAGCTTCAATAACTACAGCTAGAAACTAGCGATCAGGCCCAAATTCTGGATGTGGTGGTGGACTCAACATGAACCTACAGAGACAGATACAATGCCGGTCCTCTATTACCTGGAGAACATTTCTAGGATTAAAGGGCTAAAGTCTCAGCAAGATCTGCAGAAAAACATTCATGTGTTTATCTTTAGTCTCATTGATTACTGCAACAGTGTCCTCACAGGTAGGCCTAAAAAATAAATTCTCCTGCTACAAACGATCCAGAATGTTGCTGCTCGCAGTCTCACTAAAATCAGAATGACAGAGCACCTCAACCGGCTAGCTCAGAGAATAGACTGTTTATAAATCACTGAATGGTTTCGCACCACAATGCATTAAAGATCTGCTGTTGTCTACTCTTCATCCCTAGAACCAGAACCAAACATGGAGAAGCAGCATTCAGCTTCTATGCACCACAAATCTGGAACAAACTTCCTGAAAACTGTAAAACTGCTGGAAGACGTAAAATTTAAACTTACATGTTTAGAGTTACCTTTGATTACTAATTGATCAACATATTTAATGTGGATTTGTTTGATGATGACATTTGACAAAATGTAATGTTTTTTGCCATTTCATTATTGGCTACTCTATCATGTTATTATGACATAAAGCACTTTGAACTGCCTTGTTGCTGAAATGTGCAATACAAATAAACTTGACTTCTTTGTCCCGGGAGCACCAGAGGAGACATATGGTCTTCCTTACATTTTCCAAGTGAGTTAGGCAAGTTAACCTTTCAATCTCTTAACAGATTTGTGCATTTTTCAGAAAAAAACAAACAATAAAACCAGCCTCAGAAAGGCTTCCTGCAGTTTCCTCGCCATAAAACAAAAAAGTGTTCCCTCGGAGCTCCATTAAAGCCCGCTGTCCAGGAGTAACCAAGAGCTCATCAGGTGACCTGAGTTCCCAGATGAGAGCAGCATCTCCAGTGTTCATGGTGTGAAAAATATGCTGGGACTCCATGAAGTGAAAGCCTGCAGACTACCATTCTTCAGGTTACCCTCAGAAACCACATTAGGAGAAAACATTGTGATTCAGTGAGACATGAAACCAAAATCCGTCACAGATACAGCTCAGAGGTTTGTGGTTCTTCTGAAGCCATTTCATCACAGTTTGATGAACAGCAAGAAGCAGCAGCTGACTATATTCATGAAAAACTCTGTAAAAACTCTTTAGTAACAGTCTTTGAATGAGGATTCAATAATATTTTACTAATTTAATGAAGAAAATAACAAATAAATACCTACATTTAAACCTGCAAGTTAGAAACTTGTTATCTGGGGAACACAGACTCAGAAAAAGGCCATTTTCTGAAAGAACAATAATACAGTCAGAGAAGTAACTTAGCTGTTCAAACAAATATGCATTATGCATTCAACATAAAAAAACACCGTCTGTAAATATATTCTACTCCTCAAATGACAGCTTAAGCTTCAGTTACTGTAATAAAAAGCATATATATAAAAAAAAAAAATTCCCTTCTCACCCACCGTGGGTGGTTCTTATCCTCTGAGCTCGGGTCCTCTACCAGAGGCCTGGGAGCTTGAGGGTCCTGCGCAGTATCTTGGCTGTGCCAAGGACTGCACATTTCTGGACTGAGATGTCTGATGTTGTTCCTGGGATCTGTTGTAGCCACTGCTCCAGTTTGGGGGTGACTGCCCTGAGGGCCCCGATGACCACAGGCACCACTGTGGTCTTCACCTTCCAGGCCCTCTCCAGTTCCTCCTTGAGGCCCTGGTATTTCTCCAGGTTCTCGTGCTCCTTTTTCCTGATGTTGCAATCGCTTGGTATTGCTACATCTACCACAACGGCTTTCCTCTGTTGTTCATCCACTACGACAATGTCTGGTTGGTTCGCCATTACCATTCTGTCTGTCTGGATCTGGAAGTCCCACAGGATCTTAGCTCTGGCATTCTCCACCACCTTTGGGGGTGTTTCCCACTTTGATCTCGGGGTTTCCAGTCCATATTCTGCACAGATGTTTCTGTACACTATGTCTGCCACTTGGTTATGTCGTTCCATGTATGCTTTCCCTGCCAGTATCTTGCACCCTGCTGTTATGTGCTGGACTGTCTCAGGGGCCTCCTTACACAACCTACACCTTGGGTCTTGTCTGGTGTGGTAGATCTGGGCCTCTATTGCTCTGGTGTTTAGGGCCTGTTCCTGGGCGGCCATGATGAGGGGCCTCTGTGCTGTCCTTGAGTCCAGCTTTTTCCAGCCATTGGTAGGATTTACTGATATCAGCCACTTGGGTTATTTGCTGGTGGTACATCCCATGTAGGGGCTTGTCCTCCCATGATGGTATCTCTGGCACTTCAACCTCCGTTCCCTGTTGTCTGAGACATTCACTGAGCACATTGTCTGTTGAGGCTTTGTCCCTGATGTATTTATGGATCTTAGTTGTTTCGTCCTGGACAGTGGTTCTCACACTCACTAGTCCTCTGCCTCCTTCCTTGCGGCTCGTGTACAGTCTCAGGGTGCTGGATTTGGGATGGAACCCTCCATGCATTGTTAGTAGCTTTCTAGTCTTAATATCTGTGGCTTTTATCTCCTCCTTTGGCCAGCTAATTATTCCAGCAGGGTATCTGATTACTGGCAGGGCATAGCTGTTTATCGCACGGATTTTTGTTCTTGCCATTGAGCTGGCTTCTCAGGACTTGCCTTATTCGTTGGAGGTATTTAGCTGTGGCTCCTTTCCTTGTGGCCTCATCGAGGTTGCCATTTGCTTGTGGTATACCTAGGTACTTGTAACTGTCCTCTATGTCTGCTATTGTTCCTTCTGGGAGTGAGACCCCTTCTGTGCGGATCACCTTCCCCCTCTTTGTAATCAGCCGACCACACTTCTCTAGTCCGAATGACATCCCAATGTCCGTGCTGTAGATCCTGGTGGTGTGGATCAGTGAGTCGATGTCTCGCTCACTCTTGGCATACAGCTTGATGTCATCCATGTAGAGGAGGTGACTGATGTTGGCCCCATTTTTGAGTCGGTATCCGTAGCCAGTCTTGTTGATAATTTGGCTGAGGGGGTTCAGGCCTATGCAGAACAGTAGCGGGGACAGAGTCTGGGTCCTTAGGCAAGACCCTTCAAGCTACTGCCTACCTCATACCATGAGAGATACTAAGTTGCATAACATGCCGGCTCAGACGTCGCCCGGCCAAACAAGGTCTGCGTCAGGTGTTGGGGAACCAGAGCACCTTGATGACAAATGGGCTACTGGAACAAGACGGAAATGGGCAATATATATATATATATATATATATATATATATATATATATATATATATATATATATTGGATGATAGAAAAATAATTAACAGATGAGCCACACAAGGTATCAGGTTGAGCAGAAAGCTCTGAGCTTTTCACATATTGATATTCTGTGAATTCCTAAGCTGCTAATGTATTTGCTACAAATGATCAAGGGTTCACTAAAGGAAAGCTGTGCTACGGCATTGCAAGTAATTAAAAATCAAATTTTATATTAAGAAAGACATTTAATTAGTTGTTTATTTTAAAGTTTATGTAAAAATGTATAAAATGGGTTTTAAAAAAATATTTCCAGAATGAGCTCATTTTTTTATCCGATCAATCAATAATCAATTAATAAATAGAATAATCAAAAAAGTAAGTGGTAGAATAATCAATTACTTAACAGTTAGTTGTTATGTAAGTTGTTATGTAATTTAGTAACAACTAAGTGTTACTTAAATAACAGTTGTTATTTAAGCTCTGTTAATTGAGTTACATAAAAAAGCATCAATTGTTCAATGAAAGTTTGCTGAATATGCAAATTTTTTATCTGACTAATCCATTAATCATCCAATACCGACACAGGATGACACTAACAGTTGCTTTAACATAACAGAAACTTGGTGAAAGTCGTTCAAGTCTTTGTATAAACTGAGATTTCGCAACTCCAGCAGCAGCCCAACATACATATTTTGGTTGAAAGGTCATAGAAATGAAAAACTTTTTCTGAACAACTATTTACATCAACAGTTTCTCAAAAGTTTCTGGAAACACATACGAGGCACAAAGACATTCTCAGTGGGTATCCTCTTCCTTCACTGAAAAAAAACAAACAAAAAAAAACAACAAACTTTCCAGACTCACCCCACAGCCGCCTCTCCCTCACAATCCTCCAGAAACCATCCCAAGCCTTGTTGGTGGAGTCCTTCACATGCTCGCTGAGGGATCTCCTCAGTCGGGTTTTGACAACCGAAGTCTGAGCCATATTCCACATGTTGAAGCATCACATGACAACTGCAGAGAAGAACTTCCAACAATTTCTAATCCATAAGGGAAGCAGAGGGCTGTGCTGGACTTCAGCTCTGGACTTCAGCTGAAGCAAACCGAAGGAGGAAGACGAGCAGGCAGAGGGGCTGACATGATGCAGCAAGCCTGTATGCAATTTGGGAATTCCCTCCCTCCCTTCCTCCTTACAGCTGCCGACTCAGGCGGTTGAGTTAGGGTGTTCTGATTTTATGAGGACCAGTTTTTCTCCAAAAGTCTGAATAAAAATTAATCTTTATTCACTGTTTTAATACGTGAACATCTGCACACAAATTAAAAGTATATCCAGTGCCACCTTTAGGATGACTTAACTGAATCTTAGAGACATTTCAGATATCAGTCTTTTACACTGATCTGTCACAATTATCAGACGGGAAGGTGGGTTATGAGAGAGGGGGAAGACATGTGGCAAAGGTCTTCGGACTGGGACTCGAACCCACAACAGCTGTGTCAAGGTCTAAGGCCTCCATATGTAGGTCACACTTTACCCTCCACTGTCAGCATGCCCACACTGCAAATCTTGATGCCTGATTCCAACTTTTAGCTGAAATCATACTTTTATTGTTTGGTTGTTCTTTATTTTTTGTTTTTCTCAGTTCAGTTGGTTGTTCATACTGAACCCGACCTAAATCAGACTTCTGTCCGAACAGTTTATGTCCCTAAAGTGACCCACAGAAGAGCAATACTGATGTTACACAACAGTATATTTTTTATGGAAGTAACAATGGATGGAGCCTTTTATGAATCCATTTTTAAGTTTATTCAGAAATGGAGCCAACAGCGTTATCACAGAATCATAAGATGAAGGAAGAAAGAAAAAACATAACTAATAGAAATGGTCCTTTGAGGAGCATTGACTGCAACTTCTGTAGAAAGGTCTCTCTGGATGTGTGGTCAGAGCCAGGAGTGGAGGGATTCTGATATCATGTCCTTCAATAATACAAACTTCTTTCAGAATTCTCACCATTCAAATGTTTTTGTTTACATCCTGATTTACTGCATCTGGCTTTTTCTGATGAAGAATTATGACCCATCTCTCATGTCAATGACATAAAAGCCAGATAAAATGCGACATAACCGTTGATGCAAAAGGTGCTCTTAGATTGTCTGGTAGCTTGAGGTGACAGTGAAACCAGGGTCAGATTATCTAAACTTTGTGGCATTATTTAGGAAGATGACAAGAGACAGTTAGCGCCATTACTCAGGTAGACTGAGGCACTAGAAAACATCAGATTCAAAGCAGAGAAAGTGTGTGAGAAGCTATGATAAGCACATATTTGTTCTGTGTGTGTGTGTTTGCGGGGGAAATTATAGGATTTGACCAGCCTCAAGAAAGGAAATGACATATACTCTGGGTTAAGAGACTCCAGCAGAGCACACACACACAAAACAAATGCACATGCACTGTATAAACAAGAGCTCAAACAAATGTTCATACAGAGGAACAGCCACTCACATGACGTGTTTCAGACCCCTCTCTGTGGAAACAAAACCTTGGTCTGAGCTAAATTAAAACTCTATAAGCCTTGCGATGAGAAACTGCTGGTTCCAGATGACTTTAAGAGAATAGAAGAACTTCAGAGTTAACTTTACTGATCTGAACTGAAGACCCTGACCAGGATTAAGCTGGTAGATAGACCCCCTGCACCACCACACCACCTCAATAAAGTTCTTTCTTTCTTTCTTTCTTTCTTTCTTTTTTTTTCCTTTCTTTTTTTTCCTTTCTTTCTTTTGCACTGCATGCTGGGGGTTGGTGGAGGAGCTTGTGGTGAGTGGACTGAGGGATTGAGAATTTCAAACTGTACTTCTCTTCATCTCTTGTTGGTTTATGGTGATTTTTGTTCTTTAAATATTGTGGTTGTGGAGTTAGAATAAGTGAACTTGGTTAAATTTATTGTGCGTAACACCGGCATTTTCGCCTTTTGGCGCAAAATGCCAGAAATGGATTTGACCAAACTTACGAGACAACATGGTTTAAAGATCATACCTAATAGTCCCACTATGACGGTGGAGGAATGTAGTTTGGTGGTGGGAGAAGTTGTGGGCTGTAGCAGCATTAAATCCGCTGCTCGGATGAACAGCGCGGTGGTCATTTTTGTTGAAAGCGTGGAGAAGGCAAACAAAGTGATTGAAAAAGGCATTGTTGTGAACGATGTTTTTTTGTCTGTTTCCCAATTAATCACTCCGGCTAAAAAGGTTGCGACTGCAAATATACCTCCGTTCATCAGTGATGAATTGTTGGTGAGAGAATTGTCGCGGCATGGAAAGATTGTTTCCGCGATCAGAAAAATGCCGTCAGGTTGTAAATCACCGCAGTTAAAACACGTTGTTTCACATAGAAGACAGGTCCTTATGATTCTGAATAAAAAGAATGAAGACCTTAACTTGGTTCTAAATGTGCGAGTGGATGAGTTTGATTATGCCATTTATGTAAACTCGGGCACTCTGGTGTGTTTTGGTTGCGGGGAAGTTGGTCACTTGGTTCGAGCGTGTCCTGGGAAAAATCCCTCCCCTGATTATTCGGCGCAAACTCGAGATAAAGAGAGCGACAAATTGCTGAATCAAGTTGAGGCCACAAGTTCAGGGAGCGCAGCAACAAAAGAAACAGAAGGGCAAACATCTGAGAGAAAAGACATGGATGAGACATGTTTGTCAGAAGATGGAGAGCTTGTTTTGAAAAATCGAACGGTGAATGATTTACAGGAAAGTCAGGAAGATAACAGTGAGGAGGGACAGAGTCAGAGTTTACTGAAGTCTCTTCAGGAGGAGACAAATACTGAAGAAAAAGAGGATGAGGGATGCAGTCAAACAATGGAGGAAGATGGTTTGGGAATTTCTAAAACGAGGAAACTTTCTGAAGGACTTTTTGGTTCTCAGACTGAACATGATGAAAGAGATACAGAATTAGAATGTTCAGGAAAGGTTCTACAGTCAGAAAGTAATATGGAAGAGGAGGAAGGTGAAGATGAAGTTTGGCCTCATCTTGTAATTCCCTTGTCCAAAGTCAACAAAGGAAAGGTTATGGTGTACTAAATGTTAAACATTTTTTAAAAGTTACTAAGAATATTAAAAAACGTAAAAGTATAAGATTTTTTTCCTCACAAGAAACTTTTTTTCACGCATGTGAGATCTCAGTTGAACAATAAAGAAGTTTACTGGTTAAAAAAATTGATTGGATAACTCAAGCAAGAATTCAACAACGACGATGAGTTTGAAGTTTAAATGTCTGTTTTTTCCTTTGGTGATTTTCCTCCCATCTTTAGTAATGAGCCACTTCAGAGTTTCGACTTTAAATCTGAATGGAGCTAGAGATGTGAAAAAGAGAATAAATGTGTTTGAAGTAATGAATTTAAAACATATAAATGTTTTAATGGTACAAGAAACACACAGTGATTGTTTAAATGAGATAGATTGGAGGAGAGAATGGGGGGGAGAAATTATTTTGAGTCATTTAAGCCTCAAAATAAACAAGTGGGGGAGTTGCAATTCTGTTTTCGAGAAATTTTCTACCTGTGTCTTATCAATTTGAGGAAATAATTAAGGGTAGATTAATGGTGGTGAAAGCAAAATATGAGTGTTTTAATATTGTTTTTGTAAATGTTTATGCTCCGAATTCAAGAGTAGGAAGGATTCATTTGTTACATGAACTAGAAGATGTTTTGAGTAAGTGTGACACGAATGATTTTCTTTTTTTGGGCGGGGATTTTAACTGTACGGAAAATGATCAGTTGGATAGGAATCATTTTGAACCTCATCCAGCTTCGACAACGTTCTTGAAACATTTGATTGTTTTATTTTCTTTGGTTGATATTTGGAGACTGTGACAGACTGGCGACCTGTCGAGGGTGTACCCCGCCTCTCGCCCGGAACGCAGCTGGAGATAGGCACCAGCAACTCCCGACCCCGTTAGGGAGAAGGGTGACGGAAAATGGATGGATGGATGGATGATATTTGGAGAGAAATGCACAATCATAAAATACAATATACATGGGCTAGACACACAAATGATTCATTTTCTGCAGCTAGGTTGGATAGAATATACAGTTTTAGACATAATTTTGGAATTTTTCAAAATTGTAGTATCCATCCTGTAAGTTTTTCGGATCACACTTTGGTTTCTTGTAGTGCGTTTATTGCCAATATAAAACATAAATCTGCATAGTGGCATTTTAACACTGCTTTGTTGTTGGATACAAATTTTAAAGAAACTTTTATTTCTTTTTGGAGAGTGCACAAAACTAGAAAAGAGGATTTTGCATCTTTAGGGCAGTGGTGGGATCGTGGGAAGATTGAAATTAAAGAACTATGTCAACCGTACACTTTTAATGTTTCATCTAGATTAACTAAATCTATTAGAGATCTGGAGATTGAAATAGTGGAGTTGCAGGCTTCTGCACAATCCACAGGAGATCGGGGTTATTTTGAAAAACTCAAGTCTAAAAAGGCTGCTTTGGCTGATTTGTTGGGTTCAAAAACACAGGGAGCGCTGGTTCGAAGCAGATTTCAGAAAGTTGCTCTGATGGACGCTCCGACAAAGTTTTTCTTTTCATTGGAAAAAAAGCAAGGACAGTGCAAGTTTATGCATGGCTTAAAATCGACTGCGGATGTTCTGACTGCAGATGGTGACATCAGGCGGAGGGCAGCGGATTTTTATGCAGATCTGTACAGCTCTGAATACATCGAGGATGAAGACAGCTTCAACGTCTTTTGCAGTGATCTTCCAAGAGTTTCTGTGGATTTTGCCAAGGAGTTGGGGGAGCCTATGACTCTGGAGGAGGTTCAAACTGCATTGCAGAGCATGGAAGGAGGGAAAGCACCTGGCATTGATGGCCTTCGCAGTGAATTTTACAGAGCTTTCTGGTCTGACCTCTGCGTTGACCTCTTGGAGGTTTTTGAGGAGAGTTTTGCTGAAGGATTTCTACCTCAGAGCTGCAGGAGAGCAGTTCTCACTTTGCTACCAAAGAAAGGTGATCTCCAGGACATTAAAAATTGGAGACCTGTTTCTTTATTATGTACAGACTATAAACTGTTGTCAAAGGTGTTGGCAAACAGACTGAAATAAGTGATGGATCAGGTGGTTCATCAAACACAACCTTACTGTGTCCCTGGCAGATCGATGTTTGATAATATTTCCCTTATTAGAGATATTTTGGACGTCTCCAGATCATTGGGATGTAATGCTGGTTTAGTTTCTTTGGACCAGGAAAAGGCTTTTGACAGAGTCGAGCACCAGTACCTGTGGAAGGTGTGGGAAAGGTTTGGTCTAGACTCTGGATTTATTGCCAAGATTATGGTTCTATATGAAAACATTGAAAGTGTACTGAAAATTAATGGTTGTTTATGTAAACCTTTTAAAGTCACGAGAGGTGTTCGACAAGGTTGTTCCTTGTCTGGAATGTTCTTTCGATCGAACCACTGTTAAAGAAAGTCAGGTTAAATGTTGAGGGATTAGTTTTTCCAAGTTGTAATATGTCTTTTTCTTTATCAGCTTATGCTGATGATGTTATTATTATAGTTAAAAATGAAGAAGAAGTGAATATTTTAGGTAGAACTGTTGATTTATTTTGTAAACTGTCAGCTGCCCGTGTTAACTGGGCTAAAAGCGAGGCTTTGGCCATAGGAAGCTGGCCCAGTGGGCTTCCTCAACTACCAGGTGGGTTAAAATGGAAAAGAGGAGGTCTGAAATATCTTGGTGTATATTTGGGAGATGAAGATACAGAAAAAAAGAACTGGGAGGGGCTGATAGAGAAAGTAGAGGGAAGGTTAGAGAAATGGAAATGGTTGATACCACAGATGTCTTACAGAGGGAGAGTGCTTATTATAAATAATTTAATTGCTTCTTTATTGTGGAACAAGTTAGCATGTTTGGAACCACCTGCTGGATTACTTAACAGAATTCAACCTGCATGATTAAGTTTTTTTTGGGATGACAAAAAAAACTTACCTAAAGAGTAAGGTGGACAAGGATTGGTTCATTTGGAGAGTAGAACTGCTGCGTTTAGGCTACAGTTTGTTCAGAAATATTTAATGGGACAAGAGGAAGATGTTTTGTGGAAGCCAATAACTAGTATTGTTTTGAAAAAAGTAGGGGGTTTTGGTTTAGATGTTTCTTTATTTTTATTAAATTGTAAAATGTTATTTTTGTATGAAATGCCATTATTTTACAAAAGTTTATTTAGAGCATGGACAATTTTTGAGTGGAAAAGACTGGAACCAACTGTGTCTTTGTTTTGGCTTCTAGAAGAACCTTTAATTTTCGAGGCACGTTTGGCTTTAGAGGATAGAGCTGGACTGTCAAGAAGACTGCTTCAGAATAAGGTTCTAAAGTTAAGACACATTGCGGAGACGGCTGGACCAGGACTTCAAAACACAGAGGAGACAGCTTATTCACTTGGATTAAAATCGATTCGAGTCACAAAAACTATTTTAGACCTGTGGCTTGGAAAACTGACTTTGGATGAAAAGCAGATGCTGGTGGATTTTTGTAATGGAGAAGAACTCCCTGATTCTACAGGTCCGTTTCCGGAATTAGGACTGAATATTGATTTTTCAGAATTGACTGGTCCTCTTCTGATTACTCAAAAAGATTTTATTTTTTGTATGTTAAATGGAAAATGTTTGTATAAATTGACTGTTTAAGGGTTGAATAAGAAACAACTAAGTGGGAGAACTGATACTGTTTGGAGAGAACGGTTTAAAGTGGGAGATAATCAGAAACCAATATGGAGAGTTTTTTATAAGCCTCCCTTGAGTAAGAGGGTCAGCGACCTCCAGTGGAGGATATTGCATGGTGCTGTAAGTGTTAACAGTTTTTTAGCTAAATTTAGAAAAGATATAAATGAATTTTGTCCTTTTTGTGAAGAAATAGAAACTATTTTTCATATGTTTCCTGAGTGTAATCGACTTTCACCATTGTTTATTTTGTTGGAGGATGTTTTCAAGAAATGTGATGCTATTTGGTCTGGAGTAGCTTTTATATTTGGTGCAGGTTATACAAAAAAGGAATCTAGTAAGTGGAATTTGTTTAACTTTCTTATTGGACAGGCAAAATTTTCCATTTACATTAATAGAAGAAATAAAATTAATGGAGTTTTGAGGGAAAAAGTTGACAGGATGTTTATTCTGATGGTAAAAACTAGAGTTAAAGTGGAGTTTCTGTTTTTTTCAATGATGAATAACAACTGATTTTTTATCTGTGTGGTGTTTTAATAATGTTGTATGCTCTGTGGTTGATGGAAAGCTAGTTTTCAACTCACTGTTTGTGTGATTGTTGGAGTAAACGGGGTTAAAATGTATTTTGATTGAAAAATAAATGTGGTGTTAAAAATCAAAATTTTTATTTGATTTGGGTTTTCCAACTGACTGGATTTATTTTCTCCCATAAAGCCAGCCCTGCTTCATTCCCTCCACTCTCCACTTTTGTCTCTGCTCTCCCATAAGTCAGTTTAATGATCACGGAGCAGCTGTTATCTCCATTGACATGCAGCACGTCAGCAGCTAAAACGATTTGAATTTTGCTCTCTTGGTCTCCTGGGAAACAATTTTCACCAGATTTGTTTCCTGTAGGCTCCCTTGCTGTGCCTCTATTCCAGTTTCCACTTTGAGAACAGAAAGGGAGAAGATTTTCAGTCTGTCTTTATCTAGTCAGGTAGATCTTGGTGAAACTTTTAGCTAAATTTGAGATAAGGTACATTACTAATAAAAATAATTAAAACTTTTTTTTTTCCATGTTTATGTTTCAATCAACTGCAGCAAACCACCAGCTATCATAAAGAATTTAAATGAACAGAGCTTAACTATGTTGCGACATTATGAGACAGATAATATGAAAAAAACAACAAAAAACAAGCCTCTCTGCCTTCTCCCCATGAAACAACCTAGAAACTGAGAACATCCAACCAGCGATAGGAGGCAGATCTTAGTTTATGGCAAAGGATGCATCTGAAGCTTAAAAAAATTGTCTACTAATTTGTTCTTTTTTTATTATTATTAATAATTGAATAGTAAATAGGTGTTTAATGGAATATATATGTATATTTTTCCCCATAATTTGAACTATATGTTTGGTACAACTTTGTTGTCACAGAGCATTTTTCTTTCAGCAAATGGCCATTTTTAGAGACATTAAACTCCAGTTCATCCATCCATCCATCCATTTTCCGCCACCCTTCTCCCTAACGGGGTCGGGTCCAGTTCAATAATCAGTCACTAAATTAGTTGGAGATTTAATAAGCGATTAATCATGATTAATTCAAAATTCCACTAATTGTTTCAAGTTTGACTACGATTTACTAAAAAGTAGCTGACATATGATCCATAAACTGCAAACTAAAAAAACAAACAATTAAGTTACAGACTTACAGGTTTGACCTGTTCAGAAATGTTAAAGTGAACAGCAGCAACAATTTCATAGAAATTCAGAGTGCCGTCTTATTCAACTGTAATTCAACTGCCCACATTAATACAATACACACTCCTGCACCTCTATAATTAGACATGTGTAAGTCACTCAGCAACCAGAACAGGTCAGCATGAGGCAAAGACCGCCAAGCTCTTCAACACCTGCAGGTTTGTTCTTAAAGCAAAGCTCTTTCCCCTCATTTGTCTCCTGCTTCTATTTCCACAGCCGTTAGCCTCAAGTGTTTGGAAACAAAACGAGAAACCTTCAGTGCCACATTTCTGAATGCCTTTACTCGGTCCCAATAACTTCTCAGACAGCCATTAAAATATTTGCGATAGGAAGCAGCCTCTGCCTCCCCCATGCTCCTCTCTGCTGGGAGGGTGATTGGAGACGTCTTCCACCACATTTGTTTACCCTTCAAACAAGACCTAAATTACTTGCATTCCCAGCGGTGTTCCCAAATGCAGGTAATTAAATGGCATAGAGCCGCACAGTGCTTCAGGAAGAATCAGAGTTAGGAGTGCGAGGCACGGCCTTACACGTGTTGACAGGAACCGAAAAAGTGACTTAAAACAGTAAGCAGGTCCAATATCAGCTCTTTGATGGCTTCAGATGCAACTCCAAGAATGTCATTCTTAAAAAATGTCCTGTAAATGGTAAACAAAGATCAATGGGAAACATGATCAATATGTAACAGCAACTGTAAAAAAAATATTTCAAATGATGTAATTTGGACTGATGGAGGAAAAAATTGAGTTTTGCAAAGCACTACCTTTTTGACCTGGTTCCACTGGTGGCTCAAACTTTTTCCTTAGATAAACAGAAATCTAATTTGATCTTTTTTTTAAAGCTGCAGCATTTACATTTTTTTCATATTTACTAAAACTGACCCTCCTCCTACCTCTGATTGGTTCTTTCTGACAGCTCTGACTGAATGTGTAATTCTGCAGTAACTACTGGAAACCACTGGAGAAAGCAGAGGAGGTCAATATCTTCACAGATTTTCTATCTGTAATTATATTGTCACATCAGAATGATAATGTTAACAAATATATAAAAAGACAAATTTTCTGATTAAAGTTTCATATTGAAGGTTCAAGATTTTTGTGGCACTATGAATTTTCAAAAAATGAAAAAAAAAACTTATTGAATGATAAGCTAGAAAAGGGTTAAATGTGAATTTGATTTCAATAGAGTAAAGCTGATTTATTTGCAATAATAAAATGATTAAGTTAATTGAATGTTTCCACAGTTGTAATCATTTAAGTTTATTTATAGCACATTTCAGCAACACAACACTTATAAGTGCTTCACGTTAAAACATGGTACAGCCAACAATTAAGAAACAAGCAATAAACATTGCATTAATGTAGGTATTATAATTTTAAGGCACAAGGCAAATATAAACATATAAGTATGAGGTAGACATAACCTATGGTCATTCTTCATTCTTATTTTGCTTTAATGAAATTAACTCTGCAGGTCATCAATAAAAATGTGTTACACAGAATCACAAGTCCAAGTGTAAATTGTGTCATAGAGAGTAAAGATAAAACACTGCATTATCTGCAGTAACAATGATGTATTAAAGAAATAGACACGGTAAACACATTTAATGCCATAAAACCACTGCAGTAGGAAATCCATTCAATAAGTATTTTCACTTTATAAGTCCTTTTTAGTTTTAGCTGATAAAGATGTGAACTCCACCCAGACAAGCTAAAGTTAGGAGTACAGAGTTACACAGTAATTGAATGTTGGTGTGTTTAACCTACTGCAGGTGTGCTGGGACTGAAGGAGCTAAAGTCGATCTTCACAGCATCAACTCGGCCTCAATGCATTCAGCTCTTCTGCTCAGAGCCAATGAATCCTGTGATTGTCAGGAGGAATAACACCCTGCTTCAACCCAATGTCTCTGCTCACCTCTCTGGTTTTTGCCTGCAGGCTGATTCTCCAGGTCCGGTTCTGGTTTCTTTGGGTGCAACTGTTCCTGCACAGCAGCCCGTCAATCATCTTGATGAGCTCAGAGCAGCTTTCAGGGTCTTCTGGACCGTCTCCACTGGCGCAGGAGGAAAAATGTAACTTCAAAATCGTTAGTTTTTCTAACTTTTTTTTAATGCTTTTTCTGAATTTACAAAATTTACAGGTGCACTTTGAGCTCAACTGGTGGCCGGGGGTTTCAGTGTATGTTATTGCTAGAAATTAACAGTATAAAATATCACGACCTGCTGTTCATGGACTGCAGCTCAAAACGTCTATTTCTTTTTATACCTTGTAACCAAAAATAATAGCCTAAATCTTTTTGCCAAAAGTGATTTTTTTTTTAACTTTAATTTTCTTTTGACAAAATAAGACCTAAGCTATTATTTGGAAGAAGATAATTATCTAATTCTCTTTTCAGTCTTATCAGATCATATTCCTTTCACTTAACCTTCTTTCCTAATTTTAAGCATTTATCTTAGTTTTATAGAAGGAAAAACACATTCTTCCATCACTTTAAGAAAAGAAAAACAAAACATGAATATAATTAGTAATTTTCAGAATTTCAATCAGTAAAGTTTATTTGTATAGCATATTTCAGCAACATGGCAGTTGAAAGTCCTTGGCATCATGAACACACACACAAGCACACACACAAAAAAGAAATACAAAATTGTCAAACACACAGTTGGCAAATGTCAATTGCCATCATTATACACAGTTTGTCAAGTGAAATGTATGAAAGTGATCACGAAATACTTGGCCAGTTTTGTTGTTGTTGTTGGGGTTTGTTATGCCAGAAAAACTGGCTTAGAGTGGCTTTAAAATCTATTTAACAAGGCTGTTATATTTTTATATGAGAAATTCTTACAAAACTTACAATTAATTTACAATTCAGTAAATTAGGGGCTTTTTGTGGGATTATTAAAACTTCAGTATACACTTTAAATCTGGGTATGATGTTGCATTCAGCAGCATTATGGAGACTAAGCTTCCTTTCGGTTCAAAACAGATTATTTGAAGATTAATATAGTGAACAATTGACTGTCAATAACCAGAGAGGTTTAACAAAAAGAAAAAGGGTAAATCAGCAGTGTCATTCCAGTACAAAACTCAATGAGATAAATAATTAAGTTTAAACCTAAAAATAACTTTCAGAAAAAAGTGAATATCATGGAATGTGAGCTGAAATCAGCTCTGACCTTCAGAGAAAACTGAATAATGATGCCAAGTTGTCAATTTGACCTCAAACTCAATGAGTTCCTGTTGCTCCTGCTTCTGCAGGCAAATTAAAGTCTGACAGTGCACAATGCAAAACACCTTCAGTAGTTCTTTTCACATCAACACAACCATATTTGTCTGCTCTTCTTCATCGATGGAGCTCCACTTCCTATTTAAACAACTAATGCTGTGTTACATAGCCGCTCATCACCTGAAGCTGATCAGGACTTCCTGATCCTGCAGAGGATTTTTTCCTTTGCTTTGGCTGTGATTGCTCAACCTCGGAAAAGATTTGGTTCAGTGACCTTTCTACGTACAGAATCTGAAGAGACATTCTAATGAATGGAGCTCCATGGATATGTTCGCCCTCTGAACACCTCAATTCTGCCGCTCTTCAATACCACATCAGGTCCATTTTTTCAGCGGCTCAGTTTCCAGAGATGATCCGGTGACATCAGACTGTCAATGGAAATAAAATCTGAATGAAAATCAAAAATCTTCATGTGCAAAACTTAATAGAGAATATTGTGTTGAGTAGTGAATTGGGGCTCAGCTTAAAAGGACAATTTTAACAGTTAAATAGTTTAAAGAATCCCCACTACAATAAAAAAATACACTATATGTGAGAAGATTTATTTTCAGGCTAGTTGGAATGAATAAAGTTAATATTTACCAGCATAATTATAATTTTTTTGGTTCAAGACTATAATGTTCTAAAATGAAATTTAGATTTTTCATTTTTTGTAACTCTTATCTGAATCAGTTTGATTAGCATGTCTGAAAAAGTCTTTATTTTGTTCAGTTTGGAGAACCAAACATCAGCAGATGTTGTTGCACAATATGGAAGAAGAGCATAGCAGCAAGATGGGAGACGCCTTTGTGAACGGGTGTGGCTGTTGTTTCTCTGTCTTCAGTTTGACCAGTCAACAGGGAAATGCACGGAAGATCTGGATAATTCATGGTGGCCGACTAGAACGAAATTTGGTGCTCAGGAACCTCATTCTTCAGGCAGAAATGCAACACTGATTCAAAATTTTATTTTGGAACCGGAACGGGTTCCGGAATGTGGTGGTGTAACAATGGTGACCAAGATCACCTGCTTGTGGCTGTTGGGCTTGAGCTAAAGTTCACCTCATGGCAGAATATCAATCCTACATATACAGATAGAGTTGCGTTGCAATAATTGCTGTGTCTCAGTCAAAATCTAGATCTTAATCCAGCTGAGAACCATGGCAAGACTTGAAAAGTAGTGTGTAAAACACCATGCCAGTGAGGCTACATTCATACAGCAGACAAACTCGGTCCAAAAGCACTTTTTGTGCCCACATACAATCTATATCCAGCCAAAATGCCCCGATCTGTGTCACTTCCATCTGTGGTGCTAATTCAGATCCGTATTTGATTGCTTTGAAGTTGTCTGCTGTCTGAATGGTCTTGTCACATTTTCTTTGGCTATTAAGTCATTTATGTGAGACATGCGTCATAGTCTGAATCAGAAAAAGCCAAAAGCGGAAAATCCAGATGTTAACAATGGCTAAAAATTATAATTATGAATTTATTCAAGAAGCCTGTCAGTGAAGTGTGTCTCATTCCACTCCCTCTTCTGAGTACACAACCAAACAGACTTCTCAACAGAAATTGCTATTCCAATTACAAAAAACCTTTGATATTAGTTGTCCTTTCTTTTTATTCGCTTCCTGCATGTCTTGCATTGCTGAATAACTTTAAAATTGATTCTTAAATGATGCCAACCATCATAACTTCTGCAAAAACTTGTGTGTCACGTCAACATTCTTCCTATACATATGCGTAAACCGTTCACACAGATGTCTGATTACAGTCAGGTTTAATTAGTAGCATAAAACACCATGTAAAAAATACTACTTAATTGAATGATATGACTTTGGTAAGACACTGTAAAATATAATGGGAGTTTGCAACACTGCAAACTTTTGCCGTAATGCTTATTTTGCAGGTTCCTACACATTCTGATTAAAATCTTTTTGAGATGATCATTATGTACTTCATGGATATGTTAGATAATTAAAAGCACACAGTTTATTCCATAGGTCAGATAGGGCTGGCGGTCAGTTGGACATTAAGGGAGGACATGATTGGCTGTTACTGCCAGCTGCTGCAGTCTTTGATCCTCATGTGATTGAAGACCGTTAGTGGTGCAGAGCTTTGTGGAGATCACACGCTGGGCCGGGCTGAGGAGAAGTCCTGTCTCCTCAGGGTCATCTGTATCACGAGCTCTTATCTAAAGACTTCAGGGATCAATACAGAGATTAGACAGACTGTGAATGTTTGAAAATTTTGTTTATAGGAAGAGTTTATGAATTTTTATGTGTTTATATTTCCATCTGCTAAAATAAGATTGAGCTAGCAATACTGTAGACGTTCACATAACTTATAAAATAACACCTTAAGTCCACTTGCTTCAGGTCTGTTAGAATTACCAAGAATATTTATATTATTTCATAAAATACTTCAATGAGGCAAATAGGTACTGTGGGCAGGA
Organism: Poeciliopsis turneri; assembly: GCA_922788865.1. Classification (NCBI taxonomy): domain Eukaryota; kingdom Metazoa; phylum Chordata; class Actinopteri; order Cyprinodontiformes; family Poeciliidae; genus Poeciliopsis; species Poeciliopsis turneri. The sequence continues at coordinate 1,511,830 of CAKLNU010000382.1, read as the reverse complement.
AGAACCTCCAGAAGCAGTCAGTCTTGTAAGGGTTAGGGTTAGCAGTCTCTGACTGAAGAGATGGTTCAGTTTCCAGGCAGCAGGACACCGGTCCTCAAGGACTAGGATTGCCCACCCCTGTGCTAACAGCTCAGTTTCCGGGCAGCAGAGATGATGTTTCACATTAACATATCCTGTATGAGTTCATCAGTTATTAACAATCACTGCTAATCCACCTCATTTACTTTTGCTGCTCCTCTTTAAATTTCTGTCTGCTGCATGGTTAGAAGGCCAGGCACTGATATGTTGGAATCTTCTTTCCTTCTCTGCTCGTTAGTCCTGCTAGAGTCCATGAAGTCTCCTTTTTAACTCCTGTTGGATTTGGGGTCGTAGTTCAGATAATAATTGAGCTTTTGAGATGCAAAACAGCTGCTCCCAGTTGTCACCAAGGATATAGATCATAGCAACTGTCAAAAAGTAAAAAAAGTAAGAGTAAAAACCTTTACAGTTACAGTGCTGCAAGGCTGAAAATGTAGACACTAACTAAAATACAGCAGAATAGAGGAAGATTAATGCTTTATTCCTAGAAAATTTTGCATATAAGGTAGAATTCATTTATTCATCCTTCAGGTTGGTATCTACTGATCTCTTTTTTATCTTTTGTGATGAATGTTGGGGTGTAACAGTAAGTTGAGTCCCAACACCTCTGCTGTCCTAACACAACCTTCATCTCATACCTTTGAGGCGATGTCCCCTGCTGCTGCACAGCATCCATCGTCCAAGCAGGAAGGCTGACCTTTCATCGGTTCCTGACAGGTAACTTCCCAGACTCCAGTTGGCTTCCTTGGGCGAACATTAACCCGACCACCTTACACCCTTCTGTCCCACACCGTGAAAACCAATTTAGACAGATGAATATCACACAGTAGCTCAGGACAGGACACTGGCATTAAACTGAAACAAAAGGGGAATCACGAACAAGACCTGTTACATCAAATATGGCTAGATCTGTTATGCTACAACCCCAACGACCTTAGAGATTGGTAATGAGTCACAGAGCGACTTCCCTTGTAACTGAAGGGTTTCCCTCCTTGACCTGCTTAGGCCTACAACACGTTTATGATGTCCAAAGTTCCTACATTTTTCAAGCCTATGATGTATGGATGGATGATTTGATTGACTAGAACAACAGCTACGTCTACGGACAAATGGCTTGATGGACGGACATATGCTTTCATGGATGGATGAATGAACGGAAGGATGGATGGATGGATGGATGGATGGATGGATGGATACATGGATGGATGGATGGATGGATGGATGGATGGATGGATGGATGGATGGATGGACGGATGGATGGATGGATGATTTGATTTACTAGAATAGCTACATCTACGGACAGATGGCTGTATAGAAGGACATATGCTTTCATAAATGGATGAATGAAGGATCGATGAAGGATCGATGAATACATGATCCTATGGAACATAGATGTTCCATCCCTCCCTCCATACGGGGGGGATGGATGGACGGATGGATGGATGGACGGATGGATGTTCAGATGGATGAATGTTTCTATGGAGTAATGAACAGTTGGATGGATGGATGATCTGAAAGATGGATGGATGAATGTTTCAATGGATTGATGGGTGAGTAAAATATTCGCACAATTGGTTGTTTGTGAGGTTAATGTGCCAAAAGGTTATAATAAATAACAAAGCTGCTATAGTTTTTTGCAGCTGTCTTTGGTCCTGGTCAAAAGCCAGGACCAAAGCAAACTTGATTTGAGTTACTTGAATTCTAAATATGTCATAATTAACCAAATCAGTGAGAACATTTTTAAATGTTCAACAGAAAAAAATCAGGCTTATTTAGGAACTTAAAAGTGATCAAGCTATTTTCAGAAAACTCATCATGTGCATCCATGTTCCTGTTGCCTTGAGGCATGCTGGGAGTCTGAATGTTTTTTGAGCCACAAGGTCAGCCAGACAGTTACTGTGAACACGACAACAGGGTGGAGAGATTGTAAAATTATTCAGGACCAGACAAAACCAAGAACTGGTAACTTTTCAAAATGTGAAATAGAAGGCTTCTCTGTCAGCAGACTCCCCAGAGCCCACCGACGCAGACCCTCTTCACATTCTGACCATTCAGGTGGAGATTCCTGCTAGAGAAAACAGCAAAGGGCCTGTGAGAAGATGCAACAGAAATAACCTGGAGAGAGAAAGACTGCTGGGAAGGCAGGGGCTTTTCTGTCAGGGCTTTCACAGTCTCTACACATACAAATTTACATTCCAGAAATGCTGGCCCTGCTTCAATAGAAATACGACTCTTTCACAAAGTTGCAGAAGACATCAGTTTCCTTCTTCTCTATTTAATAATTCTTATGTGCATCTTATCAAAATCGTACTGCCTTAAACTTGTTCCTTAATGTTCTAAGTGCTCTATTTTTTATTTCTTTTGTCAAGTAAAGATGATGATTTTTAGGTCACTCTTTAAATTATTGATTTTCTCTAGCAGGACTTTCTGCTATACATGGTAGTCATTATTGTTTCACAGAGCTTGAGTTTCCATTGGAAGGATCATTAAAATATTGAGCACTGCAGGTTATCTTCTCAAACTGAAGCTACAAAATTAACTCTGTGTCTTTTCCAAACTTAAACTCCAATTTAGTTTTAAAAAACAGGCAGAAATTATTCTTTTAAATCTTAGTGAAGATTACCATTCCCCTTGTTTTCTTATCTCTGATGTGGGCACCAAATTTTTGACTTAGTCAATTATACAAAAGAGGAAGGGTACATGTAAGTATACGTGAATTAGTTTTAGTCTCTTAAAGCAGTAGAGAAACATAAAAGTGATTTTACTTGGTAAAAAATGGAATAATTGTTAAGCTTACAACCAATTGAGCTAATAGGTATTTAAGATAGCAACCACAGTCAATATCAACAACTCAGCAACAGCTAACAATAACTCACAGTGATAATTATTCTGATTCAATGTAACATCTGATAATATTGTCAGAAAACTAATTAAAATAATTTTTTTGAAAACTGCTTTGAGACAAGATTATGAAATGACACCATTTAAATAAATTGAATTGAAAAAATAGGAAGAGTGGCTACTTGGTCCATGTTGTATTTGTTTGGTCATGTGACAGTGATTGTGATCTAGCTCAGGATTGTGAGACATTTAAATGGAGAGAAGCAATGTCCTCAGTGAGGCTGTTGTCTTGGCCTAAGGGTGAAGGATTACAAGACAGGAATATTAATACTGAATATTAATATCAGCACAAATCTTCATATCTGAAGATCCCTCCCTGAAACAACCAGAGACCATGATATTAAATTACAGAAAATGTGAACGGGGAGATGTAGAATTTAAAGAAAATTACATTTTACCTGCATTTGACAGGTTATGGTGGAGGTGTATTTGTTACCCTTCATGCTTTAGACTCCTTCACCAGGGCAGATGTAGTTATAGCTGCTCTGCAGTAGGAACATGGAAGGTAATGTCCATCAACAAAGAATTGGCATGTTTTCTCAGCTCCAAGACCAGACTTCTTTATTAGGTTGTTGCAGCTTTGAGGCAGTCAAAGCCTGACGTGCACCACTTTTTTTCCATTAAAAAGCCTATTTCTATGAATAGTGATGAGCATTGTTGCTATGTTTGCTCATGGCAGTCTCTCTTGGCAGAATTTTATTCCATCATGCTGAAGTGAACTGCACACATGTGCACTATTAGCAGGTTTAATGAATGCCCACTCCTGTCATTTCCGTAGCAACATGGGAAAGTGTTGGGCTGATATTCAAATATTTAAAAGATCAGTGTTTGCAGAAGTTGAATGAATCCAGTGAGAATCCAAGTGGTGGTAAAAGTTGGTGGAGTTAATGTTTAGTATTACTACAGAGGAACATAAACTAAGGAATTCAGAGTGACCTTTATCTGGATGCTGTTGGTGTTGTCGTCTGCAGAAATGATGGAATATTTAGAAAGGTCAAGTTATTTACGTCTGTTTTCATGTAGGTGTTGCAGTATGTTTCCAGCAATATTAACAGTAGATAGGTCAGTTGAATTGGGATTTTAATTCAATAACAAATCTACACAAGCTCTAGCACACTGAGATAGAGTCTAGATGCCTTTATATCACTTATTACTGGGCACAGCAGGTGTATTGCTCATCAACTTCTTAAACTAAATTTTTCTGTTGCCCTTTTTCTTGATAATAACAATCCTCAACTTCCACCATTACTTTTAGAAGATTTTCTGGTGAAATTATTTTCTAATTTAGGTCATATGACAAAGTCAGACTTCTTTACATTTTTTTTATTTGACATTGACAGATTTTCATTTACAAAATGGCTGTTCTCCACTTGGCTTAAGTCTTAGAAAAGTCAAGTTATTTACATCTGTTTTTATGTAAGTGTTGCAGTATATTTCCAGCATTAACAGTTGATAGGAATCACTTTTTGGGCAAGTGATTCCCAAATAAATTACTACTTATTTTCACAGTTCTTTAACTGAACTCAAATTTTTTTGTCTTCATAGTCTGATTTGTTTGTGGAAGTGTGAATCCATAATCAAACTCTTATGCAGGCCAAAAAGCAAACTCTGCCTACAAACCCAAGTTGTGGCAGTTGAAGTGAACTCTGGTATGGTTCGAATGTGAATGCCAAGCAGACTGGAGACCCCTCCAAAAGCAGAAAGCAGGCTGTTGTGCAGGGCATTGTGGGTAAATAAAACCAAAACAAACACGCTATTACAGCACTAGATGGAGAGACAACTTGTAGGTTTTTACCAATGACAAAAGAGAAATTCTACAGCCATTAAAATCTGACATCACTGCTTTTTCTTTACAATTTATGAATAAGGAAGCTGTCCTCTTGTCTTTTTTAGAGTTTTTGTGTGGTTTCTGTCAGTAGTTCTTAATGCACTGCCACCACAGGCAAGATGGGTGAACAGGTTTTTCAAATGGCGTGGTTCAATACAGTGTAAAAGTGAACTGCACCAGCTGAAAATGGAACAAATGTTGCAATTTATATTAATATTTATATTAATATTTCAAATTACAAACACTGTAAAAATAACGGGCTGCATAGTGGCACAGTGGGTAACGCTGTTGCCTTGCAGCAAGAAGGTCCTGGGTTCGATTCCCGGCCCTGGGTCTTTCTGCACGGAGTTTGCATGTTCTCCCTGTGCGTGCGTGGGTTCTCTCCGGGTTCTCCGGCTTCCTCTCACAGTCCAAAAACATGACTGTTAGGTTAATTGATCTTTCCAAATTCTGCTTAGGTGTGAGTGTGTGTGTGGTTGTTTGTCCTGTTTGTCTCTGTGTTGCCCTGCGACAGACTGGCGACCTGTCCAGGGTGTACCCCGCCTCTCGCCTGGAACACAGCTGGAGAGGAACCAGCAACTCCCCACCCCGCTAGGGAGAAGGGTGGTCAGGAAATGGATGGTGGATGGATGTAAAAATAACAGGGCTTCTATTAAAGACATTCCAATATGATAAATACACCGACCAAGTGCTTAGTCGGTGCATGTTTGTTTTCTCTCCAGGTGCAAACAGATCATCAGACAAGACTGACATGATGATCAGGTTTGCCTACAATATTTGGACAAAAGTCTGAACTGTCTTAAAAAAAGCTAAAATGCAATGAAATGTTCAATTTGAGATGTTCATAAGATGCTTACATGTTTGCACTTCTAATTGAGATTACTTCATTTATTTTGAAATGTTTTTAAGGTTAAATTTCAGCTAATTAAATCACTTTAAACAAATTTTCACTAAGTTACCTATCTTGTATAATTCTGCTTCAAATAAAGAACTTTATGCTTACTACACTGTCAATAAATCATTTGCAAGTCAAAATAATTTGACAGGTTCACTTTAAAAAAATATATAACATCAGTGAGCCTGTAAAACTGCGACATGCAAACATTTTTATGTACCTAACTCTTGTGTTGGTGTACCAAAGAAAAAAGTAAGGAACACAGTGAAACCAGAGCAAAAAATGAGAAGGAGTCGAAAGCAGGGAGGACAGATTGAACAAGATGCACAACTAACAACTAAAAGTAGTGATCCTTTGACTTTCTACACACATTCTCTCCACTCATGTGTTTTCTTAGCTAGGTGACCAGCAAAGAGTTTAAGGTCTTAAACCTACAGAGACGTTCATATTAAAGCAATAAACAGAGCATCATTATCAAATGGAAGTAGTGTTGCTACTGTTGTATAATTCATTTAGTTTGTAATGATAGTCTCACTGAAAGGCTATTATCTGCTAGGGTTTCTTATTTTAACAATTTATTACAGACGTTGGAATCACATTCACCCTAAACACCTGCAGTGTTTCTTCCATGACAAGTTAGCCTAATCCCAATGCGCCAAATACAAACAGAAACCACAGGCAAAAAGTGAGAACCACAGAAAGTCAAATTTTGAAGAGGATCATCAATGTCCATGGACAGGTTGTGATTTTTCAGCAATGATAGATGGAGCTCATAAATCACTGAATCTAAAGTAGAGATAGCGGTGTATCTCAAACTGCACCCTGTGTTTCACTGCATGCCCTGAAGGATTTCCTCTAAACATTTGTAGTCTGAATAAACAGCGGCTTAGTTTGGACCAAAGCCTTTAGTTTCAGGCTGTATCTGAGCTGTCGAGCATAAACTCCATATTGTAAACAGTCCGAGGGTGATGCCCTTCAGGGAACCTCGACTTCCGAGATTTAAGGTTTAACAAACAAAACACTGACAAAAAATACGAATAAAGTCAAAAAAGTCAGATTTGAGAAATGTCATTAGAGATTTCTGGAGATGACCTCTGGGTGTCTCATGGAATAATCCGCTGGTTCCTAGAGGTGAAGTCTCACAAACAAGTTCTCAGTCAGTTTTAAGTAAGACAAAATGTGGGGTGGGGATACAAAACAATGTTAACTCTGTCGAAGCTACACCAAGTTTCATTTACTCGTCTAAAAGCAGTGAAGCCCACCTGTTTCTGTTCAGAGTGTTTGGTCTTATTTCCTCATATCTGTGGCAGCTTTTGGTTGTGCTTTTGAAAAAAACAGATCATATAATACATAAACATGCCTTACCTGATTAAAATTTGATTGAAAAATCTGAATTTAGACAATAAAACCATAGAATCATAGTGAAGCAACCAACTGAAAACCTGAGATGTGAGGAAACTGTTGGCTCCTTTACATCAGAACTGGAAACATCCCTGCTTACTAGTAAGCCTGCCTTATATACGTTGGTTATTCAAAATGTCTCCCAGTTCCAGTGTTAACTTTCCATTGGACTTTAAATGTTATTTATTTTTTGAGAGGGTGTACTTACATTACTATACAATTACCATAATAATACTTGAAAATAGTCTCAAAGTAACTATATTATACCTTATTGCCATAACATCTGGGACAATTTATCATCTAGCAAAATTTGTTATTGTGATGGTTGTATTTTATTTTTGATATTTAAAATATACTCCAGCTCCAAAGAGGAGAATTCAGTACAAAATTAAAGTTTCTTGGTCTTTGAGAGGAATTTACATTATGTCATTACTGAGATATTTGAAAATGGTCTCAATACAACAACATAATTGTTTTTTTGCAATAATTACTGAGACAATTTATCATCTAGCAAAATTTCTTATTGTGACAGGCCTACCAACTAGATTACTTATAAAAGACAAATATTGCTTTATTTCCATCAAGTTTCAGAGTTTTGTTTGCTTATAGTGTAACTAAACTCCATGGTGAAAGGAAAACCCTCTGACAAATACTGAAAAATTCCCAAGTGTGGAGCCAAAATCCAGTGAGGGGCATGGTCAAGAGGCATGGTCCCTCTACTGCAGGATGAGTTGAGGAGGAAAAGTAGATCTGCAGTCAAGATGAAGGAAAGCAACATAGCAACTTTTATGCTACATTTATCACCTTTTAAGACCCATCTAATTATTTTTTTTATGTGACAAATTTAACAACTTTTTTCTGTTATTCTAGACAACATGTGAAAGCTCCAATCACTCTGCAGGTCCGCTGCAGCTCTGCACTGTCCTGTTTTGTTCTGACTTTTAATGTTAAATCTGAATTTTACAGTCTTTGTTTGTGCTGTTTTAAATTAAGTGTTTTATTACTTACAGGACTTTGAGATATCTGTAACTATAAAGTGTGTCATAAGTAAAATGTATTATTATCAATATATTTGAACATGGGGTTATGAAACAGATGCTAAACTAAGCTGTACTATCAACACCAATTGCAAAATTCAATTGCAGCAGCAATTGTTCAACCGAGGGAGGACAGCACTGAAACGAATTTGGACAAAACATTGCAGAATTAAATAAATTTACAAAAATATGTCAGACTTTGCACAGAAACATAAAGATAGCACCATTGATCCACATTTATCTTCAAAAGGAAAAGTTGATTTGGGGTTTAGTTACTTTTTAAATCATTTTTTAAAATATTTTTTATTTGCCTACCTCATGTTTTTATGCTTCATTTATGTTTTTATTTATTTGGTGGCTTTTTTTAATCATTCCTGTTTCTATGTTTTTTTGCTAATTACTCTGTATTAATGTTGCTAAAATAATCTAGACCAAACTTCCAGAAAACTGCAAAAGAGCTGAAACACTGAGGTTTTTCAACTCAAGGCTTAAAATCCTAGAGTTACCTTTGTTTCATAATACATTTATCAATATTTTGATGCGTATTTCCTTAATGATGCACTGGACAAAATATGTTTGTACTTGGTTACTGTGTTATATATTTATGGTGCAAAGCACTTTGAAGCTGAAATGTGCTATATGAATAATTTTGATTAAAAAAAATAAGCTTGTCTTGCACATGATAAATGACGGTCACTGCATAACGGTTGGGGTTTCTAGTTTTTAACCGGTTGCAGACAACATTGCTGTCCATACTTTTCTGCAGAGGCAAGAATAAACAGGAAGTCAGTAGCAGTGAATTTTGTATTTAATGACCAAACTTCAACTGTAGCTGAATACTGAGCCACAACACACAAACCTTCAACTTGAGGATCTGACATATCCATCTCTAAGGTATTCCTACCAAGACTGCAGAATTGCTATAGATCTACTGCTGCAAAACATATGATAATATGTTCTATTTCCCAAGGTGAATAGCTGCTGGGAAGTCATCACAGAACGTGGTGTACAATGTCTGTGCAGCTCTGGGGAGCCATGCATCTGCAACAGCCTGCACAACAAATGCACAGAGGCCATATAAGAGCTGAAATACTGACCTCACTGAAAGCTAAAAATAAGATTCTCCCCACACTAGTGAGAAGGATTCAGATGAAAGTTATAGACTTTTATGCAAGAATATATTGTAACAAATGGCTGTGTTCAGTAGTTCTGCATTCAGATCGTAACAAATGCGAGCATTTTCTATGCAGAACAGCAATTTCCATTTCAATCAAAGAGGAATTAAATTGTAATCACATTCGTGTTATTGTTGGTAGAGTCCAGATGGACAGAGGCAAACAAGCTGGAAAGCCAAAAACATGTGTGATTAGCAAATGAAGCACATGCTAAACCAAAACACAGACTGAGGAAGCCTGGAAACAAACTGACACTGATTTTATTTATCAGAGAATCAGACTAAATGTTTACAGAGGCTTCTTTTATTTTGGTAAAAAAATCAGCCTAGTTCAGTAACTAATAATGCTGCAGAAAAAAGTAGGAAATTTCTCTTCTCCTATCCTCAGCTGCTGAATTTTTCCTGCTTGTACATGAGATCCTCTATTAGGCCTTCTTTGAGCTAATTACTTATCTGCCAGTGTAATGCAACACAGTTGCAGATCGTTCAAGCACGTTGCACCACTTCACCGGTGACCATTTTAGCTGTGATACTCTAACACTAATGTTTGTTAATCCCTGCATCCTTTTCCTCTTTATCTGTGATGTTTGATAAATATTAGAAAACCTCCCTGAACAGATAATAATGACTACGTGGAGATATTTTCCATTCAAGTTACTGTAAACAAAACTCACTGGGTTCTTTCCAACAATATCAATTTTTACCATTTGAGACCTGGTTATGACAGGTTAGGATAGGTGAATGGGCCACACAAAATATGTTCATTACATTTTTTGCACATCATTCTTAGACAAAGAACTTTTAGTCTGCTCAATTCTACCTATTTTGATCTCTGTTCAGAATCAGCTGTTATAGGGCCTCTTGTCACTTTAAGTCCAAATAAGTTGTTGCTGCCCAAGCCTCCCAACTGAATGCGAAAATGGCTGAAAACAAACACACAATTATATAACTGTACATCTTTGAAAAATAGAAGTGGAGCCACCTGCAAAACCAACAAGTGGTTTCTGAATGATAAGTTAAAAACTTGTCTTAGCACTCGTCTTTTCCTGCATAAAGCAGTAAAACCAACATGGTAGCAAGGCTGGGGTTGCCAGGTAAAGGTGCCGTGCCCATCTTGTGAATTAACAATAGGGAGGTTTATTAAACGGTTCATTTTCTAGCATAGCACAGATTCCAGATCTAATCTGCCTGCCATGTTGCCAATCTGGACTGAATCCTTGAATTTTAGGGATTGGAGTCTGAGAAAGAAGCCTCCATCTTCCCCAAGGTATACTCTGACGATTGTCCTGCAGGTAAAACAATCCCTAGGAAAAAGAAACTCTTCAATCCTCCATTGTTACTTCACTGAAGATTCAAGTTGAGATCCGAATCTCCAAAGAAATGAAAACCATCATGTAATTCACCATTTTTCTGATTACACAGTATTTCCTGTTAACTTTTCCAGGCATTCATCAACCATTTGACCTAACACAGTGCTATGCTAACCAGGCTGCCAGGCATTCTGAAGAATTTTTTTGCAAAAAGAAAACTAATACTTTTCAATTCACCTTAGCTAGCAAGCTGCACAAGGAAATCATCAGTAACAGAAGCAGTCAAGACAGCTTCTGAAGGAGCTGTAGACATCATTTAGAAATTGTTTTTATTTGTTAGGCACTCAACAAATCAGACATTCACTGAGAAGTAGCAAGTTGAAAATAAGTGTAGAAAAAATCACCCAAAAAAGTAAAGGACAGCATACATGAGGAAGAAGATGTCTGGTCAGCTGAGAGAGAACCTGCCTTTGACTCAAAACAAAACATCCCAATGGTAAAACATGGTGGTGGCAGAGATGGTCCATAAACCACTTCCATCTTTAGTTGCAGCAAAAGCCATTTCTGATACTAACCTAGTTGTGTCATGTTTCGTGTGTTTCTGTTGTGTTTATTTAAGTTTTCTGTGTCTTGAGTCTCCTCGTTGTCCTGTCTTCCCCATGATTGTTCCCAGGTGTGTCTTGTTCCCCTGATTACCTTCAGTGTATTTAGTCCCTCCTGTGTCCTTTGTTCCTCGTCGGGTCCTTGTCGTACGTTGTCAGTTGTCGTCTTGCTGTCGCTGCCGTTGTGTGTTTCCGCCCTTTAGACCAGTTTCTACCGGTGTGAGCCCTGGCTTCCGCTCAGGCGTGCTGCCTGGCCGAGGACTTGTCTGTTTGTCGACTGTTGTTTTGGGCTGGTTTTCATTAAATAATCTACATCACTCACTTACCCTGGGCTCCGGCGTTTGCTCTATAAGTATGGTCTATAAGTATGCACTATTTTGTTGTTGGTCTGACAAACAAAATCCCAACAAATCCCCCTGAAGTTTGTGATAGTTGTTGGGGAAAATACAAAAAACCTTATGATTACAGGAGCCCAAAAAGGACAAGTAGACAGAAAACGTAATTGTGGCATGATGTTTAAATTGAGTTATATCTAAAGTGAGCTTGATCATATCTTACAGAAAAGTTGGAGTGTTACCTCATCCATCATTAAAATATATATATTCTCAGAGAAATATAAAACTTTGTTGTGATGGATTTTCAAATTGGAGACGAGGCAAAAGGTAAAACCATCAGAAACCTCTGTTGAGGAATAAAGCGAAGTGTAGGAATGGTAAAAAAAAAATAAAATAAAATGACCCAAGATTCAACATATACACTTTTATGAATTAAAAACATTCTTAACGTATTTGTTAGACTGTGGCAAACAGATTTGTACATTTTCTCCATGTCAGATTTATTTTTAACCTCAAACTAGTGCAGCAATCTTCCCATCAGAGAATGCCTTTAGCACACAGAGAAAATGTATGCAAACGACGGCCCTCCTGAAGCTGCGCACGGATCTGTTTTATAAATCTTTGTTGTTGTTGGACTTCTCATTTCCACACAGTTAGCCATAATGGATGCAGACGTGCTTGAATTACTTATTTGCATGCCTATGTTGCTCTTGCAGTAAAGAGAGCAATTTACTAAGCGCGTGACATTCAGGGGGCTCTGCGGCGGCTTCGGCTATTTATAATCCTCATGATAAGAACTTCCTATGTGAAGCAGCAAAGTGACGGCCGACTCCATCCATCAGCAGCATCCATGCTCCTTCTCCACTAGCTGGATTTAGCTACGTGCTACGTGCTCTGATTAGTTTGTTAACCTCCAGCACAGAGATGTTAGTACAGGATTTTTTCTCTTTATTAAGAAAGCTTTCCTCATCATGTTTCATGACATTTAATCTGTGGACAATAATCTAAAGTTGTTCAAATGGTTGGATATTATCTAAGTTTATCTCTCTGAATTGTTTTACCATCTTAGCAGGGTGTCCAGACCTTTCATTTTCACTGTGGGAGTGCTTGGACACAAAATGTGCTAGAAACAAACTGGTTTGTGATTAACTGGAGAATATTTTCATTTTATTCTTGTAGAATGTAGACTGTAGAACTTTTTTTTATTTGTTTTTGGATAAAGATGCACCAAATACCACATCAAAATCTGTGGCTTTTTGGAAGGCACAGCATTTGTAATGCAAAACTGCAAAACTAAAAAGCAAAAGTTATGGTATGACTGCATATCTAAAAAAAATTTATGAATTACATGAAATTCACTGAGGACTTTCAAATCCGAACAATTGTATGAGATGATAGTTTGATGCAGCTCCAATGGAAAATCCAATAACTCTGTAGGAAAACCCTCATGTCTCGTTTCTCTACAAATATTTCATCTGAATCTCTTTATCGCTGTTCAGTAAGAGCACCAGTGGGCAGCGGTTTGCTGCCTTTGAGAGAAGAAAACCGATCCCTGCTATCTGTCTTTCATGGGGTGTTTTAATTACAGCTGCTAATTGAGCTGTAAAGCCAACCACCATCTTGATTATCCATCTAAACGCTCTCTGGGCAGCTTTGTGTCGACTGCAGCAGCTTTCACATTGTGTGCTTGTGTAGGTATCAGGAGTTGCAAATAAAAAAAACAAAGTGAGGCCTCATTTGTTTCCAGGCAGACCTGCTGATTCAGCAAAAGGCAACACTGTGACTGTTGCCACATCTCAACTTTCAGATGAAGCATTTCTCTTCTGTGTGTGTGTTCAGTGTCATAAAGATGGTGGCCAGATGGGAAGAGGGAGCTATGGGGAGAGGTTAAAGGACATAAACCACCATTTTAACAACTATTTGTTTTCAGTTATTTTCAAAAGCAAACAAGGGAATTGAGAACCGAGCCACAAAGTAGTGATAAAGACTTAAATTTCAGTTTATAAACTGAAGATTTGGTTACAGCCAACCCTTGGTATTCGTACAGTTTATGGACCACAGCTGCTAATAAAGACCCCTCACCAATGCAAATTTTCCACGTATAATTTGAAGTTACATTCCACTGAAAAATCAATGAATACTAAACAGTTTTGAGAGAGGAAATCAAAAGACGATTTGTCTGAGAATAGTAGCATGGAGACCTAACAAACGGGCACACTGTCCGGGGATCTGAAAGCGCTCTGGGGGAAGTTCAGACTGAAATTCAACACGAAAAGACAACTTGGAACTAAACTTCTTGGTTTAAACTAGTGTTTTGCAAAGTGGGAGCCACCAGGGTCCCGAGCATTTCAGAACATTGGAGGGAAGATGAGGGGGGAAATTTAAGAAATTTAGTTTAATGCAATTTTTTAAATGTTCTTTAACTATACATATATTTTTTTTATAAAATCAAATCTGTTTTTCAATTACTATTAAAAAATATAAGTCGAAATAACTTATTGAAATGGTTGTTTGCATGCTCATCATTCTGATTGTGAAATTTGCTATCATGGCAAACATGAAATTGAGCATTTTTTTAAAGCACAATTAATTTTAATGTAAAATGTACATTTTCAACTGTTCAACAAAAAACTAAGCATAATATTTCAATGAAATAAAGAGAAGTTCTATATAGTAGGAAGCTGGATTTTTAAGTACTGTAAATTCTTATAAGTTTGCCTTAATAAGAGAAAGGCAAACTTGGAGGTGATTTGTTTTGAGGAAAAAAATCTGATTAAAATAAAGGCTGAATGGAAAAGGTCCGCCAGACTGTTGATGTTCTTTCTAGGTCCCTACAGTGTGATTTGAACAAAAACAAACTATCTTTGAAGTTTTTGTTGTTATACTTTTCAATTCATCACGTCTAGATTCACCTAATGTGTTTCACTTTGGAAACCAGTCTACACACATCAAGCAACTTTGTATTGAGGAATCAGATTGATGGCTGATAGGGAATCAGGATTCACAGTGGATTGTCACCAATCAGTGATTCTTGAGTATACATTTTCCCCCAAATTTTTTTATTATTCCTCAAGCTTATGTATACAAATATGACAAATGTTTTGGAAATGTAAAGACGCTAAGGTGCATGTTCCCAGGAGCCAATTAAAAAAAAAAAAAAAGTTTTAATTAACCTGACCCAGAACTTCAGCAGCCAGGTTCAAAGACTCCACAAGGTATATATAAAAGAGAAATTCCAAACAAAAATGGGAATGTAAGCTAGCAAATATCACAGATAAATCTTGCAGTAGTGGTATCAAACTCATTTTCATTTTGGGAGACATCAAGGTCATGAATGTTCCCAAGGGCCATTAATTCCTGAATGTACTGATCAAACCCATTAACATACTTTCAAATATTAATAAATTGCTGTCTCTGCAGCGATACAAATAATATTGAGCTTGTTTACACATTGATGAGTCCCTCCAAGATAATGTGTTTTGTGATGTTTTGGAATAAAAATCTAAGATTCTTTTTTGCTGATTTAAAAATACCTGCAATGACTTATAAGGATATTTGCACAATGTGACATTTTGTTACTTCCCAATTTAAAAAAAACTACAGTATAATCAGAGCAGTAAATGAGTCGAAACTGACATTTCTATTTAAGATAGAAACATCTCATCTGTAAATATGTTTTAGCCAAACCTCAAGTGGCATTGTTTAATTTTAAATTCACTAAGAGAATGCATTGTCATTGCATTTTAGGCATTAAAATACTTTTTATTTTAAAAAAAAGAATTTATTCACTTGTTTGCATCCTAATGCAGAAAATGTTTAATGAAAAAAAATAGGTAGAATCCGCAGATTTTTCTTTAAAATAAACAATTACTATTGTAATTTTTAGTTGCAGCCCTAGTTGATAGAATGTCATGAAACTCATGAGACTGTTATACAGCAACAGTCTTCAGTCAGAGGACTCTTTATATTTGTTGAGACACTGACAGCTGCTACTCTTTGTAGATATTTGGCAGTTGCAGCAGCATTTAATTTCCCTTTAGGATTTGTGCAACATTCTATTCATCTTTAGAAATTGAATTTTGGGTCACAATCATCAATTAATAAATCAATGATATCACTCTGAGATAAATAATAGATCTCTAATAATCTTAATTTTCTGCCCCTATGTAGACCTGGAAATTACAATAAGCAAATTAAGTTTTTCATGAATTTTAGTTTCAGCTAATGAGATATTAGACTGGGCTCCACAGGGCAGGCACATCCCTCTGGTGGCCACATCAAGGAAAGCACCAGTACAGTAAAAGAGATGAGAATGCTTTTAAAGCCCAGTGAAGAGCTCCGACATGTTCAGGGACACCACTAAAAATGGCTTCCATCTCCTCTTTACAACCTTAAACATGCTGTAAACCAGCAGTCAGCCACTCGTACACTGCAATCTGGCTTCAAGGGTCCTGATAAAGCAGCAGGTTGTGGCATGTTGGGAATGAAACTCAGCTTTGATTGCAGAGAGTCTGTCAGAAGTGTCCTTCAGCAGGATACTGACTCCAAGCTCTTAAAGTCTTAAATGACAGCATTATCATGAAGAAAAATGTTATGCAACTGTCTCTGACTTTGAACAAGTAAGTGGGACTATGAAATGGAATGTACATTATGTAGATTCAGTGAGAAAAAGACTTGATGTGAATGGCGGTGTCAGCTCTTTCTTCCCATCACATAAAGAAACTGTTTTCTCTGCATTCATATCCATCAAAACAATGACAGACTCAATCTTTTTAGGGGAAATTGCTACGTTAAACTGACTTTACATCTTTTTCTCAGGTACTACAGGTTCACAGAAGGCAGGAATGAATGGTCGACTTGCAACAAAAATGCATCAAGATGTCATATCTCAGGAAGATTTGACAAAAAGCACTAAACTGCAGAGGTTTTCTAATTACCACCTCGAAACTCAACTGACAACATTATAGAGACGCTGATGAATAAAGATGAACTGATCCTTTGTGAGCTTAGTTTTAACAAACAACTTGAAAGTTTGTATTTTAGCCTTGTGGAAAGTGTTTCATACTTTAACTTCTGATGCTTTGTAACTTTTTAGAATCATAGGAAAGTGATGAAAGGCTCATTACATTCAAGCTAATTGTTTACAAAGTCGTGGTAATAAAAAAAAAAAAAAACCTTGTGCCTGTTGTTGTCAAAGAAAACTGTTAAACAAAGTGGCGATGACTTCTCATTAGCACAGGATAATTTATGTTCCTAACCAGAAAGAAAGCCTACAGTGAAGACCACAATTAATCACATTGCTGCTAGATTTAGAGTTCAAAATGAGAGATGAGACTGGCATCTTTATTTTAAAGGCAGGTTTTGTGTATGTTCCAGGCATACAGTATCATTTTATAGTGCAATCAAGTAACTAGGTTATCTTCGGTTGTTATGAAACTGCTGCATGCGTTAAAAACAACTTAAAACATTTGACTTTGCATCATAGCCATACAGTATTTAGCATTTTCTTCGACTCTGACCAATCATTTTGGACTTTTGAGTCAAATGACGCACTTTCCACTTTGGACCATGACGGCCCTCATGTGAAGGTAGTGTGGACAACTCGGATAACATCATACAATGTTTCTAGTCAAATTAGCACTGCATGACTGCTCTAGTCTGGACCTATTCTTGTGCCTGTTGTCAGTCATACTCAGCAAGTGACGATGAAGGAGCTTGTGTGTGCAAAAGGCAAAACAAAACAAAAATAGTTCTTAACTGGGTTCCTTAAGAGACATCAAAACTCTATTGACCAACAGGATCAATGTTACGAAGTAGTCAACCCAATCTCTGATGTCTGATGTTTCTGAGAAAAATAAGAAATGCAGATAAATTATGAAATGGAGCTCAATTGTCCTGAGCTGGAAAACTCTGTTATTGATGCCAAAGTTGCTTGTCTTCACGTAACGCAGATGTGAAACACCTTTTGCTTTACTAAGGTTTCTTGAAGGACTGAATTAAGTACCAAATGGAATAACTTCAGGCTACAAACAAACTGGTTAACAGGAGCAAAGGACATCAAAGCAGTCTAAAACTGCATTAAAAACCAAGCATGGCCTCAGTTAACCTTGATGTGTAAACAGAAGTGGACATTAATGAGGAAGAAATTTAAACAACAGGAATAGTTTTTCTATTTAAATATTGCGCATTTGGAATTGATTAACATGATTTTGCATCTTAGCATGAATGAGATGTTAATAATTCAACCAGTTTGATTGTTTTGCACAATGTAAATTATTTTTCTAGGCATGATGGCATGTGTGAGTTTATAATAATTAATGTGCTCACATTGTAAACTGTTAGTGACGTTGGTTCTATGACTTTAGGCCACTTTTTCTCCCATTTTGTTTACTGAACTCCTAATTCATTTTGAAATACATATTTGCCCTTCGAAACATGTCCATACGCAGTGTTGATGAGATGCTTGCTAATGTCAGATGTTATTAAATAGGGTCTCTTTGTTTACATCCCGACCAGGCAGGACGCCGTGGCGGATATTATCAGCCTCACAACTCCCGGAGCTCTCGCTCTCTCACCCACTCACTTCCTCTCCCTTCATGTCTTCGATTCGGTCTTGTTTACAAGCCAACAGAGCAGCAGGATCAGGCTGTAATTAAAAAGTTTTCTGTCCGAAATCAATCTGGATTCTTTTCTTTTATGCTATAAAAGGAAAAAAATAATTGAAAGACATAATTAACTTTGAGTTGACAGGATATTTGAAAAGACAAACCAGATTATTGTTTTTATATTCATTATCTCGTGGACATCCAGATGCCCTCAGAATCATTGATTAGAAGCTATTCATGAAAGGGGCAAGACAGAATGTTGCTAAAAAAGTTTCTGTAATTGAAAAACCTTTTTGAAACTCATTTGATGCTCTTGCAAAAAAAACAAAAATAAACAAACAATTTTATTCTTGCTTCTGATGAAGAAAAGAAGGATGATTTGAATGCTAAAAACCCAGAAAAAACTACAATTATTTTTAACATTACCAAAATACCTTCTGGGTTATATGAGAACTAGAGATGCACTGATCTACTTTTTCACTTCTGATACTGATACAGATATCTGAGGCTCAGTATCGGCCAGATTTTATTCATTTGTGATATTTTGTCTAAAGTTAAGTTTAATGGACAAAAAAAAAAAAAAAAATCCCTCTTATCCCTCTTAATAACCAGGGGCATATATGACAAAAAGGTGACTTCATCAGATGATGATGGAATCATCATTCATCAGATGGAATGAGTTTCTTCTGCCTGTGCACAACAATCTTTGACGCTTTCTGCATCAAAAATGTAACATTTACACGAGATAAAGCTAAATGTAGCTTATCGACGTCCTCTGTCTTTTGTGGTTTGTTTGGATTACAGAAGAGAAAACAGACAAAAAAACTTCAAAACCTTCCTTTTCCAATGAACAGGAGCACTGGACACATTCAAAGGAACTGAATAAAGCTGTGATGACTAGATGTGAATCTGGATTTAACATCACAATTTGTTGCTTTAACTGTGGTATAAATCAAAACATATAATCAACTTCAAGAGAGAATAGGGTTGCAACTAATGCTAATTTGATCAATTAGTTATCAATTATTTCAATAATCTCACAAATAAATTGGCACATTCTATAGAATTTTCATTTAACCACTTAAGCCTTTTGTATGCAAAATTAGAAAAAAGATTAAAATGTGCATATATAAGTTCAGTCCAGTCATTCCATATAAATATTTGCATTATTTTTTAAACAGGAAGATACAATTATTACTATAACATAACATTCCTTCAATGAATTTGATCCTAGTGAATATAAAGATGCCACTTTAGGAGTTTTGGGTGAAAGATATTTATATAAAATTTGATGATGAAAATATATTATGTACAGTTTTGGCTTAATTACTACTCTTTTTCTTTTCTGCAAATAAACTGTTTTTGAGAGTGGTAGAGATTAATTTATAAAATTAGTTAATGATTTTGGAAATATTTCAACTTTCTTTGTAGATTTTTAAGAATCAGTTGCTTTGCAAAATAATTGATTATATGTAAAAATTCTTTAAGCAAAAAAAAAAAAAAAATACAATTAACCTCTTAAGAAGCTACTTCTTAAGCTACTTCTTAACCTCCTAAGAAGTCAGAGGTGCTATAGCAGCAGCTCAGACTTACATGTCTTTGAGAAAACATTTTGTTTTCAATGCTTTTTACAATTATTTACCCAAAAAAAAAAATAAATAAATAAAAAAAAAACCTGCGGTGATGGATGTTGAAATTGAAACATTTTCCCAAAAGGTTCAGTGTTTTTCCGAACAAACTACTTCACTCCACTTGGGTCCTGTTACGACCTTGTAAAGCTGTTGGGATAAAAGCATAACTTCAACCCAGGTTATACAGTTGAAAATCAGTGCATGTAATTTACAGTGCATCATTACCGCCCTGGTTTTCTCACCCCGTCGCAACAGCAGAGTGTATCACAGACAGTAGAACAAAACCCAGAGCTGTCCTTAATTATATAGAGCAAAAACATCCTCAGTTATTGCAGAACAGTAAGTCATATTTATAGCCTCACCTTTGTTCTGGATTGTTTTCTTTTATTTTCATTTCTGCTCCTACACATTGTACCACATTTTAAAGCCTGTTCTATTGTTTCTGCAGCCTATTTCATTTAGAAGCTTGTATAATTTACAACCCATATTACAGCAGAATGTTGAGCATTTGATGATCCTGATTGTGTGAGATTTCTGCTTTTCAGCTCAAATGTAGATGGTCTGAAGCAGCTGTAATAAACTCTCCCAAGAGAGCCACACTTTACAACACTAGAGTCTGGATTCAGGATAAAATCCAATGAAGGATTAAACTCCCCAAAATAAAACTCAGTCTATGAATTTCCAACATATTTTGACTCAGTCTGAAATTTGAACCTAATTTGTCACAATAACAAGTTTTACTGACTATAAATTGTCCCAGAAGTAATAAAAGTTAATATTGTTGTTTTGAGACCATTTTCAAGTAACATAATGGTGATGGTATTCTCATATTTCAATACATTGTCAAATATCAATAAACTTTAAATTCCTATAAACTTTTAACACTGGAAGACATTTTTAATGAATAAACAAAACACAAACGATGAATACGATAAAGTACAAGTCTTCGTAAACAAAACTGAACAAGATCAGTTCGACGCATCAGACTGAAGACTTTGGTCATTCAATTTATGATAGAGACACAAGGAAAATGACTAATGGTACATATGGAAGGTATTGAGTTTGTTTTAATTTATTATGTGATCAATTGATTTATTGCTGATGATGACAGACCTGAGCTCTATGCAGATTTGTTCATCCATCAGTAAATGATAAAACATACGATGAGAAACCTTCTCAGTCATGTTACCTTTCCCAAAAGGTTCAGTGTGTTTCCAAACAAACTACTTCACTCCACTTGGGTCCTGTAACGACCTTGTAAGCTTGCAACAAAACCCCCACATTAACTCACTGCTGTGCTGCAGCAATTGCCACTTTTAACCCATTAAAAAAGCTAATAATGTAAAGGTTAGCTAAGGTGCTAACATTTCCATGTTGGGTGATACTTGCGAGTTAGATTACATTAATGAACTCTGCTCAATATTCTAATGGTAGCCTGTATGCAATTATTACCTTAAAATGCAAACTTGACCACTAGCATGAATCTTAAGATGTTGTTCTTTCAAAAAAATACCTGTTTTCTTTAGTCTTAGATGTACTTACTAGAATACTAAATGTGCATCTCTCAGTATCTAGCGTTTCGATTTGATTCCAATTTTTAGAGTCATGATTCGATTTACAAACAATTTTTAATTCAGAATCCAATTTTTCTATTCAAATGGTCTGGAGATTATGTGGCCGACAGGAGAAGAATACTGTGCAAATAAAACATTTATTCTATAAAGTTCCATTCTATAAGGTTGTTTATTTTTAAGCAAAAATAGGTTTATGCTTAAGATACTGTAACTTAAGTTACCAGTATCAGGTTGGCTTAGTAGTCAGTTCATCACGATTAATTGTTTCAGCTTCAGAAATTACAATCTGCAGACGCACATATCACTTTCTTCTTGATGACTAAGGTTACATTCAATCAGTAAACTGTTTTTACTTAAGTAAAAACACTTCCAAGTTTCAGTTTCAATTATCTGTGAATGGGATTCTTTCCTAGTTAAAACAGCTATGAAAAGTGTGCTACATTCCTGACAAATGATAACCCTCTGCCTCATGCATTAGATTCTGTGATGGGGTTATTTCATAACAGGCTTCTGCAGTGCATACTTAGTGATCCACAGAACAGTTTTTCCTTGTACTCTTCTGTAAAATCACTACATGTGAGTTTATTGGGCAGGAAACACTGAGCAGTTCTGATCACAGCCAGCGAGTACACAGCCTGAAGCAGACAAAAAAAAAAAAAAAGAAATTGTTGCCGCCCCAGAGCCAAGAGGGGAGAAAGTACCAGCAGGACACAAAGCTGTGGATCAGCACAAATAAAAATGACAGACCACAGCGGTAATGGGAAAGGAGAAAAAGCCGGAACATTGGCTGATTATGGTCTCCTCTGTGAGCCTCCTTCCAGCTTCAGCAGGGAAGAGATTGAGATGTGTGCCTTTCTGGAAAACCTAGTGGGGCAGCTTGGGTGTTTTTAATTCCTTTCTTGTTGTTGACTGATAATAAGTCACAGAAATGTTCATTTGTGGTGGGGGGTCCTGATGGGTGCAGCCTTAGTTTATGGAACAGGATGCAAGATTAATGTAAAAAAGCAGCAAGCTAATTATAGCAGCCAAGCAACAGAAAACTGGTCTGAAATCAAACTGTGTTTGCCTCCAGATGAGTGCTTCAGGCAAACACGGTAAACTGACCATAAACCCCGATTCAAATCACATACACATTTAACAAGATTATGGAACCTGTGAAATCTGTTTTATTTTTTCCTAAATTCCACTTTTTCTGCTTTTATTTTTCCCCCATTTTAACCCAAAGCATATTTAAATAGGTATGAATAATAAAAAAAAAAGAATAACAAGAACAACAACAAAAAACAGCCACAAGTCAATATTTACTGTTATTTTGTTTCAAAATAAAATGTCAAGCTGGGTTTACAAGGTGCTATAAAGGTTTTTCCCATCATCAGTGGCCAAAACACTACAGAAACTACATATCCTTCCCTTCTCATTCTGAGTTTTATGATTGATTTAAAATTATAAAATTTAACAGTTCTGTCAGGGTTTTCCTCAGTGATAAAACTTCTGAAATACAGTATGGTATGTTAGAAGAGGGTAAAATACTTCTACTGATAACAGTGTTTTCTGTATGTTCTTGGTTTCCAAATAGTACAACAGACTCAACAAATAGAAACTAGCATCAGAGTAACAAAACAATTAATCTCACTTTAACACAAACTGAAGGTGTCTGCTGAATATTTTGTAAAAACATATTCGTTCTTCATTCAATCCACTTACTCAAATAAGTTTTACTCAAGTAAAAGTAGTGATATATTACAATGATATGAAGTAAATTTTAAAAATACATTGCAGTAACACTACTCCCAAAAGTAATTTCCATCCATCCATTTTCTGACCACCCTTCTCCCTAACGGGGCCGGGAGTTGCTGGTGCCTATCTCCAGCTGCGTTCCGGGCAAGAGGCGGGGTTCACCCTGGACAGGTCGCCAGTCTGTCACAGCCAAAAGTAATTTTTTTAACCTGATTTCTTCCTAAAAATGAATTGTTTAGAGTGAAAACTTTTTAAACAAAATTGAGTAATAAACTGAACTTGATGCAATGTTTGATAACTACTGGTATGTGTGTATGTATGACTGAATTGAGTTTAAAGTTTGAGTTGACATGTTTTGAATTGCCGCAGTGCATACATATAAAGTGAAAACTGAGTTGTGAAGTAAACAGACAGCCTGTGACAGACATCCTGGTACCAGACACAGCATTATTTTCCATCCAGCGTCAGCATACGTACATATCTGGGTTTGAGAGCATGACTCAAAATGGTTTGTTTTAAAATTACTCTTTTGCCTTCAAAAGTAGCACAAATTAAGATTGTGATTGATATATGTTGCATGCTTTCATGAGTTCTGGACTTTTGGCAGGTAACAATCTGATTCTGCGCTGCTGACCTGCTTTTAAAAAGCTCTGTGTCACTTTGATGAGTCTTCAGCAGAATAACAGCAGTTTTTAGATTTTCTCTGCAGACTAAAGTTAGATTTTTTTTCCCACCATAAAAATCTGAAATATTTAGGCTCAAGTTTTCAGAGAAAAAGCATCACAACTATTAATAAAACACTGTCTGTAGTTATTGTTCAAGTAATGAGGTTTTACATTTCATAGACTGTCATCTTCTTTGGTAACTTTCTTCCAGAAAAACTCCTTTACTTTGCTCTCAGGCAGAAAGAAGACGAGTCAATAACTCACTCCAAGCTTTTATGGGCTTCTCATTCCAATAATCCAAGAGAACAGTCATCTCCGAGAGAGTGGCTCTTTGTATGAAGAGCCTCACTCTTTTACTAATAGCACTCCTGCAAGTGAAAGCATATTACCATGAATGCATTTTCTTTATCTGTAACTCTGAAATGTCCTTTATTACAAGTGAAATAGAAAAATTAGTGTTGTTAAATAAGAAGAAATTAGCAGCAGTAACTAGGGATAAAACAAAGATATGTATATGATTGATGGGACTGCATCTTTTTAAAAATATTGTATAATTGAAAGCCATTAGAAAGAGAAATTGAATATCTGATGCAGATACCATCACAGGTTGAATTGATCATCTTCTCACTGTTTGTATGTAACTTCAGGTTATTTGGTGCTCAACAGAGATTAGCTAAAGTGATGCATTCCCATCTCTCAAGGTCTCAAGTCAGTGTCAAGTCGTACCAATTAGACTAATAGGTAAAATTTCAGTTTGTTTTAATTTGAATCAGAGTCACAGCTTGAACAATTTTTTCTGGAATAAAAACTCTCTCTCCCGTCTGGCTAACAGCTTCAGGTGTCTTCCTCCTTTTTTATGCTCTGAGAGAAATAAAGCCATCTGGAAACTAATTCTACACATACGATTACTATAATTGTACCATGGAAATGTAAAAGTATTAAACACTGGGAGATGAAACAAAGAGACTCGCTGGTTTTGAATGAAGATTAAACCCATTATCACTGATGAACGTTAATGTTTCAGGTTAATGTATCAGCAAACATGAGAACAAAAAATGGGTGCATAATTTTCCTACATATTGACTTAGCTATCTCAAGCATAGATTTTTATCTACAAATTAAAGTGTAACTTTAAAGTTGAGGTGTGCATAAAAGTAAATCTAAATTCTGCAACATGATGACAATATCTAGTCAGGGTGAAAATGGGGAATGTACATGAGAAAATGACCAAAGACCCCTCAAACCTGAGCTGCTAATGTTACACTATATTCTACCCTGAGCATAAAACCTGCCCTGCAAAAATTCTAAATCTTAGCACATCATTAGAACAATGCAGAAAGATTCCTCAAACATGCATGAGACAACCAAAACACTCCAGGTATTTTGTGGAATGCATAACACAACTTGACACTGAAACTCAAAAACCAAATTTTACACAATACTGCCCCTCTGACATTTTAGTGATAGTAGCATTCTGCAAAGCTTTGATTGTGATAAAGTACCTGCACCACAAAATGAAATGGTATTTACTGCTGATGGCGACTCCCGAGAACCAAAATTACCAAAACAATTTTACATAATATGTGCAAACTCTCACATTTTTAAATTCATAGTGATACATTTCTGCATATTTCATCTGCTATGGCGTGGCCGTAATGTCTGAGCTGTTTATTCATCTTCTTTTCAAGAAAACTCCAGTGACTAACAGTCAGTTTTAACAATGCCTTTTTTTTATTTTGGCATCTTTGAAAACTACTCCATGAACGGCAGTTTCTGACTGAAGAGTAAAGAAAAGATGGAAAAACGAGTGGGCTGTCAAGAAAAGAAGGTACACAGTGTTCAGAGTGAAAGCACAGCGCTGAGGGAATTGTTTTTGGCACAGCCCAGGTAAATAACTTTAGGGTTTCGTTCTGTGTGTGTTTTTATACACCTTGTTGGATTTACGTAGTTTAAAAAGTAGGTACAACTTTTCCTGCATCAATTAGTTTACTTATCGCTTAGTGTGTCTGAATAACTGACTGATTAGTAGAACAAATCCTGCATGTGTAAAATTTAAACTCATGATATTAGCAATAAATTAAACCTAAACATATTTCAGTGGGAATGCTGGAGTAAACTACATATGTGCAACAACAATACTCCTCAACACTGTGCAGATGTTTCTTCTGCTCTTTCCCTTCAGGTTTTCAGTTGGTATGTTCAGCGGAGCAGAAGAACCAAACGTAGCTCATACAAGCGCAAATTTACACACAGCACACTTAGAAGGAATGCAAAGACCTCAGCACCAACGTAGGAAAACAAAAACATCTGCAGCTTTGTGATTGTAGCAAACATCTGAGCTCAGCTGGAGACACGAGAACATAAAAAAAAATCAAAACAAGCTTGTTCTCCACAGGCCAGTGTTATATACACTGCTGTACATGAATATCTTTTTTACTTTTTGCGAGTACTTTTTGCCCTTTTAGTATAAAAACATGTATCGTTGTACATAAAAAAAAGGCTTCTAAAAGAGCAACGTTCCTCTTTAACGCCGCATCACTGCATTTCTGTTTACATTACTTACATTTACAGCCCTATGAAAGTCTGTTTACATGTATTCAAAAAGTAAATACAGCAGATTCAGGTTGAGTTTTGTGGGAAAATATATAATGTACAGTGACTGGAGACAGAAGGAGAAGTTGGCACACATTACTAAGAGAGAATTCAAAACACTGAAGATGCTGAATAATTAAATTGTGTGATATGAAGGTAGTGGTAACTTTACTTATAAGAGTAAACTTAAAAAAAAATTAACTTTATGTTTAAAGTTGCTCCATCTTCTAAAACTGCCCAAATATACTAGAAATATTCCTTTGTTCTTGACCATAACTTATCTTTGAAAAAAAAAAATATTATTTTGCTTTACAACAGGGAATTAAAAAAAAAAATAGAAGTAGCTTTTTGAGACCAAATGTCTTGCATATGGGTGATTAACAGTAGTGGACACCGCTAAAAACACAATTAGCTGTGCTAGTCCTACAGCACAAATCATAAACATTAATTCTGAAAAAATGCTTTCAATACTTTGTTTTAAAAAGGTAGTGCTGAAGCACTAATTTAAATTCAAATTATGTCTGGCCTTAAAGGGTTACAGTCATCAAGCACCAGTTTAATTTAGACATAATTTACATGTTCTATACGGCCCTTAGATATTGTAGTTATGCTTATGTATTGTTTTCTATTGTTAATATTGTATTTCGTTTCTGTTTGTATCTTGTTTGAAATCAGGTATGGGGAGAAAAAGAGAAAGAACGCAAGGAGAGGAAACAGAGCATCTTCAGCCCGTTCAAAATAACAGCATGAAAATGGCTAATTGCTTGAATTCTTAAGTCATTAACTAAAACATTAACACAGATGTCGACCTTAATTAGACTGAAAGTTTACAAAATAGCCAAGTAATTTAGTTCTCTGGAATTTCTCCAGAAAAATTAATTTAAACATTTTAAAAGTTAGCAAAATACTAAGTGAAACATTAGCTCCACTATTTGCACATTAGTGGATTAATGGAAGTGTGCAGAGAAGGATGTCTGGTTTAGATAGCCTCCATCTTCAGTTAGTTTTAGCTCAGTGTTAAAAACTTTACAGCAGGTTTCATCCACACTGTTTATTTGAACATCGCTTAACGTTGGATTGATAACCAATATGGTGATATAAATAGCTACACAAAGTGAGGATGCCATCTGCAAGTCTCTTGTAATGGAAAATCATATCTTTTGTCACAAATTATTTATAAATGTATAAAATATAACTCAATGTTTGGGGTAGGACATCTTGAAGATATAGAAGAAATAAAAAAACATTCCTGCTACATATCTGAAGTGTTCTTGTACTTGTGTTGACTGTTTTTTGGTATAGCACCCAATCATCTGGATTAGGTTCATGCATATGTTTAGTTTATGGTGATTCAAAATGGGAAATGTCAAAAAATATTTTGATCAAATCAATTCTAAAAAGATGCATGTTATTAAAGATACTAACTTGCATTTTCACCTCCTGTCCATGTTTCATCTCTAGTTGGTTCACAACTTTGCACAATGCAGCTGCAAACACAACTCCACCCCTTCCCTTCCTCACAGAGACTCTTGAATCACAGCAACTGCTGGAAGGTTAAAACACATCATATGGCTAGTAAATCAAGAAAAAAAGTTTCTCTAAATATCAACATTAACATGTTATTAAATTAAATCCCTTTTGTTTATCTTAAAGTGGCTTTCATCTGTTTTCCAAACAGTTGTTGAACACACTACATACGCACCCTTTTCTTTTACTGACATCTATGTTTCCTTTCTTTTAACTGCAAACATTGACAAAAACCTAATCTTCAATGAAGTGATATTCATACACTGTTATTAAAACTGTAGTCTAAAATGACTACTTTTTGCACCCTCCACAGAAGTCCTTCATATCTCAACAAAGGCTTTATTTGAACATACGGAGTTTAAAAAACAACAGCAAAAATGATCAAATAAGTTTTTTTTTTATTTTTTACTGACCAATGCTGTACTTCGTGGCAAATTTTTGACACATAATTGTCAAGCTTGTGTTTTTGCCTCATTGTCTGTTAACCCTTCACCTGTACATGGGAAGTTTGAGTATTGTAATGTTAATTTAAAAGCTGAACATTGCCACAATACTGCCAATGTTGAGGGGCTGTTATGATCACAAGAAAATGGAGGTTTGCAAGTTAAAATATACAACAC
Organism: Poeciliopsis turneri; assembly: GCA_922788865.1. Lineage (NCBI taxonomy): Eukaryota > Metazoa > Chordata > Actinopteri > Cyprinodontiformes > Poeciliidae > Poeciliopsis > Poeciliopsis turneri. The sequence continues at coordinate 1,483,318 of CAKLNU010000382.1, read as the reverse complement.
AATTTATAAAACATCCTTTCTTTAGTTGAATTTTACATGTGTCCAAACTCTTACCCAAGAATTTCATTAGCTTGGATCTTTTTTTTAATTATTAAAAAAGGTGGTAAAACTTCCGCAAAGTATATCTTTACATCACCTGTGCAGAATTTAACAAATTCTGAAGACCATAGGTGGACTTTGAAACATGTTTCTAATGACAAAAAAATATTTTGATGTACTCTTAAGGTAAGTGTCAAAGTGTTTAAAAGTAAACCAATACAGTTTAAACTCCACAGTATCACATGATTGCCAAGTTAAGCTTTAACACACTTAAAAGCAATATTTCAAAAACAAAAACAGAAATTGTGATACAGAAAACCCAACATACTGTTTCCCCTTCAGCAGTCGGATGTGAGCGTCTCCAGTCGGAGGCGGCTGAAGGTCTTTGCATTCGCACACAAGAAAAAGGTTTGTGAATTGGATAAAAACCAAACTAAAATCAAACCATGAAGCTCGTTAATGCCAAAGAAAGTTTGTCTGATGTGCTTCTTCTTGCCACGAGTGCATTGACATAAGGCACAGGCACAGTTCCCCTCTTTCAAAAGAGTGGTTCAATTTATTTTTTTAAACTTACAGTGCAAGAAACCAGTAGGGTGATCACCACAAGAGTTCAGGCAGCTAATTTTATTCATTTATTGTGTTTTAAAATCAACATAATGTAAGTTTTGCATCTCTGAGCAGCCTGGTTGGAAAATAGATTTTTGTCAAAAGGCAAAATGACAAAACAGATGCTGAGAGTTGAAAACATACCACTTTACATTAAATTTTTACTAAAACTAGATATATTTTCAAGATGTATGACACCTCAGGGTGTGATTTCTCTGCAGCATTGTGAACAATAATCACTTATTTTAACACTTGATTATTTAATCAATCGGCTGTGATTGATTTGTTTTTAACTGCTTGTGTGATAGAAGACATTTTGGATAAATGTGGAGAAGAAGACAAATACTGAATATTTTATGCACAAAAACCTTAAGAAAATGTTGTAATTTGATTGAACTTAAGTTAAATGCTCAGACTTTGCAAATTTTGATGTGAAGGTAACATGGCCGAACTTCGACACTGTAAATTTGTATGTGCAAATAAAAGCACATACAAACACAGCAGCTAAAAGATTTCTCAATTGTTCTGCAAAACCAAATTTAAATAGCAAAGATACTTGACCTGTTGTCAAGGGTGATGACCCCAGTGGTTCTGGCACTGAGAAGGTCCAGGGGAAAAAAAAGTGGGCAGATCAGTGTCTTTTATAGTAGATCTCAGAGGAATTTTCTCTCCGCTTCTGTCAGGAGAAAATACTCACTGCATTTCTACGTGAAGTGTTTTCTATGTTTGCTTGCTATTAATAAATAGCTGTGTCATGTGAGTCATTTAGAGTCATTTAGAGTCAAGCCATTACGATACAAACACCAACCTCATATACTTAGCTCTGTCCAGGGAAGAGCAAAAAGTGCCATTCTGTCCTTTTGTATTAAAAAGGTACTGAAACCTGTAACTTTTAGAGTCTTGTAGAATTTAGGGAAAAATATATGTTCGCACTGAAATTTGGCACCTCTCAGAAACCTTAGAGCAAACTTGTCCTTATTGACTTTTTAAACACATCAGTAGAAGCTAAGGTTAAAGTGTTTTGATTGAAAAATGACGCTTATCTGTTTGTCCGTTGGCGCTGGCAGTCTTTATATTCGCCATAGACCTAGAGGCAGACAGCGTTTGTACACTGGCCTGCTCTGTGTGTCATTCCCCCCCAACCAAATATCTTATTTATAGTTGTACAAAATCCTAGAGTTGTAGTCCTAGAGGCAGACGTTGTTGTTGATCTGGCAGGTGGATCCGGTGCCAGCAAGGGACAGAAAAAGTCTCCCGTTAGGACAAACGCAAACTTCATAGACAGTCTGCCTAGTCCCAGAGGACGAGGAGCTGGAAGAGGCTTTTCCTTCTGGCAGCCTCATCAGACGGATCCTCTGAGCATCCAGAGCAATCTGGGTGAATGGAGAGAAAACTGGTCAGACTATAGACAAGTGTAGATTGTTTGACATCAGAAAACGTGATTGGCAAAATCTTTTTAGCATAGTTACAGTTACCATCAGAAGTTTTCATGCACCTATGCTATTTGCTATCCATTCGTTGAATACCTCTGTTCATGTAATAAGTCAATGAAAACACAACATTCTGTCAACCTCCAACTATTTAACTTGTCATCTTCATTATCTGAGTTTGCGCCAGTGTCAATACCGGGTTGTTATTTACATCACTTGCGTGATGCGAAAAAAAGTGTTGCAAAATATACCAATTTCAATACCACCAAAAAACTCACCTCATTATAGCACCAAAATATTTTATTTTGGTGCTATTGAACCAAAACAATAGCAAAGTTTGTTTTGAAAAACAAAGAGTTTTTCAAAATTGCCTTATTTCCATCAAGTGGATCTATTTTTGAAATGTCAAAAATACATGGTCAATGGAAACGCAAGCTACTGACAATGTTGTTTCCTCTCAGTTTACAACAAACACCGGTGAACACAGGATGTTATATACATATAATGTCATGATCTGGGCTTGAAGCACACAATGCTCCACTGCGGAGTTATATCAAGGATGCAAACTGATAACCTCTTTACAGACAATAATCTCTGGATTAAGGACTACTGGTAAATATGTTTAGTGTCAAAAGAAACCTGTCAGGTAAATATTGCAGGAAATCAGTGGCAATATTGAAGCATGAGAACCAATACAGGTGAAAGCTGAAATTATTTCTATTCCATTAAACATCAGACAAGCCATTTGAAATTAATGTTACCCTAATATCATGTCATGATATTAGGTAACTGACTTGGCTTGGTAGATATTTGCTGGACAAGGAAATCTGTGTGAGTCCCAAAGAGAAATCACATGCTAAATTGTATTTATGTGTTGAAAATTATGTGATGGCTACCCAGGGTTTCAGTAATCATTCTTTAACTAGGATGAATTCAGATTTATTCAGAGTAACTTGCTTAACAAATCTAAGCTTATGTAACTACATGAGGCTTGATGAACAATCAGGTCCAACAAGCCTTCCCGGCATCAGAGATTGCATAATTGTCACAAATCTATCCTCTGAACTCAAGGTGAAACTAATTTAGATCCACTGACCTAAAAACATGAGAGAGCATTTTATCCCCAAAGTGATCAAAACAAACATCTCAACACCGGAAATGTAGAAAGGCTGAGTGGCGGCTCAAGACTGAACCCACCATTCGTTCTTTATGCTCTTCATCACAAACATTATTGTCAATTTGAATATCAAATCTACTACATTTTAACAAACAAGCAGTTGTGCGTTAAACAACTGTGTTTAAATGGGAATGGTATTTTGTGCATTAAACTGGGTCAAAACCGGTTCACAAATTCAATTGGCCCAATTAATATTTTTTAATAAGAAAAAATTAAGTTAATTAAAGGGATGGCAGCTGAAATGAGAATCAGAAAGAAATGATCATAGGCAAGTCAAGCAGACAACTACTTCAAACATTAAGGACAGAGTTTATCTTTAAATCAAGAGCAAATTTTCACTACCTAAGATGAATTAATCCTCCAAAGTTTGCTGTAATTTTAGAAAATAGTTTTCTAAGGTGACACTCTTAAAGTTAAGTAACACTTCCTTGAAATTCCCAGACAGTACTTTTATGTGGTCTGCAGCTGCATTTTCTAGACTTATTTGATTGACAATCAAATTTTCCTCCATATAAATATTACTACTGCAAAGACAAATCAATCAAACTGCCTGAAGATGACAGTAAAACTGGTGGCATCATATCAAAAAGACTGGAGGCTTTAAACACTGACATAGCTGGATGGTCAAAGTGAGTGATCACTTATCTAAATGTGATTTCTTGGTTTTCTATTTTTAATAAAAAGTTAGGCTATCTGAGATAACGGACCAATTTAACACAACTTGGCATAAGTCTGTATTGTAACTGACTATGAAAAAAGTTAATCGCTGTGAAAACGTCCTGGATGCACAAACAAAAATATATTTAATTCTCGATTATCACAGAGCCACACTCTACTGAATCCTATTTTTGTATTTTCTGAATTGTGCTGCAGTTTACCTAACTCAGGCTTCGACCAATAAGAAAAAAGATCAATAACCATGATTCACAAAAGTGTTTTTTTTTTCTTTTGTTTCAACAACTATTTGTTGGATAAAAATCCAAAACAGTAAATCCCAAAATCGCCTACAGTTGGTTATTTCTCCAGAGCAACAACAGAAAAAGCACCCCAAGTTTTCTCTGCTCCCCTCCCTTTACAAACACATTTACTCATAACTCATTTTATCTCTCTCATTGATTGGAACAAAATATCTTTCTCAGTCTGTGCAGTAAAAACCCACTGCTGCATGAATCCAATCTCTCTTCCCTGTCCTCCTCCTCGGTCTCCTGGGGCTCGTGCCCGGCCTGTGTTTTACTGGCCACAGAGAGGAGGAGCTCTCCAGCCATAAAACGAAGAAGTAAAGGAGCTATTACCAGGAGCTCCGGGGAGGCATCATCAACAAATGACCTGGAACCCCTTTTAAAGCTGATTCTCAGCTGACTTCCTCAGGCAGCTGCTGCTGAACAAATCCTCAGACCACAAGGGGCAGATGGACCGGGATTCTCTGGGAATTTGTGGGTAAAGGAGGGTAAGAGTACATGTAGATCAGCTTGGTAAAGCATTAATCTAAACGGAATATTTTATTTTACTATTCTTTTGAGTTCATAATCTATGTCATTTGTTACGCTGAAAAATTCACTTTAAAGTACAAAACTTAAGAAAGAAATCTCTGAAATCTAAGACCAACATGGTGTGATTAATTAATTCATGAATCAGATATAATATATTTGTTCTCCCATCCATCCATCCATCCATCCATCTGTCCCTGCTATAATGATTTTTTGTTCTATTTTTCTATAAATTAATTGTTTAAAAGGGAGAAATGTTAACAATAAAAATTACTATTAACCCTAAAAAAAAGAACCCCCTCTCCTCCCAATATATTTTTTACATTTACACCACATCCTACAGACAAGTTGTGTGCTGTTTTTTATGACAGTCTGCACCTTCTGGATTCTGTCTAAATCAACTCAATTAGACAGAAACTTTTTTTTTATTATCAATATTTAGATGATTACATTTGGATGCAGGATACAGTCTCAGTCCACACACATGCAGAGTCTGTTGAATTAAAACTTGTTGCAGTCTGTCTGGACCGTTTGCATTTATCTAATGAAGACACAGACACGTGCTCGGCGGCCCTTTAACGAGCAGCTGCGCTGCGTTTCCGATAATTTCAGTATCTGCTCATGTGGCCCATCACCGGATAATGGCCAAAACCTTTCTGTAATTGCAGCGGCAGCTCCCGCAGACATGGAGGCTGCAGTGTAAGACAGAGGTTTGACAAATGGACATTTGCTGGACTAATGGAGTGTGAGAGCGCCGTTCTAATTATATGCTCTGTTCACAAGAAGTTCCACATTTAATCTTTGAGCACGTGTTTGCTTCTGCTTCTAATTGGACCAGACTGGATCCAGGGTCACCTTCATAACCTCCACTGCTCCCTTTGATCTCATGTCAGCAGCTTTTCCTAAAAACAGGAAACTGTTTTGTGGGAAACTTTTAAATACTTTCTTTCTCCCCTAATCCTCCTGCGTTGATGTTCGCAGATCTGACAAGAGATGACTGCTGAAATGTACGGAGAGAAATCCTTTTATCAGGACAGATGATTGCCAGGCTGATGGGTGTAACAAATCGCTGAATGGTTGGAGGAACTCAGGTTCACAAAGGAAAACGATGGAAGAATTAGAAAGATGCTAAAAAAAACGAGAGAAAGTGGGAAAGTTAAATGGAAAATAACTAGTTATTAGCACATGAAAGGATCAGGAGGAAGAAAAAAGAGAAATAAATCAACTTCTTCTAGTTTTCCTACTTTTTTGCACTCCTGGTGGACGGCCAGTGAGCAGGAAAATTGCCAGTGGCCATCTTAATAATGTCGGCCCACATTGGATCAGAGAGCTAAATATTATTGGTGTATTTGCTAAAAATACGTTTGCACAGAAGGAATATTAAACTGAGCCAGAAGACAAAGACAGTTAATTTCTCCTCTTGCTCCAACAGAGTGGGAGGTTTTTCCATTGACAGAGATCCGAGTGGACCTGGCTGTGCCGGGAATAGAAAGTTACGCATAATATTTCTGCTCAGTTCCTGGACAGCGGGGTGGAAAATAAATTAAACTGCATGTTGAAAGATCATGTGACTGTACTGCAAAGATCAAAACATCTAAACACTATCAAATACAAAAAAATAAATAAAAAATTCAGTCAAGTTCGACATTAAGCAGCATTCACATACTGATGTCCAATCTGATATCAGTATTTTATTTTGTATTTTGTGTCAATGTTGTGCATTCTGTCTGTGTGTCAGGCTGCTAGTGCCCAATAACTTCCCAATTCTGGGCTCAGTAAAGTTTGTCTTATCCTATGTTCAAAACTGAAGGACTCTTGAAGAGACAAGAGTACAATTGTCTTCTAGGAAGCATTTCAGATATCATATCCTGAATGACTCAGAATGTAAACAAACGTAAGAGGAAGCAAATAAAAAGATGTCCTGAGAATCTCATTTCTATTCATCATTCTTGACGTCTTTTAATTCAGTTAGTGAGTTTAGCATCCAATCAACCCTAAAGTCCATTTGGAAGCTGACCCACCTCTCCGTCTTTGGACTCCAGCCGCAGCTCGTTCCTGCAGATGGCCTGAATGTCTCCGGCCTCGGCCAGTATCTGGATTCCTTTCGGGGCCTCCATCAGTAAAGAGCGAGTGGGAGACTCCAATCTGCAACAACACCGCTCCGTCAGAACCTCTGGACAGATTCAACCTCATCTTTTCAAAATCTATGCATTTATCCAACAAAGCATAAATCAGAAGATGAAGCATTGAATAAGGGTTACCAAGGAAACAAACCTAGGAAAGATCTATTTTCTATTGATATTGATCACGTGTCTTTTGCGACATATATTGTTATAGATTGTTTGGCAAATATCTAATAATTTTTGAGTTAATTTCATGTTTCTGACATTGCTGTTTTGGATTTGCTTGTTATATTTTTAAGTTATTTACTTTTCTTAGATTTAGTTTGGGTTAAATTTTTGGTTTGTTGTCTTGCATGTTTTTTTTTTATTTTGTTTGCTTTTGAGGTGACGTTATCACTCATGACGCCTGCTGCAGCGGCACAGGTGTTCTCCATGAACTAAGCAGCATGCAGAATGGGAAATAAAGAGGTAGCGGTGCAGTTGGAGCGACAGACGGAGCCAGACTGGTTATAGGTTTAGGAACCTCAGAGCGGCGAGAGGAGGAAAGGAGGACTGGTTACCATGGAGAGCCATCCGACTGGTCGCCGTCAAGGAATGCACGGCCGGGTGCTGGAGTAAGAACGTCCAGATTCGCCGCCAAGATTCGCCGCCAAGATTCGCCGTAGCCATGGAGGATCGGTCGGCCGGCGATGAGAGGGACTGAGTGCTGGAGAGGACCCATTGGGCTTGGTCCATTTACAGACCTATACATTGACTCTGTCACTCATTGTTGCCTACATCTGTTTTTTTAGTGACTCATCTTTTTTGTTCATAAATTATTGTAAATTTTTGTTTGCTCATTTAAGACCCTGTACACAGTTCCTGGAGTTTTGTGTATTAAATCTACCACTCGGGTCCCACAGTTGCCTTAGTTCAACAACAAATAATTAAAAATGCTGGTCACATTACTACCAATAAACTCTGTTAAGCTGCATCAAAAAAGACGACAGGCACTAAGATCTTAGTTTTCTATAATGAAAACTTGGGACAGTTGGGGAAATGCAAAGATCAATGTCAAAGCAAACGTCACGAAAGTGAAAGAGGCCAACCTGACTCACTCACCAGGCAATAAAGTCTGAGGTTTGACTGCTCTACTAATGAACAATGAAAGGTAAGTTGACACGTCTGCAAAGCAGCTCCACTTTGCTGGTCATTAACCGTGATGATAATCATAATCCTGCCACTCCAGTTGATAATACTGACTGTAAAATGACTGTTGGCTCCCTGCAGTTTTTTTTTTTCTTTTGTTTTTTTTTGCTTTAATTTACATTAAGAGTTGGATTTTCACTCAGGCTTCAAACCCAGGATGATTTATGGATTCAGGTCTCATTAAAGCTGCCCTGTTTGAGTAGTACAAAGGAAAGTATGAGAGGAGTGGCAGCCAAAAACGCAGTGGGTGAAGGTCCAAATTAAATTTATAATCATCTTCTATTATTAACCTCTTGCTCTCTCCCAACAAAGAGGTTTAACACTTTATCACAAGAGTTCTTGATACTGTAATGAATTAAAACATGTCCTACAGAGATGTTTTAGTGTTCAAGATTATGAGTTTACATTGAAGTGAAATGTTTTTTTAAGAGTTTAGTGATCTGGTATTTCTGGGGATGAACTGCTTTAAACTACCAAGGGCCCCCAGCTGCAGGGGCTAGGAACCACAGCAATCGGTGAATAGCTAAAATTTGTGGATACAGATTTTTTTAATAGGCAGTTAAAAGTGAGACTCCCACTTTTAACTGCCTATTTTAACACTTCAGACACAAAATATACTTTAATATGTAATATACACAGTCAAATTTATGCTATTAAAGAACCTAATATCTAAATTTGTCCATATCTTCTTGTGGGTTCAGCCAATCAGCATCAAAGCAAATAAATCACAATCTTTGATTGGGTGCTTTGAAAATGCCAGCCAATAGCATTGTGGCAAGGTATTTCAACTTCCAAGGCTGCAATTTCAGAAGAAATATATAATATAAATTATATATTCATATATATAATTTATATGTAAATCAGTGAGTAGGTGGGTTTTCCACAAATAATTTGAAATTTAGCTCTACTGAAAGCTAGGGATGCACAAATCCACATTTTTCACTAGCAACACTGACATCTGAGGTTTGGTGTCAATACTGATCAATACAAAAAATCAGTGCTGAATTGACTTAAAACATTACTTTTCAAAATAAAGTTCTTTTGAAAATATGGACAGAAATGTACTGAAATACTTATTTATTTGACTCAGAAAACTATCTGATTCTTCAAGTTATATTTCAGGATCTACTGCTGGACTTTCTTGCCCAATAAAGCTCCAGATCTTGATAAAATGTCAAATGACTGAGTTGCTGCCTCAAAAAAAAGACAGAAAGAAGCTGGACACTGGAAACTAAAATTTTAGTTGGACTACTTCGAAAGTCCAAACATAAACATTAATATAATTCTGTATACCAAAGTGGTATTTAGCAGAATGCTAATGCTAAAGCAATACCGTCAACCAAGTCAATTTCTACCACATGTCAATGATGCAATGTGCTATATTGCCCTCTACATGTCAAAATTGTTATTGCACACCTACCTGTATCGTTGAGATTCAAGAAGTGATTCTTTGCAACAAACATTTCGCACATTGTTTCAGTTTTATTGTTGTTATGTATTACTAATTTGGTTGCTAATTTGGCTAACAAACATGGTAGGGCTTCGGTCATAAAGCATGCAGGACATCATGCAGGACAATCAGTAGATTGAAACTATTTACAGCATTTAGGACCAGACTATATATAATCTGCTGCACCACATCACGGCTGCAGAAGATGAGATACTGCTGGAAATTGCATCTTCAGTGAAATAATACTGTGAGATAATACTTCAAAATAAAATCATGAATACAGGCTGAAGAATTCTTAAAAGTTGATAACCAAAACTTCAAATAAATTCTATTCGACTGAAAGTTTACGAAACAGCCAAGTAAATTATCACTTTAGAATTTATCCAGAAGCACCAAATGAAAAGTTAGCTCCAGCTTTAGTACATTAGCTGGTTAGCAAAAGTGTGTTTACTACTGACAAAGTATTTTTTGCATTTTTCAGAAAATCAGGCAGAAAATAATGTAAAAGTACATCATTTGCTGAGTTTGACTTCTGAAGGCAAGTTTTCTTTGGATCAGCTGATGATGCATGTCAACAGCTGAATAAACCTTTAAGTCTTTACCTACACTATGTAGGCACAGTCTATTTAGAATATCATTCATCATTTAACCTAAGACATCTGGTGATCATGTAGCAACTATGTCAAAACACCTTGCTGCTCTACAAGTTTGCTCCTCCTCAACCGACAGTTGCTTTCTTCATTGTCTATAAGTAAATGTTTGAAAGCAAACAAAACAGATCTGCTGTTAACATTCAGAGAAGTGCCTGCTGAAGAAAAGGCCTGCCACTCTCATCTCCCCTCGTTCTTTAAGGTTCCTCCTCTGGGAGTCAAATTTGAATTCTCTCTCATTCATTCCCTCTTCACAACCCACATGAATTTGATGCTCATCTCTTTTTCTTTGTTTTTGTTTCTCCTCCATTTTCTTTAGTTTTTTTTTTTATATCAAACAAAAAGCAAGCTTCTATCTCTTGTCTACCTGTTTTATTCAATGTTTCCAGTCTTTTCTACCTAGTGTAGGTTTATGGTTTGTTTCCATGATGTTTTCTGTGTAACTTTTACGACAGCACAAGCTCATTTCCTCTCAGAGATCAATAAAGTTCCATCTTCCTCTCTGACCTGTTTTCTTCTCCACTTTATTCCTTCTTTATATCAGTTTTTCCCGTCCTCTTCCCAGGCACGGCTTCGTATCTACAACCAAGATCAAAGGTTAATAATTTTCTGTTCTTCTTCCTCATATTGTTCGTCTTCAGATAACGGTGAAAGGTTTTCAATGCTGCAAATACCGTAGCTGCGCAGCATGTGAAACATGCGGCTTTAATGCTCCCTGCCTTTGGCTAAATGTGACTCCTTTCTCCTTGATCTGCAACTGTTACCTGCATTGCAGTAACACAGCACTTCAGAAAGGATTTAAACGTCACTCTTTTGAAAAAATTTCACTGAAGATGCAATTTCCAGATTTTTCGATTTTGTTTGTTTCTCCTAACCCATATTTGATCACCGAACACATTATACAAGCAAAAATATAACTTGTAAATGAAAATGAAAATGTAATTTTAAATGATAATTTCACAATAAACTGGCTGTGCAATCCTTAAAAATAACTGATTTATTGTTGAAACTGGATTAATTTTGCACTTTTGGCTGTTTTGACTGAAAATATTTGAACATTTTTAGTTCAGTTCTAAGTTTTGAAATATTTGAAAATAAAACAAGCACCATCCAAAGTGAAAAATACAACAAACACCTACACTTACTCTATATTTTCATCTATTTCAGTTTTACATTGAAATAAAACGCAATTAATAAAAAGATGCTGACCTTGTATCGCTGCACAGCTTAGAAATCTGGGCAGAGACGTTTGAGTTGGCGATGGGATCTTTGCACACACAAACTCCTTTTTCAACTCCTTTGAGGTGTGGGGTCTTAGTTTAGGTGTTATGTTAGCTTTGGAGACACTAACTAGTTCGTCCCAATTATACAATGCCTTGTTGCCATGACGACTCATAATAATAAATGTCTGTCAATCAAAAAGTAAGAACAAACCTTCCTGTAGCTGCACAGAACTTAAACTAAAAGAAATTAAACTAAAGTCTACTTTCTAAAAGAGTCAGGAATAAAGTGGTGAAGGTATTTAATCCAAGAAATAGGAATGTAGATGACAACCAGGGAAAGAGGCAAAAGGTGGGAAAAGGTGAAGAAAACTAGCTGTAAAGCAACATTTATTTAAACTGTGATTTGTGATGCAGCAGCCAGGTGTCATTGTTAGTAAAATAATCCGAAATGCTTCTGCGCAGCTCTGTCTCCTGCTGTTGAGGTGTAGCAGAGAACAATAAACCTCCAACACCGTGTTTCCAGGGAGTGAAAGTCGTCTCAAAGTTCTAACTTTTAACAGGCCGTGAAAAATATTCCTTATGTATTTATGACCTATCACCCTTCCTGAAAACGTCAAGCGCTTTCATAACAGTTTATTCAGTTTCACAGATTTCACCAATGAGAAAGCAATATATTTTGGAAAACTGAAAAGGAATGGACTGAGATATTTACTTATTTGAGTCTGGAAAAATACAGAAGTAAAATCTTAATTTGAAAAGCAAGTCAAGTTATAATGGAGGTAACACTTGCCAGAAATAAAGTAACTCAAGAAAGTGCTGCTAAACTGTTTTCCTTTTTGTGTTTGACTCAGCTTAATTTCTTAATTGATTTATCCAACAGGGAGGCCTTTATCTGAGTCTGATATAATGTGAAGGAAAAAAAGGCTCTAGTCACTGAGCAAAGAAAAATTTCCAGACTGAGATATTGTCGGATTAACAATAGTTTTAAAAAGATTCTGAATGTTAAAACTTTTTTTTATCCTTTACACTCTTCTTAAGGAGGAAAATCATCTCAAGTCTTTTCTCAAGCAAAAGAAAAAAAAAGGACTTTCCATTGCATGATTGTCTTCCAGTTCACATTATGGCTTCATATATATGACTTTTATCTGTGCTCAGAGTTAGTATGGAGATAAATCAAGCTGCATTATCGAATTCAACCACGCTGGAGTTTCACTTTCCCAAAGACGACTGACTGATGCAAGGACACATCCTGTTGACAAGACATTACCACGCAGATGGATAATATGGCCATGGTTTCAATAAAATAAGTGTCAGCTGTGGGTGGGACGTGTGTTTTTATGTGCAAATGTCTGGTGTTATAATGTCCTCAAATAGGATTTGGATGCTTGATTGCTACCTGTTATGGATTTGCAGAGATTTGAGAACGATTAGATTGTAGGCTACACTCCAATGAGTTTTCACGTCTTTCCTGACATAATTGGCCATTTTTCATCTTCAACTGGCTGGCTGGTGCCAAAGATGTTCAAACTGAGGACAATGAAGGAAGAAAAACACAATCCCATAGATGCAAACTGTCAAATTATATAGACAATGACGAGACGGGTGCTTTGGAGCGTTCACAAACTATCTGAACTTTGTTAATGAAACTTTCTTCAGGCATTACATGTTTGAAATGATCCCAAAAGGAAAGCAGCAGTGATTGATGACGATTGGGCCATTTTGATGCCCTCATCGCTGAATCATTGTTATGTTTGTCTTTGAAATGCTTTGTTTGTGAACCATCAGGTCCAAGATGCCAACAATAAAGACATATGACAAAAAGGATGCTCCAATATGTTTTTGATTAAAAACCATCAGTGCAGTGATCATATCTATTTTGTTTTGCTATCTTTTATTGAACAATAAAAGGTATCACATGTAGAGAAAGAGCTTTCTGGTTAATTGAATTAAGCACAGGTTATATATAATGTTCCATATCATTATAAGGAAGCAGGGAAGATGGATTTTTTTTATTTTGTTTTAATTTGCTAAATTTAACCGTCATGCTATCCACCTCGTGTGAGTAGATGCATTTCCAATGACCATAAAATTGGACAAATTGGAATTATGAAAATAAATTTGCAGAATGGAACCAAACAAATTTCAAAGACACTTTCAAAATAAAGCACTCAGGTGTTTTATGTTTTATGAGGTGATTTTTCTAAAGATATTGAAACTTGTGCATTTTGTAAAACTGAAAATGAAACACACATTTCATAACACCACATAACATAACACCTGCATCATGCCAGCTTCTATACAGCAATTGCGAGCTGGTACAATTCGCTACCTTACTGCACTGCTTCAAACAAATCAAAACCTTTTGTGAAATCTGTTCCCCTCCTCACCAGTGGTGGCAGTGCACAAAGAACCACTGAAGGAAACAGAACAACATCTGAAGAAGACACTTCCTTCTTTACAAAATGTAAACAAAAATGAAGTGGTGTCAGATTTTAGTAGTTACAGGATTTCTCTTTTGTCATTGGTGTGAGACCATGAGCCATTTAACCCGCTAGATCTAGACTCTTGCGCTAGTTTTGGTTATAATTACACAGAATGCCCTGGATTATAGTCTGAAATGGATTTATCCGATTCAGTAATTATTTTGTTTCTACCAGTGAAAAAAATATTTGGTTTATCCTGCAACACTGGATTTGTTTTAATGGTGTTCATGGATTTGTTTCTATCAGTTTGTTACATCTATTGTCTCTTTTGATGACTGTTTCTACAGATGAAAGCCGATTGGTTTTTCATTAAATCTGTTTCTACAGGTTATTGCATTCTGCTTGGCATTCAAATATGCATTCAAAACACACTAGAGTTCACTTCAACCGAACTCAGACATGTGTTTTTAGGCAGACTAGAGTTTGCTTTTATGGACCACATTAGAGTTCGATTACGCATTCACCCCTCCTAACCTCCTCAAATCAACCAGGCTTTCTAGATAAATGATCTAGAGTCGGGTTAAACGAGACTGGTGTTAAAGGACTTCAACAGCCTTTCAACAGAGTGAATGTGAAATAAATATTTTCTCATTTTTATATGATCAGGAAGAAATAATATTTCAGACTTTTTATTGTAATTGTCTAGGAAAACTATAATTGTGTCATAACTGAACTGCAACAACACAAATATAGAGGATATAAATGTTTAGACACACTTTGATTGACTGTCATCACAACTGACTGCACAGCCGAGAGATAGATGATAAACAAGACATTTACATTAGAGAGTCGTCCACACCTCACACTCGCTCATAAAACCTGTGCTGTAGGGGGAAATAAGCGAAGGGAAAAACCACACAGCAAGCCAAAAATGATTTGGAACGGCATCTGTGCAAAGGCTCTTCTATCCTCAAAACAAGTAGTGGATTCACATTTTGAAAAGCATGGCTGCAACATCAACTTAGGAGCTGTTGTTAGGTTGGACATTGTTCACTCAAAGCAGAAACATGAAGGTATGACCAGGCTACTACAAAAGGAAAAACACCCTAGTTGAGGGCAAACATAAACCAGGCCAATCTGATTACTACATTTTTCTGTTTACCAGCTCCTAAAAACCAGGATTTTACTGATTCAGTAATTATTTTGTTTTTAATGGTGTTGATAGATTTGTTTCTTTCAGTATGTAAACTCTGTTGTCTCTGATGATGTTTGTTTCTACAAATGAAAGCAGGCTTGTCTTGCTTTAAGAATCTCATATCATGAAACAATTTATTGTATCTTATCCCCTTTTGCATCTTATTGATAAGGGTTGTTACTAAAATGTTTGCAGTTTTGATTTAGAAACTACAGGCTCTTGATAATCAGGGAAGAGGAAACAAGGATAAAACATCTGTTTTCAAAGATGAACCCATTGACCTCACAGATACACAACACAACTCAGGCTCCAACAAACGGGGATCGTTACAGAGCGTTAACCACCCATGACAAAAGCTGTTTTACCCACTTCACTGGTTCGCTTATTCTGCCTTCTACATGGGTTAGACATTTAAGTTAACCGGAAGGTGTGAAAATCTGCAGCTGAGTGAAATGTGAACTGTTTATGAACCAACAACATTTGTGAGTTATTTTTATTAAGTTATTTATGTTTATGTGGGATTTATTGCCAACAAGATCAAGCTCATAAACAGTTTTGGCTCAAATATGGCTTCAAACTGATGGGAACAAAAGATTAAGCAGCCAACTAAGGTGGTGATTTAATTGCCTGTGTGTTTAATATAAGTCATAATGACAATTTCTTGCTAAAAATGTCATTTATAACTGAACCAAGGCCGCAACGAAAAAAAATATTCATGGTTAAAAAAAAAGCATCCTGAAAACAACAGCAAAGAGTCTTATAATTTTCTCACCATTTTTTCCTGCCTGTGTCTTTACTGCTGTCAATAAACTATTTTTACTGTTTGAAAGGAATATTCTCTCCTGTAATGGTTAATCTGGAATGAGGCTCAGCATATAAGTTTTCATTTCTTGAAATACACAATGCAGGAGTCAACATCACTTCAGCATATTTTAGGCTGCTTTGTGGCTGTTTTACTTTAAGAAAATAATCAACAATTCATTCTTTTTAAATGTGGTGTAATATCTTTTATTCTTGGTTGTTTTCATGGTCTCACTGGATACAAGTATGAAGCTACAACTTCTGGATTACTGGCCCCTCAAAAGAAAGAAAGTTTTGACCCCATGAAAGACTAATTTAATGTCTATCAATTGTGTTTTCCTCTTATAAATTGGCTCAATAGCCCAGAAAATTAATATTGAGTTCATTAGAACAGAAAATGAATAAAGTAGCAACTCACTACTCCATTCAGTGTGAAATAATGCTTCAATGTTCATGCAGCATTATGAATGTACCCCTTCATGGACGAAGGGAACATTGTGGTTTTTGCTTCTAAAGAGTTCCACAGCAGCATGTTAGAGTCATACAAACAGATAGAAAAAAAATCCACCAATAAACTCAGAAAATTTTAGATAAAGCTGAAAAATTCTCATAAACAATTTGTGAGAAAAACAGTTATTTTCACACTCTTAAAAAAAAAAATCTTGGAAATTTTCTGAGTTGTTTTTTTTTTTTTTTAATTTTGAAAATCAGAAAGTTTTCAAAAGTTGGAAAAAAACAAACAAACAAAAAAACAAAAAAAAAAACAATAAAACTTTTTGGGACACATATATTCTTGGCAAAATTTTTTATCTAGTTTCTCATACAAGTATTTTGGTTCACTTGAATTAAAACAAAAATAACTTAAAAGTGACTGTTTAGCAAGATAAATCTACTTGTTTTAATAGATACAAGCCATTCTAGCTCCACTGGTTTTAATTTTTGTCAATTAAAACAGGAAAGATGTTATTATACATAAAAAAATATATATTCAAGAATTACTGACTTAAAGAATCTCCTTTTTCTTGTTGAAAAGTTAACTTTGTCTTATTTTACATGTAATAAAATATTCGCACTAGAAACTAAACAAAAATACTTTTGTGCTTTTGCAGTGTAGTTTTCTAATAAACAGCCCTGATAATGTTTTCAGTGTCTTTTTTAATCTGTTTTGTATCTTTATAACCTTTAACTATTTGTTTAGAATTGTTTTATGCTAATTAGTGTAAAAGAATATCAATAAAAGGCTCCTTTCCATGAACCCAGTCTTTGAGTAGAACTCTGACTCACCGTAGCTCTTTGAACGGCTCGGCCCTGACATGTGGCGTCTCCACAGATTTGCTGAACACTGCTCCTTCGGCCCCTGAAATCACAGAACAGAAAGTCAGACAGAAGGCTACGTCAATTGAAACCACAAACTCCTTCTGTCCAATCAATGGATATAATCTGTGAGACTCTGTCAATCTGTACGGCTCTCGTCGGAGTGCACAGCGGCCCTTGGCTCACAATAAGATGGGAGAATGTTCTTTCTCGATAATATGAGAGTCAACTTTTTAAAGAAAACAGCAACATTTTGAAAGAAGGCTTGTCTACAGGGCTTCTCTCATTACACTGTTTTACTTGCTGGTAGTCAGTAAGCATTGCAATGAATCAAATATATCAGTAAAACACTGAGGATCTATTTATTTAAAACTATTCTTATTTTATTCCATTCAAATTGTTAGATAATCAGTTAATATCTTCAAGGTATTTCTAATGTTGTATAAAATAAGAAAAAAAGGTTAAATACAAAAATCTGCTGAATATGTCTTGTTTTTTTATATGCATAATCACTACACTGCAAAAACAAAATCTAATGAAGCAATTTTGGTTTATTTTTTCATTCAAATATCTCAGTACACTCTAAGTAAGAAAACTAACATACAAATAACTTTTCCACAAAATATAAGAGCTTGTTTTATCGCAATAATTTCTAAACAAGTAGTTAGGTTCAGTGAAAATAATAGTTTTTATTAATATTTAAGGATTACTGACTTAAAACAAGCTAGTATGTGTTACTGAAAAAGTTGCGTAAGTAGGTTTTGTCTTATTCCAAGTATGCTAAGATAATAGGTTTTTTTCAGCTATGGCTGAAAAAATCCTACCACTTACCACTCTTCCCTACTTTCATGCTCATCCTCAAACAATAGTTGTACTTTTGACAGATTACCCTTCTAATGATTGGACATTTTTCATCAGAAAACTGAGAATTTGAGGATTATTTCAAAAATTGTTGTACATTTAGATATAGAAAGTAAAATAAAAAAAAAAAAAAACTTTTACTGCCAGTGACATTGAACTTCAGTGGTGACTTTCAACTTTAGAGCTCTGCAAACTGAGTCTAACTTCAACTATTACTCCTGTCTTGTTTTGCTTGATTGCAAAGAGGCACAGTATAGCAGCACTGAAGAAAAACAAAACACACATAGAAGGTAATTGGCTGGCCCTTCACCCCGAGGCTCTGATTGACCGTAGTGCCAGTGCAGGCGCCGCTTGGGGTAAACCCAACTGTTCAGTCACATCAAATCAACTAAGCATCAGGTGCAGATCAATAGTCATGACTAAATGCAATTCAAAGCGTTTTGAGCGGCTGCTGGGAGTCCAAACAGCCATTGCTCAGTAACACATTTAAGTCTCCAACAGTAAGCATGATAGAAAACCAAACTCTCGAGTGTGTTCTTCAGTAATTTTTATCACATTTCCTGCATTCGCAAATTACACAGGAATTTAGTCCGACTATATTACAACATGTCATTTTCCCAACCTCTTCATTTTTACACTGTGCTTAAAGGAAGGTGACAAAAATGTTTTTTCTGTCAAATGAAGCCACATACTTCCTGATTTGTTCATTCTCTTTTATCCTTCCATTTGGGTTTCAACTGTTTCTAAAAACTGAACAAGCATTTAAAACAACCAACAAACTGGTTTTTGGCAATAAATGAATACATTTTTTGGTGACGGGAAAATGTGTCTTTTCAAAAACCTTTTAAATGTAATGTCACAAATCATCAAAGCCCAGTCCCGTCACCTATCAACTAAAGTGGATGTCCAGCATGTTTTGACAAGACCATAGACCAGGTGTTACCAACTAGGTCACCCGAGGCAACATTGTCAGTCGCCCTTCGAGCAACTTCTAAAAATAGTCATTGTCATTAGCTAGCATTGCCAAAGTAATTATTTAATTTCATGTTTTTACATTGAAGTAATAACATTTGTTTATATTTATATATATTTTAAGGTAAATTATAAAAAATGTTTAAAATATATTGTTTTATGCATAAAACTCTTTTCTATGATTAAAGTTCATAACTATGTGCAGACGCCCAGAGGATGTTATCGGAGGGCAGGAGCGCCTGCAGCTGTATGGCTGCACCCACTACCTACCTTAATATTTTCCATAAAGTAAAAAAAGAAAATTTCTTAAGTTTTTCTTATCGAACCCTCTTTACAATGAACACAATTGTAGAAAAAATAAAAATAAAAAAGATCTTATGTGTCAAAACATCAAGCGCACAGGTGAGTCTGTGGGGGTCAAAGGGCACGGCAAAGCTTAAATCCTATTGGTCAGTTTGCTTTTGTATATTTGGTGACTTTTTCTGTAAGCTAAAAATGAATGAGCAGAGTTTGAATGTCCCGTAGTTCTAAGAGCGGTTTGGATCCCAGTTGAGCTTTACTGTGTGCGGTTCTGGTGGGTCGCTGGTTTTTGTCAGCTTCTTTGATGTTTCCCGAACTGGAGAGCTGGCGGGTCACTTGTTAGCGGACATCTGATGCTATTCCTGAGGGTTAAACAATTTAATGTAATCAAAACGTTCCCCGAAAGAGTCAAAGTTAAGCAAAAATTGATGCTTCACTTTCTCCTCGTTTGGACGTCTGACACCACCTGAACCTGGGAATCCACATCCTCCTCTTTCCATGAATCACACAGGAAGGTTTCGCTTCCATGTCTTTACTATTTAGCATCATTTGTGTACTATTTAGCATCACCTTAACAGCCGAGAGCTGTTAAGGTATAACGGTCATTAAGTATCTGGAGGTCTCTGCTCCCACATCATGCTGCACCGTGATGGGTATTGGGTATTGTTAAAACGTCAATGCTTAATAAATGTTTTCAGAATCAGAATTGTAATATTGTTGTAATAAGCATATTACATCTATGAATATGATCTATGAAGCTAATTCTATGAAGAATAAATGTTAATCTATGCAATTGCATTGCCTTTATTTTAGTGAGGTAAGTACACAGTCAGTTATTTCTGCACAACAGACCCTTGTCACACAGACAGACCACTCTGATCAGAGGAGCACAGAGAAACTATGCAAAATATTTACCTTATGTTTAGTTTCTACCTTCATTAAAGAGCCTCAGACTAATTGTGATGTTAGATAAATGACTTGTAACTTGTTGGTTGTTAAAGGGAGAGTGACTAGAGTATTAAACTACCCTTTGGGTTTTTTAAGCAATTCGGTCTTAGTGTATGTAAATCTCTCCCCACTCTCCACTAACAGTCTTTTCACTAAATTGTATCTCCCTACAGACACAGAGCATTGAGAAAAAAGGGATCTTCTTGGTGAAAGACAAGAAGATCTTTTCCATGACTGCCAGGTATGTCATTGAGAACAGATGATTGATTAACTCAAGGGATCCTCTTCTCTCCACTCCTTTTCCCCTCCCTCCCCTTTTCCTTTTATCTTCTGATCACTCCCCTCTGCTCTCCTTTAGATAAGTTGAAATGTATTGAAACAGCATCTTCAATAAAATTAAAAATGTGTATCTTTTTTGTTTCTTTCTTTTTAACATGTAGGAATGTGAGGACTACACAGACAAAACAATAAAGGTGATCGTGATGCACAACATCATGGCTGAGGAGGATCCATCAGATGCACTGTAACAAATTGCTGTATAAAAACGGCCAAAACTGAACAGTATCATACTGTTTCTATTGAAAACGGTACTGCACCGTGAAAAACAATGCATTCTGGGCAATTATTACTGTTTTTAATAAAATACTGTAATATACTGTGAGTAGCATTGCATTTTGGGAATGATGTTAGATTCAATGGCAAGGAGGCTCTCTTTAAACAGAACGCTACTGTATTTCTCAAGAAGACACGTCGTTGTGACATGTGGAAGCAACCTCTAGAATTTTCTTTACAATCCATTCATCCATTTGAATCCTGCATTTTATGAGCCAATCCTAAGGTAAGTTGGAGCATAATTTATTTGTCAGATGATGTCATACAGTTGTCATTTTTAAGCAGACTGTAGCTGAAAAATAAAATAAAAAAAATTGTAACAAGTATTGTGACTTCTACAAATTACCTTTACCATTATTTCTAAAACAACATTCATTTAAAGATATTGTGTTTCATGCAATACAAATAAATCAAAACCTTGTCTCATCTGCATGTTATTGTATCATATATATCAAATAATGTTATGCTGGCTTCCTGTTACAATTTATTTTATTTTATTTTTCAGGTGGAAAAGACCATGTGACTGCTGGGCACTGCATGATCAGTCTTGAGAGCCAAATTGTATGTGAGGGCATTCAACCAACCTTTGTGACAGGGCTTGCTGCACTGTTTTCAATGTACTACATCTTTAATCTACGATATCAAGGAGAGGCTGCATGTACACTTGAATTCATCCAGAGGTAAGGTTTGTGTCCGCCTGTCCGTCCCCCCCTTTTCCCACCTATCACACCTTAAACCCTGACTCCTTAAGCATCTGAAATTACTGCATTTTCAGGGGTTTTCTTGATATCAACCCTGAAAGAGGGACCAAGGCCAGCTATGGCAAGGTCGTCTCCAAGAGGACAAGAAAATCTGTTCAAAAGAAGCCGGTCACTGTCAACCCCCGTGTTTCAACTCTGCTAAAAAACCTCATGGACTTTGAATGGAATTTCATATAGGTTAGTGATAACTAAAACCCACTAAAAACTGTGTATGAGTCAATGTTTGAGTTGGTTCTTTTTTTTCCCCTAAATAAATGTTGGTTGACATGATGGAACTTACATTTTCTAAGTGTTTTTTTATGTTTCTATTTTGTATTGGAAATTTGCAGTAGTAAGCTGTATGTGAATTCAACAGTAATGATACCATAGAAAAACTGTAATATACTGGCAACACAGCTGCCAGTAGTCTACTGTAAATCTGATAAAAACAGCAATGTGCTGTAATCAAAAGATTTCTTTTGTGACAGTAATATACTGTAAAGTTGATTACAGTAAGGGTACTGTATAATTAACAGTAAAATGCTGGCAACCCTGCTGCCAGCATTTTACTGTAAAAATACAGGGCAATTTGTTACAGTGTGTGTCGATTGTGATTGAGGGAAACCAAGTGATGGAAAGATGTGGAAGTCGAACAAATGCATGTGTACTGCTGATGGGACACATGGACTACCCAAAGCAGCTCAAGAACACATTTGAAGCTTTTCAAAAACTTTTTTTGGAACTTGATGGGGCAAAACTACTGAAGAAGGTCCACAGCCGCAAAAACAAGCTCATGTAGGCCTGTCACGATAACAGATTTTTCTGGGCGATAAATTGTCTCAAAAAATTATTGCGATAAACGATAATATTGTTTGAAGACCTTTTTACATTGATTTAATGGAAATTACGTAATAATAAATGCGATTTCCTGCCAAAGATAGATACACTTTACTTTCAAAAGAACACTTAACACTGGGACTGATATACAAAATCAACAAAACAACCAAAAACAAAAATAAAATGGATTCTCAGTCTCCATTAACAAAAATGTACTTGAATAAAAACTAAACAACATAAAGCCAAAGTGGAAATAAATACTGCATTCAACCAAAATAGTGTAGATTATGAAGTCTGTTTACTATATTGCCCTTCAGTAATAATTAGATTTAAATAGAGAAGACATCCGACTGCCTGATGCAATAGTTCAAACTACAGGATTTTTTACCCCGAACGACAATCTTGGTACGTTCTTCGTTCTGAGATTGTCAGTTATGTTGTGTGTTACGGTAGATCGTTGTGCCGCTCCGATCTAAGTCAAGGATTTATCCAGACTGCGAGAGTGACGCAGCCTGTTGAATGTGACCGGTAGCCAATCAGAAAGCGCGGATTCTCCTCCTGCTTTCTGAGGGGAAACACGGAGGGAATCCCGAACAGCTGATACGGTGCAACCCGAAGTCCAGCAGAAATCGGAAACAACATGAATGTTTATTCAACATTTCGTGCAAAGAAAATATAAATAACTAGGGGAGGAGTTGGAGCGAAATTTCTACCAGAAAACCCGGTAACTTTTCAGCTGTTCTTCGTTAATGTGACATAAATCGGTTATAATGATTTTCATTCAGTCAGGGCTGACGCTAACCACAAGCATTGCAGGTAGATTGTAGTAAGGAATTGATTAATGCCCGGTTTCAAAATTAGTGAACTAGACTTATTATTTTGTGTCCATTGTTGGACACAACACGGTTTCGATCTAACCGTTATACCGAGGATTTCTGTCGGCTAATGTGTCTCTCAGGTTTTGATAAGATCGTGCAGTAAGGAAGGGAGGGTTAATGGAGAGCACCGGAGTTGAGCCTTTTTTCATCAAGTGTCATCAACAGTAAGATAAAAAGGCAGGAAGAAACTATATAGCCGATAATTAAAATGAGGTTGATAGTTTTAATTTATCGTGCGATTAATTGATTTATCGTTTATCGCAACAGGCCTAAGCTCATGCAATAGACATACATTTCCCCTCTTGTTCCAAGAGGATCTTTTGTCTGGACAGAGAGTTTTAATGGAGTATAGTTTTATATTTTTGTTCTCTTCTCCCCTCTGCTCCACACACAGACACAGAAATATATGTACAGATGGATACATAAGTATGTTGCAGCCTCTCTCAGCCCACTCCATTGTTCTCTGATTTCTCCACATTGACAGAAATGGAAAAGCAATAGAAACTGGCCAGTCTGGTCAACACCACTGAGTGAATCCTGAAGAATTTTGAACTCACCTCTTTCCCTCTCCATTTGTTTGTTTCTTTTATTCTCATCCTATCTCTGAGAGTGAGAGCAAGCACAGAAACTAAAAAGTGTTGATTTTCTGATCTGTCTTTATCCAGATGTTTAATACTGTACACACACAGAAACAATCTTGTAGAGCTTGTGTGTGGGTTTTGTGGATTTACAATAGAATAAGGGGCCTCTGAAAGTCTTGTTTGCATTGAGCAATTATCCAGAAAGAACATTTGAAACCGTTAGCTTAGTGCGTTATAAAATGGGTTTATTCATTGAAATGTGTGAAGCTGTTGTACTGCACTTTATTCATTTTTTTATAATTTAGTGTATTATTGCTGCATATAAACAAGGCAGTTCAGTTGTTTGTTGTGTATAAATACATGCAGATCTGCAGATTTGCTCAGTCACTGTTGTGTGAGGCTGAAGAAACACAAGTAAGAGTTTAGATACAAGCAGATCTTCATGTGATTGGTCATCCCTTGCACCTCTGCTCACTTCTGCTTTTCTCTGATCTACTCCTTTCTTATTGAGCAGTCTGGATGTCCTAAAACAGGGATATGTTTTATTGTCCAACATTACTGAAACAACATTTGAAGTTGTTAGGTTATAAAGCAGGTTCATGATTTGAACTGTTGTGTGACACTGTTGTGTTGCAGTTTATTCTGTGTTTTTGTTTTTGATGACTTTATGGATTTAAAACATTGAGAAGGTGTATGATCTGAATGTCTTGTTTGGGGGTATATTTTACCTTCTTTGAATAAGTAATGGTTATTAACTGATTTTAATTAACTTTGATTTGTAATTATCAGGTATTACCTACTCACAAACAAGACATAGTTTTACCTAATTTAACTGAGTAAGTAACTGTTGAATATATACATAAATATGAGGTAAATTTTACCCAATTTCTTTAAGTATTTCATATTTTTTTTGTTCAGTTATTTTATACTCAATATATGGAATTTAATTTACCCCAAAAGAGTCAATGCAAATTGTTACCTCAGATTTATTAGGTAAAGTCTATAGATTAGTTTTTACAGTGTACATATTTTCACATGTGTTAATTCAGTTTGATGCTTTCTGTCATGAAGTGGTTGTGGTGAGGTAGTGAGGGAGACGCTGGAGGCCCAGGTAGGCGAATGGTGATGATTTAATAATGAAAAAAGGCAGTCCAACAACACAGTCAACAAACAGAAAACAGCACGCGGCCAGGCAGCACGGCTGAGCGGAAGCCAGGGCTCAACACCGGTAGCAACTGGTCATACAGGCGGTTTGACAAACATGCAAACGTGTGACAAAGACAACGGACTACGTGCGACAACCGACAAGGAACAAAGACACAGGAGGAACTAAATACACTCAGGGCAATCAAGGGAACAAGACACACCTGGGAACAATCAAGGGGAAGACAGGACAACGAGGAGACTTAGGACACAGAAAACTCAAATAAACACAACAGAAACACACGGAACATGACACTTTCAGTGTGAATCTACAATGTCAATAGTCATGAAAATAAAGGAAACTCACTGAATGAAAAGGTGTGTCCAAACTTTTGGTCTGTACTGTAAATATACTATATATATTTGTATGTATGACTGTATGTATATATGTCACATATTTGTTTAAACTGTCACAGCAAGGTATGAGAGAAAATCTCAGAAGAAAAAAATGAACTCCTCTGCTTTCTCTCAGTGCTCCCAGTGATAACTAGAAACAACCAATCAGAGCCAGGAAGTGGGTCTTAGCGCAGTCAATCAGGTCTGTGTATGCGCTCCACTTGTTCTATGCTATAGCTTGTCCCTATCAGCAGATCTTGTGGCGAATGCTAAGTCTATTGAGCATGGTGACTGACGATGATGGATAAACAGTTTTCCTGTTACAGTAATTTGTTTCTCTGCCATGAACGCATTTAAGAAATAAAAAACTTTATTTAGAAAGGTGCAATGTACAGCTCAGCCATAAATGTCACCATTTGATGGGGTGTATCAGATTATAGCATAAGCTAAGTCACATCTGCAGTCCCTTTACACCTTAATTAGCAGCATGTTCTCCTCCTGCCTCTGATTGGTTGTTTTTGGTCAAGAGTGATGCATTTCTTCTCATGGGAACAGGAACTCAGGGAGAAGGTGAAGAAGATCAAACTATTCACAGATTATCTGTCTCATATTACACTGTCACGACATGTTGATAATTCTAAAAGTATGTAAGAATACTTTTTCTTTCCTTTTTTTTTTTTTTTTTTTAATAAAAGTTACTTCTTGCTGCTTTAAGGCCAGATCAATTTATGAAAATGAGAACCCAGATGTTCCGCTAAACTTAAAATTTGTCCATAATCAGACTCCTCCACCGGTGAAAATGCAGATATTTTCAGCTCCGCTGCCTGCTGGAGTAGAATTCAATGGCAGAGGAACGACACGGCTCCATTCATGTGCACCTCCGGTGAATAAAGTGTGATTTATCTGATCATCTGGATCACACGGTGCACATGAATAGCGAGCAGGAAGCAGCAATACGTCACAGCTTTGACATGTTTGGGGCGGAGGGTCTGGATGAGAAAATAAACGATGCCGTTAAAGATTAATGCGAGCGCCGGAGTAGCTGTGTGTCCGTGTGAATCCATGTCCATGTTGAGGTGTTTATGAGGCAGTACTCCGAGCAGGACCAGATATCATCAGCTGAGGCTTTAAGTATCTCAGAGGTGATGAAATACAGAGACATACACGCCACAAAAGAAACTCCCTGCAGGAAAAATCTCGGTGATTGGTTGAGGCAGTAGACATGCATGAGCGACACTGACTGGATACCAAAAGCCTTTGTTTATCTGCCGGCACTCATGAGCGCATAATCACATAATTCTGACATTGTACCATTGTTACATGAACGTTCCCCCTCCCGTTCTCACAGACTGTGAAAAAAAAACACACATACTTGGATATATTTGTATTTTAAGCAGCCAATTTAATGTGGATTAAAGGTAATGGCAGCTTGCACCAGCCATGTTTGCCAGCTGTAATAATTAATAACATACACTTGTCTTCCATTCTGGTTTGAGTCAAAAGCCAAAACGAAACGTGCCAAGAAGAAGAAATAAAAATAAATGGAGTTGGTAGAAAGCCAATTATGCATTGAATCATAACAGTGAACTGTTGACTGAAGAAGAATGGCGATTAGCAGACATTGTAGATCAGTTTGACACTAACTGCTGTTACAGAGCCTACAATTTGGTCTCTGGCCATCGTCGTCTTTCTGTCTTTTGGACCTTAAACTAATGGAGTGCAAATACTGAGAACTTGAGGAGAGTTTCCACCCATTACTGGAGGAGATTAAACTCCACATTAAATTAGGTAAACCTGTTCAGCTTCTTCACTCTTTTCACATTTTACTACATTTCTCCAAAACCTTAGGTCTTCTGACACAAGGCACTTCTTTTTTCTACACAATTCAAACTGAAGGTGACATTTCTGAAAAGCTTTATCTCCTGTGTAGAGTAGATAGATCTAATTGGTCACCATGTTTCACTGGTCAATTCAATTTTAGACTGTGATATTCTGAGGGCAGAATATAAAGGAAAATAAATAATGCATCCCAGAGGAAGTCAGCAGCTGAAGGGAGACTGAATGAATGTAACAAAAACATCCATTTGGATAAAAAAAAGAGGAAAATGAAAAACAACAGAGCTGAGCACAGACTGTTTATCAATCGAAAAGAACAACAATCAACAATATCATCCATCCGTACCGACCTATCTACATACCTTCATACCTACATACTGTACGTACAGTACTAATATTTGCAAATAGGGCAAAGTAGGAGTTGGTCTAGAAAAGCACAAAATTTCAGCATTGCAAAATGAAGTAGAAGAAAAATATAAAAAAAATTATCAGATTTTATTAAAACAAAAGGCTTTTTTTTAGGAAGTAAAAAAAAAACATTCTCTACCCCAAAACCCTGAAGATGATAAAAGTTACTGTTGCTCCAATTTAGACCACCTTGGGTTCATGTTTATGCACTGTACTACAGCGCTGTCATGGATTTTAATGCATATTGTCGACACAAACACAAAACTGTGTTTGATCATTTCTGAATTTTAATGTGTGCCCTGCATGTGGCAGCAGGGTTATCATTAGCAGACAAAATAGTTTTGCTGTAGAAGCTTGCAGTAAACAACACAGAAATGCAAGAAGATGATTTAAGGAACAAGGATAGCCTTCCTATTAACCATCAAGAATTCAATCTCCACTAATCCCCAGAGGTAAAAACTGATTATCATATCAGGGACCTGTAACCTTTCAAAGAAAGTCCACACTCCACTACCACTTCTCTGATGGGAGCTCAGACAATCTGTGCAGCTTTGGGATTTTAACCATGAAATTATGACCGCTGACTAGACGTTCGGCAGCTTGAAACCCACTCTACTCCTGTCAGAGGAAATTCGACTCTCCACACTGCTAGATAAAAAACGATTTGTGATGATCACAGTGTTCTGCACTGATTTGGGGATGAAGGGTAATTTTCTGTCATGGTGCACCAAATTTCCCTCAATCTGTCTCAACCATCTCCGGTGAAACTTGTAACTGTTTCAATTTCCCTGAATGGACCTGAGAAGGCAGGGAGGAAGGGTTCAGTTTGGACTCTTGAAAAAAAAAGCAAGAGTCAAGTCCTCAATAAAAAACTTGAACAGAGACAAATACAGAAGTTTATTCAAATTAAATAATAAGAAATAAATTAAATAATCCATGTTAAATATGACAAACTAAAGGCAAATTAATCATATCTTGTACTAATGAAATTGACTTGTATTCTTGTTAACTTGAGAAAAAATATGTCAAATTACACGAGTTTAAAGTAATATCACAATGTTACAGGAAACAGCTCTATGATATATTTTATTTTAATATATGTACTTATATACTGCTCAAAAAAATAAAGGGAACACTCAAACAACATAATATAACTCCAAGTACATCAAACTTCTGTGAAATCAAACTGTCCACTTAGGAAGCAACACTTATTGACAATCAACAATGATTTTGTTGTCAGCACATTCAACTTTGTACAGGACAAAGTATTCAATGAGAATATTTCATTCATTCAGATCTAGGATGTGTTGTTTGAGTGTTCCCTTTATTTTTTTGAGCAGTGTAGATATATATAGATATATCTATATATCTATAGATATATATATATATATATATATATATATATATATATATCTATAGATATATAGATATATCTATAGATATATCTATAGATAGATATATATTTATTTATACTTGACGTTCATTCAGGTATGCAAGATATATCTCTGGTCAGACGTTTAACATTGTTTAGATTTTATTTGGATACTTTAGATTTAATTCTTTAAAATGAGCTACTCAACATTGAGGAACTGAGATAATGGTACTTGAGCCAGCATTTTATGAAGAGTTAAGGACCTTAATTTAACATATCAATTGTAAGATTGAATAAAGTTCAACGAGATATATACTAAAAGCACCTAAGCTAACAGGCAAATAAGAGCTTTAAAAAAGGAGGTTTTAGACCATGGAAAGTTTAATTAAAGGCTAATGGTGACATGATCTAAGGGCTAATGAAGACTTGTTTTAAAAGCTAACAAAATTTGAGCAAAGGATAATTCAGATTTGAGCTACAAAGTAGAAGAGAGTTGAACTATCTGCCAAGAGAGGACATGAATATGAATATTACCAATAATTAAGAGGTGAGAATATAGCCAACACAGAGTTAGATTTTTTAGAGCCAGGCTAATGGTTAAATGGAGTTACGCTCAAGGCTAATGAAGAATTGAGATAAAAGAAATGGTGGTAGAGTTAAAATAATAATAATAACTTTAGCTGAACAGAGACTTCAGCTAAAGTTGAATGGAGATTTGACCAAAAGGCTAGCAGAGAGTTGAACTATCAGCCAACAGAGAGTAAAGACATTGACTTCTGAAGATTTGAGATAATGAAGAGTTGACAATACAGCCAACAGAGAGCTTTTGGAAAGCTAGGCTAATAATTAAAGGGGAGTTGAACTCGAGGCTAATGAAGAATTGAGCAAAACGCAAATAATAAAGTTAAAGGCTAATGGCGAGTTAATCTAAACTAAGGCTGGGGTAGAAATGAACTAAAGGCGAATGGAAATTTGAGCCAAAAGAAAACGGAGAGCCAATAGATCATTTAAAAATGGCTAATAGAGGGATAAGATATAAGCTAAAGCAATGTTTCCTAACCCTCGTCCTCAAGGCACACTGTCCTATGTGTTTGTGAGGTTTCCCTGCTTTTATGTACCTGATTCAACTGATTGCAGTTCAACAAACGCCTGTTAATCAGTCATCAATTGAAATCAGCCGTACTGAAGCAAGGAAATACCTAAAACATGCAGGACAGTGTGCCTTCAGGACCAGGGTTAGGAAACACTGAGCTAAAGGATTCTACAGCTCTTCCAATAAATCACTAGTCTGACAGGTAAATTTATTTGGGCTCAGTAGAAATCTGGACCAAAGCAGTAATAATAAGAGAGATTTGATGCCAACAACAACGGAGAACTAAGAAAAATAAATTAAAGTTGAGTCAATCTCCAACACACAGTGGAATATTACACAATATATCCTGAAAACCTGAATTATTAAGAGGAAAATACAACCAAGAACAAAACAGCTGAACCGCACACTCTGGAGACCAGTTATCACGACAAAACTGCAAAGTCCTCGAGGTGAGTTTGTAACTTTCTGAAGACAAAGAGTCGTGCCTCCCAGAACCCTGCAGGTCCAGAAGGTTTAATATTCACCCATTTAATATTTTTTGCCTCTGCTCCCTTTTACCCTCCTCTCACTTTCCATCATTTCCCATGCTCATTCTCTGCTGCAGAGTCTATAATATTCTCCTTTTTTAGTATTTCAGTCAGACTGGAGGTATAGCTAGCAGCCATTTCTAATAAATAGCCATTGCTCCCTACTGAGACACTTTGCCCTTTCTCTCTTCTCAACGGCCAGCTGTAAGGAAATCAGCAGCTTTTATAAAACGGGGCAATTCTCCACCTCAACAGTACAGTGTTCAAAAAGCAGATTACTGAAAGTAAAAAGATAGTTCAAAGGTGAGAAAAAAGGAGCAAGGCAATCCCAGTTGGAGTTGAATCTTTCACATGCTGCATGTATCCAGTGGCAGCATTTCCCACATTGCAGGCAAATATGAATAATTTACCCGCGGTCATCATATCCCTCCTCTGCTCCTGCTCTCTCTTTTCTTATTGCCTCCGGATGCTGACAAAGCATGAAGCTCGACAGCGTTCGGGACAAAAGCAAGTGACTTTATATCAATCCTCAGAGTTTCAGTAGTGATACACAACTCCATCAGCCAACCCAGCCAGCACCAAGTGACAAGCTGTCATCCCAAGTTGAATAATACAGGCAAACAACAAGTGGATATAGCTAACACTTCCAGGAGGCAGAGGGACTTATTTCACA
Source organism: Poeciliopsis turneri (assembly GCA_922788865.1). NCBI lineage: Eukaryota > Metazoa > Chordata > Actinopteri > Cyprinodontiformes > Poeciliidae > Poeciliopsis > Poeciliopsis turneri. Next base: position 1,452,035 of record CAKLNU010000382.1, on the reverse strand, counting down.
AGATTATGATGCTTTTTTTATGTGGCAACAACTCATGAGACTGAAGTCTGTAGGAGAAATGGGACATTTTTCTAAAAAAAATCTTGCTGTGGGGAACATCAAAGTCCAGTCATCATTAGCTGTGTGTTAGCCAAGGGCCAACATGTGTTTTTATCCAGCTGAAAACGGATAAATTATCTGACCAAGCAATTATGATCTGAGTCTATCCCGCAAAATGTCTTGAAAAATCGCCTTACTAAAACCATTTTCTCATTTTTTTCAGGAGCATGTGGCAAAGCGTTCTGCAATTTTGGGTTTGAGAGAAAGAAAAAAAAACATTTTAACATCATTGTGGGACAACTATTATGTTTTCTTGAACAGATTAGGATACGTGTATGGATATGCCTGTTCATTACATTTTTTTGTATATAATTAATCTCACATAATGAGATGCCCCCTGCTCAGAGTTGAATATTTTGAGCACTTCTCAGAATGAGCTGTTTTAGTGTCTCTGTCACTTTAAATCCAAATAAGATACTGGTGGCTGCAGCCTTCAACTCAACATTAATACTTGCACTTTATACATGTTAATATTTCTGCAAACTCTTGTGTTTTCCAGCAGACATTGTACAGCACATACAGTGGTAAAACCAACTGACCAAAACATGTTGGAGTTCTGCTTTGGTTGCTAGGTAATGGGGCTGGGCTCGATTGGAGCAGCTAGGTAATGGTACCTGCCAATTACGACTTCATAATTGAGAGGATTTTGAAACGGCTTGTTTTCCAGACACCAAATATCATTAACTTATTTACTTTTTGACAATTCCAAATTAGACCAATTAATGACATGACAGCAAACATACCTTTTAAAAACGTAATTTATTTCGATCATTTTAATCATGGAAACAAAAATAGCATCACTCATCACTTTTATTAAGGTAACTGTAATTCAAAGTTATAGCTGGAGGGCTATAAGCTGGCCAGCAGAGTGTTATCTGAGTAACATAATAATATCTAATATATAATATCTGAGTTAATAAAGTAAGACATATTTCTAAAAGCAAAAACATAATTTAATTTTCATAGCCATTGTATAGTCCCATTTAAATACTGATGAGTCTCGATCAGTATTATGGATTTTATTTTTTAACTGTTATTTTCTGTCCTAAAACTAATTTTAGCCCTTGCACAGCTTTAACACAGTTTGCACTACATGGTTTATGTACAGACCACTGTTATATTTGTTGCTTTTCAAATGCAAGATTAAAAGTTGCCTAAATGTTAGTCTGTGAAAGGATGCAACACCAACTGATCCAACAATCTTATCAGCTAAAAAAGCTGCACAACTCCCTTGGGTCATGTTGCCACGGTAGAACTATTGATAGACTTGAGCAAGTTTATAAAAAGACATAAAACTGCCGTAGTTGAGAGAAAAAGTTTGAAAAACCTTCAGAAAGTCTTCATTTGGCTGATTGAAAAGATAAGAAGAATGTTCGGATTCTTAGATGAGGAGTATAAAAAAATGTGTACAATTATGTACAAAGATAACCTACTGAAGAGGTTGAGCCACTTCAGTAGGTTAATCCATTCACCTGCAATGATGGCTGAGCCAATATCACTAGAGAAACTGATAGAACAGCATTCATTTTTTTAAATAAGCTGCTCTTTTTCTAAGGATGCTTTGACATATCCCAAGAACTTAGCATCAGATCTGTATGACCAAACACTTAAAAGTCATTCGTACTCAGTGGTGGGAGTCCAAACTAATTTAAGGAAAGACACATTTGGACATTGGTGGCTTTGTGGTTGGTTACATCAATATCCAATGATGATTGCACAAAGGTCATTATGAACCAAAATCTTTACGTCTGTGTTTTTGAAATGTGCAGCATGGGGGGCTGATAGGATTGAACGCCTAACTGAGGGAGTAAAGTGAGCAAAACATTGGATTTCCCTGCTGAGGAGATCATCTCAAAGAGCAGTGATTTACATGAGCTTGCCTCTGAGTTTGTGCTCTATAAGTCACCTCAGTACAGTCCTTTATGCCTTTAATTACAGCTTTAAAAATGACGTGCCCGGAAACAGTTTTTGATATGTATTTTATGTGCCTGTTCGACAAAGAAGAAGCTGAAGTGAGCTGAAAGTTCTTTTAGTTGAAACTGGTTTTCAGGAACAAAAACTGTTCCAGTAAGAGATCTGAGAAGTTTATATTAGGGACCAACAGCTTGGAGATACTGGACCTTTCTGAAACACACCGTCCGCCACACTACACCGCTTTTAAATATGAAACCCAGGCTAATAGATGGAAATTATATATTTTTTTCTCTTTCTGAACCATTTAGCATCAAGAGCAAATGGCAACAACTTATTCTCCAGAGCCAAATTGTGCTATTGAGTGGTAAAGATTTCATAGTTAACTGAAGGTGTTTGCTGAGAAGGAATCCTATCAGAAGTAGCTCTGCTCCTTATTCTGAATAAGGACAACAAAGGAACACCAAAAGGACACATACAATGGGATTTCCTAAAGTAACCTTCTTTTAATATTAGAGCAGAGTTGGTTGGATTTGGATCGAGGTGACACTGTTTCACCAGACTATCCTTTTATGTCCTTTTTAACTGCCTTGTAATCAGCCCTCATCTCCTGGTCAGTCAATGTATGAGCGGCAGACTCAGATAAATACCGCCCAACCTCACATTTACACTCTGCCACGCTCGCTCTTTACCACTTCAGTTTGCCTCCTCCCCTGTCCCTATCTGACTTGTAAACATGAACAAACAGACTTCATGGAGAGAATCAATAAAAGCCTACGCAGGGTTTTATTTCAACAACCCGCAGCGAGAATATTACAATGTTTTTATTTCTAAAAATGTGACCTCAGTCATGTCTGTTTTTCTCACTCTTTATCTTTTTTTTCTCTTGTTCAGTCTGGTTCTTCCTGACCTACTTCACCAGCTTTAGACCCGTTCCCATAGTTAGTTCTTTATTTGATGACGTACTTCCATTTGATTTTTCTTTTTCTCCCTTTATGTTCACACCGCCTTAGTTCACATTCTCCTGTTTCAGCATCTCATCTCGTTACTGTTATTTTTTCAGTCTTTTTTTCTTTATTTTGGAATCTTTTACATTTCCTTCTTAGTCTTTGTCTTTCATCTTCACATTTTGTGTCTACTTTTGCTCTTTTGTGCCTTTTCTGTAAATTCTTTCCTCTAAATGTTTGGGATTTTTTAGATACATTTCTTCTCCTCCTGTCTGTGTTTGTTCAAAATACAGGCCCAGCCTGAGATAAAACTTTTCCACTCCTCTGAGCCAAAGAATATGTTGACAAATGTGTGAATTTTTTACACACTACACAAATATTTCTTCTGTTTTTGATACTTTCATCACATTTAAAATTTTAGTATCTGACAAAATAACCTGAGTAAACACAAAAGGCAGTTTTCAAATTAATATTTTATTTTTTAAAATATTAATTTTAATATTAATATTAAACATTAAAATTAATATTTTTATTAATAAAATATTAATTAATTTAAAATATTAATTTGTAAAAAGATTACTTTTTTACATGTTCAACCCAATGTAAAAAAGTAATCTCCAAAACAATAAAAAAGCTGCACTTATACTTGTTGCTTGTGCCATTTTTCCACTACACTTTTTCCTTCTACTGAACTTTCAGTTAATAAGTCTGGATACAACATTCTAATTCCCCAGTTTCTTAAGAAATGACCTTTAATGCTTTCCTTCATTGTGCAGGGTTACACATATTTGTTTCAGCTATGATTTTTTTTCTGTATTGGAATAATTTAGAATATTTGCTTGTCTGCCAGAATCCTTAAACTCCACAACACTTGTAATATTTGACAGACTTGAAATTTTCCTCCTACAAACTATGGCCGCCTCCACATGTCCCTTTTTGTTAACATTTTTGTCTTGACAATTATTAGCTCATTTAAATCTTTTTTCAGTTTTCAGTCTTTATTTTTCTGTTATTTTTTTATCTGTCCTTTTCTTTCCTCTGCTCTCATCTTTATTTCTTCATGTTTGCCTCTTTCTACGTCAAAAAGTCCAGCAAACAGTCTGATTGGTTAGTGCTCCGTTTGTGTAGGTTTGTGCAGCTTTAGTTTCCGAGATATTAAAAATAATTTTTTAGGTCATCCAGAGTTCACCGTCCCCCCATTTTGCTCCAAAACAAACCAAAGTGGGCTGGTTCGTTAGTGCTCCGTTTCTGCAGGTTTGTGCCGTTAAAACAAACGCAGCAAAGTTGTTTTCAATGTGGATTTTGGCTATTCCAATATTCGGAATAAGGTCAAGGTCGATCTGATTCATGAACGCTAATTTCAGCCAGCCGTTCTCTAGGTCTCCCCCTTCCTCAAACTTAGGGAGAGTCAACAAATTTTACATCCAAACTCTCCTGAGAAACTAATGGAAATAGATTTCTTGCCTTGTGACCAACTGACACAACATTCATGCTGTTACACGAAACCAAAGCTGCACAAACGGAGCACTAACCAATCAGAGTATTTGCTGGATTTTTTGATGTAGGTGGGGTGTCAGCTTCACAGAGGTCTGTTACCTTTCTCCGATTAAACACCAAGTTAACAAAAAAGCTCTCCCTCTTCTGATGCCAAATAAGCTGCATTTCCCTCCCAGTTCTTCTTTTCTTGTGTATAATGACCAGTTGTGTGCACCTATTGTTTGTGAAGTAGAGTAGGCCGCATTTTCTGTACTGACTATTTATTTTTCTCATTTTCAGCACTGACCTCACTAAAAGGGAAAACTTAAGGCTTACAAAAACATTGTATTTTCTGTCCTGGAGAAGTTGAATACTAAGAAGCTGGTTCAGTTGTAAAGCAGGTTAAGTTAACCTTGTGGTTTAGGTAAAGCACCTAATTTTCTTAACTAAATGATGCTGCAGGTTTATCTATTAGCAGGTTTCATTTTGCCTGCATTTGGTTGTGTACATTATTTTAAGTGTATTTGACAAGTTTACCAAAATATAAAAAATGTCATTCAAACTGCATTTGCCTTGTTTTACTTTTTACTTATACTTTTCATTACATTACTTGAGTACATCCATTTTTACAGTACTTTCTATATTTAAGTACAAGACGTTTCAGATACTTTAAGACTTTAACTCAAGTAACATTTCAGTCAGTGACTTGGACTTTCACTAAAGTCATATTTTGGAGCGGTACCTATACTTTTACTTGACTCTGAGATGTCAGTACTTTATACAACACTGTTGTTGAGCCACAAAAATGATCTGTAAACTATTCACTTGATTGGATTTAGCTTATTTTGGATTTATTAAATGAATATCCTATAGTCTAAATTAATGTATTGTTTCTTATCATGATTATCTTTGTTTTATTGTCACAATAAATTTCAGTTATTTATGGTAAATAACAAAAACATACTCTGACAATATCAGAAATGTTACCTTTGCAAATTTATCCACGGTAGATTCCATGAGCGCATAAATAAATATCAGTAAATTTGACAATATGAGTAAAGGCAGTTACTATGTGCATTTCAGTAATATAAATCAAAATTTTGAAAAAAGTAAATGGCATCCACTTACGAAAAACTATATTTGTGCGTGTTGTACTAAGAATACTGTACCATGCAGTTATACTGCTACCTAAAAAAAATATATATATATGTTTTTATCATAATCTTTATTGATATCACAAAAATACCACAAAATATGGCTCCCCCCTTACAGTTTGGGTTTGGTGCTGTTATTGTTTTCTTTATTTTCTAACAGATTAAATTATGACCCATTTATTCATGACATCAACTTTCATTTGTTTTTAGAAAGAAAATCTTAAGAAAATTAAAAAAAATTCAATTTCTTCCATCTGTGCAATCTAATTAATGAGCACTTTGCTTAATTAAACTGATGCTCTGATCTGTGACTCACATTGCAGACAGCCTTAGAAAAGTGAAATAAACAATCTGAAGTTATTCATGAGTAAAAGGAAAAACAATAAATAATCAAACTGCAGAAGAAAAAAACGCACACGGCTTCACACGTTACATGTCTGTGATTTATACAGACGGTGTTGCTGTAGATCATGATTCGTTACGCTTCTTGGAAGCTTCATCTGTAAGAGTTTAATTAAGACCGCGTCTGCACATTTATAACATGTCAGCGCAAACAAAAAATCCTCCAAGTTAGCAGTTCGACAAGATGAAAGGCTGCTAGCAATCATTGACATGCCAAGAGAAATGAAACCAATAACTTACAGAAATGATTATGTTCATTAAATCAAGCAGATGCATTAAAATAAATGAAGATATACATTTACTGTGCAACAACCGATCCTTGCACATTAGTCTTCCTCACTGCCTGCTTTATAAACTCTTCTTAAAATTCCAGGAATGTGTTCACCAGACTCCCATAAGAATGTTTATGTTTTCATGTGATAGTTTATATTTATTTATAAGTTTAGATTTTCATTTTCTCGAAGCCATAATACAATTAACAGAAATAGACCCTTGAAACATATTTTTTCTATCTAATATATATATATATATATATATATATATATATATATATATATATATATATATATATATATCGACAGAAACATTCTAATATTCAGTCAAATTAAAATATGTCACCTGAATATAAAAAATGGTGTTGCATCTGCAGCATGCAACATTTATAATAAATATTTCTGTACATATTTATTGAAACTGTCACTATGTCCTGAAATGAAAACGAATACATGACATTGATTGACAGCACTAAGACCCTCCTCTTGGTTCTGATTGGTTGTTTTGGGTCAGGAGCGGTTCATTTGTTCAGACAGCAATAACAGCTGAGGAAGGAGATGGAGGAGATCAATCTTTTCACAAATTATCTGTTTCATAACAAACTGTCATGACATGGTGACAGTTTTAACAAATATGTAAAAAACATATGTTTTTTAAATTATAGTTACATATTTATTTTCAATCCACCAAAATTTTATAAAACCATTATCCACATTCAGCGTCTTCCCTCTTATTATCTGTTTCTATGTTTCATCTAATATCCCCTTTATCTATTTAGTGTGAATATGTTGACTATTATCCTTCTCCATTTGGATGTTTCTCCTTCTAGTCTGCTTCTCTTTTCTGAGTTAATTTTCTCTTAATGAATCCATCGTATAAATCCTAAGAGGATCCAAAGCAGGGGAGGATGAGGGTGAAGACGAGGACCCTGGACAGGGTCAGAAAAGGGAGAAGAGGACGACGTTAGCCTCGCAACAGGAAAGTGAGATTGCACATTATCTGGAAATATATTTAGCCGTACACCGTCTCATTACAGGAGGTCAAAGTGAGCTGGAGGAGAGTCGGTGCCAAACAGAACAAAACGAGCCACGGGACAGATTTAACAAGAGGGGTGACGGGCCGCCTGCAGTGCCAACAGACAATTAAAATCCCTCCATCTCCACTGAAAGGAGAACTCAGTGGTTATTGGCTGAGGACACTGAGATTTTTAAAGATGTAAAATGTGGAGTGAGGGTGGAATCACATCAACTCTCCATGTTTGACAACACATCATTGAGAGTCTTGAATATTAATGCTTTTTTGGGTCAGGGGAGCAATTCAAACCAGCAATCTGCTCATGGAAAATCTCTGTATAACTTTACAGAGTATCTTTAATTAATTACTGCAGACCATTTTGTTCTTGGTGTGATGTCAGAATATATGTTTTCCTTTTCTTTAGCCCTCTGGCAGTAGAAGACATCAACTTGATGCTGGTACCAGACTTGTATAATGATATATACTGGTAGTAGAGATAAGAATTTCAAGAAAAGTGTAACTCCAAACTCCTGGCTGTTATTTCCCTACCAAATGCTTTAGGGAAAATATACAGATTGTATAAGGATGCACAATGTATCCCTAGTGGCCGATATTAAGTCATTTTTTAATTTATCGTATCGGTCTGATAAATGGTGCCGATATTTAAAACAGATGTTTATTACCATCTTGTTGCCATTTGACTCAAGAGAGAGAGAGATCTTTGTTTTTCAAGGTGTTGAAAGAGCAGTGAAATATATTCAATATTGGTGAACTAGAAAATTTCAGACAAAATTTAAACGGGACCTGCCAAAGTGTGCCCGTTGGTTGGAACAGCAGTCTGATGCTACAAATTTGCATCAATGCCAAAGTAAGCTGCAATGTACTCAATAGCATGTGGAGTAACAAGCATGTTGAGTAACATGGACTTATGCCATTCAGTATGTTGAAATTAGTGTACAAGTTAAAATGAGCAGAATTGCTGACATTAGCCTAAATGCTGTCAGTAGCATGTGGGGCATCACTAGCATGTTGTCTTACATTGACTTACTCCAGTCAGCATACTATGCATGGCTAATAAGAAAAATACCTAAAACTTTTTTTAGGGAAAAGGCTAATCCTAATGGGGGGCAGTGAAATGCTAATGTTTGTGCTAACGTTAATCCAGTGCCTTGCTGTACAAAGTAGTGCAATAACCTGATAAAAAAAGAAAGTAAAGGCTAAATATACCTGAGAGAACTATTTAGACTTTTACTTTGAAATTTCCAGTAAGCTTTATTTTAAATGGCAACACTAATCTTATGAGTAACAGCGGTTGGGTTAAATCAGTTTATAATGCCCAAATCATTCCACCATGTCTCTATTTCTAACATTCTGCTCAGTCTCTTTCTGTAATAACTCAAAGTTCCACCATCATTGTAGTTCTTAACTGCCAACTCATCGCTCTTTTCTAGTAACTCAGTGTTCTGCCATTAATGTAGTTCTAACTTTGAGCCAGCATTGTAGTTCTAAAGGGCAGCTCTATCCTCTAACTGTCATGAGTGTGTGAGACAGAAAGGTGGAAAAAGAATTCTATCTTTGTTCGACACACAGGCAATTTTCTGAAAAAAGCAGTCCGTACAACTCCTTCCTGTTCAGGAACTGTGAAATGTATTCGAAAACTGTTTGAAGCATTTGAGAGGGCTATTTCTCGTCTTTGATAGTACTGCAGCGGTACGAGCCACAGTAACGGTAGCAGGAAGTGGATAATAATACAACCAAATTGTCATATTGGTGTATCCGTAAAATTGTGTGTGAGAGTAAAGGGCATGCAATAATTAGTCACCAAAAGGTAAAAAGAAAAAAACTTTGTAGGAATTTCTACTTTTGCTGTTCAAACAATTTTTTTCACCTTCGTTCCTGTGACTTATCGTAAATTATAGATTTATGTTTGACAGAAATTATTGCTGTGTATTGGTAAGCTTCACAGGTTCGCTCCTTGAAGGAGGTTTTAGAGAAATGTTTGGGTTTATGAGGCTCTGGGCTTCATTCACTGACAAATGATTTATAGAAACAAATGTCTGACAGAAGGATGATATATTGACATTAATGTCAGTATTGGTCGATGTTGAGCCAATGCCAGTACTGTGGTCATTTTCTTAAATCGTGTTAAAACAGTAGGAAAAGATACACAATATAAATAATGTTGGTGAATATTGTTTGCTGGTGAAAACAAGTAGATAATTTTGGATATTGATATTGGCCAAAATTTTTATATCAGTGCATCCTTGATACTTTTTATTTTGTTAGTGAAAAAATTGGAATGTATTGATACATTCAGCCGCTGCAAGTTTCAGCCCATCAAACTGACACTTTTTGAAATTTGATTTGCTGAAACTTTTTAGACATTTATATTGCCACCTTGAATAAAATAATAATAATAAAACTATGATAGTAACACACCAAGATTTAAAACCTGTGATTAACATTTTTAACATCTACTTACTTGAAAGAAAAGTTTTTCAGAATGCACAGACACCCTGTCCCAAAATTCCGCACAACATTGGTTTCATCAGAATAAAACAAAACTTCAGTAAGAATCAGTAAATTAGAACTACATTTCTTTTACCAGGATGTCTTCTTGTAGCAGTTAAACAAAAATCGGACATTAGGTAATAATTTCCTTATTAACTCTACTTAATATAAAGATAGGTTAAGCATCGAAACAAGCCCCTCTGTAGGAACCTGTCCCGCAGGGAGGCCGACTTTCCCTGAATGTTGAAGGTAGAAGCGCTTACTGTGCATCCCTTCCATTCAATCAGCTCCTGTTATCCTGATAATGATAGAAAGCCATATGGCAGACACAAACACAAATGAGGGCAGAGTCTGGACAACTGACAAGTGGCACACTATTTACACAACAAACAAAAAGATCCATCCTGACAATTAGAGCACCATGTGTGGATTGAGCGACTCGTGTTTGTCGCGCTCATGTTTGCTTTCTTGTGAACGCATTAATCAGCACCTCAGCAGCTGTTTGAATCCAACACGAGGCGGGAGTGGGGGTCTGAATTAAGACTCTGCTCAGCTTCACCAATTTACTCATTTTAATTCTAAAGTGGACATAATTACTAATGCACAATGTAAAAATAAAAATGTATGTTTTACTCAATAAGACATTAAATTATTAGAAATGATATGCAATTTCTCATGGAGCATATGAAGAAAGAATCTGCTATGCCAAATCTTCCCTTCTATAATGTTTAGAAATAGAACTGGGAAGAGAGTTATGTGATGGCCACTCCAAAACACTGACAAAACACTTTACAAACACTTTAGTTATATTCTTAGCGTCAATGTCCATTTTGACGCTAAGGATATAACTTATTTACACCCAAATTTTACACTGATTTTATTTGTTTGATGATATAGTCTGTTTGGTGAAACATTTACCTGAGTCTGAATCCATTTTCAGGTATCATATATTTTTTGAGTATACATTTTTTTTCCAGTTATCCACAGCTTTTACAAACCTTATGCAAAACACAAAAACAAAGTCACTTTCACTTGTAACTTGCATTGCATTGACGTCTTATATAATGTACTTTGTTTCATTGCTCCTTTAATGTCGCTTGTAGAAACAATCAAAGATCTTCAATTAAAGAAGTTCTGCTATGGAGGAACAAAACTTGAAACTTTTCAAAGAGTTAATTTAACTGCCCCATCTCCCTTCTTCCAAAGTCACCTTAGAGAAAACTCAGCCATCACTGACGAAAGAACTGCATCATGGCTGTCGATTATGCTTCCTCACAAGATGTTATGAGAACATTACTGCAAGCGTGCTCAACTCCTCGCTCACACAGATGGCCCGTTATGTGTCAAGGAGGATAAAATCAGAGAGCATATAACATTCCTAAGCTGCCTACAGAACAAACGCTGCCTGTCACTGACATCTAACTGCCTTTGCAAAACAAAGCAGCCCAGCTGTGATCGCTGCAAACTTCCTGGCCAGGACTTTGGTTGTGTTCGCTGGAGATGGAGCCATCTGCAGACCCTGGGAGCAGAGGGGTACGTTATATCCTCCACTATGATTACCGCCTAATCTGGCTTCCTGACTGCTGGAGCTCAGGCTGGCCCTGGAAGAAAGCTGTGGGAGATGTCCTCACATCCTGCAGTCAGCCAGGGGTCAAGTATGCATCTGTCAGATGGAGATGGAGTCAGTTCTACAGTGAGCTGCTGTCAGCTTGAACAAGACAGAGGTTCCACAGGGGAACATCTGAACTTTTACAGATAAGGAGTTTCTTATTCTTTGTTTATGGTGATGGTGGTAGGAGTTCACTTCTGTTGCTGGTTCGGCCCCTGCTCCACCCGCCTCTGTCACAGTCCTTGGGCAACGACACTTGACCCACCTTGCCAGTGGTTGGTGGTCAGAGGGTCTGGTGCATGGCAGATTCACTTCGGTCAAACTGCCCCAGGGCAGCTGTGGCTACTATCCAGTAGATTCTGAATTGTTACTGGATTGTGTATCGGAAACTGAAATCCACATTTCAGAGTAATGATGTTCAACTCTTATTATTCAGCAAGTTGGCTCACATCTACAGGTTGACCACAGAGCTTTATATAAACCAACAGGTATTCATATGTTTACCACAAAACACTCAAGTTTTGTTTGATTGCTTGTCTAATGATGAATCACAAAACAATTCATGCTTACTCAAACAGAGTAAGCAAGAATCCTACAAAAGTCTGCACCATGCAGCAAACCCATGTGTGCATTTTGTTCTCTTTTATTGATCTATTGATCAGAGCCAAACACAATCTCACAAGTAAGCAGTTACTACACTGGGTAGCACATTTCTCATGCACTCCAGATAGTGCCATAAAATGTGTCTGTCTTAGTCTGGCTTTAAATATACTCTGTGCTATGACGCAGTGCCCTGCAGTAACTCTCAAGTGCCTTTTATGGTCTTATTACAGCTTAACGATGTCCACTCTGGAGGAGGGAAAGCTGGGAGTAAAAGGAGGAGCAGCCTGAAGCCGTCAGGATGGATATACGATCCAGACTGGGGGAGATCTGATGAAACATAAAGATCATCCAGAAAGTTTTGTGTGGGGGGGGGGGATATTTCCTGAGGTGGCAAATTAAAGATAGGAAAAGAGGTTTCATTTTGTATCTATTACCAGGATCGGGTATGTCATGTTGTCAGAGTTGCTGTCAGTCACTGCCATAACTTGGAATTTAATGCTATAGTATTCTAAGAATAACTTCACTGGAGAGAATTCAAAAATATAAAGCTGAAAGATAAGTGATACATTTGCAGCTTTACTGCTGCGATAAATACCTAACAGACCTCAAAAACCCAAAATATAAATAATAAGCACCAATAAATATTTCACATCAATACAATAACTTTTTGCAGTTATAAATTGATTTTGGATCGCTCAGAATTAAGTACAAACAAGTTCTTCAAGCAGCTGCATCCAGGCAATATGCTTTAACACAGCTTCATTTTATAAACTCTGCTGACTTGTGAACATTTTTCTCTTACGCCTTTTCAGTTTTTTTATTTTCATAATCCTTGATTTGAGCCATAATGATGAATAAAACAATCCTGAACACAAGTGAAAACAAAAATTTACCGAAATTATTACAAATGCCCATTAATTTCCCCGACATGTAATACCTCAGATAGCCACTAGGAAGTCACTAAGACAGACTCCTTGTACAGTAATATTAGATAATAGAAGAAAAAGAAAATACTCATGAAAATTAAAAATCAAACAATAAATGATTGAAAAAACAATCACAAAGAAGCTTTCAGGTGTCTTGATTTGATCTATAGAGGAGATTATTTTTTGTTGTTTCATTTTTAGATTGTGCCTCCCCTGCATTCATTCCTCACATTGAAAGGAAAAGCATTAAAACCCTTTCAACAAAAAATGAGAGAAAAAGCACTTTTCTGTGGGTAAACATTTCACTTTCAGGCCGACCTGGAGCCAAAAAGGCTGACTCAACGCTTGCTGGAGGTTTACAGGGCACAAACAGACACAGAATAATGCCAAGATCTTCTGAGCAGCCCAGAAGAAAACCATCAACAACAAACAGGCCGGCCTCATTACAGAGAGGGTCACAGCTCCCGCAGCCAGAGTGCAGAGGGCAGTGGACCTCCAATGCTTCTCAGGTTGTGATCCTCAGCTGCTTGCTGAGAAAGGGCTGAAGGTCAAAGTTGCTTCATTAACAACAGAAAGAAGAAGTCCAGCTGGGTAATGGTGCCAAAACAACAAGCTCTCACATCCATGCTGGAAGTTGGTTTCCTAGTCTGATTCACGGATCATTTGCTTTAATGACGACTTTCTGGCTGCTTTGTGCAGCGAGAAAACTTTTCTGCTGAGTTTGTGCTGGAGTTCCACAGTTTCAGGTCCATCTGAATGCATATGGTAATGATGATAATGATTCTGCATGGTGCAGTGATATAAGTGAAAGCCTGCAGGCAACAAAGACATGATAGCATATTGTGATTAATTGTTGTTTATGCTATTTACAAGACCTCTAACTGGAAATAATACTTTTTCGTCAATATTAATTGATTAACTGAAAATAAGCTCCTATTTCTTCTTGAAAAGTTACTTGTAAGTAATTTTTTTTTCCAAGTGTATTAAGATATTTGCATTAAAAACAAGATAAACAATACTTCGATATTTTAGCATTTGTCAAGCTGTTAGACGGGTTATGTTTAAGAGATTTCTTGCTTTAAGTACGCCAGCAATGCAGCCATGGAGAGGAAAGTGAAACTACATCAAAAAATGAGGTTGATCACACTAAAAACAGAAGAAATGTATTGGGGGACACATATTTATCCAGTCATTTGTAAATTAATCAAACTGAATTTTTAGCTAATATCCTGTATAGGTAACTATAATGACAAAACTTAAAACTTAACTAAAAAATAAAATTCAATTCTTTGTTCTTAAGAATACCCACTCTGTGTTTGAAAGTAGTTTATAAAACACTTCTAAAAAATTTATTTGGACCCTTTTAAAGAAGCATCTCTTTCTTTCACTTCCTGAATGCATAAATTAATATTTAATGGGCTTTTTTCTGTCTCACTCTCTCACTTCGAAGTGTTACGTGATACAGCAAGGCTGTTAAAGAGGAAGGAATTGTTTTCATCCATCTGCGAACTGAAACCCTGAATGTCCTCAGACATGTTTGTAAAGAGTCCTGAGCGGGACGGGCAGATGTTGGCACATTTCAGCTAAAACAGCTGCAGTGATGAGACGTCACATCAACAGCAAGGGAGAAATTTATTTAATGCTAAAGTTGAGAGGAGCAGGCGTAAACAGGACCTGAAATATTCATCTCCTGAAACTTGCTTACAAACTTCTGAGTTGTTTTGAGACTAAATAAAAAGCTACTGGACCATTTTAAGATTTTCTTTCATCACATTTTGATCAAGGATTCATTCACATAAGTCCTGTATAGTTCATGTGTCTAGATATTCTGGTTCATTTATAGAAGTATGAATGCATAATTAGCTTCTGATGGGAACCAAAAGGTGAAATCTGGTCTGCTTAAAAACCTATGTCTTAGTTTGGTTGCAATGAACTCTGGTGCGGTTGTGAACGCCATATGTGAACGCCAAGAGTACCGGAGTGGACTACTTCTGGTTCTAGTTCAGCAGGGTATGCTGGGTAAATACAACAAAGACAAATACGTATGTAGCGCTCGCAGTAGAAATGCTCAAGGCCTTCTTGCCAACAACAAAAGAGAAATCTTAAAACAGTTCAAATCTGACAGCACTCCATTTTTGTTTACATTTTCTGAAAAGGCAGTTGGTTAGTTTTTGTGTCGTTTCTGTCAGTGGTTCTTGTTGCAGGGCCACCACAAGAGAGGGGGCGTGAACAGGTTTTTTAAAGGGTTTGCTTTAAAAAACCCTTTAAAACACACTGCACTGTGTGTGTTCAAACACACAGTGCAGTGTGAAAGTGAACTGAAGCAACTGAAAATTTAACATGTTGCAGTTTTGGTCCTCAGTCGAACTGAGTCTAACAGAACATCAAGTGTGAAAGTACCCTAAAAAACTCATTGGTTCTCCTCTAGCACTTGACTAAAACTGATTTGTTTTAGTTGTTGGTTCAGCTGTTCTCAATGGAAAGTTAAAGTTAGATTCAGTAATGATTTTTTTGTGTGTGTCTATTAACGCAGGATATTCACATTTTCTTTCATACAAAATAGACTAACAGAGGTAGACCCAATGGAACATAACCAATTAGTGGGTTAGAATATTTTCTCTCTTGGTTTTCATTATTAATATTCTCCTTTTCTTTAATATTTCTTGTTTTAATTGATCTAGGGTCTCGTAGATATTTTGGGTAGAAGTGGGTAAGAGAGGAGGAAACAAAAACCATGACAGAACAAAGAATGACAATGAAAAATACATGAAGGATAACTAAAGAACATGTTTTATGATCTTATTCTTAAAATAAGATCTAATTGCCATTAGTTGGAAAATATTTGTTATATTTTTGGAAAAGAGACTTGGTGGAGAGAAGAAATGCACTTAACATTGTCTGAGTTGAATTAGACATTATTGGTGTAAACATCCAGCAGCTTATCCAAAGAAGAATTTTATTTTTACTCTAATTAAGCCAGTCAAGATCTGCCCATTCAGAGTTTCTAACACATAAAAATGCTTACTTCCTGACACCACCGACTAAATAATTTGTTTGTTCTGCATACATAACTTCCTGTTTTCTCATCTGATCATAAAAACCATTTATCTTTGGTTTCCGTTCCGACTCTGATCTCAGACGAAGAAGTCTTATATTGGATGAAATCCTCTCTGTGATCACACGAGGATCTTTCATTTGCTTTTGCAGAACATGAAAGAGAATGAGCTCTGTAATGTGGAGCGGTGATTACTTAGCGAGTGCATCAAAGCTCAGGGATGGCTGATAACACGTACCATAGGGTGGGAGTAAAAACACTCTTCCAATTACCCCCACCCCTTTCTCACCTCGGTTCCTCCCCCTGCAGCCGGCCCTGCTCTATTATGAGAGCCTGAATACATTTTCTGCCAGACTTCAGATCCACATAATTGAAGGTAATGAAAGGAGTTTGATTATAATTACAACAAAAAAACGGAAAGAAAATCAGGCAGTGTTGTTATTTTTTGGGGCCCTCCAGATCAATTTGATGAGTCTTCATTACCATCATGTGTGTTTTGCTTTGTGTCAGAGGGAGAGAGCCCATGCAGGTGTGAGATGAAGGAAGAGAAGAATGGAGACACTCTGGATGACTAGAAAGCAACAGAAGGTAGGGAATTATGAGTCCTCCAAACACAGAGGGAATACAGGAGGGATGGGTTTTCGCTGTTTACTCCTGGTTCAGAAACATATTTCTCCTCACGGCACAATTAGTTTCTTTCTGAAAGCTTTGTGATTTCACAACTATAAAAAATATCTACCCTCTTTGGACGTTTCAGCCTTTTATTGCTTTTTCAGATCAATCAATCAACAAAGCTATTAGTGAGAAACAAATTACCAAAAACAACCCTGAAAACTAGGGCTTTAACTAACAGTTATTTTAATAATTGATCATTCTATGGATTATTAGGATGATTAATTGGTTATTCTTATGATTAATTGATTAATTGGACAGAAAGTAGGAAGATTCTCATTCATGAAACCATTTGCGCCTTTTTGTACAATACCAGAAATCTACTAAAAGATGCAAATAATTCAATACATTTTTTAAATAAATGTAAAAAATTTTCTGCCTGAAATGCAGTAAGGCAATCTTGTAGTGTATCATTTGGACCAAAAATGAATATGCAGTGAAAAAAACAAAAAAACAAAACTAAAAGACCTCCATTATCAACATGTGAAAAGCTCAGAACTTTTGGCTCAACATCAATACAGAGCAAAAACACAGAATCTTACCAAGTATTTTTAGTTTCTGGTGCATATGTCCTAGTGTTGCATAAAATGCACATTTGAATTAAGACAAATCTATATTACAAGTAATTTTTCAGTTGTATAGGAGCTGGTTTCAAGTACATAATTCCATAATATTGATGAAAAAGCACCAGTTCCACTGGCAGATTATTTAACTTATAATAAGATATTTTTCCCATGTTCTAAGTTAAATAATCTGCCAGTGGCACTAATACTAGGTAAGGTTTTTCTATTTTTGCAGTGTATGGATAAAATACTGATTATTCTTTTTGGATTATCTGATTAATAATCGGAGCAAAAGGTGGTTCACACCTTCTCTTTACAGAATTGGAACCAGGTGAAGGTTAAATTACCCAGAAATGGTTTGAAGAAAACAAGGAAGATGTTCCAGAATGCTCTAGTCAAAGCCCAGGCCTCCATCTGATGGAGAACATGTTCAGAAAATCTAAACTGAAAATTTGATGCAAAAAAAGAGGATTTGTAAAATGTTGCCGCATTCTCATGGTGCGCCAACATTTACTTGATTTTAAACAGGAAAAAAGTTGATAATCTTAATTTTTTTCTCACTAAACTCCATTTTATCAGATAATTAAAAAAAAATGATTTATTTGCTACCTAGAGAGCTGCCTGCCCTCCTTCTTTCCTGTGAACCTGGGATGTTAACATGTCTCTAATCCTCGCTACTAAGCCGACTCTTGTCTTTGCTCCCTGCCCGTAAAATTTAAGCACCTCTGGCCGCTCCTGCTCCGCGCTCCGAGCTGTGTACTGTATTTATCAGTACAGTCGGCTGCGCCGCAGTTCCCTCTAAGTGCTGAGGGGAAAACCAGAGGCATGCACCGCCTCAGTGAGCAATGCTTATTCCGGAGTCGGAGTCTGATTCAAGGCGGGACCGAGCAGGATGCAGCTCGCAGGAAAATTTGTTGAGGGAATATAGGCTGACCCAGTGACTCAAAAACCTCTGCTGCACTGCAGTTTTGTTTAACTTGTCAGAAACAAATTTGGTAGCAGCTGTAGCAAAATAAAAATGCACAGTTTGTGACTCTTTCAAGGTGTTTTTTTTTTTTTTGTATTTTATTTTACAATTTTAGGACTTTAAAAAGGACTTGTTATCCAAAATGCACATTTTGAATGTGTGTCTCTACCAGTGGTGGATAAAGTAGCCCACTTAAACAATGTACTTAAAATAAAAGTACAAATATCCCGGTGCATGAAGCCAATCAACATGTATGTTTTGAAATGCCCATAGACATATCCTAACCAGTATAAGTAAGCATAATAGGTCACTTATAAAACCAAACATGCATTTCGATAAGGATTAAAATTATATTTCTTTACATACATATTCTGTTTTAGGTTAATAATTATGTCTTGCATTGTTAAAAAGATATAGGTAACTACGGAAAAAAATATAATGTAAACATAGGTTACCTTTAATTAGGTCGTTTTTGAACCATAATGTGACACATGACAGTCTGAGTTTTGAGACCCAGAGGTGTGTCAGGTGCCCCCCCCCCTTCTGTTTTTTAAACCAATCATAACGCATCATTTAAATTTTCATTAGCCAACACAGGCACAATTTCTATGAATATCTCATTTGATATTTGATGGAAATGTGCTGCAGTACAGGTTTGTGGGGTATCAATCAGAGGAAAAAGGTGGTGTGGTCGCATTGACAGTGTCAAAATTGTATATATGATATTTGTAAATATTGGTCATCAAGTTCCATCCCTATTTAAAATTATTATAGCAGGCTAAAAATAACTTTCCCAGTTAATGTGAAGTGATTAAGAGGCTGTTATGCTGACTTTGCAAACAACTAACAAATAGAATAAGAAGAATCAGGTCTACATATTTACAATTTGTGAAATATTCAGAACAGGAGACCAAGCAACACCTCTTCCAGTTAACGGCTATTTAACACAGTTCAAGTTACAAGTTAACAGAAACACTTACTGTTGATGCCATAGATTAAAACCAAACAGTCTGCAACCAGACTGTTCAGAAACAACCCAGAGAAGATATGTAAGGAATTATTCATTGTTATCCCTACATGTTGGTTCACCACCGTCTCCGTCCTGCTGGGAGTCTGTTAGTGGATCTGACTGCAGTGGAAATAGCTCCAGCAGCTAAAGCAGCAACCTCATGGATTTCCAATGACCTCCGTTGGGCCAATTAAAGATATACGGAGAGGATGATTATACGTTTTATTGGAGGGGAAGGGAACAATGGGCTCTGTAATGACATGTGACAGCTTTATTAGATGTCTCCGTTCTTTCATGTGTTAAAGAGGACAATAAAGGAGTGGGACAGCTTTTCTGCTGCTGCTTTTATATCGGAATTCATCAGATCTGATAAATTCATAATAATACTCTCTACTGATTTCTAACAGATTTAAATCAAACATATATTTACTTCCTTCTGTGAGCCAAACTGAACATTAACTGAAGAACCTGCTGGAAAATGCTGGTTGCTATGGTGATTCCCATCTCTTCTTTGGAGCAGTACAAATATGTAGACCTCAAAAAAAAAAAAAAAAGAAAAGAAAAAAAAAAGTTCTCAAGCCACATTTCTATTAACCTTAACATTATGCAAATAAATTTGCTTAATGGAAACAGCAATTTTAAAAAAAAGTCAAGTTTTTCAATAAAAAGTTTTTGCAATAGGGTGAGGTGGTTTTTCAGCTGTATGAAAGGTGCATTTCAATGGAAACATTTTAATTGCATCACATGAGTCGTATTCAACAACTGGATGTTACTACTGGCAAAAAACATAAAGAAGATAACAGGAAGTGCAAGGAGGATGATGTTGAGCAACTTATTGCAGGAACAATGTTAGTTTCCTGATTTGAAGTTTCTATTATTTAATGGACTGCGACAGACTGGTGACCTGTCCAGGGTGAACCCCGCCTCTCGCCCGGAACGCAGCTGGAGATAGGCACCAGCAACTCCCGACCCCGTTAGGGAGAAGGGTGACGGAAAATGGATGGATGGATGGATTATTTAATGGAAACAATTGCTAAATCATGTTTTTCAACAGTAACAGAAGATCACCAAAGTTTTGTGCACATTTGCAATGGAACCACAGCTATTGTGAGAAAGTTCTAAACTGTGTCAAAGTAACTTCTCAAAAAACAAAAACACTGCTCTACATAAGCCCTCAAAAAAGTAGATCTAGACCGTTTCACATACAGTTAAACATTTCAATCCTCCATTTCTTGTAATTATGGCAGGATGATACCGAGAACCATTTTAGAAAACTAGAAAATAAGTTTTCTCTAAATGCTTCTCCAGAATGAAGTTAGAAATGAAACCTTGATCCAGTTTGAGTTTCTCCAAACAGATAAATTTGTTTTCCTTTCTCTCTTGCAGGGCTTTATGCTTATAAAAGTTCCAGAGATGGTGGAATGACACACTGTTTTGACTTTGAAATCAATACTGCAACAAACAGTGCACCTTTCCATGACCCGGCTCAGAACGCCACCGATCCTGTTGTCTCCCATCTGTGCCGCCGTCTGCAGGGAGGATCCCTTCAGCGAGGGGTCTGACAGTAATGAACTGTGACTCTGTCAGGTGGCGATGAATGTAGATGAGGTGGAGGAGTAATGGCTTACATGGAGGTGAATGTCAGAGATACTGGGTCTAATTTTTATTGATTTTTATACTCTGTTAACGTCAGTAATGTTGGACATGACAGCAAACATTGCTAGTCAAGGAGAGATACTATCATACAACTTGTAGATGCAGAGTCACAAAAAAATGGCCTTTGACAACTTGACTTGAGCAGCTCTAATTTAGTTTTTGCCTTCACATAATGTAGCCAAAGTTGACTAAATGTGAAACGTTCAAAGCTTGGAATATTATTTGGTAATCCAAGCCTGACCTCTCACCCCTTGCTGTTCCTTGATCTTCAATTGTTGTTTGCTCACTAATCTTCACAAATAAACCTGTACAGCCTTCAGAGAACAGCTGGATTCATACAGAGACTAAATTACACCCAGGAGGAATCTAAAAGGCACATACTGGCACTGGATTTTTAAAGATTCATATTAAACATTAGATCCAAATAAAAGTTTATATCGTCATCATTTTTACAGTTTGTGAACAATAATGTAATAATATAGGGATAAAGGGTCTGAATACTTTTTGCAGCACTGTATATTTAGAATCATTAAAGTTTGATGTTTCTGATTTAAATGGTTTTAATCAGTTTATCTTGTGTTTTCGTTCTCCGGTTGTTTGAAACGTGCTTCATGAATAAACCTGATTTAATTTAATTATCCTCACTGCGGGCGTTTCAAGCTCCTTCACAAAACATCCCGCTGTGCAAGACAAAGAACATCACAGAAGAACCAAGGAATGATTAACTCAGCCCTTCCTCACCACACTTAAAGGATTTATACAAACCTTATTCTTTTATGTCTTTGTGCTTTTTATGTCTAGCAGATTTACAGTATCTGTGCTAGGTCCTGATAACTTGTTTGAAATGATATAGAAAACAACAAACGTGATTCTGTAGACAGCCAGAAAAACATATCACAGTGTTAATTTGACATCAGTCTAATAAAGAGCTGGGATTACATGATAAATAGTAATCTGTTTGATGTCAATTTATTTATAAATTTATTTGAGGTTTTTCTAGGAAACTGTATTGTGAGTTTTTTTGGGTTTATTTTACTGGAAATACGGACATTTCATTGAAAGATATTTACAGCAAGTTTTTAAAAATCAATATGGAGTCTGACATATAGAACACGTTAGAGATTAAATTATTAATGTCTTCAAAGTCAGGAGTTTACAGAAAGATTCCTGCTTCTTTAAACAACGGGTGATAGGATACTGATGCTTCTGAGATAATTGGAGGAATACCTGTCTTCAATCAATCAATCAATCAAATTTTATTTGTATAGCACATTTCAGCTACAAGGCATTTCAAAGTGCTTTACATCATAAACACAAAATACAAAGTCATGCAACATAGAATAAAATAAAATAAAATACCAAGTGGGTTTTTTTTTTTTTTTCCTCCCTTTTCTTTTTGTCACGGAATTTAAGCGCCTTTTACCGCTGGATTCCGCCGTCCGTTTAACCACGGGTATTCGTCGGGCCCCGTTGCCCACAACAGGAAAAGGTCTCAACCTACAACTTACATACATATCCACAAATGCAAATACAAATACAAATCCATACATATTACATTTCAAATACAATTCTAAACAGGTGTGTTTTTAGTTGAGATTTAAAGGAAGTCAGGGTTTCCGCTATTTTACAGTTTTCTGGAAGTTTGTTCCAAATTTTTGGTCCATAGATGCTGAAAGCTGCTTCTCCTCTTTTGGTTCTGGATGCAGAGCAGACCAGAACCACAAGACCTGAGAGGTCGGGAAGGTTGATATAACAACAGCAGATCTTTAATGTATTGTGGTGCTAAACCGTTCAGTGATTTGTAAACTAACAAAAGTATTTTAAAATCTATTCTTTGAGCTCCAGGGAGCCAGTGTAGGGAGTTTTAAACTGGTGTTATGTCTCTATCTTCCTGGTTCTAGTGAGAACATGAGCGGCAGCTTCAGGATCAGCTGCAGCTGTTTGATTGATTTGGTGGACAGGCCTGTGAAGACGCTGTTACAATAATCAATGCGACTAAAGATAAACGCATGAATGAGTTTCTCTAGATCTGGCTGAGACATTAGTCCTCTAATCCTGGAGATGTTCTTCAGGTGATAGAAGGCCGATTTTGTTTCACTTGAAACATGTCCAGATATATTGCAAGTCCAGATATCAACCTGACTGATCTTCGTTGCATTTTCTCTTCCTGTAGTTTTAGCTTCTTCCTCTCATTAAACTGCAGCGAAAAGCAACTATATGACAACTCTTTAAACGAGTGAAGACATTTTCATGTAGTGCTCATGCTGCCCTGTCTGCTTCTCATCTGATGAAACAGTTTCTGGTTCAGCTAGTCCAGATGTCACAGTGACCCGGCGGATACACGGTGGCATCCACACTGGACCCTCATGTGTCCAGTCGTCCTGCACCGCAACAAAACTCCATCACTTCCTCAACAGAGCAAACTTCCAGCTGACATTAATCCAGCTAATTTCAGCTTGCTAGGAAGATTTTCAGTCATAACTAGGAAAGTGTGAGTCAGAGTTGATCTTTTAAAAACAAAACATTATGCTGAACCTGGCTCTCCTTGCATTTATTTTGATCCCAGTGAGCAGCTTTTTCCTTTTTGCTCCTTTTATGCTTCCCTGCACATTTTCCTGTTAACGCTCTCTTCGGTCTCCTGCTGCACCATCCCATGTCCCTTCAGCAGACAAACCCCAAGTTTCATTTTGGAAGAAAAAAGTAAAAATGCACTTTTCTTGTTCAGCGACATCACATAATGTCAGATCAGGCTCTGGGGGATCAATTACAGATGTGTGGTTCTTTCATAGAAAAAGCTACTGTAGCTGTGTTTACATCAATATTTTTTTATTCTATGTTTTTTTTTTTTATGTTCACTTGAGATTGTTTTTAGCTTTTCTGACAAAGTTAATGTGCCAAATGGGAGATGGAAACATTTGCTGAATATGTTCTGATGTAGCAAACTCTCACCCACTGCTGGTTCCCTGCCTTACCAGAGGTGTAAAATTAGAGAAATTTAAAAGACTAAAGACTCTAAAGACTCTGTCTATTTTTCTGAGGTGTGTGATCCAAGCTAATTTGCAACCTCTACTTTCTGGTTGATTCCAACTGACGAAAACACACCTAATTTGCGTTCTCTTTCTTACTAAATTTTAAGGTTTGCTCAAAATGAAATGTCTCTACAGTCAGTCAGACTGCCTTGGGATTATAGTTCAGGTATTAGTTGAGCTTTTAAAATGCTATTTAGCTGCTCCCAGTTATAAAACAGATACATTGTTGCCATGGTTACACATCATAACCATTAAAAAAATAAGGGCACTAACCATTCCAACTGCTCAGCAGTGCTAAGATGGTTGTCTTTATCCTGTGTGAATTAATGCAAAAATAACATGAGTTATTTTTGATGTTTGAATTATTGAAATAGGCAGTTATTAACATTTTATCTGGTGTCTCAAGTATTCACTGTGGTTCCTAACACCTGTGAAGGCCTGATATAGTTGTTTTAATATTTTACCTGTGTAGAAAAATAACAACAACAAAAAAACACAATAGTATTAACTTTGTGCATTGGCAGACTAATGCTGTTGTCTGTTGTTCTTGTATCAGTCTTGCAGATCTCTGAGGTCTTCTGGTTCTGGTTCTGCTCTGCATCTCCACAACCAGAACCAATCATGGACAAGCAGCATTCAGCTTCTGTGCACCACAAATCTGGAACAAATTTCCAGAAAACTTAAATCAAGGCTAAAAACCCACTTGTGTAGCGCTGCCTTCGATGATCAGTTTCATAATTATCATCTTGAAGATTATGGTGATGGCATTTTCCAAAATATAATGTTTATCGCTGCCTCATAATTGGTTATTATATTACGTTTCTGGCATAAAGCACTTTGAACTGCCTTGTTGCTGTAATGTGTTACAAATAAACTTGACTTGTATAATCACTCCATCCTGGAGTGAGATGTGCAACAGGTTGCTTAATAAAGCTCAGTGAAGATGCATCTAAATGTCTACAGAGAAATAAACTATGCAGGTAGTTTAGAAGGAATAATTTGCTGCTGGAAATCTCCATTGACTTTGTGAAGTCACTGGATGGCTGTTCCGGCTGTGAACTCATTGCTTAGCAAATCCATCCACTTAGCATATCATCTATTCAGCTTCCCTCATCGAATATCTGACCTCCCGAGGTCCCTGGCTGCATAAATTTCCCTTTCTTCCTCCAGATCCAGAAAATGGTAATTTCAGCAGCGGCTTGGTAATAACCCTCACGCTGAGCCTCACTGTCAAACAAATTTCATAATTCCCATTTAATTTAATGCTGAAATCTTGTGACACGGCCCTGCGAAACAGAGAAAGCTGACATTAAATCTGTCACCTCCTGCAGGCAGATTACGTTTCCCATCACACCGCGGGACCGTCTTTGTTGCAGCTTTAATTGTATGCAGATGCTTTGTTTGCGCCTCCTCACTGTTCCTGCTGCACCTCTCTCCGCTCACACAGGAAATCACTTGTCACGTCTCCGTCGCTCGGAGGCTGTCCATTTAAAACAGCTCTGTCACTTCTTATCTCCCGTCATAAGCGCAAAACTCGTTTGTCTAAAGGACTACATGTCACCTCCTCTCCCCCATAGTCCTGCTGGAAATATGAGCTCCTCGCTATCACTGCTTAAATTTCCTCCCTCTGAGGAAAAGCATTAAAAAAAAATCCTCCTCTATCCGCATTTTGCAGGTTGTCAAGGAGGCCTTCACTTCGTTCTCCTTATGATGCTAATGCGAGCTTCGCTTTGCATTTAATCCACTGCGGTTTGATACATCCTCCAAAAAACCCCTGAAAACTAACATCCTGAAAATGTTTCGTCCAGCTGACAAAAATCAGCATCTTTTTGGACTGGCGCTTCGGAAGGCCACTCACCCATCACTCGGAGTCTCTCTGCACCGACTACCACCTCCTGCTCATCAGCGGAAAACAGCAGCTTCCCGGAGGTGGATTTGACTTCAAACATCTTCCCTCGCGCTTTAAATCCGCTGGATCCTAAAGCGAACACAAACAGAGAGAAGACATCAAAGAG
Source organism: Poeciliopsis turneri (assembly GCA_922788865.1). NCBI lineage: Eukaryota > Metazoa > Chordata > Actinopteri > Cyprinodontiformes > Poeciliidae > Poeciliopsis > Poeciliopsis turneri. The sequence goes on along the minus strand of CAKLNU010000382.1, from coordinate 1,426,144 downwards.
GAGGACTGAATCCTCATCAGTTCCCTCTGGAAATAAAAAAAGGGAATGGTGAAGTGTCCTGAAGGCCTTACTGGCTTTCTGTATTTACTCACCTGTGTTGTTTTACAATGAACAAAGTTATTTGGAGCTCTGAAATTTTCATGTTTTTGAGATTCATTTCAAAATTTCTGAGACACTCTGAGTTTTTATTACCTGTAAGTCACAATCATAAAAATCAGACAAAACACAGACTTGATATATTTCAGTCTAGGGAAAGCCACAAAATCTTACCAAGTGCTTTTGGTCTAGTTTGTAGTCCATATATGGTAAAAACAAGACAAAATTAACATTCAACTGACATTTTAGCAAAACATAGAAGCTTGTTTTAAGTCAACAATTCCTTAATATTAATTAAAAATTATTAGTTCACCTACAAAAATACATCTTATAAGGAACTAATACTAGTGTTGTATAGTAACGAAGTAAAAATACTTCACTACTTTACTTAAGTATATTTTGGAGTACTTCATACTTTCCTCGAGTAAGAAAATTTTTAATAACTTTCACTTTTACTTCACTATATTTCTGAACTTAATTGCATACTTTTACTCCGATACATTTTCAATGTGTGGTTTAGTTACTCGTTACAAAAAAGTGAGAGAGAAACCCAAGTGTTTTGATCCACCTACTGATTGACTGCAAAAAGCCTGCTTGGCTGGGCTTGTTCATCACCACCAATAAGATGCACAGGTTTCGCACCTCCCCACTTACGTCAAAAAATCCATAGTCTGATTGGTTAGAGCTCCGTTTGTGCAGGTTTGTGCCGTTAAAAGTTGTTTTCAATTTAGATTTTGGCTATTCCAATATCCGGTGTGAGCAGCGTCTAGCTCAAGGTTGATCCGATTCTTGAACGCTAATTTGGGCCAGCCGTTCTCGAGGTCTCCCCTTCCTCAAGGTGTCAGAGTTTCACTCAGGGAGAGTCAACAAATTTTACATCCAAACTCTCCTGAGAAACTAATGGAAATAGATTTCTTGCCTTGTGACCAACTGACACAAAATTCATGTTGTTACACGACACACACTGTTCTCTAGTGAATTTTTAGTCATACTCAATATTTTCAGTAATTGTAATCTTAAAAAGTATATATTTGGATGGCCTAAAAAATAAATTTTAATATCTCGGAAACCAAACCTGCACAAACGAACATTTTAACGGCACAAACGGAGCACTAACCAATCAGACTATTTGCTGGATTTTTTGAGTAGGTGGGGTGTCAGCTTCACAGAGGTCTGTTTCTCTTCTCCCATTAAACACCAAGTTAACAAAAAAGCTCTCCCAAATAAGCTGCATTTCCCTCCCAATTCTTTTTTCCTTTTGCATAATGACCAGTTGTGTGCACCTATAGCTGGTGAAGTAGAGTTTTCGTAACGGCTTTTTTTCTTCATGTTGGCCGCATTTTCTGTACTGACTATTTATTTTTCTCATTTTCAGCACTGATCTTACTGAAAGGGAAAACTTAGGGCTTATAGAAACTTTGTATTTTCTGTCCTGGAGGGTTTACTAAGAAGCTGGTTCAGTTGTAAAGCAGGTTAAGTTAACCTAGTGGTTTAGGTAAAGCACCTTATTTTCTTAACTAAATGATGCCTGCAGGTTTATCTATTAGCAGGTTTAATTTTGCCTGCACTTGGTTGTGTACATTATTTTAAGTGTATTTGACAAGTTTACCAAAATATAAAAAATGTCATTCAAACTGCATTTGCCTTGTTTTACTTTTTACTTGTACTTTTCATTACATTACTTGAGTACATCCATTTTTACAGTAATTTCCAGTGTTGTATAAAGTACTGAAATCTCGGAGTCAAGTAAAAGTATAAGTACCGGTCCAAAATATGACTTTGGTAAAAGTAAAAGTCACTGATTGAAATGTTACTTGAGTTAAAGTATTAAAGTATCTGCAACGTCTTGTACTTAAGTATGGAAAGTACTGTAAAAATGGATGAACTCAAGTAATGTAATGAAAAGTACAAGTAAAACGTAAAACAAGGCAAACGCAGTTTGAATGACATTTTTTATATTTTGGTAAACTTGTAAAATATACTTAAAATAATGTACACAACCAAGTGCAGGCAAAATTAAACCTGCTAATAGATAAACCTGCAGCATCATTTAGTTAAGAAAATTAGGAGCTTTACCTAAACCACAAGGTTTAAATAATTAATGAGAAAAAAATAAATAAACTTGTGATCCAAAAAATACAATAATCCATGAAACAGCCAACACGCAGTACGTTCTGATGACGTCACCACATCGCGCAACTCTCTCTCGGTGCGTCACGATCCGGAAACAATAAAGCTAATTGAAAATAAAGCCGGAAAATGTTTGAAAATGACAGATAAGGATTAATGTGAACTGAAGCGGGAACACCGCGTGTGACCCACGATGAACCGCGCCAGTTTAAACTGCAACAAAACGTAAGTTAGCGATTGTGTGTGTTTGTGTGTGTTAGTGTGTGTGTGTGTGTGTGTGTTAACGCGGCTCTTTAATTAGGTCGTAACTCGTGACGCTCCTCCGTCACAGTAACGAGTAACTAAACCACACATTGAAAATGTATCGGAGTAAAAGTATGCAATTAAGTTCGGAAATGTAGTGAAGTAAAAGTGAAAGTTATCAAAAATTTTCTTACTCGAGGAAAGTATGAAGTACTCCAAAATATACTTAAGTAAAGTAGTGAAGTATTTTTACTTCGTTACTATACAACACTGGTCATTTCCATACTTAAGTACAAGGCGATTCAGATACTTTAAGACTTTAACTCAAGTAACATTTCAGTCAGTGACTTGGACTTTTACCAAAGTCATATTTTTGAGAGGCACCTATACTTTTCCTTGACTCTGAGATTTCAGTACTTTATACAACACTGACTAATACTTAAAAAAAACAACAATACTTTACTTTATAATCTTTTTTATGATATTCCTTTCTTTTTTCGATGTACCTATTATGATGCAAAGAGAAATGGAAGGACAATTCAAATCAATTTAAAGTCATATTATTCATTCTAAAAGGGATTTAAACATAACTAATGTCAGTCAATTCTGCTGAAACTGCTAAAACTTATACAAGTACTAACAGGAAAAACTAAAACCTGCAGCTGTTGTGTTTTAGTCCTGCTGGCAAACTATTCCAACTGTAGTGACTTCATCAGTTAAATTCTTATTTTCCACTTTATGCATTTAGGCCAAGACAGCCTTCTATTATTGATGGAATAATGCCTTTTGTATTATTTCATCAATAAAAGACTCAGTAAATTTGTTTATGAATTGAGCAGAAAGTGGGCTAGAGAGCAATACAATGGCACTAAATGTTGGGGTTGCTCAACCAAAAAATGGTTTGATAAGAATTACATTAATGTTCAGGAATGGCCAATTCAAAGTCTTGACCTCAATACAAGAGAAATGGCGTGGAAGGAGTTGAAGCAAGTCGTTCATGTGAGGAAATTGTCCAAGAGAAACTGTTGGTTTGTTTAAATGAGTAGGATGAAATTCAGCTGAGGGATTGTACAGTTAATGGAAGTGTTTGCAAATATTGAGCCACAACAGGTTCGCATTATGAAATAAAAATTGTGTGTTTAATTATCCTGGTGGTATCATAACAGCTGGTTCTCCTTGATAAATAAATACCTAAGCATTATATCAAGTACTTCATCAGGCCCCTCTTAACGCATGGAAAATATTTTTCTTCTTAAGTGCATTTGAAGAAAATAAATGCTTAGAAACAGAATATAGAGCTAATAATGTCATTTTTCTTTGTTTATTTAACTGACATTTTTTTGACTGGATTTTTACTAAAAAATGTTTCTCAGTAATTTACTGGGAAAAAAAGGAGTGGGACAAAGTCTGTTGTAGTAAACTGCATAGGCTTGACTATACTGCTAATAACTGCTAGGGTCATTTTTTGCCTTACCTGCACCATTAACATTATTATATTTCTATATGTATTTATAATTATACTTACAGGTATTAAGTTTTTTTTTTGTTGTTGTTTTTTCTGTTCTCCAGGATCCAAACAAAAATAATTTGTTTCCAAATTTACCATAAAGAAGCATGTCTAAGTCTACAATTATCGTCAGTCACTGAGGCTAACTGTGCTGTTCATCATTATATGATGGGGCTAATTAGTTCTAATCAGAAAGATTGATTGAAGAAGATTACTGTCCAGCAAGCTAACTGCTGCACAAGTGATATTTTGTGCAGCAGTTACAAAATGCTGCTGGTTAAATCAGTTGTTGAAAACCACTGCTCGGTTTACTAATGCTAGGCTGGTTTGTGGTAGTCAGTGCCAAGGTGTGAGCCCAGCAAGATTTGCTAAGCAGCACTACTAGATCTTGAGACAGTTTATAATAGAAAATTAACAAAGCAACAGCATTCTTTAAAGAATCAGTTATATGGTTTGTGTTTTAACATAAAACCATATGTGAAAATGGTTAAAACGTAATCTTTAAATCATTTCAAAAATGATTTTAGTTTAACTCAAACTAAACAAGTTTCAACAATCAAGACCCAAGAAGCCATTTGGCTTCACTGTTCATCTCTCCTTGCTGCTCTGATTTGCTGTCAGAATCTTTCTCTGAGTTGGGCTTGAACTCCTTCATCAGTCTTAAATCAGATTGTGTATTATTTATTTATTAACTCACAGCCCAAATGGGATGCTCTGATAAGCCATTAGCCATGGCAATGACTCCTTTAAATTTCACTGGCAGATGGGTAAAAACAAAACAAAACAAAAAGAACTTTACATTACATCCAATAAGCCCCGCTACCATCTGAATGTAGACATACCCGCTTTCCTCCTACTCTTTAAATGTTAATAACTATATTGCTATCATAACATAATCGGAAATTGCAGACATAATATTCTGACTTAATGATTTTCTGCTAAAATGTAGAATAACATACCTAAAGACGTGTCAGGACGTGTCAGCAAATTTGAGTAAAAAATCTCTGATGCAAGCAAACATACCTGAACAGTGTCATGACCAACAGAAAAAAACAGGCGAATGCGTCCGACCTTAATTGCTTTGTGTAAGCGCGCGGCAGAAAACATACGCCTTCCAGTGTGACTGACTTACAGAAGAGCAATTCATTGTGTCATTCTAAGTCATAACATGAACACAGATTAGTCATCTGAAGGAAAAAACACTGGGGCGAAATCGGGTACGTCTCTTTCAGAGCCAGAAGCCAAATGTCAGTGCCCTTTTCTAATGTAAAAGACACTTCCTGGGCTTGTTCACACAGAGTGAGCACCATTCATTCAATGCCATCATCTCCTTTGGGTTGTGACAGGTGCAAAAAGTAAAGGAGAGACTGTGATTATGGTACAAGAAAAGAAATGGAGGCTACGCTCATGAAGGGCATATTTCTGAGGATTAATAGAATTTAAATGAACAGGAAATGATGAGCTAATATTACCCAGAATAACACATCTGCAACACAAAACTGCTCCTACTCCTGCTTGAATTGGCTTGAAAGATGTCAAACTCTTTAAAATGGCAATTTTGCAGTCAACCAATTTTAGAAGTGACCTCAAGTAGATTGAAAATTATCAAATGAGTTTGAATTTGAGAAGGTCAAGTGTGCCAGACTCCTTCCAAAGTGATGTAAGAGACTCATTACCATTTATTGCAAATCTTTGACAGGAGTTGGTGCCACTAATAGTAGCACAATTAATTATGTTTGAAATGTCATTTATATTTACTTGGTTTATGTTCATCTTATTTTGCAATATATAATGATGAATCAACTTTTTAGGTAGCATCAATAGGGACTGGGTCTTATGGGAGTAATAAGATAATAAAAGTATAGACACTTTTATTAAAAAAATAGAATTGAAACCCCCCCAAAATCCAGACAAACAAAAGATACAGTCACTGACTGACATTAAGTTAATCAGATGGAATTTTGCTCTTTGAACTTAAAAGTTTTTTTCTTCAAAGGATCCAATTAAATGTTTCATTTTCAGAAATCAAAATTTCTGTGTGAAATATAGGAGTAAAAAATATACAGTTATTACTGTGAAGAGAGGTGATATTGACAGATGGGGTTTGGTGTAGGCCTATGTGTTCCTGAAATAAATGTCATCTGGCCTCTGAAACAACACATGAAAACACATCAATGAGCTCCATATAAGTAGTGGGTGTGACTCCTGCTGAGTCGTACCTGTGACAAGCTGCGTGAGCAGCTGGTTGTTGCTGTTCACGATGTTGACCGAGACGTTTCTGGACGACTGTAGGAACAGCGGGCGGCCCTGCGGAGAGATCCACCACATCATTCATTTAAACACTCTCAGCCTGGATCAAACAGCACAGAGGAGCCAACAAACCCAGCTTTAGACATTAAGCTCCTTGTTTTACAGGATATGTTGCATGTTGTTTACATACAGAAATTTTGTGCATGCATATAGTGCGAGATGACAAAAAAAAATTCCTTTACTTGCCAAAAAATCCCCCAAAACCTTGCCAAACATAGCTATGCTGCAGCAGTAGAACTAGAACAAGAAAGGGCCCAGGTTTGAACTATGGGGAACCCCAAATGTGATTTCTGCCTATTCCAAGTTATTAATTGACACAAAAAAGTCCCTATTCTTTAAGGAAGATTTGAACCAATTAAGTTCTGGACCAGCGTTCGACCCAGTTCTCCAGTCATAAAATCAGCCAAAGTCCAAAGACAAAAGCCTGAACATTAAACGTGTTCAACTCTTTTTTTGGCAGGTTCTTATCTGCAGTTTTTCCAAGGTGATGAGAAGCAGCAGTACTGCCTCCTGTGGACTTGGTGTGATACTTCCTCTTGGGTCTTTTAATTGCATTTTGGAGTTAAGGTTAATTCCAAAATGAGGCCTGCAGTTTTTGCCTTTGAGCCATCACATCATTAAACTACAACAGTTCCCCCAGAAAGAAGTGAATACAGTTACAAAAGTGCAACTTCAGAGTCAAAACCAGCCCTGTATTCATCCTTCTGTTGCTTTTGATAACTTTCTTTTTCCCAGGGTACTTTGTGTGATCGTGAATGCTGACCACGTCAGACTCTCTCCGGTTAATCTTCATGCCTCAGTCAACTTCCAAATTAGAGATAACGGCCGGACCACTGTGCTCTGCTCCCAGCCCAAGAAAGGATTGGCTGTGTGTGTGTGTGTGTGCGTGTATGTTTGTGTTAGTGATGACATTAAACTTATTGAAGTTTCAACAGAAAATACACATAAAGTGTGATCCCCAAGTAATAACAAGAACAATGCGAGGAGCTCAGAAAGGAGAACAAGAAGCAACTGAGGAGCTGGAGTCATTTCAGGAGGTTTCAAATTAAACTTTGATCATGCAGATACAGAGATGTGGTTTACTTAATGTGGGGCATAAAGGTTATGAAACCTTTTGGCTAAACAAACCTCTGGACTCTCTAAAATAAAAGCACAACTTTGAATTCATGATCGATTTTTCTATGATGGTCAAAATAATGTATGTCTATGCAAGTACTTTGGAGCCATTTTAAACACACTTCTGCTAATGCACTAGTAGCCAAGCTAAGTGTTTATTTAGCCATTTAGTGTTTTTGCCAACAAAAACAGTACATGTTTTTGTTGACAAAATTTAAGTGCAATTAGTGCACTTAAATTCTCTTAAAATAATTTTTTCTGAAAAATTCCAAGCTCCAATTTACTTGGTTGTTTTGTAAACTTTCATTTGAATGAAGTTCGACATTTGTGTTTAAGTGTTCAGATGTTTATTTTACACTCTTATTTTGTAGGTGTGCAGCAATTCTGTTTCCTCTCCTCATGTTCTCTCTTATTTTGATGCAGCTAGGTTGATCACAAACAGACTTCTGATGGATTCAAGTTGTACTGAAAACTTTAATTTCTGGGATAAGGTTGTCAGAACGCTAATATTTGAAAAAGAAAAATACTTGATAACATCTCCAATACAGTGGGAATATTTTCTTAAAGCAATTTTTTTTTTCTAACACAAGCAGAAAATATGATATATTTGTTGTCTTAATTAGAATAAAGCCAATAAGTACAATAATTTAGCTCTCATTAAAAAAAAAAAAATGCTATTGAACATTGTGCGTTTCTGTGATTCATGTGTCCAGAATAATGCCAAAAGCTTGATGGAATACAGTATTTATACCAAAAGAAAAAATAATAATTTCTAACAAATATTTTGATCAAGTGAATAACAGAAAATCCACAATAAACTGAAACTTGTACACCAGGATCCTCTTTATAAAATCATTTCCGTTGTATGATCCATAATTATAGAAAAATAACAGTTCAGATTAATAATTTAAAGTACATAATTAGATTTTTATGTCCATTATAAGTGGAGGTGAACTCCAACTTCATGAGTTGGTTTAGAATTAGCTTAACGAGGTAGGAAGATTTGTAGAAAATGCAGTCAGACTGTGAGAAATAACTTTAAATTTGAACTTTCTCCATATTTGCTGCGTAGTCCTGAATGAAAAGTTTTCACTATATTTCTCTCAGTTCTCTGCCTTACAGTGTGAAGCTCATTGTGCTGACAGCTCATTGCTCATTCGTTAGCTCTCATTACTCGCGGCTCTGCTCAGTTCAGGAAGAGAGCAGAAACCTTCTTATATTTGTGACTTTTATTTCAATTTCTTCCATTTCTAAAAGAGGAATACACACTGGGAACATTTCTGCCCTATTATTTCGTACTAAATCGCATCCTTAAGTGCATCCATATAATATATTTCTAGTTTATCTACTCTAGGATAGGAACAATCATCTGTATTTAGGCTCAGTGTGCAGTACTTTTGTTTGTGGATGCTGCTGATAATACAGGGGACCTTATTACACCCAGCAGGAAAGCTCCCATGCTGAAAGTACGTAAATAGACTAGATAGTTGAATTAAAATAACCAAATAGAGTTGACAAAAAATCTCTGGAAGTAAATCTAGTCCAGACATAGGAAACGTCTATTTGCTTCAAATCATACTGCATCATTTCACTGTGTGAATACATTTCTTTCAGCTGCTGTATGTTACTCGCCAGCCATAAATATGCTGAACAGTGGAGATGATCCACCGTAAATGAAATTAAAATACTGCTAAAGCAAAGTTTGGCCATGTTGCACTTAGAGCTGAAATCTAAACAAGTCACACTTGCAGACGCCTAAAATACCAGCAATTTGTACAGCAGTACGAAGAGAAAGTCACAAGTGACACAATTCAATGTTTTAAAAAGGTACAACATTTTTCAGGACAACTTTAAACATACATTTATCATGCTCATCTGTTAGTTAAAGTCCAGAACACACATCTAACTGAAAAACTGTGGAAACTGTTGAATTTTGATCAATATACATCCAGTCTGACTGAGTTTGAGAAATTTTGCAAAGGGATATAAAATACAACCCGTCTTCAATTTTGCCCTTGTGCACCAAGCCTGGTCATGAAGTTTATCAACAATACTCCAAAACAGAATAAAAGACTCCAAGTAGACACTAAAATTGGGAAAAATCTCATAAGATTAGAGGTGGAATTGATCTAAGATATCAGTAATATCAAAACCAGGTCCGTATCAGTATCGGATTGATACCAGTGTGATACTTTAGTTTCAGATTCCCTTTTGAAATTGTTTTATTTTTGTATTATAGTTTCTCAACTCTCAAAATCCAAAATATTTTGTCTTGATCAGCCACTCTGTGTTTTATCATGCTGAGTCGCCACAACCTTTCTGATGAGTCAGCAGTTTCTATTTTGATCTTGAGAAATGCATTTTTTCACTTATGTTGAATCTCTGATTAATTCTGGAGACCTTGTTTTTTATGCAGGTTTGTTTTCACATCAATAAGAAATTAACTTTATGTAAATTTATGTTAATTTCAAATAATAAATATTTGTCCTTCTGTTGATATATTTTGGCAAATTTTGGCTTTATAATAGTTTTTCATTTCAGAATTGCATACATTTTAAAATGTCAACAGTATTTGATATTGTGTAGAGAACTGATAGAGTCATGTCTTTAAATTTTTGCTCACTAGTCTTTCTTGTTTCCATGTATATCATCGGTTGTTATCAGTTATTGGCCTTCGGAGTGAAAAAAGGATTGGTTATTGGTTTAGAAGAGAAGTTGTGTAAACTTTGTCCAAATTCTGTCCAAGGTTTGAAAAAAATGTTTGAAGGGAAACCCACAAAAACACCTAAAAGCAAAAAATTTGACATTACAGCAAACTTAAATAATAAGTATCGGAATCAGCAATATTATGCATTTATTTGGGATGGAATTGATACCAAAAGATGCAGTGTTGCATGCCTCTAGAGACCAGGAAGTTTTGCAGAAGTTTCTCCTTTTGATTTTTTTTCAACATGATTTAATCTTGAATTGACCATTTTACCTTGGTCAACATGTTGGATGTGGTCATTCAGCTCCTCTCACCTCGGCTGTTTTGATTCTCTTCACCCTTTTTCATTTTCCTATTCTTAGCCCTGATTTTATATTCATCTCTCCTCTTAGTTTAATCGGAGCAGACATCATCTCCACTTCCAATACTCTTCTCGTAGCAATAAATATGTATATTTTATGAGGGGGACTAAAACAGTCTGCAGGCATCTTTAATGTACCTGCCAGCTAATGTCGTATATTTATCACATGTTTATAGATATGCTCACATGTTGGCCTGAGTCAAATCAAGCCGCTTCAACAGGGTGCACAGGGGAGATTATCCATGTTATCTGGATTCGCTTCCTGGAGAACTCCGGACTTAATTTCAATTTTGCTGCGAAGATGTTGTGCATGATTTAGTTGCTCTGTCAAACCAGTCACCTGCTTCCTGACTGTCTGGTTCTAATTCAGACCTCCATCATCTGTGTCCCTGCTTCTGTCTCTATCACCGTCTCTTCTTCTTCTCCATTGTTTCTTTACTCCCCTCTGCTCTCCCACCTCCATCAGTCATTTGCTCCCTTAGCTCACGTTAGCTCGTAGACAACAGAGATAAAGCGTGCCTCTCCTGCATTATTAAGCCCTCCGTCCGCTACCTGCACACAGAGATTATTACAGAAGAGACGGAGGGAGATTGTGCCTCTCTCTTTATCTGCCCCCATCTCTTCCAATTCCCTGGCATGTTCCTGCAGCTGCTGTGGGAACAACAAGAAGGAAAACCGAAAACAAAACAAAGACCCTAAACCCACAAGCCAAACATTTTATTTTCGTACACACCTGTAGAGGCTGACGGTGTACCTGAGGACGGAGCTGTATTGATCAGAGATACCTATCATGTGATATTCAACAGGAAATGTTGTGTCATGACCTCTGATGAAACGTGGTTGGACTGTGACACGGCTGGCCTGACTGAACAATAGACCAGTCGTAGTTATGAAGAAATCCAGCCATTTTACAGGCATGACCCCATCTTAACCCCATTGTTTTCTTTCTGTTTTCTCTATTTTTTTCTTTATCCATCATTACTTTTATTCCTTTTTCTATTTTCTCTCTTTTTTCTCTCCCCCTTTTTACCTTTTTCAAATTTTCCTCTTTTTTCTTCTGACTTTTTTTCTGTTGTCCCCTCTGCTTTTAATCCCCTTTTTTTTTTTCTTTTTCCCCTATTGTTTTTTTTCTTTTTTTCACAATTTTAATCTGTTCTTTTTTCTTTTCCCAAATATTCCCCCACCACCTTTCTGTTTTTTATTTCCTTTCATTAAAAAAGGAATACAATGTTTTGATCACACCTTTAATGTTAAAATCATTAAAGGGCATATTTCAAATTGGTAGAACCAATGTAAATACACTCGTCAGTCCTCTGGTTCAAAGCAGAATGTTTTTCTTTTCTGACACAATGAGAGCTATTACACTATCTACTATATGATTTAATATTTCTATAGTGTTACACAATATTCTTTGGTCAAAAGAGTCCAGGTCTTTGGACTCTGCTAAATGCTGAATGTTTGGCTTATAATTCATTCTTTTCTATAGGTTATCATGAATTAATGTGGACCTCTTAAAGAAGTCAGTGTAACAGTGGACGTGTAAGCTCTGTCTGGCACTCGTGTCTTACTTACTGGACTGGACCGGATTTCTTTGGCATAGAGAGGTTGGAGGAACTCAGAGTCTCCCTCCAGTTTCAGGCCCTTTTCTGTTATTCTCAGGTTGCCCATGCCGTCCTGTCGGGAACAAGAAGCAGCTGTGCTTAGTTCAAGTTTGAAAACATCTGTCAGGTAATAGCTTTTTATATTTAACATAAATGGACAACTTCTACAGCAGTTGAGCACAAAACTTGTTCTGGATGAACCCAGCGGCCCATCTCCAGAAACTTCAGTTATTCCTTTTCTTTTAAAAAAAATACATTTATTTCAAAAATCTTTAATTTTTGAATTTTGAAAAAGCATGCGTGGATAAAACAGTTTTCCTCCAATTGTGTATTTCACACAATCAAATGGGAAACCAGAATGATCGAGATCAAAATAAATGGGAAAAATGAAAATGTGATTCTCTAATTCTTAACCATACAGACAGGCGAACCTTTGTCAAAAACTATATATAAGCATAAACTCTTTTTGACTGCTTTATAAATATTTTATTTACAACAATTTGTGGGGGCTAGGTCTCAACAAGGCAAATACAAAGATCATGATGCATAATTTTATTTGAACTTTAGTTGTACTTACTTTATTGTTGATTGATTGATGTAATCTCTGGATTTAGCATTTAATATTTTTTTACTTGATTCTCATCTATTTCATACATTTATTGTTGTAGATGACACTAAATATAATAATTGCTTTATTTTAAAAAATCAATGATAATTATAGCACTATAATCTTAACAAATTTAATAACATTATTATCTTTTTTTTCCTTTGTATTTTATTACTAGTTAGAAAAATAATAAAACTCTAATTCTACTACTACAACTGTTATAAAAAGAAAATAATAATATTAATAATAATGTTGTCAAAAAACTACTACTAATAATAATGCCTCATACATTTTTATTACTGGCATGCAAACAGGAATGAGTGGGATTTTTTGCACCAGATTTTGCACCAGATTGTTGACAGTCAGATTTTGGCTCAGGAGCCGTTAATGAGTCTCTGCCTCATGTCAACCCTCACTCTCGCTCATTCGAAATGTTGATGACGTCTCCTGTATCTCGGCCCCCGCCATAGCTTACTGTCAGACGTCAGGTGGATTCAGACCCATCTCTCATCCGCATTCCAACCAAGTTACATCCCATTCTGTCACAGTTCATCCTGGTGGTAAACTAATGATTCCAAAAATAACCAAAGCATGTGGAATTGATTTCAAACGCTCACCGAGCTTCACAGCAAAAAATAGCAGCTTGAATTCCTTCAAACTTTGTAATTTTGATTATGTTCACATCTCCAAATAGAAGGCTTTAAAGAACAATTATCGTATTGTATGAACTGAAAAAACATCAAAAGCTTCTGCATGCTGCTTTTGGAAAATTACATTTTTCAAGCCCTCAGCAGGTGCTGAAATAATTTCATACATCTGCATAAACACCAGAGGAGGGGAATGGAGAGAGGAAGTTTATCCACTGAATTAGAGCACTGACCATTTCAGCATTATCTGCAGGAAGTTCAAGTTCAACGTAAATACTACTGACCCAGCAGTAATGACGACGGAATACACAAAGAGCAGCCTTTTCATAGAAATGTTTAGATTTTGATATGTTATGATCCACTATATTCTTACAAAAATATCAAAACGTGTAATCAAAAGGATCCATCTTTCTGTTTTTATTCAGTCCTTTGACTCGTCAGGTTCTGACCAGCATGATGAGATCCCAAACTTACTGAGGATGATCCAAAAACATAATCCTCCCCACACACAATATATTAAAATTTATGGTCTTTGGTCACAGCAGAGCAAATGGAATACTGAATTATTCCCAGTTAGGAATCACGAGACGTCTCATTGCTCTTCCTGCCTCTTAATTTCCCTAAAGTTTGATGATGAAACAGCAACTGGTATCAACAAGACTGAATCTAACGCCTTAGCATTAGCTCCTGCAAAAGATCATGTTGGGATAGTAGCTTTGTGTAGGTGGAACTAATATCTTAATGTTAGCACTTTCGCTTACTCTAAACAACTTTTTTGGTGTAGCACTTTAGCATTGCCATAGCTATTGTTTATTATTAGCCCTTTAGGGTTTTCAAGACTAACTTTTCAGTTGGAGGTTACCACCAATGCCAGCTTCCAACATAGATTTAGTGAGGAGAAAAAAACTGAGGTCATCCAGGTAAAGTTATAAGCTTGAACTTGGAATCAGCTGACTCAAAAGCCTCACAATAATGAAGGTTTTTTTTTTATTTTTTATAAAACCTGGATAAATAAAACCGGTAAATAATTGTGTTAAATTCAACATACTGGGTCACTGTGGTGGTGCAGTACCCCATATAGAGGGCGTGGTCCTCGATGCGACAGTCACGGTTCAAGTCCAGCCTGATGGCTGTCGCCGCATGTTTTACCCTTCTCTCATTATTTTCCTGTCTAACCACTCTCAAATATAGAGAGTTGGTCAGGTTGATGTGACAAAGTATGGTTTAATAGTTTTGTTAATTAGTGAAAACCCAGCATAATAATTAATTATGTTCATGTCCAATAATTCAATTTCTCTGCCTTCATCAATAATGAGAAAAAATCTGTGTATTTAAAAAAACATGTGCAAATATGCTGAACATTTGTACTGAACTTTTGGCAAAGTCAGCACATTAAGGACTTTGAAATATATGTTAGATGTTCATTTTTGTATTATTACACTTCCACTGACCTGCTACTGCTGCAAGATTTCACTGTAGATTTCACAAAGTGAATTATTCAATTAGAAAAAAAGGAGTGTAGGTCAGGATAGAACATGAAGATGACAAGAAGAGCTCAAAGATCTGCTCAGATGCTGAATTTTCTGTATTCCTGCTTCACTCCTGATCTTGCACCTTTTTTAGTTTGATCACTGTAGGCGGCCCATTGAACTGAGCTGCCATGAATAATTGAAGGTAACTGTGACCAACATAGATACTCTGAAGAAACTCCTCATCCATACAGTCACCTCAGAGTATCTATGCTGGTCTCCAGCTCCTACCACATACTATTAGTTCCTTAAAAAACCCTTGTATCTTCAACACCTAAATGAAACTCAGATGTGTTCTTCCCCTTCATAAATGAACATTTCTGAGACTGCTTTGGGCTTTTTTCCCTCTGTGAAGCATGAACATGTGCAAGCCATGAATAGGTCCTACATATTTCCCATGCTGGGACAATAAAGACCATCCATCTGTTTCTGCAACTCTGAATCTGTTCCCCCCTCCATCTCTGGCCACGCTGGGACTTTCTCAGCCACATCCATACGCTCACAATTTTACAACACGGACAGATTGCTGTTCATCACTACTCATGCTTCAAAGTGTGTGGCCGTAGGTCAACAGCATTTCAGCTCCAAGATGACTCAGTTTTAATTTTTTGAAAGTTTTGATAAATTAGAATGATGTATGTAGAAACATGGTGGTGAGGCTCAAGGAGGGGTGCTGATGTCTTCCTCCAGCGGTATTTTAAGGTGATATTTTATTACATTGCAAAAAGACGAATCTCACCAAGCATTTTTGGTCTATTCTAGTTCAAAGATCTTCGTACTCTTGAAATAAATGTTGTTGCAAAAGTAACAAGTTACCTTTTGCAAAGATGCAGGAGCTTGTTTTAATAAACAGTTTCTTAATAGTGATTAAAAAGTACTAATTCCTTGTCTGCGCAGTTGGTAGTATTGTAACCTTGCAGCAAGAAGGTCCTAGGTTCGATTCTCAACCCGGGGTCTTTCTGAACGGCGTTTGCATACTGGGTTCTCTCCAAGTACTCCGGCTTCCTCCGACAGTCCAAAAACGTGACTGTTAGGTTAATTGGTTTCTCCAAATTCTCCCTAGGTGTGTGTGTGTATGCGCATGGCTGTGTGTCCTGTCTTTCTCTGTGTTGCCCTGCGACAGACTGGCGACCTGTCCATGGTGACCCCACCTGTTGCCTGAAACGTTCGCTGGAGGTAGGCACCAGCACCCCTACCGACCCCACTAGCGACAAGGGTGTTAGAAAGTGGATGAATGGATGGAAGTACTAATTCCACTGGCAGATTATTTCACTTAAATCAAGACATTTTCCTATACTATAAGTAAAACAATTTGCCAGTGGAACAAGAAGTTTTTGACCAATATTAAAGAATGACTGACTTAAAGTAAACTCCAATTTCTTGCTGAAAAGTCACTTGTAGGATAGTTTTGTCTCATTTCAAGTACGAAGACATTTACACTGGAAACTAGACCAAAAATGTTTGGCAGGATTTTGTGTTTTTGTTGTGTTTACATAGGAACACAATAAAGACACAAAATCTTAACATGTATCTTGCTGAATGAACCTTGAAATTTATCCATAAGCATGTCCATCCATTATTCCTTCCATAAAAAATGCGCTGCTGTGTGACAACTGTGTTTTTTTTCTGTGCATGCTGGTCATTTTGGTTTTGTAAATTATTAACACAGAAAATTTCAGTTGCATTTAATTAGTAGTATGAAGATCTCCAAGAATTTAACCCAAAAATCTGAATTGAGCATAAACATCTGCTGTGCGTACACAGCCAAAGTAAAGTCACAGTATTTTTCTGTGTGGTCTTTGTTTGAACTCCGTTTCTGTTTGGAGCAAGTGAAAAACGTCTTGTAAAATACCATCTGGGCCTTTGCTTCCTTCTGTTGTTCTGCAGATTTATTTGACCCAGTGGTGTGATGCACCACAAACAGAAGGAAAAACCAGGAGCAGAAATATAAAGACTGATGTTAACCCTGTGTCTTCGCTCATATCTGTCCTCTTATCGGTATCCATTCCACCTCTCTCCCCCGCTCTGTAAAGCTGACACCTTCAGAGGGCTAGGACGCGCCGTTGTCAATAACACTGAGCTCCCGGCCTCTTATCGAGTGTCTGCTCGATACGCATCAAGCCACCACCCGAGGCTAAAGCAAATATGGACGTCTCTTAGGGAAATATTACAAGGAGTCGGACGTTTTTGCACGTCGCACACTAATCACAGCTCCGCATGTTTAAAAGGTGAAAGCTGTGTTTGAATACTCCTACCCAAGACGATGTCTTGTGGTATCAAGTGTTTGAACTGTTACACCCAGGAGTGAGAAAAGAAATGGCTGAACGTTCTCACACTCTGCTGCCGAAGGCCGTTATTACAGCTTTAATGATACGATGAAGCTGCTGCTGCTTAAAATAACTCACAGAAAGCTCCTGGAGACAAACAACTCAGATAAACAGTGTTTTAGTAACTCAAAGATAAACTCTGGATGCAGGAGTTGTTATCTGAATCAGTGTGGAGCATTAGATTTAGGGCTGAAACAATTAATCATCATTAATTGATGATTGAATTAATCATCAACTAAAAGGAATGAATTGTTAACTTTTGGTATAAGAACTCCATAAAGGGCCTTTTTTGGAACAACATGTTCACAGCAGTAGGTAAGCCAAAGATA
Organism: Poeciliopsis turneri; assembly: GCA_922788865.1. Taxonomy (NCBI): domain Eukaryota; kingdom Metazoa; phylum Chordata; class Actinopteri; order Cyprinodontiformes; family Poeciliidae; genus Poeciliopsis; species Poeciliopsis turneri. Next base: position 1,408,634 of record CAKLNU010000382.1, on the reverse strand, counting down.
GTCTTTAAGATACCAAAAAAGTCTTTGTTTATAAATATGTTCCATTCTGAACTCCTCAACTTGTACAGTTGTCACTTTATCTGGTTTAAATTCTATAAAATCTCCTGTTAAGCAACTTTTGCTGTCAAGTTATTAGTTGGTTGATTCAAAAAACTTTTGATGTTAAGCAGAAAGGATGAGATTTTCATATGTTGATGTTAGATGTATTTTTTAGCATCAAATGCATCCTTTGCAAATTGCTGAAAATGTTCAAGTGCAATAAAAAACATATGTTCTTATTATCAAATTAATCGAGCTATTTGTTTATTTTTATTTTAAAAATTGTTCTAATATTGTATAAAATAAGCTGTGAATGAGTTCCAATTAATTGGTTATCAGAATAATCAATAGAAAAATCAACTACTTAATTTCTAGAATTTTGAACTACAGTTGCAAGCCAGAACAAAATGTGTCCAAGGACCACAAATAGACACCCCACATCTGCTATCTCTAAGCTTGTAATTTGTGGAGCTCGATTTTATGAAAATCTCCCAATAACAAAGCAAATGAATTGTGAATAATGTGGGACTACTGACTCTTGTTTATTCCCTCAAGTGCCAACGTACTCAGCTTTTGTGTTTCAGATGCAAATAAGCAAAGGCTCTGGCCACCTGTGCACCATTTGCCAAGAAGCACTCAGACGGTAAAAGCAAGCAATAATGGATCTCATCGAGTGCTCTTTCAATCAGCCGGTTGGGGCCAACATGGCTTTGCTCCAAACTAATACATTTTACATCCTGTCTCTTTGATACCAACAAAGTTTTTCGATAGTGTTGGAGCAAAGAACCACCTGGAGCAGCAACTTGCAGAGGTTTGCTCTCTTTCTGTCGCTCCGCGGCTGATATCTGCAGCGTCATGTAGGAACACCCTGCGATGGCTATCAGCCGAATTGGCTTTGAGATTGCTCTTCATCCTCCTCCTCCCTGGTCTGATTGAGGCCCTCAATGTGGTGCCGCATCATCCATCAACGGGATGAGAAAGCCGACAGAGGTGGGAGTTTGGCAGAGGAAGAACCGAAGAAAGAAAGATGAAAGGGAGGAGAGCAGGCCGGGGGGGAAGGTGGTCCTGATAGAGTCAGGATGAGATAAGACTGAGTAAAAGAGATAAACACAGAGAGAAATAGGAGCAAAGAGTAGCGAGAGCAACGACTGCATATGTTCATGAGTGGACAAAGCTGGGAAGTAAAAATGTTGTGGACCTTAAATCATTTGCTGCTCTTCCTGGTGTCATTTTGAAAAGTCAGTCTGGATGAAAACAACTGTACCATTCGTAAACCGTTCAAAATGTCGAAGAATATGTGTGCAGCTTTTTATCACCCCCTGTTTGGGGGCTTTTTATCGACCCCCAAAAAAGTTTCCATCTTCTGGATGGAAACACCTTTACTAACCCACAGGCAATGCTACAAAATCTGTAAGGAAACATCAACTTCTTGAATGGTTCTTTTCTCACTTTTACAAGAAAAGAAAGTGAGAATAAGAATGTATTAAAATCAGACATCTGATGATGGTATGAAAACATCTGACATTTTATTTTTAAGTTGTGTCGCCCAGCTCCAGTGTGAATCCTTTCTCTCTAATCAACACAAGGTTAGCACACGGTTCCGCTGATTTATTGCCTTCACATCCATGTTGTAATTCTCAGGTTCCACCAGATCTGAAAGGTACAGTCTCATAGATTAACACTTCTCTAACTCTTCAAACTCTATAACCATTTCTGGTCAAATCAATTGCCTATCAACAATCCCGTAAGGTCCAAAGTTGATTTGATGGTCTCATTCCTGAGACTTTTCCTCTCAGGAATGGGAATCACAGATTTCAGTCATCAAACTCCTTTTGGACCTTCTGTCTACTTGAAACTTTAAAAAATAAAAAATAAAAAATCTAATTCGTAGGGCAGTTTAGAAAAATAGCAATCCATATTTATCTCACATCTTCCACTGATGACTTCCATACAAGTAATTCAAACAGAAAAACATTATGTGGTTCCAGGTTAGAAGTCAGAGCAGCATGTTTGCTTTCATGAAAAGATAGAGAACAGCAGCGAGACTTTTCAGAGGCGCCACCCCTGCTCCCTCCGCCTGCAGCCGCCAGTTGTCAGTGTCACAGAGGCTGATAGATTTTCTATTAACTCCATCTTCATCTGGGATGGATGCCACGGCCCTCGGAGGCCAACATCAGTGCACCATCAAGGACGTCACACCGACGGTGATTGAAGGGTGAAAGTAAATGCCTGCAGGCTCGGGGTGGTGGATGAGAGAGCAGCAAAGAGACCGAACATAAGCTGCCACTCACTTGATGGAATAACAAATACGTAGACGTGGATGTTGATTTTGTTTACATTTAAGGACTGAAAAACATCTGAAAGATGAGACAGTAAACTTTCTTCAGACTTTAGAAAAGTGTATGTTTGAGGAACTTCCTTTAGGTTTCTTTTCAATTTGTCTTAATATTTAGGGGGAATTTGCTCCAAACTTGAGAATAAACACACAGAAACACTGATAAGTCAGCATTATGAACATAACCTGTAGACAAATGTAGCTGCAAAGATGACCTTCCTGGGACAGGTTAGGACAGCTCTATTGTTTATACAAAACATCTCCAGTTCTGCCTGTTTTGAGCTTCTTTCAGAATGAGCTGTTTTAGGGCCTTTGTCACTTTGTATCCAAATAAGTTGCTGTTGGCCACAACCCCAACAAGCAAGTGGAAATGTCTTCAAACAGATGCACATCTGTACAACTTTACATCTTTGAGAAGCGTTTATAGAGTCTCCTGCACAGCCATTAAGAATGCAGCAAGTGTTTTCTGGATGGTAAGTCAACACAACAACATAATACTTGACTTTTCCAGCAGCCATTACATAGCGGCTGCGGCAGTAATACCAGCTGACCAAACCTGCTGGAGCTCCGCTTGGATTGCTAGGTGACGGGTGGAGCTTGGCTGGGTTTATATGCGGTCTACAAGGCAAAAGGTAGTTCATGCTCTTCTTTCAGTCCTGAAAAGCCCCAAATGGTTGAAATATTCACTAGAGGAGATGCTGTCTGCAAAGCAACTACATCTGCTTTTTGCCCTATTTTATTCTGAATGTTTGAACTCAGATGACAGTTTTTAATTGATCTTGTGGAAATGACATACATAAACTCAATGGAACAAAAGAGAAAACCTTTAATGTCTTAACTTCAAGGACAGCCAGGGATAAAAGTTCCCAACACACACTCTAGATATGGTGATAGTAATTTTCACAGTAAGTTGCTGTAATTATCTCTTCATTATTAAGTAATTACAGTTGGCTAATTGGCACTTTTAATGGTACTTTGTGTCAAAGTTCCATCAAAGACAGAAGCAAAGTCCGGTCACCGTCTCATAGAGCATGGTTAAACTTTTTCAAAATACATGTCTTACTCACTCCAAACCTAAAACTACTGTGCAAGTCTACATGGAGAGCGAGGAGTAAAATTTGTCCTCCTTAAAGCAAAGCGCAATTTCAGAATTTGATCCCAAGAGCCCATCACTCCCGTCCTTGGACAACTCCACTGGCTTCCTGATTAATATTTGATTTGCTTTAAAAATCTCCTCCTTCGTGTCAAACCTTTCTGACTTCGGCCTTCATTCAGACGTCTCCAAGAATTTCAGCTTTCCGCTTTTCAGAAGGAAGATTAAAGCCCTCAGCTCTACTTCCTCTTGCACTAGGATTTTTCTCCATGTTGCAACCCAGTACAGTTATCCAGTATTTCACGGACCTTGAGAACTGAGATTTTATGAACTGTAACAACACTAAGCAATTCATGTAAGTACAATGATGCATAGTTTGAAAAATGTTTTACTTTGATTTACTGTGACATCCCTAAGAAAACTAATTGAAACTAGTTACTTGTGTGTAGTTCTCAATGACCATCGGTGAGCAAACAGCATGATGAACCAAGTAACACAGCTGATAGGTCAGGGACAAAGTTCTGGAGAAGTTTGGTGGTATTTTTACACCTGACATTTCGGAAGACTTGGTTCGATTGGAGACAAAAATTGCAATATTTGTTACATTTTCAACTGGCATGGTTACCTTCAACCCTGCACTGTGTCAAATGAATCAAACTCTTTGAAAAACCTGTTCAACCCACTTGCGTGTGGTGGCGCTGCACCAAGAACCGCTGAATAAAAATAAGACAACAACTTCTGAAGACACTGAGAAAACCTTTCTTCTTCATGAAATGCAAATGAAAATGGTGAAGTGTCAGATTTTAGCAGTTGCAGACCTGAGGTTCATCTTCCACCAGGACAACAGACCTGCTCTGGAGACAGATATTAGTCTTCCAAGCAAATGGGTCCAAAGATGGAGGCTAACATAAAAAAGTTCAAATACAACTCCTTTTGAGAACATCCGGAAATGGACATTTTTATTTTATTTTTATTTGTTTATATTTGCAGGCTGCACAGTGGTGCAGTTGGTAGCACTGCCTTGCAGCAAGAAGGTCCTGGGTTCGATTCCCGGCCCGGGGTCTTTCTGCACGGAGTTTGCATGTTCTCCCTGTGCATGCGTGGGTTCTCTCCGGGTTCTCCGGCTTCCTCCCACAGTCCAAAAACATGACTGTCAGTTTATTGGTCTTTCCAAATTCTCCCTAGGTGTGAGTGTGTGTGTGGTTGTTTGTCCTGTTTGTCTCTGTGTTGCCCTGTGACAGACTGGCGACCTGTCCAGGGTGTACCCCGCCTCTCACCCGGAACGCAGCTGGAGATAGACACCAGAAACTCCTGACCCCGTTAAGGATAAGAGTGATCAGAAGATGGATGGATGGATGGATGGATGGATGGATGGATGGATGGATGGATGGATGGATGGATGGATGGATGGATGGATGTTTATATTTGCTGCGACAGACTGGCGACCTGTCCAGGGTGACCCCGCCTCTTGCCCGAAATGTCTTGCTGGAGATATGCACCAGTAGCCCTCCTGACCCCTCAAGGTACAATGAAATAAGAAAATGAATGGATTGATGGATGTATTTGATTATATTTTGGAGATACTCAGATACAGTCATAAATGTATTAATACGCAGTTTTAACTTCATTCAAAACTGTGGGAAATCAGAATACATTTCTGTGGCTTAAGGTCTCCTTCTAGAGTTTCATCAATACGGTTTCCCACTGGAATAAAAATAAAAAATTCTCTGATCTGGAGAAGTTTCAAAAGCCTTTAAGACAAAGCTCACTCCAAAGTAAAGACATGGAAATGTAGATCTCTGCACCCTTTTTTTTTTTTAAAAAAAAAACCTTAAAATAAATTTCTTTTCCTTTAGGTTCCCCTTAATAGTTTCTGCTTTGACTCCGGAGCTCCTAAGATGATGTCTTTTTTCTAAGTGGACCGGATGTCTTTCTTGACCCAAAATGATTCCTTCGATTCTTGTTTTGACCTATTCATGACTTACTGCCTGCTCCTTTGAAGCTAAAATAATTACTCACTCTGGGACAAATAAAGATGCTATGGCTGTTTTTCTAAAGAAAAAGAATGACACGGCAAAGAGGCCATAGTGCAAATCATTAAAAGCAGACATGTCCATTCTTTGGAAAAACATAGTGTACCTGTGGAAAAAAAATCTGTTTTCATTGTTGTTGCTGTTTTTGTAGTAACATGTGAAGCTGCTTAGATTTATCAATTTAAATCAGTTTCTTGAAGAACATGGAGGAACAAAAGGACATTTTTTTCCATCTTTATGCTATTAACGGTTTAATTAAAATAAATATTTTGGTAAAATTCTGGGCAAATGTTGAATAAATTAAGATTTAGAAAAACTGCCAGAATGAAGATAAGAGAGAATAAAGAAACTCGATTCACCCATTTTTCACATTTGAAGTAACAGAAAAAACCTAACTGATAAAACTCAGTCAGTATTTTCAGTGCCGTGAGGAAGTATTTCAGTCTTTTATTTTTGCATATGTTTCATATCAAACAATTTCTAGTTGGAAAAACAACCTGACTAAATACAGAATTCAATTTTGCAAAGAATGCAAGAAATCAGTAGTCAGCACACTTCCACTAATCTGCTAATGCAGAGTTAATTTTCGTTTGCTGCTTTTGCGAACTTGGGAAATACCTAGTGCACTTAACTTCCCCTAAGTTAACTGTTACAGATACATTTGAAAGCACTAATTTACTAAAACATGGACAGCAGAGAACAGCTGGTTGTAGACTTTCAAAGGTAAATATAATTTGAACTGAAATTAGTGACTTAGCACCACGAAAAGTATGTTTCCACAGCGCTTAGCTAGCTCAGTTTACAGAAATAATGTTTATGACTAATGTGTTATTTTTCACTAAATCCTGTAGTTACTTTTGCTCTCCACTGTAGAAGATTATCCAAAACCCGAAGAAGCAAAGCATGCCTATTTGGTTAGTATGTAGGCAGCAACTAATGGCTTCCGGTTAAACTAGGTGACCCCAAGATGCCAGTATTCAGATCTCTAACAGAAAGATTCAAAGATTCTTTGCTGCCTTCTACCTGCTTTCTTTGGTGGTGACAACTAGATCATACACAGCTAGATCACAGCTACCAAATACTTTGTAAGATTTTAAGAGTTTAGAACAGGGGTGTCCAAAGTGCGTCCTGGAGGGCTGACATCCTGCATGCTTTTGTTCTCTCCCTGCTGGTAGTAACAATCTTTTCAGCAGGTCAATATTCTTCTTATGAGCCATCATTGGATCCAGGTGTGTTAAACCAGGGAGAGATGCCGACTTTAGGCACTATTGGCTTAGAGTGTATGAAATCCAGTCAACTTAAAATAAAGGATGAATCATTACAATCCTTGAGTTACGTAGACTGCATGTGATTTTTTTAGGGGTTTAAGTGTTTTTTACCCATCTTTAGAATTATATCATCCTATTATCATCTTACATAAAAATTTGTCAAAATGGAAAAAAAAACAAAAAAAAAAAACTAGTTTATCCTTTTCTTTTCGTCCTGAAAAGCCCCAAATGGTAGACATATGCACCGTAAATAGAGCTGGACAGGAAAAGAACACATATGGAAAGCAGGAAACATCCAGACAGCTCCACATGAAACTCTTTAAATAATAGGCACAGCAAAGATGAAGTGAGAAAGAGACACTAGCCCAGCATGGTGGGCTTTGGGAGTAGATAAAACCTTTTTTATTCAGAATATCTGTTTCCCAGAGCCTGGACACGTCAGTGTTTTGACATTGATTGAGACAGCAAAGTTAGTTTTGACAGTGCCCATCCACCCCATTCAGATTGAGACACAAAAACCAACCCCTGGTGTCACTCGGCGGGACATAACAGCAGCCTGACTAGTCGATGTTAATATTGATCCTTACCGCCGGGTAGAGAACAGTCGCTGTTTATCTGCATCAAGCAAGATCACAACCCTGAAAGGAATCTATCAGATGCAGATGTGAGTCCTACATTTAGACTCGGTCATCCTTGATGTGTTCACGTCAGCGTCACTGTAGCTTTTAAAGCATGCCAAACATGAAGAAGGGGGAATTAGTTCTTGTTTTGAGGAAGACGCTGCAGGAAACAAGCCTGGTGGGAGCTGTGAGACTGAACAGACCTAATATGCCCCACATCAAAAGCTTTGAACTGGAAGAGGCTGCACACAGATGCAGCGTTTGTGATGCTTCCATGCAGACGGATGTCCTGAGAAAAGTTTCATTCCAGAAACTTTAAATTAAATCCACGGAAATACTAAACAATCCAGCTAGAGAGCAGGTCTCACCTTGTGCTGACAGCAGCGAAACAATCTTACAGTTGAAAATGTAGTCTTACAATATATGAGCTAGTAGTTCATCATTTGATGAACGCATGATTGTTTTTCTTGTGTTTCTTTCTTCCAAAAACTGGATGACAAAAGTCTTCGGTCTGGTGATTTGGTCTCAACTCGCCCCTTTTTGAAGAACAGTTGAACTCCATGTTTTTCATGGAAAATTCACCAATTAGTGGATTTGTTTTTCTTCAGCATATTTAAAATATATATACTAAAAAGATGCTTCTTAAGAATCTGAACTACCAAGATGCAATGCTACATGACCTGCTATTGGCTGGAGCTTCCATTGTATTGCTAAGACAGTTTCCAGTGTACTACAATCATGCAAAAATAAATTATTTATCATGGGATTAATTTCTTGTGACATACTGTCAACCATGTTCTCTAGCAAATAAGTAATTTGGTGTCTCGCTTTCTAGATTTTTTATTTTAAATGGGAGGTTACCAAACGTCAGTAAAGTGTCACATCACTGAGACGTAAAATAAAAGCTCTTTAAACCCAGAAAGGCCTTGCTTCAGTTCACTGTGACTGAAATAAGTTCACTGAAGCAAATAGTTTCTTTACAGAGTAAAAAGCCAGGTGACCTCTTGTCGAAGTTAACTGAACACCGATGTGCAGAACCTTGCTGAAGGGTACATCAACTGAAGTAATTACGGTGCCAGAGCTCTGCTGTTTGAGACTGTCGGGCTCTGACTAATAACCATCACATCATTTGATCTTTAGTAGCAGCCAACTAACGACTCATTAGCAGAAGATTTGTGGTTTTCATAAGTGTGAGTTTTGCAAATAGTCTCAGTCTTCATCACTCAGTGGAGAACTGAGCACATCAGAGACTGATGGCCCTTTCTTTGCTTCCTGACAGGTAAATTGCATCCCAGTTCATTGATGCTTAATTCTTTTATCTCTAATTTATCCTCATAACAGTTTGTGTTTTAAAGAGCAGGACCCAACATCATGGCTAATTCATCTGCCTGGACTGAGGCCCCAGAACATAAACTGTTTGGTGCTCTCTACACCAGCTGGGTCCAAACTTTTCTCTACATGGGCTGAAAACATCAAGTTGGGAAATATTTTTTTTTCCTACTTTAGATTAAAAAAGTTGTAATTATAAGGTTAGTTTTTGGGGCAAAAATGTCCGCCCTCTTGCCTTGATAGCTAAACAAAATCCAATAAAACAAAGAAGTCTAATTTCTGTAGAAAAATTGAGCAGCAAATAATTATACATTTGATCCATATAATCAGCAAACAGTTTCCTAAATGTTGATTGTTTTCCACTATTGGCATCTGGATTTTGGATATTTGATATACATCACTCATTTATTCAGTCGAATTTCACCAAAATCTCTCATTGAGTTTAAAGTTGCTTCATATTTGTGGTCTTATTTACTGTGGGATAGAATTAACATAAAAAACATTTAGCAGCAAAAGAAGAGTACTCTGTCTTGTGGATCTTCTGTAGGGTAAAGTGGAAGTAAATTTTGAAAATGGTAAAAAAATAATTATGTTTAACAGTGCTGACTGTTCGTGTTGGGAGGTGTCTGCTTGGCCCCTGTCTTTACAGAATCCAAAATATAATACTATTATCTCAAGAGACTTGTTCTATATGTGTAGCCGACTTGAACTCTGCGTTGTATAAAAAAGGGACCAGCAGACAAGGACTCGGGATGTCTAGCAGGTTTATTCTGTTTTGAAACAAAAATAAATCAGTGCAGCAATCTGGGCTCCGACTTTCCCCACACACAGCACACACCTCTCCCCAGCGCAGTTCGGCGCGAACTGACCGAATTTCGTCAGAGGTTCACTAACATTGTTTAGCATCTAAACAATCAAAACAAAAACAAACAGAAATCATCTGCCCAACAGTCGCCACTCCCACAGTTCAAATTGAATCAATAAAAAGATATATATGAAAACATATTAATTACATTAATCTAACATCCAGATAACACTCACATACCTGTTTTGAAACAAAAATAAATCAGTGCAGCAATCTGGGCTCCGACTTTCCCACACACAGCACACACCTTAAACGATCAAAAAACAAAAATAACCAGGTTGGCTTGGTAAACTCAACAAATGTCAGAATGGTGGGAATCAAACACCCAATACTGTGCTGCACCAACATAAAACAGTAAAAAAAAAAAAGCAATATATAAGACATATTGAGTTAGCGAACATACTTTTCTTAGAATATCTGGAATATTTTCATAAACAAACTGATGACAACTCTATACACTCACCTCTCCCCAGCGCAGTTCGGCGCGAACTGAGGAGAGTAGCGCGAACATGCGGGATGTGACGCAAAAAAACAGGAAACAAGAAAATAAACAGGAAACAAGAAAATAAAAGCTTCTTTACCAAAATAAAATTACAACTCAAAATCCAAGACAAACAAATATACATAGATAATGAAAATGGATTTGGGATGAAATATAAACAATTTTCAAAACCTGGAAAGAATAAAACTTCTTCTAGCATCAAAATCTGCAGATTATTATTATTATTATTATTATTATTATTATTATTATTATTTTTTTTTTTTTTTTTGTAAAACTAATTATTAAGCAACTTATCCTTGTTTACAAGTTGAATTACGTTTTAAGAATGCAAATTCATGAAAGAAATATGTCCAAAAAATATGTTGAAAAATATGGTAATTTTTACCTCTGTTTTATGAGAGTAAATAAACAAAATTTCACAAATACCGTAAAACTGCTGCAAACCATTGAAAACTGCAAAAGAAAAAAAAAAAAATTTCTGACTTTTTGTGTTGTGTCTATCTGATTCATGTTAATGACACAAATGTACATTAGAGTCAGTTTTTGCATTATGCTGAGTTAAACCAAAGACCCAGAATGAGGCATGAGGACTGGAATGCAAGAAACTTTTAGCAGCAAAAATAAGATTTAAATAAAAGCATTTCTCTGCAAAAAATAAAGCTCAAATTTATTTTTGGGTAATTCTAGTTTCAAATGTTGGACTCAAGCCTTCACTTTCACACTAAAACTTAAATAAGGTTTAACATGGCATCTCACAGTCAGAAAAGCAGTATGTTTATACATTTTCACTTTGTCATCCAGGAATTTAATTTGTATCTTCCATCCATCCATCCATCCATCCATCCATCCATCCATCCATCCATCCATCCATCCATCCATCCATCCATCCATCCATTCATCCATCCATTCATCCATCCATTTTCTGGTGCCTATCTCCAACTGCGTTCCGGGCAAGAGGCGGGGTACACCTTGGACAGGTCGCCAGTCTGTCGCATTAATTTGTATCTTTCGAACTTTAAACAGTGAAAACACAAACTGAAATGACTTCAGGAGCACAATAAGTTTAATAACATTCCTGCTGAACTACCAGTGTTTTTGTGTTTAATCTCTCCATGTTCTGTAATTATACATTAGATTGCATGTCTTGGAGCAAGCTAATTTTCCCATTAGGGGCTATGAAAGCCTGAATGTTAACTTTCTTAGTCGTCCCCTGAGGCCTGAATTTATTAATTTAATTGACTCTGCCTCAAATATAATTAGTGTCCTCAGCTGTAACTTCATTTTAGTTATAAAATCCAGCATTGGTTAATTGTCCTGCTCTCTGGCTCTTTTCAGTCATCTAAAAAAAATGGATTAAGTGACCTGGGAGAACACCCAGTCAAAAGTCCAAAGTTGGAGGGGTTTTTGTCTGCAACTCCTGATCTTATTTTTACCCTTCAATCATTTAGTTGAGCTAACATTTTCAGTCTCATCTACAGCCAGCAGTAATTCCTGCATCAGTTAAGTCACTATTTTGCTTCTTTGAACAGGGTAGGATAGGATTATGTGTGACACAAAACATATCCATCACATTTTTTGCAAAACAATTATTGTGAAATACTGAGATTTTAGTCTGTTCAGTTCTGCCTATCTTGAGCTCCTTTAAGAATGATGTTATTTTAGGGCCTCTTGCTACTTTAAATCCAAGTGATTTAAAGTAAACATTGAGTTTGGGGTCACACTTCTAAACTCAATGTTTATAATTGCATGTGAAAATAGCTGCAAATAAACTCCATATATCTTTAAAAAGCAGAAATGGAGCCTTCTACACAACTAACAAAAAAGCAGAAAGTAGCTAAATGGTCAGTAAACAACAAAACACTTATACTTTCCAGAAGACATTGTACAACACATAAAACCAGCTGACCAAACATGCCGGAGCTCCACTGGGGTTGGCATAAGTGCCTGCTGATTGTGGTATCAGATTCTGGCAGTTTTTGTAACAGCAGATTTTCCAGAAAAAAAACAAACAGTTGAAACCAAAATGAAAGTACAGAAACTTTCAAAATGTGAAGCTTGCATAATACTTCTCCTTTAAGTATGGCCTAAGATTTCTGCGATGTGGAAAATGGGATGGAATTGAAGGATTTAATTAACAAAATGGAATTTCACATAATCAGCTGATGGCAGTTGCGAGCCAATTTGAGATAAGCGAAAGACAAAAGACAGAAAGATGACTGGCAACTTGATCTATAACCAACATTGTAATGTATTTTTAAACAGTATTTTGAAATTTAACTTCTTAGATAGACACCAATGTTAAAATAAATCAGTATTATGACTTATTCTGATGAGCACTGGTAAAGAACAGACACTAAGTGAACAATTAATGGCATCCAGGTATGCAGATTTTATTGAACCTCTGTGATTATTTTCCACAAGCATAGAAAAAACTTTCATATGATGAATACCTTCAATACAGACCTAAAACTGAAAAAACAAACAAACAACAAAAAAAAAAAAGCCAGATAAAATATGGAAATACTGTTTTCAGAAACATCTTCATCAGTGTTAGCTTCCTAGTTATTCGTCTCTGACTTCTCATTACTCTTCCTTCTTCTGCATGAGTGAAACACCATAGGGGATCCAGGGAAGGCAGACTGCAATCAAGATGAAAATTACTGCTCTTTCTCCCGTAAGCAGCAGCAACAATCAGCAGCAAACCCGGAGATGTTTACCTACTGAACCTCCTCAGATGTTTTGTGACTGAGCTGTTGCCTGAAAACAGACCTCATTTTTATTTCCCACTGTACCAGCCGCATACGGCCGTATTCTCTCTACAGGAACAGTTCCCAATGTCTTCAGGCAAACAAAAGTGTAAACAGAGCCGGATCAATGGAGGAAGCAAATGCAGAGCGTGGAGAGGAGAAAGGAAGAACTACATAAATAAAGGAGGGGAAAAGATCAAATAAAAACCTTTGAACTAGAAAAACAAAGTTACAGATGAAATAAGTCTAAACAACACAGTTTTTAAAGGGTATTATTCATCAAATTTCACATTTTACATATTTTTGTATTTCCAGTTGCTTTTAAAAACAATCCCAGCACTTAAAAAGAAACAACCAGCAGTTTTTAATTCATTAATTTGAAAAATCTGACGAATGTTAAGTCACAATTCATATGCACAGCGCCGTTACCAAGCAACCCCAGTGGAACTACAAGACATTTGGTCAGCTGACTTTACTGCTATATACATTGCATAATGGCTGCTGAAAAAGACAAGAGCTTTGTTGTTAACTTACTATCCTCCATCTACTTGTTACATTCTTGCAGGTTGTGCTGGACGTTCTGCTGGTAATAATCATGTATAATTGCGCATCTGTTCACATGTGAGTGTCAATGTTGAGTTGGGGGGCGTGGCCAGCAGAAGCTTACTTCAGTTTGAAGTGACAAGAGGCCCTAAAACAGGGAATTCTGAAAGGAGCTCAAAATGGGCAGAACTGATCATCTAAGAATAATTTTGTGCAAGAAATGTAATGAACATGTTTTGTATAAACCATAAACCCAACCTAACCTGTTCAAGGAAACATAACAGGTCACCTTTCATTACTAGTCTACACCGTTTGTGCTGTCTCGCTCCAGGTTTACAAGACAAAATAACAAATTATTCTTTTTTTTTATTATTCTAATAACTTTAGATGGCACAATTACTCAGAAATTACTTTGCTCCTCATGAGTGCATTTCACATCTCGAAAGGCAGTCTTGCATGAAACTAACATGCTAGTTCCATCAAAAGAAAATTGCTCCAGTTACACCTGTTTTTGAGAAATCCCATTATTAATGCACACGGATACAAAAAGCAGGGCAAAAATCACACCTGATGCAGGCTGCACCACCAGCTTGAAGTGATGATTACATCCAAGAACCTTATGTTTATGATGAAGGCTATTTTTGAAGTGAACAAGGGAGACATAACTATGGGCAAAGAAAAACACAACCAATAGCAATTTGCTTCTAGGACACCTTAAGCAGTCTCACTCGGATGTTAAATTGAAAATCCTATTATTTTTCAGGCTGACTGATGACTCTCCAGATGCCACTGCGCTGCTCGGGCCAAAATCACTGCCATAAACCAGTACAACAAGCATCACAGCTCTTTATACAACAGGCCAAATTTAGTCGGGCACTCCACGTGTTGGTGTGCAAATCTGGGAGCTGGATGTGTGTAAGATCTCAGCAGCTCACATGTCAGGACAGAAATACAAAATTCAGACAGTGCTTTTACAAGAATCTCCAGGTTACTTTTCTAAAATCCAGAGGGACCTTATTAGGGCTGGGCAATTTGGCTACAAAATAAAATCTCTAACTTTTTTTTAATTCCAGACCTGAGATCTGGCAGTATTCGTTATTTTTTCTCACTTTCTTTCCTGAAAAAATCATTAGAAATGAAAGTATTTTCAAAAAGTGATTTTTATTTCAATCATCCCATGGCTGAGTATAAAAGCGAGATTGCGTGAATTTTGTTTAAATATGAGAATATAGAGATAATATTATTATGATAGAATTTAACAAAAAAATTATAATTACATTTTTTTTTTAATCAGGAAGATGCTTAGTTATCAGGATCTGATGTGACCAGATCAGCTGTTCCTTCAAAATAGACAGTTGCTCAATTGCTTCATAGTCCTGCTACTGACAATAACTTCATGCTAATGAAGTACGTTTTTTATAAAGCATTAAATATTATTTGTAAAATGTGTGCCAAAATGTAGCTGCACAATATGCTCATTTTAATGTTTTGATACTTTTGGTTGGAGTTCTAATAAAAATATGACTTTAATCTCTTATTATTTTGACTCAATTATCAGAAAACTGACCATGTAAAACTGACACCACAGTGTCTAAATTTTAAGATCTAAGTTTTTCAAGATTGCATCTCGAAAAACCAACAATTACCTTCAAGGAGTTTTCATCCTTTTGACAGTTTTTATAAGTCTTTAGTGAAGAATCATACAAATTTATATAATTCCTCACCACAATGGGTAAACATTGCTCAAATGTATTTATGTCACCTGCAGATACAAAAATGGATAGTGGCACCAGACTAGTTGATCCACCAACTCAAACAATGAGAATAACTGAACTAAATGATAAGATAGAAGAAACATACACAGAAATGATCAAACTGAGACTAAAAGACGGGGATGAAATTCAGCTTCCAGCAGGACAACAATCGTAAAGCCAGAGCCAGACATGCGAAGACATGAGTTAAATCTGAACATATGCAAGTGTTATAGTCCTGAGCTAAAACCAACTGGAAATACAGTATGTGGCTGAACTTGACCCTGATGTTTTATCTTGGTGTCTGTAGCTGTGGCATGATTAAATTTGAAAAATAAATAAATAATAATAATAATAATAATAATAATAATAATAATAATGGAATATTAACAAGGTTCTGTTTCTGAAGATCGCAGAAAGAAAATGCAGGTGTACTTCATTCTGAGGCTGCTTGGCTGCAAGTGGGTCACAGCGACCTGCCCTGACTGATGGAATAATGAATCCTGACTCCTCCAAAAAATGTCAGAACATTTGTCTGTGACCTGAATCTTAAGACAGAGCTGCTCATGCACCAGCAAGGGGCAACAGGTCTGACATCTAAAAAAAGAAATCAGCCAAATATCTGAAGTTATTATCAATCAGACATGAAATCCACTTACAGTGTGACATACCCCCAAATCAACTTTCTTTTTGGGATGGAAAACTGTCGAAATAGAAAAATAATAGGCTGAGTTCACACTGCAGCCTGAAGTGACCCAATTCCAATTTTTTTGAGGTAATGCGACCTGTATCTGATCTTTTTATGACAGTTTGAACAACACAGGTCAGATTATTTTCGAATGCCACCCATATCTCATACGTATCAGATTCAAACGTGACCCAACGTCCAGGTCGCATTCATCCGAACTTAAGATCTCTGATACTCTATTCTGCCCTAGATACATAGGGCACAACAAAATCTATTTTAAAACTTGAATCAATTTAAATGTCTTTTTACACATTTATTATTATTTTGAGTACAATTTTAGTATTAAGGTTTTGCCCGGATGTTCACTCTGACCAAGCCTTTTAGATTTCATGTCAAGGAAACAGATAACTGTGTGTGCATTGGACTTGATAGATGCTCTCCATAAACTGATCTGACATTAATATTCTTATTTCCATGCATTCTGCCTGCCCATGCCTTATTTAACATGAAATGCAGTGACTAGTTTCCTTGCCATCTATTTGTTTATCAGGGCAATTGTGCAAGCAGGAAGAAACACAACCATGACAGATTATATGAAGATTAACCTTTTGCAGGTCAAAAGTGACCCACATGTTTAGCTGTAGAAAAAATACCTTAAACTATCTTTTTCCAACTTAAAATTTTATGACTTTTCTTAAATTGACCCCATCTTTAGAAAAAGTGATATTTTGTTTATGTTTCCCTTTGAGCTGCACTCCACTAGGATAAAAGGATTGTCTTATGGGTCATTTTTGACCCGTGAATTATCAAGCCATTTAAACAGCAGAAAAAGTTCAAAGGTCACACACAAGTTTCTCTGATGCACACACGCAAACCTACACACCCACCTATGCACGCACACACACACACATCAAATAAACTGGATTGATGTATGAATTGAACTTGCATTTGACCTGCACCTGCAGCAAACCCCTCACATCACACCAGCTCCCAAACACAACACAAAACAATCTCACACAATAAAAACAGATTCAGTTTAGAGGATAAAGGTGCCCTAAATCAAAGTACCTCTATCTGGTTCCTTGCTGAAACCAGTAAATGTTACACGGTCAAACAGGTCACAGGTTGTACGTTCACACATATATCTCTCAGATATGTCTTGTGCACCAACATTGAGTCACAAGCAGCAAAATGAGTAAGAAACAGATCAGATGTTTTTGGAAAGTTTCTTTGTGAAGGGGAAAAGGCCCAGAGAAGAGACAGGAGAATGGATTTATCCCAGTAGGTGATTCCCACATTCCAAGCTGCTCTGCATGATATGGTGACCGGCTCGTTAATGAGGCAATGAAGCCTTAAAACAACTTTTAATAGAGACCAAGCGCCCTGTGCATAAGCGATACTTCGGGTGTCATTGTCTCTCATCACTCCCAGATGAGAAACAATGGCATCTGGGGCTTGTTTTGTCTGATTGCAGAGAAACAAGGTCATTACTGTTATCACGAGTTAAAAATTTCACGAAAGTAAAATGTTCGTTTTTGTGGCGCATCTGAATCTTATTTTGAAGGTTATATGAATACGTTACCATAGCGACCAGTCAGAGAACATTAGGACAAGAGTAGAGATGAGAGGAGTGGAGCTTGTGAGTCTTAAGTCTGGTTCACATGACACAATTTAAGGATTGTCAGCCAATTTTCCAAACTTCTGTGACCACAAAAGTTCCAACTATTTTAAATGGAAAAATAACTCTGTTGGTGATCAGTTCCCACAATTTGGGATTGCCAAAAAGTAACTCAGCAAAACCAGCAACATTTCCTGAGCTGTGTTGTTCACACCTGTGGTGCTGCTTGCCAAACTGTAGAGCTCCTGCCCACTAGATCAAAACTTGCTGCTCCAACTCTGAAGTTGGAGTGCCTTTAGATACTCCATAAAGGCACATTTTTACCTGATTTAAATCCACCTACGCATTGTTGGACATATCCTGCTGTCCACTGCTTGCCCACGTTCATTATTCATACTTTCTGTCTCTGTAATTGCAGTGTATGTGAATATTTAATCTCTGCATGTCTCTGCCTCCTCTATCCAATATATTTTCTCCACCTCCTGTCTCCTGAATACTCAGGTATTTTAAAAACAGATAATACATGCTCCAAACTTATTAATTATGGATTTTTACACACTTTATATAACTCATAAGGACCCTTCACCTTTGCTGCTTCATAGAGAAAACCTTCTGAACATCTCTTAAAATGAAACTATAGTAGGAAACTGCTCTGCTGGGTGTACTATACTAAAAATAGCTTTGACGACACTGCTTTGACTTCTTTTGGCAGGGAGCTCTGTATTTTAAGGTCAGTGCTCCCATTCGGAACATGGAAGATGTTTTTGCAACCAAGTGAATCTAAGTTTAGCTTCACTAGCTGCTCAACAGGTGCTATTAATGTAAAAACAGAAGATTTTTATAAAACAATCAAATGAAATGGAGAAATGTCTTTGGTAGTAAGGAAGGAAGGGCAATGAATCAACAACAATACATATATGGGGGCTAGACATATGATCAATATTAATAGAAAATACAACTAATACAATACCACACAGCATTGTGGGAAATGATGGCAGAGGAAAGCTGATCATGGAGAGCTAAGAAAGATTGACTGCATATCTAACTCACCTTCTGGTTACCTAGCAACAAGCAAAAATAAAATGCTTTTTCTTCATTTTAAAACCAAATTATTTTAATACGCTGAACCAAATAAACTCATTTGTTTATTTGAGTTTATTTGGTTCAACATAACCAAATAAATAAATGTTTCAAAGATAGACTCATGTTAATTTTATTTATTTTTGTTTTGAGAAGTTTAACTGAATAAACAATGTATATGTTTATAAACTTAAGAGGAGGACTGGCCAGGAAACACTTTGGAATTTCATTATGAAGACTTTGAAGATTATAACTTAATGCATTATGTCCAATATTTCAGAAGTGATTCCTGTGAAAAATAGGTCAATAATTTAATAAATGATCAAGAAATACTCCTTACACATGAATAATTCAGTTCTAATCAGTGTAAAGTTTATTAGGAGCAACTGTTTTTGAAGAGTAAACTTGTAAAACAGTTTTTTATTTTGAGTCCCACAAACGGTAAACATGCGCCTGGATTAAAGGATGTCACTGAGACGTCACCGGGTAGAAAAAGTAGCAGAAATATTCCTTTCCTTTGACGTTATTATTTTTTCCCCTCCTTTTAAAACCCATCTACCACATTTCAGTTTTTCTTCTTCTATAAATCCATCAAGCAGACACATTAAAAATATTAAACAACCCGACTGACTGAGGCTCTTCATCACAACGCACGGCTCAGCATCTGAGAAAGTCGTTCCTGATTTATGTAGATCTCATATTAAAGCCGCGTTGTGAAGCGGGGCTCATGTATTATTCACATCAACAACCATGTGAGCGTGCCCCTGTGTGGTGTAAGTCTTGTGTGTTGTCTCGACTGTACCGACTCATTGCTACGCGCCGGATTGATACAAGCAGAAAGACAATGTGTGCAGCTGATAGGGCAAAAACAAACCAGGAAGGTAGGGAATAGTAAAAACAAAGCAGCACAGTGGGGAAGAGAGGAAGACAGACTGACTCAGAGCTTCAGAGAGACAGCAGCTCTGCAGGCACTGTTGGATGTGAAGTGTTTTACATGTTTTCTAAAGCTTAGAAACACTGAAGTCACATGGGCTCAAAAACAACACACACTGCAATTTTTGCAATAAAACCCAGTCTCTGTTGGATTAACGGAATCGTGATTTAATTAGTTTTGTTGGCCTTGTATTATTAGATTAGCTCTTTTCCTCTTAATTTGTCGTCTGGTTTTCATATTTGCTGTGCAAGTAAAACTGCTTTGCTTTGTTTTTTATGTTTGAGGACGAGAATGATTAATGAGCTTTGTGAAAGCAGAAAGGTGTATTTGGCTCATTTCATAAATTTGCTCATGGTGTTGATATACATTTAACGTCGGAGGAAAACACAAAGGCGAGAGTTTGGTTTTAACAGACTGAGATGAAATTCAGGCAGATTTATTCCAGACAAAAGTAAAAAGTCCTAAACAGCATCAAGATCAAGTAAAGCAGGTTTCTAAGAATCTGTGGAATGTCTACTTTCCTTTCTAGCTTTTTAAATGAATGCCTATCAGTCTTTTTTATAAACAATACTCATGCACATATATCGTTCATATCATATTGCTAACTGGAAGCAATGAAGAAATATTGAAAATTATTGAAAAAAAGATCCCCCGGCAGAACCCTGTGGATAATTCAAAATCATCATCATAAAAACCACAGAGCAAGAAATAAGATGGTAATTCAGTTTTTTTATATATATAAGTATATAATAAAATTGATTTTGGCTTTACTTGGCTATAACATTTTTAAAACAAACAGATTCCGCACTATTATTTATTAAAGATGAAGCCAGATTGAAAAAGCTGTCTGGGTGGTACACTCCCCTGATCCAACAGCTTGCAGAAACTGTGCCCTGAAGTGTTTTCTGTCAGATTTCATGGTAAGGGATGAACACAGCACACCAATATGTTACTGAATCCTCTGGAAGTAGCAAGGGTGTACTTAGTTTTGTTCAAGTTAATCTTTATTTAATCAATAATGACACCGTGGAGTCTTCTGTGTAAACTTAAAGTCACATTTATGTTTAGAACCTAATAAAATAAGACAAAATAAATAAACAAAAAACTTGTTTTCATCCCAATATTTTGAACCCTAAAAATAGGGTTCAAAATATTGAACCCTATTCAATATTTTGAATAGGGTTTTCAGGCTGCTTTTTCCAGCAGCCTGAAAAAAGCAGAACACAGTGATGCAAATAAGAAGCTGACATACTGAGATTGGTGAATGTCCAAGAGAGCTGCCGACCTCAGAACAGCACTCAACATCTAATTAATCATCCCAGAAAATATAACTGGGCCGATTTAAATATTCAAGGCTCATGCTTTCATGTCATGTGGAATCATCAGAAAATGTAGGTTACTGAAAGGATGCGATGTTGTGTAACTTGTATGTGTAGCAGCAGCAGCTTTAAAAAGAGCCTTCAATGAAAAATGTATGCAGATGCACAGAAAAAAATCAAGCCCATGTTTTATACATCAGGCAATAAATCAAAAATGAGACAAAGAAAGGGACACAGAGAGTCTTCAACAGCAAAAATACAGAAAATATGGACTTACAATGGTGAAGTTCATGACCTTGAGGATCCAAATAGTTAGTGCCAGGTTGATCAGGATCAGGATCATTAGCAGCAGGACGAAGAAGTAAAGGCAGCGTTTCCTCCAGCCGTATATTCCCACTTTGTACACTTGTGGTTTCTCTGAACTCTGGAC
This sequence comes from Poeciliopsis turneri, assembly GCA_922788865.1. Taxonomy (NCBI): domain Eukaryota; kingdom Metazoa; phylum Chordata; class Actinopteri; order Cyprinodontiformes; family Poeciliidae; genus Poeciliopsis; species Poeciliopsis turneri. The sequence goes on along the minus strand of CAKLNU010000382.1, from coordinate 1,387,440 downwards.
ATTGTTCCTATGAGAGCACTGTTCCTGGGTCATCTGAGGAGACAGAGCATGAGGATGATTATGGATGGAACGTTATGCCAGCTTCCACTGCAAAAACACTAATTCTTATCATGTGTTTTTGCCTAATTTCCAGTGCAAATGTCTCAGTAGTTTTGAAATAAAACAAAACTAACGTACAAGTAACTGCTTACTTGTACGTAAGCATTACTCATACTAATGCTTACGTACAAGTAACTTCATTATATATATTGATATATATAATGAAGTATATATATGAATATACTTCATTATTTAATATGAAGTATACTGAGATATTTGCACTCGAAACTAACTTAAGATTTTGTGTTTTTGCAGTGCTTGTGCTAAGTGTCAGTATTTTTCTGCATTTCTCACCAACATAAAATTAAGATTGTTTAAGACCATTAAGAATGAAATTTAAGACCTGTACTACCAGCACAGAAACGTAAAGGTCCCATAAATAAATTGTATGGGTTGGCAAACCAAAATTTCAGACCGTATTTAAAGACAACCTATTTTTCTCAATGAATTGAAGACTTCATTGTCTTAAAGCCTGACCCTCTTGATGTCTCCATCCTCTCTTAAGACAAGAAAAAACAGGTACAGGAGTTAAAATACAACTTTGCTTATATTTAAACATACAATTTATATAAAATTTATTATTCCTGTACGCCAGCTCTGAGACATGCTGCTCTTTAAACCTTCCCCTAAACTATCTGTTTTCGGCTTGCTGGACTTTCCCTGCAAATAGTTTAATCCAGGAACAAATATTTACTCAGGATGAAAATCAATAATTATTGTATTTGGGAGGCTCATAACACCATAAAAACAAAGCAAGGTAGTTTCCATCAGTTGTTTGAGTGAAAGTATAAAGTATGTCACTGCTGAATTTTGATGTTAATTTTCATTGTTTCAAATTATTGTGACCATTTACTCAACAAGGGTGTTAAAAGTGGGGCTTGCGGGCCATTTGTGGTCAGTGGATTTATTTTGCGTGCCTCCACACGCAAGAATAAATAAATTAGGACATAACTATAACTTTTTTTCTTTTTTTTCCTCCGAAGAGTTTTTGCAACGCTAGTGGCTCGTATTTTTTACAGTAGGCAGACAGGAAAGAGGGCGAGGAGAGGGGGAAGACATGCGGCAAAGGTCGCCGGGACCGGGAGTCAAACCCGCGACGTCCGCGTCGAGGACTGAGGCCTCCAAACGTAGGGCGTGCTAACCCTCTGCGTCACCACAGCATGCCCCATAACTATAACTTTTAAGTTAAAATCTACTTACAAAAGTGTCAGATGCTTTTTCAGAATAATAGGCAAACTGGGTGTCTTTCATTCAACAAGAAAAATGTTTTTCTGAAGACACCCAACACAAAGATTGTGGTGAGTGTTACATCAGTGATATATTACTTTAACATATGTAGACAGATAGTATAATGAAACAAGACAGAGTCTCCATCTTGGACAACAGATCGACTGTCCTTCTCAATTGTCACTGTATAATTTTCACCCTGCACGATGCCACTGTTGCATTAGTATTTTGTTTATTTGCATGCAGAACCATGTTGCTACATCTTCAACTTCATCATAGCACAATTTGGCAAAGAAGACAAATTGTGCTCCGATGTGCACAATGGTTTTACTAAATTCACATTGTGCACAATGTGAATGTAAAACTATTCACATTTAAATTAAGTAGCACGGCTTTTAGTTTCAATAAAGTCAAACCTTTATTATTGCAGCCAGGAGGCTGTGCAGGATACACAGCCTCTTTAGAAAGTAACAATATAAAGAATACATCTGAACAGAAGCGCAAACATAAACATTCCCCTCACACACCCACAATCCTGTTCTCTCCTTTGAGCCAATGACCAGCCACTCAGTTTTGGCAACCTGACAGACAGTTTAGTTAGCAATCGCACTGACTGATTACCCAATAAGTGGTCTATAACTCTATTATAACCCCTCCGGCCCGCTGACGTGCTGATAGTAGCAATTAATGATGATTCTAATTGTACGGCTGTGAGGACGATGAGGCATTGTTCACTTCCAGCGCTGCTATAATAATGCCCTAATAACTGTGTGGAAAAATAAAATTTACTGTCCAGCGCACTTTGCAGGGCAAGCCTCACACCACCAAAACCAATCGTTTTTGACAGCCACACGCATTACCCCTTAACTGAAACAAATGGCAGAAGACAGGGCAACAGGGGGAAAAGTGCTGAAAGCTGCAGGAGACACCAATGCTGCAGTCAGCAAAACATCTTCGATCTGGAGGAATTTTTATTATTTTTTATGTGATATGAATGAACACGCTGGAAAGAGTTGAGGGCTGTGATCCGATTGGCTCCTAAGCATTTTTTACTCATACTAATGCTGCATTCACACATTGATGGAAATTATACAATATGAACAAATAAGAAGAAGAAAAGCTGCATTCACAACTATCTGAAGTAAACACAACATATTCACACTGGTGTTCTGCAACTTTTAATTTCATCTGAGTTACTTGATGAGTTTGCTTTTTCCAGTTGTTTAGCTTCTTTTCATATAAAACAGTCCAAGTGAACCTGCCTCTAGAAACCATGTGACAATGTTCAGAAGAGCCACTACAATAGCACCCCCAGAGCTAAAGCACTATGCTAACAAGATATTTACTGGGTTAGGGTTATATTTACACTACAACACTATTACAATGTGGTATTTATTGGAAGCTAATGCTAAAGTGCTACACCAAAATAGTATTTAGTAGATGTTAATGCTTATACCAACACAGTATTTAGTGGAAACTAATACTAAAATGCTATTCCAATATGGTGGTTAGCAAAGGGCAATCCTAAAGCATTACACCAACACATGTAATGTGTTGGTGTAATGCACATTACAATTGTAATTGTCTTGTCATTGACAACAAAATGTGTCACAATATAGTATACATTATGATTATATTTTTTCATAATTTGAAAATTACTTTACAAGAATCAATGAAGCAGCAGTCAAAATCAAAATGAGCAAAAAGTAAATAAAACAGACCTGTACAAAAAAATAATACGACAATCAACTCAGAATGAAGTCAATTAAATAAATTAAAAAATTGATTAAAAGTCTGTAATACTCAGGAAATCATTCAGACCGAATCTAAGTCAGCTGGTCCTAAAGGCTCCGGTTACTCAGGCTGAATATTGAGATTGGATTTATTCAATCTCCAGCCAATCAGACGCCAGGCTGTTTGATCAGCTTGTTGGCAGTATCCTCACAGCGACACCATGGCCTGCACAGATTAATAAACCTCTTGATTCTGCATCACTTGCTTTTCTCCTCTCCGTCTGTGAACTCCAGCCGCAGGAGAGACCTTCACAATACCTCCCATAACTAACCTCTGGCCCGTCCCGTCGCCCATTCAAATCCAGTCCAGTCGGGCTGACAGGAATATTCTGTTTACACCACGAAGCCCGATTATGAAGAAGCACACACACGATCCAAAGACTGGCAGACAGGTTTCCCATTTCCTCTCCACAGATTAGTTTTGATGTTTTCTTGTCTGCTGTGACAGGCTCAGATAGCTGACCCTGAACCTGATCTGGAATGAAACAGATTATGTCAGTAAAAGCTGGTGAGCTGTTGTCAGTTACAAATATTAGAGTTTCAGAGGAAACTTTTCTTGTCATATATGCATTTTTAACTTAAAGCTTAGACTCAAAAGTTTGTAGAGGCAGAAAATAGAAATTTATTTTTTTTTAATTTAGTTCAGCCGATCAATTGTATCAGTTAAGACACTAATCTGCAATGATTATCAAATTAAACATGATGAATTGATTACTGAAATAATCTTCAACTAAGTAAGTTATCAATTAATCATAACCAACATTAAAATTGGACATTTGCTGAACGGTTATATTCAGAGTAATAAATAAGCCAAAACTGTACCAAAGAAAATCAATACATTTTGCTGTCAAGATAAGAAACTTTCTTTGTAAATATACTGAACACAGGAGACGTGACAAAGTAGTTTTAGCATCACGTGGTTGACATTCTTCCAAAAAAAAGTCCCTATCAGGCAGATTTTGTTACCCAGTTATTAATCCAAAGAATTACCCAAATATTTGATTGTCAGAATAACAGAATAATCGTTAGTTGCAGTACTAATCTGAAAAAGTATGTGAGAGAGTCATGCTCTTTGTGTGTTCATATGAGTTGTTTGTGCTTCAGGTGATTTGATTTCTGAATATGGAGTATAAATAAAGGGCAGGATGGTTGGAAAGCCTGCCAAGCGTCTTCAGGTGGGAGGACGGCATCTTGGCGGCGGAGCAGCAGAACTCAAAGCGAGTCAGATGGAGGAACTTGAACGCTCAACTATAAATGTATTACTGATAAGGAAAAGCTGGGTCATGACCCCGACAATCTGTACTGCAGGTAATGCTTCAAAAAAAAAAGAATGAAATAAAAACAAATAATATCCTGCTCTCTAGGCTGCTTTCTATTTTCCCTTTTGTCTGTGACTGGCAGTTCTGGTAGGAGTTAACATTTTTCCATATAACCAGAAATTAACTGTAAAATTTGTCTCTTATTGATCATTTATTTGTCTCCCATTGAAGAAATGTGTCTTAGAAGAAGGCTAACAATGATGCAATACAACAAGGACAAACAAAATGAGTAACAATACATACATAAAAACTAACTCAGACATACATCAAGTTCTGTGTAAACAAAAGCACATAGGTGCACAATATTAACTGAAAGATACTTATACAGTGCATGTCCAAAGTACATTTAATCTTTCATACAATTTGTGATAATCTCAAAATCATATATAAATATATAGAGCATATCACTTTTTTTTTCTTCAAGTTCAGAAAATTGACGTGAAAGCATTTTGCTTTTATACTCCTTTAATCTGGAACAAGATTAAAGAAAATTGCAAATCAGCCCAAATACTCAGTGCTTTTATATGAAGGCTAAATATGAAATAGTTTGGAGTTCCTTTTGATTTGCAATAACTAGAATATTAATCAATATATTTGATGATGACTGTTCTTGATGGTTTTGATGATGGAATTTCCTTTTCTCTGTCAATGTTACTCATTCCATAAGTGGTTAGCACTGGGTATGACTAATTATGGGTCTAATTTTGGTCCCCTAAATTTACAAAAACTGATTTCATGAGAAGTATTAAAGTTTTGGGATTAGTCTAGTTCAAGCCCTGGAGCAAATCTGTCCTGATCGGCTGATGAGATGAGAACTTGGGCAAAGTGGAGCTAAAAATGCCAGGTTGAGATCTGGGATGGCAGTAGTTCCAACCAAAGCCTGAAAATGAATAAAACATGTTTTAATTCGAGGGCGTACAAACTTATGCAAGCAGTTTGTTGAAGTTTCTTCTTGCTAACACGTTCCTCAAATTAACAGTGTTTGCTTTTCCGCATGTAATTGGAGGATTTTAAGGTTGAAAAAAGTTTGGTAATTATTTATGAAATCCTCCTGTTTCAGCATCTTCTCCAAGAAGAGGTTCCTCATTCCTGTTTCATTTCTACAAAACAAACAGCAGGTCATAGTTCCTATGGAAATCCCCCAGGAGCAGGCAGTTATAACATTGCCCACAGGCAGGAACAGGCAATCAAAGGGGAAAAACAATGTGGGTCCTGGTGGGCCAATGGTTCCGATACTTAAACCCAATGATGAAGTCAGCAAACACAGTGAATAAAGTTTGAGAGGAAGCTTGGAAGTAAAAATGCAGCGATTTCCCGGTTGCAAACATGCTTGAAGTATTAAAAGGACATCTGGAGCAAGAAAAATAAAATAAATAACAGAAAGGTCTTCATAATCATTTAATTTCAGGAAAATAAATTAAACGTATGTCAGAGTGACACTTGGGTGGGAATCCCACAGATTTTGATGAGAAATCTCACAGGAGCAGGAAGTTCTCCTGCACGACCAATACGAATGTGGCAAGTGGTTTCTGGATGTATGTCAACAGCAAAACACTTGACTTTTCCAGCAGCCATTGTACAGCGTTCACAGCAGAAAGACCCACAAAGCAAACTTTGTTTGGAGCTCAGCTTGGGTTGCTAGGTAACAGGCTGGGCTTTGTTGGGGCTGGTTTTCTAGACACCAAAAGACATTAGCCCATAAAACAAGTAATTCAGGTGCAAATATAGCAACAAAAATAAAGGTTCACACAATTGTTACATAAACTTTTCAATATTTATTGAGTGAATGAAATGAAAATAAAATCAGATTAAATATTTATGAATGGATGCCAGAATAAGGTTATTAAAGTGTTGTAAATGTGTAGAACAACATTTAAATAAGAAAGAATTGAATTAAATGCATACATTTTTAAAAATGTAACGAGAAATATGAACTTGAAGGTCTGCACAGTGGCGCAGTTGCCTTAACCAAGGAGGTCCTGGGTCCTGGGTTCAGTGCATGCGTGGGTTCGTGGAATTTCAGTCCAAATTCTCCCTAAGTGTATGTGCATGGTTGTTTGTTTCTATGTTGCCCTGCGACAGACTGGCAAAATAGAAACAAACAGGGTGTACCCCGGCTCTTGCCTGGAACACAGCTGGAGATAGGCACCAGCAACTCCTGTCCCCAATAGGGATAATGGTGAACAGATGATGGATGGATGAAATATGAACTTGGCAGTACGAATACATGATCAGATCCTGGCTTCCTGACAAGCAGATGGAAGTTCTAATCAACTTTTAGTAATGTGCTTATTGATGGTTTCTCATTGCCACATTCACATGCTGTCATGCCATACATACACTTTTCTCACGTGTGTCACAAATCAAATAAATGCAGCGCAGTAATGATGTATAACTGCTCTCTACTTTGTGCAGACTCTCCATGTATGCACAAAGAGCTACTGATAGCTTTCCAATATAGTCTGAAAGGACGCGCAGGCCGGGGAAACTAGATGGCGCTTGGTGGGAAGCTAAATAATGGCCACTCTAACCAGAGTGAAGGTGTGTGTTATGAAAGTGGCTCTGAGGAGAAAGAAAATAAGTGGCAAATTGGTGGCAAATCAAATCATTGGCCTTTGCGCCCCCCTGCATCCATCCTGGTGCTGTCCAACGGTGCCACTCATTGAGCCAGCTATTCATGCTCGGAGCAGCTAGAAAACCCAATGGTCCACAAACAAAGCCTGTCTCTGATTAGGGAGAGAAATGAGGTTTTACAAAATGTTATTGGTCAATCCTGCTGCCAAATAGCCAAGCAGTTCTCCATTAGGACTTTTATAGATGCAGTGTGAGACTGATGGCCACTGCCAATATATAGACCATTACTGGAGGTTGCACGCATTCCGACTTTATAAATACAGCAACTCCTCGGCCAAAAGAGATGTGAAGGCTGGATGGGAATTTAAAAAAAAATTCCATGAGCAGAGGAAGAGATGTAAAAATTGATGTAAGTAGCTGCTCCAAAAACATCTTCCAGGCAACACAGACAGCTGCCAGTTTTTTTCTGGTCTGAACGTCTGATTATCTGCTGCTTGTTTCAGAAAACAGTGATGCCCACCACAGTCTGGAAACATCCACAGGACAATGCAGGTCTGAAAATGGAAAACATTTTGATTTCTAAACTTTATTCCCTGCAGTCTACAATTAGTGTTCATCTATCCATTGAGTAACCTATTATCCATCCATCCATCCATCCATCCATCCATCCATCCATCCATCCATCCATCCACTGCCTGGTGATAAATTAGATCCATTACATAGTGACACTTGATTAGCCAATGACTATTCACTGATGTCGAGTTCAAGAGAGTTCAATATATAAAGATTTATATATGTATGAATGCTGTGTTACCGCACTCAAGAGCTTTGTGCTTTTCTGCCACCTGATAACTATTTCCAAAGAATTTTCCACCAACACCTTTCTAAAAACCCTCCAAACATTGTGAAAAGCAGCCTAAATTTTGTACAACCTGCCCAAGCTGTTTTCAGCCCAATCTGGCAAAACTCCATGTGAAATAAATAATTAAGAAACTGAAAAAAACAAAACAAAAAACAATATGTTGACTTCGTTGGTCAAACATGCAAAACTACACTGGAACAAATCTTTCAAATGGTTCAAAATCTGCAATTAAGAATTCTAACTATAATTAAAAAACATACAGCCTGATGTTGCTCACCACACAAAGTATAGAATTGGACTGCATAGATCTGCCCTGAATGTCACAATTCCTGATCTGGAGTTCTTTTCAATATCTGGACCGATACAGATATTATCATCAGTTCGGTGCATGTCTATTCCAAACTGACTGAGTTTTCTTTTGCATGTCAGGATGTTTTCAACACTTTGTTCCAGGAATGACCACGACTGCGTTAGTAGACGTTTTTCTAAACCAACGATGTGTTCCTTTATTCTAGTGATCTAAAGTTTAGTTCAGACACCATGAGGAGGGACATCATTCAGATCCATCAGTCAGCACCGTCTATGCCAGTGCTGAAGCTTACAAACCGCTTTGTATTTTTAAATTAAACAGTTTATTCAGTCTGATTCGGCACATTAGAAGGATATATTCCCAGATGTAATCGAACAGGCGAGAAATGTGAGGAAATCCCCACACAGCTTCAGAGTTTAATAGAAATACAGCTTGTTAAGAAGAAATGGGGCTGAAAACAAGGAGAGAAGGCTAATGTTTGGGTAGAGAGTCCTCTCAGATCAGAGAGAAACACAGTGACAGGTCAGCAGTACGCCGCTCGCCTTTATCCCACGAGAGGCTCGCCGATGCTAAATTGCCTGTCTCTTTTCCCCCCTCCTCCGCTCATTGCCTCTCCGCCCCCTCCTCCTCACTGTTAGAGGCTAACATCTTAATCATAATTGTGTCATGAACCATAAACACTCATATGCTTTGCAGTGGAAGCACTCTCAAGGGGAGCACTGGCGCTGAATAATAATAACTTTGTTTGCAGAGCAGTTCAGCCGAACTTCTCAAGGCTTGTTTGAGTTCATACATATTGACGAAAAGTGATAACGGCGGAGTGAGAATGAAAAACAGTGACTGCAAAAACAAGTAGCAAAATTATAGCAAAATTATTCAGACATTTTTTAACTTTAAATACACTCCTCTGTCACACAAAAAAAGAGTTACATCTTCAAAGCCAAATATGTTTGATATGGCTATCAACAAAAGTTGCTTGTTGTTCCAATTGCCAATGAATGTGTGGCCACTTCATGCACACACGCACACAAAAACACGGATTAACCAGCTTGGAAATCTCCAGAAATATACAACAACCCAAGTCTCAGATTTAAGGTAAGAAACAACTCAAACATGAGGGAAGTGAATAAATCAAAGTTCACTCTTTAGCTACTGCAACAAGGAGTCAGGACATCAAAGCTATTGCTGGTGTTGTTTGTGAGCATAAAGTTAATCTAGTTGAAATAAAATTATTTGTCGGACAGCAAACTAATCACAATTCCCTGCAACTTTGTCTGACTAAAATGTGTTTTGTGTTCACCTGGCTTATGATTATTTTAACTTCTATTTTTCATGTGTAGAATTCTCTTGAAGTATTTGTTTTTTTGCTCTGGTGGCCTTTATCTCAAAGTGGTTAGACAGGAAAATAAGAGAAGGGGAAGACATATGATAAAGGTCATCCGGCCGGGACTCGAACCTGTGACGGCTGTGTTGAGGACTAAAGCCTTGACCCAGCCGTCATACTTTTGGTTAGTTTCAGGGGTAATTGTCTTTTAAAGTGTAGGACCTGGGTCAAACTCAACGTATAGTGTAGCATAAAGAAATGAGAGCACTAATGCCATTGTACATCAGAGTAAAAATGTTGGTCAGAACTGGAGTAAAACATTCCAACAGTTTCTCTGAATTCTGACAGAATTTCATGGTTGCGAACGACAACTTTTGTCACAAAATATTCTTTTTCATTTCAGTGTGCTATAGACACACTGGACTCACAACATGGAACCTTTATAACACTGAGTAGAATGCCAATTTGTCAGGTTTAGAAGCTCCACAGAGAACATTCCTTCCATAATTTGTGGACAGTGCATCATACTCTGATTCTTTCCAAACATACTGTCATCACTGTAAGACAACTTTCTTCTGCAGCTTCAAATATGAAAATAAATACAGCTTTTTGTGAACAAAATACCAAAGCAGCACAGATAAAACATCACTGTTCTTGGATTTTCAATGGCCATGTAAAAAGAAACAACATACAGAAATACAGTAAGTTAAATCCACTGTTTTCATCATTTTGTCTTTCATCAAAAACAAAATCCTGCTCACAACATCCAAACTTGCTTTGGAAACCGTTCAGAGAAAAAAGATCCATGTCCACCTTATGTAATATACACCTTCTGAAAATTGGGATATGAAATAAAGTCTGGACAGATTTTTCTGTATTTTCTTCTTTTCCCCTATCCTAAACTTTTCAGATAATTAGAGAAACCATGTTATCTGTTTTGTTAAAGGATATTTTTGTTTAAAGGTTGGAAGTAAAACCTCTCTCTCTAAGATGTCCAAAGAGTCCCGCCTGTGTTCCTTGATGCTTAGCGCTGATTTTACCTGTCGAAAAATGAGCCCTGACAAATTTTCCAACAAGCCTAAAAGCTTCAGGATACCTGTGAGATAAGTTTCAGCTGCAGAGTGAATTTCTGTCAGAAAGACTGTTCTACTTTGGTGAGCGCTGCAGATCATTGCTCTTACCTCAAAAGATCTCCAGGGAGAGTCAAGAGTGAGTATGAAAAAAGGGACACAAGGGCAGACAAGATGTCTGAGCTAATGCTGAACTTTTATTCTGCCCAGATAAGATTATAATGAGTTCACATAAGCTACAACCTGAAGAGATTTCACTTTCCATTCTCTGACTAATACGGGAACTCTTACAAAGCAAACGCTCAAGGTTCACGCTGCCGATATTTAAAGACAACAGTCTCATACAACCAGACAGATCTTGTACAGCCTGTTATATCTTAATAAAACCCTTCATGCCTGCCCTGATTACTTGTTAATGCAGATGCAACACTCTGTGGTGGACCACTGGAGAAAATAGCAGCTTGTAATAGCTTGCTGGTGAGGTTGAGATATGAAAGAATCAATGACCTTCACAATCTACACAAAGTCGTATCATTAGATTCTTACGACTGCAGGCAATGAAACATCAGAGCGCCTATCCTATTAAAAGATACACATATTTGCAGTGAGATAAATATGACATACTTTCACTTTTTGAGGGTTTTTACTGGAAAATTATGAATTAGTTCTATGAAAGGTAAACATGAGCTACAGCTTCCTAAGTCAGATTGAACTGCTGGCAACAGAGTGTGTCAAGGGACTAAAAAAGGTGCCTGAATCAGAATCAAATAATTTGATCATTAGCCAAACTTAATTATAATTTAATTGCATGCTAAAGAGGTAGTTCAGCCACTGGATTTGGGTGTGTTGGACCTGAAAGTTGCTGGATGCCAACTTCTGAAGAGAGAATTGGACTGCAGGCAGAACAGTGAGACAAAAAGTACTGTTAACTAAATTGAAAGAAAAGATTCCCATGAGCTCCTCCAAGAGTTATCCACGTCCTGGACACTACTGCATCTCTCTTTCCCAGAGCTAACAGCACAGTGAAGAGGCTTTGGAGCACGTCTATATTCTAGTCCAGAAGAAGAAAGTTCCATCAGAAACTCATCGTGCAGTCTTGCTGAATATCTGATCACCTGAACTGGAAAAACTTTGTGTTTGTAATTCAAGTCTCCAGTGTACCAGTAGAAGGTGGCTTAATCCTCCAGAACAATTCGGGTCCATACACACCAGGAGGAAGTTGTGAGAAGGCGCATTCAGGCCACAGCAGGTGGATCATTCAAATTAAAAAATGTTTATTATTAACTGCCTAAATTGATTATTTAAGTCTCTATCTTTATGTTTCTATGGAAACTGACATTTTCATGTAAATTTGTTTAGCTATGTATTTTTGGCCTAAAACCGTTTCAATACTGGCCTCCTTATATCAACCAGTGCATAACCACACAGCAAAAACACAAAATATTACCAAGTACCTTTGGTCTAGTTTCTAGTGAAAATATCTCAGTAACCCCACTTGGCCCAAGCCCTCAGTGTCACTCACCTCTGCCCTCTTTGGACTTTTACAAAACAGTTTTTTATTTTTATCATTTGCCTGATGAGTGATGGCACAATTTAGATTCTCTGTTCAGTTTATTTGGACTGATTATTAATTAAGATGAATGAAAATTAAATACTATTACTATTAAATATCAAAATAGAAACCACCTTCCTGGAAATTTTAGAAACTTTCACTAATAAATGGTATTAGCAATTAGCAGAAATTGGAGCTGATATGTAGATAAAAGTACTATTCAATGGGCTAAGAGGTTTTAAAATCTGTTAGACTCTTGCTATGTTATTTTATGAATAAGATCACAATTTTTAAAAAGACGTCTTAAGTTAAAGACAACACAGTTTGAATTCTGAGCCGACGACATTTCTCTGAACTCGATGAGTAAATTAGTTTTTGTGTACAGCTGAGGAAGACGCTCAATAGTATTGAACAGTCTCAGAATCAGTCCATATCTTCATGTTTAGATGTATGGAAGTCACTTCGGCTCAAAGAGAAGAGGTTTCCAGCGTCTGCAGTCAGTTGCTATGGGGATGAGAAAGACCTTTATAATTATAGTCTGGCAGTCCTTTTTATTAACAGAAGAAGGGGTGACAGTGCCGGCCGATATCAGCTATCACTGTGATGTTTCATTTGTTTCAAAAGTGCTTTTAAGCAAAGTGCTGCACAGCTCTTTGTGTTTCAGTGCAGACAGACTCTAATGAAGAGGCTGCTGAAGCAACAGATTTAGAGAAGTAAACGCAAAGTCTGGAACCTGAAAATGCTAGAAACGAAAAGTAAACATTGGACAACAATCTAGAGAAAGAAAAGATGAATTTCAGACATAAAAGAGCATCTCAGAGAGTGAGCAGAGGAGGAGAAAGGAGCCTATGACACTTCTGACACAGGATTGGGAAGTTAAGAGGGAGGATTTGTTGTCGACTTTGAAGCTCTGGAGCAGAAAAAGATCCAAACAGGTTGGGTGGGAAAGGATTTATTTTCAACCACCAATCTGACTGATGAAATCCGCTTTGGTATATGTTCTGATTCCCACACAGTCCAAACCTCATATCTTAGCTTAAATGATTATAAGGCAGCCTCTACAAGGAAAATGTTCACCTATGAAGACCTTTCTATATAGAAAATCTTATAAACTTATCAAACACACCAACTGTCATTGTTCAGGTCTCTGAGCCACATCTCCCATAGCATAAGACTTGCGAGTCTGTTTTGGTTGTATTTACCCAAAATGCCCTGATCTACAGTCCACTTCCTGTTTTTGTAACGCTCTCCGGTTTGCTTCATTCACATTATGCATTTAAACCAAACTGAATTTTAAAGTTCACTTTTTTAGTCCACATCAGGAGGGCAATTACATTCTCACAGCTCCCCAAATGAACCAGTCTTTCTGTACAAACAAACTACAGTTGGACTAAAGTGGACTAAAAGGGCCTGATGAAAATGCACCCTTAAATTTCCAGTGTTATCGGTTCTTTCAGACTAATTTTTTAAAAGAAACTCTTTAGAAATACTTTTAAATTGAACATTGGACCAATATGACAGTAGAGCACAAGCAGAGAAAAAAAAAGAAAAGCCCCTTAAATTTATGAGTTAAATATGAAGCTTTGGAACGAAAGACTGTGTGGATGGACCCAACCGTCTAGTGAATGGATGAATCCATATAAAAATATTAGTTGGCTCTTCATCATTTTTAGCCAAAGTTATTTAAAGATTCACTGTCGAGGGTTCAAACATTCACAGGTTCTTTGAGCTGTCAGTTACCTGTGTGTTTTGTCAAATGCAGCGAATTCACCCAAATCTGTTGAAAAACAACATCTATTGGTACATGTAACGCTTACTGAGGCTAGGCGCCTAACTACAGCCAAATATAACAATGGCAATCAGAGAGGTTCGACTGAGGAGCCTGTGTATGTGAATAAAACACCAACAGACAAGTTGTAAGTTTTAAGTCAGTGTATTCAAAAGCAGATTCTTGCATATATTTAGAGAGGTATTCAATAATAATAATATATATTTGTATTTTCCTATGAATATAACCAAAAATTACAACAAGAGGACAACAACAACAAAAATGAATCAATAATTAAATAAATAAAATAAATCCCGATAACACCCAAGAGTTCTCTTTTCCCATTCAAGTCCAGTTTTTTTCCCCAGAGTGATTAAGGATCCACCAATCACAGTCCGACTAGATCCTTTTTTCCTAGTCCATAATCCAGGGTTATAGATCCAGAGAAATAAAGCAATTTGGTCCAAGTTAGTCCTACCGCAAAGCTGCGGTGATCCGGTAGCTCACCATCCTGGGTTGAAACCGGGGGTGGAAAAAAAACCTGACCTAAACAAGGTCATAAATAAAACAAATTAGCATTTAACAGGCTTACTCTGTTATCTGAACACATAAACATTCATTACAAAACTAGTTATATTCCATAAAGTAGATAACAGGAACGACTCAAATGAGTTTCAAATTAATCACATTAATGTCACAGATTGAAATCAAATTACAGATCAAGTAGTCAAAGATCTAGTAAAAATCACAGATCTAATAAAGTCAATTAAACTTAATTAACTTAATTACTACTTCAAGTAGTTTTTTTTCTTATTACTTTGTTGCGCTGTGCAACCCCAAAGAAATTAACCATTTCCAAAGCTCCATTAGCCGCTAGCAAAATTAATAAAAAGTAACTAAAAGTATCCGTAAAGGACAAAGTTACAAAAATCAAAAGGCTTGCCTAATTCATTGAGAATATATCTTCTATTCGGCCACAAAATTAACAAAAACGGAATGATCTTTTAGTTTACAAGACCATTTTAAAACGCCAATACATCAATTAAAGTGGGCGTGTCGCCACCGCATTTCTACTATACAAAAAAAAACAAAAGACGTAAAATAAACGACTCACCGTCGAGTAGTTGTCAGACTATACCCAATATAATCCTTCGGCTGTGTTAATTGGGCTCGATTTTGCAGTATTCTTTAGCGATTTGGGAAAACGCCAACACCAGCAGCTAGCCACAGCGACAGCAGCAGAAGCAATTGAGCAGCAGATCCGAGTGCAGTTCTGACCCGGGATTTAAAGCGTGCCGTCCGGTTTTGACCCGCCAAAATAAAATACGGGTAGTTATTTTGTGCAGGTTACATACAGCATTACAGTGAAAACAACAACTCCTTCACTATGAAAAGAGCTGAAACTTTATTTTCACTATTAAGAACACCAACTGTCAGACATGGTGTGTGTCCATGAAGGCCTTCCTTTCTCAAACAGTGTGCTAAAAGCGTATACCACCTGCTCTACCACAAACTGCATCGGTTTGGGCAGCGAAGTCCAGCAGGCTACATACAGCATGTTTGTCTTTATCTGACAATAGATTAGTTGTCACCATCTTGCAGCATGAACTACAAACATCCAGAATCACAAAGCAGACGTGGCCAAAGAAACTGTACTAAAGATGTATATAAAAAACTAAAAATTAGGACCATACACCCACTGCAAAGTATTTTTGGTCTAGTTTCTTGTGCAAATATATTAGTCCACTTGAATTAAGACTGAACTAACTTAAAAGTAATGTCTCAGCATGCTTCTATTAAATAATTCTGTAATATTGGTTGAGAATACTAGGTCCACTGGCAATTTATTTCACTTGTAACAAGTCATTTATCCCATAACTAGTGTTTTGAATCTATATTAGATAATTATTTACCTAAAACAAGCTCCTAGAACTCGCTGCAGTTACTTGTATGTCAGTTGTCTTATTTCAGGCCCACTAAGATATTTGCACTAAAAACTAGACCAAAAATACTTGGTAAGATTTACTTTTTTTTGACAGTACATAATGAATTGAGTTTAAAGAGAACTGAGTTGCCAAACTAAATGCACTTTTCTATAATAATGTAATTTAATGAATATGTGCATATGTCAAAGAATACAAAAAATAAACCTAAAGCACTCCAGCAGACCATAAAGCCTGCAGACTGAAGGGAAGGAATGTCACTAACTTGTCACAGAAGTAGATTTAGGATGAAATCATTCTTTATGTTACATGTAATTTCATTCTGGACAAAAGCACTTTGTGTAATTCTCCATGTGCGAGGAACGCCAAGCTGACTGATGGTGTTTTTGACTTCACTTAAAGATGGTTTTCAGTAAAACTCTGCGTCGCCGGCTGCAGACTGCGTCCATCCATGGCATCATCATTATAGGTGCTCAGCTGCAGCTGTCCATCTTCTCTGATGCCGGCTAAACATTCATTTGTATGCACGCTGCTCTGTTGTTTGGGAGCCTGCCACCATTTAGAACAACAATTTTTATGCTAAGTGGCAATCGGTCATGTTGTACCCTTTCAGGGACGTGACGGAGGAAACAGACAGAGGTGGGTGAGCAAAGACAGAGAAGCAAGAAAATTAATGGCAACGGTAAAATACAGATGGTATTTTAAAAACAAATTAAGAGGTTGTCAAGATTAAAAGAAAAACAGCTAATTTTATATTAATATTAGAATAAGAACTACGGAATAAAAAAAGGACAAAAAATAAATAAAAATAGCCAAACTGGTGCTCAAATTCAAATAGAACTTTAATCACAATTCAGACAACTGGACGTTTCATGAAGAAAATAACTTGTATTTTCATCTTGCTTTGTGATTAAAATCATATTTGAGATTAAATTTAATTAAAATAGAATTTTAAATTTTTAGAAAAAATATATTCTAAATGTTTCAAATAAAGAAGTCTGAACTGCTCTTTCAAAAATCAAATGGTAATATTGACAATAAAGTCAAAGTTTCATAAATAAAAGTGCAAAAAAAAGTTAAAACACCATGGTTACCTTTTTTTTTGGCTTACATTAAAACCAATATTTTAATATGTTTCTGACAACAGATGCATTACCAGTAGGCTGTATGGAAGGATTTTTTTAAGTTGACTCCTTAGCAATTAAAACACCTTATGATGCTGTAAAGGTGCTAATAATTAAAACTGAAACTGAAAAACTTCTAATTTGGATTAAAGGAATAAAGATTAATTACCTCTGAACTAATTTAGCATATTGTCTGTTGATTCTCTCATTAGATCCAGTTTGTATTACTTTTTACTGTACAATAAGTTATATTTATCTTGTCTATACTAGTCTTGTTGTATTCATCCTTGAGTAAAAGTTCTATCTTCTGTAGGTCAACCACCTTTTGATCTATGAGTCAAGTACTGCAAAACTCTAGTAAGTAACAAAAAGACTGTCCAGGTCAAATTCATGTTACTAAGATGGCCTAGCTAGTGCATGTTTTTATCCACTAGCTGCAGTTGAAGATGGAGTGGACTAAAGGTCTCTAAAGCTAAACAGTTTGTTCATCTTCCCCACCTTTCCCTCAGTCATGAGCTGTGTTTCCATTGCAAATGTGCTTAAAACTTTGTTGATAATTCATTAATGTCAATTTTGTAATTGTGGGGTTTTCTTTAAATATTAAACGGAATTAAAATCACACATAAATAAATTTGTTAATGCGATAAGTTGTTAAAAATCATGCCACGCCATCTTCCTCCAGCTGCTTCCTGTTATCTTCTTCGCCTTTTCCACCAGTGGTAGCATCCGGTCGAGTCATGTGACCCATGTCATGGCTCTTTATTGCAGATGCCATTTTTAATGCAGCCAAAAAAAGAACTCATCCTAGTGTACAACATTTTTTTATCAGATATCATGAGATTTTTTCAAAATTACAGTGTTTCCATTAAGCAATTTTTAAAAATTTTTTTTGTGGTTTCAATTTGCGCAATTATTTGGTCAATAGAAACAAAGCCATTATAAGATTGAAACTGTCACAAAAACCTCTCAGCCAATCCAACACCATCATGTTTCCACCAGTTAGTTTAGGGACGTATTGGTCACAAAGTTTAAAAGACCTACTTGACACCTTCAGAATATTGGTCACCAAAATCATAACGCTTTTCCAACATCTTAATTTTCAACCAGTCATTGTCTGGGCAATTAGTCATCAATGCCAAATGAAATATCAACATCTTAAATGCTCTACCAATAAATGTCTGAGACAGACCACTGATCATCAAAACCAAACTGTCCATCTACCAAAACCAAACTATTTCCAGAGTGAACTATTGGCCACCAACCAGTGGCCAATAGTTCACTGGTCACCAACCTTTATTCTGTGTTTGTTTTCTGATACAGCACAACAGTTACATTGATCAAAGTCAAATGGTTTATCCAATACCTTCACTTTTCCAAAACTAAAACATTAGTGACCAAACCAATGACTTATTAGCATCAATTAGCAACCTACCTCAAACTGAAGTGACTAAGTGAATTCTGTATATAACAACCAGCAAACAAAACTCAATAATATAGTCTGAAGTTGCATCTTGAACACTTTTTTCTAACTCTTCAATGACATGTTAACCAAATCTGAAAATAATGAAGCAGATAACATAAAATTTATCCATGGGAAGAGGAAGAAAAGACCTCTTTGCTATGCACTTTTTGGTTTTTGACATTATTGGTGCCTTCTCTTCTGCTTTGACTTCGTTTTCAGAAATAACATCTTAGATTTTTCAAGCTAAGGGTCATTTTCTCAGACATCTGACAGCAATGAATTTATAAAATGCTACTATTTCACTTGAGGCTGATTTTAAACTATCTTAAGTATCATTTTCTTGACTATGTGTTCTTCAGGATTTTGAAGAAAACAAATGAAAAGAAAAGTTCAAAGCACTTCTTTTCCATATGTATAGGAAGGGAGAAGGAGACATTGTAGGAAGTCTCTCAAACTGGGTTCTGACTCCAGAAGCATTCAGTCAATTTTGCAGGTGAAATGTTCAGGGTGAAATGGGCTATTTAGTTCCAATCACTGGAAATAATAGGTGAAATTTCAATCTGAGAATCACCAGTGGTTTCCAAAAAAACATGGCAGACCTGCCTGGAAGTAATGAGATGAACCACACAGAAATCCTGAGCAACAATTTGGAGTTGCTAAAACTGCTGAACACAGAATGCACAGTCACACTGTGAGAAACACCAGCAATTAGCAGAACGAGCCAATTTGCATCAAACAAACATTTATCTGCCAATCAGACCTCTAACCAGATCACAACTTGCATTACCTCGCTTTGTTCTCCCAAGGAGTTGATTACAGTCAATATACTCAGCAACATTTTTACATTGTGAGTAACAAGAAAGTAAAAACCTCGGCTTTTAGTTTGACTTTGCTGAAATGTGATAATGTGTTACATTTTAAATGTGTGATTGCAGGGACTCATACTGAGAGCAATCAGTGAACAAACTGGACAGCACTGCTGTAATGAATATAAAAACACTCATTACCCAAACTGCTAGTGTTCAGTACTAAGAAGAGAAAAACAACTTTTGTGGTTAATTAATTCCTCTCTTTGCTTATTTATTTATGGTAGGAGGTATTTTTAAACAGAAACATTTTGACAGGAATCCAATTAGACTTGTCTCTGTTTGATCACAGCCTAAATAACCAGTAAATAGTCTATTTCACCACTTGTCATGTTAAACAAATGCAAATTAGACTTCTAAATGACATATCTCATGGTGCAAATAAGCTCCAAATTAAACATTCAAACTATAAATGATACAACACATTTGTATTTGGTACAGTAAAAATAGTGGCCATATGTTTTAAGTAAAAAAGTAAATAAAAAAATAAATGAATAAATAAAAAAATCTACATTTTGGATTTGTCTTCAGTATGCCAGAAACAGCAAGTAAACATTAAGTTTTCATCATGTTGATATATTATGTTTTACACGCTAAAACACAACAGGCAAAATCATATTTAACAAGCTAATATATACATATTATAAATACATACCATTATCCTACCATGAAAAGTTACATCTTATATGCTCAAACAACATTAACATTGAAATGAAGTGCGTAGTTATTTGTATCCGAAAAAACTGCAGGCATCCGGTCAAAGATGTGGAGTTGTTTATTATTGCTCAACTCTTCATACAACAAAACTAAAATCAGCAAACATCACACTTTATAATATAGTTTCTAAGCTGTTGAACTAAATCACTACAACAACAAAAAACTGTTTGGCACACTCTAAAACGTTCCAACATTTTAAAGCTCTGATAGGTTGTTGTCAACCATGATTGACAGGCAGACCAGCCAATAAGCATCCAACGAAGTCCACAAGGCACACTCCAACACTTGGGGTATTTTCCACAAACATGCTGATGCATAACTTTGCATTGTTGACAACTAAGTTCAATAATTCCCTAATGCACAGAAGCAGCTGGCTTTACCAATCCTCTGCTTATTAATGTGTGTAGTGAAAAAACTAGAAGCAAAACTAGTGAATATTTTAACCACAGATTGACATTCTGAAGGAATAATAGAGCATTATTATGCTGAATTTTTAATAATGAGTAAAACAACACCACAAAACATGGAAAACAGAGTTTAAAATTACATTTGATTCATAGATAAATTTCTCCAAATACTAAGATGTTTTTAGTCTGCTGGGTTTTACTGTTCTTCTCATATTGCAAAGACAAAGGAAACCTTATTTCCTGTTATAAAAGTCTCCTGAACATGCCTGATTCCAGTATAAGTAATACCCACACTTGGAAAAATAAAGATCTGCAAATCTGTATAAATCACTTTTAAAATATTGAATATGTATTTGATTTTGAAGCACATATGAAAGTTGAACAAATATGATTTTTTGGGGAGAAAAAGTGAAAATTGAGACATTTAGACTGCCAAGTAAAAGTTGCATATTGATCCCATTTGCCTCTTGTGCCTTAGTTTACCAAGATACAAATCTTATGTAAACACACACAAACATACATGCATTCCAATGCACGGACATGAATTTACTCACAAATGACAAACTTCTACTTCAAGTAGAAAAGAAGTCAGCTGGTCCACTGCCATCCATTTTACATCTGATCACCACTTTAGTTTTAAACCTGGAGGGGAAAAAGCATCTAACCCAGTGAGGTTACGTAGCAGCAAGGTGCCACTTATCAGAATCATTGACAGACCAAAATATTTCTCATCAATGATCCAAGAATATTTTTGATTAATTTCTGAATAATATATGCCCTTTAATAAGGCGATGCACAAAGAAAGCTTGGCAAAATTCAATCAACTGAAGGATTGATGGGAAGAAGAGAGGGTCAAAACTCCTCCACAATCACTTAAGAGGGCATTGAAGTTTCCCAGAAAACCTCCAAGATATTGCCACTGAAATGGTATGTTTAAAAACTTTGCCATGACAGTAATGTGTGAAAAACCAGTGAAAATGAAGAGGAGTGCAACATTGTATCTTTTTCCAGCAAACCTCTAATTAAGATAAACAGGCGTTTTCTTCCTTTGTCTGAGCTTGTGGAGCTTCATCACAAAGACAGCAAGGGAAACAGATAGGAAACAGCAGCCACATTAAGTCTATTCGGACATGATATTTAAGTTGTTTATACGCTGACTATTGTATACAACCTGTCTTTATGTTAAATTACTGCAGTTTATGATAGTGTTTAATGTTTGCATCTTCTGAAAGAAAGTGGATGCAGTATTTTCCCATGAGAAGTCTATACAAAGAGAAAGATGTTCAGTATATAGACTGATCCCAGTCCACGATTTTAGAGCTGCAGAATGTAAACATATCACTGCAGACAGAGGTGAAAACCTGAAGCTGTCTGCAGATGGAGACGGTCAGTCGGGGTGTGTGTTAGGGTGGGATTTTTATAGCTGTGACTCTGTTCCTAATATAACTCTGTGTGGATCTGCAGCTGCTGTGGGACCAGAAACAGGTGGGATGTTTAACATGTCCGAGTCTCAGAGGAGCTCTGGACTTCTTCCTTGCAGCAGAGATGAGACAGAAAACAGAGCTGGCTGGAGATTCACACTTCTCTTCATTTACCAACACCACACACAACCATTGCACAATCTTTAAATGGGATCTATTATACTCCAGTCACATTTGCAAAATTCTTGCACTTTCTCGTGGGTTTCTACTGCTTCCACCAAACAGTCCAAGCACTTCAAAAAACACTCAGCCGTTCTGTGGCAATAAGTTAATCTTTTTTTGGTGTCTGGAGAATGGAGCCGTTCCAAAAGCCACACGATTGTTAAGTCACACTGCCCTGTTACATGGCAACCACAGCAGAATTCCATCCATCACCCTGGAGCTCCAGCAGGTAGTTTTACTGCTGTATGCACTGTATATCTGTATATAATGGCTCCTCGAAAAGAGCCATTTTCTTATGAAACCACTTGCTTCATTCTTATTGGCTGTACAGGAGGTGCCACCTCTGCACTTCAAAGACATACAGTTATGTAATTATGTATCTGTTTGTAGCCTTTTTCACATAGCTCCTAATGTTGAGTTAGGTGGCCAGCAGCAACTTCATTGGATTTTAGGACAAGAAGCCCTAAAACAGCTCATTCTGTTTTAGGAGTTCAAAATATGAAGAACTGACCAGACTAAACTTTTAATATTTAGAAATTATTTTGTACAAAAATAATTTTGTAAACATGTTTTCTATAGTCCATAGACCCATCCTATCAAGGAACCATAGCAGGTCACCTTAAAAAAAACCCAAAAGCTTGGAAATGATAGAAAACCAGAGGAAACATGAATAAAGTTTGAATCAAAGCCTAAATTATCATCTAAAGTGACTCAAATTGTGATATGTGTGTTACATTGTCAGATGCATAGAAATATGATAATGGACTTTTCTTCAAGCTGTGTATCTTTCTAAGTTTTTTACAAACATGTGCTTCAAACTGTTAACATTATGAGGGGAAAATGGTCAGACAGTTATTGCTTTTGTATACAGACAACTTTATGTCTATGAGAATAAGATGCAAACTGCATGTTAAGATGATGCTCTTCAGCATGATTCGTTTATTCACGGTAAAACATTTTGAAGTTCTATCAGATGTTAAACATCTTAGATGAGATTTTAGCCTACATGAACCAAAGGGCTGCTCTCCATTTTCCTTTTTTACTTCTATTTATGTTTATCCCAACATACTTTCAGTTTCTGTTCTTTCTTTGATCTGTTTTAATGCTCTCTTTGTTGGTGCTTTCCTTCCTTTTCACATTACTATTTCCTTCCTTATTTTCTTATGAAAGTTTAAATTTCAATTCATCCACATTTCCTTCTTTATAAGTGTTCACTCTTCTTTTCTATCCATCTTCTTTATTTCCTTCCATTTAACCGTTCACTCATCCTTACTTATAAATATTTACATTTCATTCCATCCATCATTCCTTTCCTCCTTCCTTTCTTATAAATGTTCACTTCTTCCTCCATTCATTGTTTCCTTTTTTACTACTGCATTATTTCCTTATACACGTTTACATTTTCTTCCTTACCTCCTACCTTGCTTCTTTCTTTATAAATTTGTATTTATTTTTCACTTCCTCTCCATGTTTCTTCTTCTCTCTTAATTCTTAAATAATTTATTTGCCAAGAGTTTGCAGAGTTATGTCATTGCAAATTCATTTTTTGTGATATTAATCGCCAACTTTAACCTGTCTTTTGATGTTGGGGGTCAAAGGTTATGTAAGCTCAGCACCAGAGAGTCAATTTCTGCATACATATTTTTTAAAGTAAAAATACAATTTCTTTAACCTTAAGTGCAGAACTCGTTTCTATAGGAGCATCAATGACAACTAATTTAGAGGCATTTAAAAGTTACAGGCCCTGTCCTGTTCTACTGATATAAAGAATTAAAAGTACCTAAAATATTAACGTCCTTGCTTGACCCAGAAAAAAAGTTATGCATAGTCAGACCAGGAGCGGCTGTCTCATTTAAAGTTTGTGATTTGCATACTTCATCTAGAAAACTGTCCTCAATGAAGAGGACAAACTCTCTGTATTCCAATAAGTGTAATGAAGCGTGGCCAGACAGTGGTTTCGTCACGCTTCTGCAGAAAATCTCAGACAAACAAAAGGAGGGATAATGAGATCTTCTGAAATCTCTCTGTGGTATATCTGGTTCTGAAAGTTTTCCAAGTGGAGATAAACAAATTCCCAAGGGTGTACTTTTAGGAGTAAAGGTCATATTGTTTCAGATAATAGGTGGAAAAAAGGAAAAACAAATCAAATTTTTCAGAAACGCACCTTTAAATAACGCCTGGAGGTTGTTTAGAATGACAAGGTACGCAAAGAAAACATTACCTATGAGTAATTGGGAAAAAATAGATTTAAACTGATTAAAAGTGCTTCCATAACCTAAATTCAGACAAATTTATGGGAACAGTCTTAGCACTATCACAGAAGCTAATCACATTGAATGAGGTGTTTTGTTTTTTTTGTTGTTGTTTTTTTTTTGACTGTAACAAAATGAAAAAACATTTTTTCACACCAGAACATTAGTTCACTTTGCCTTCCACTATAGAAAAAAGTGTTGAACAGTGTAGCTTTGATGATCAATGGTCTGTCTTGGACATTTATTGGTAGATCAGTTAAGATGTTTACATTACATTTGGCATTGATAATCAATTGTCCATACTGTGGACAATGATTGGCAAGACATTAAAGATTTGGACAAGTTTTGCGATTTTGGTGACCAATGTTCCTGTTTGAGACTATGATTAGAACACTTGACGTGTTAAGTAGGTTTTTGCACTTAGTGAACAGGGATACACTCTTAAGCTAACTGGAGGAGACATAAAGGTGTCTGGGTTATAATTTGGTTTGGATGATCAATGGTATAGTGAAAGATGTTGGATTGGGCTTTTGATTTTGGTGACCAGTTTTCCAGTTTAGATTGTCACTGGGGAAGAATGGAAGGGTGTTGGACAGGTTGATTGGTGTGTGTGACGACAGTTTCAGCATTATGCGCTAATTATATTTAAATTGACCACATAAGTGCGCAAACTGAACATAAAAATACAGAATTTTCTTAATGGAATTGAATTCAAGTGTGATTTTGACTGAATTTCTTATTTAATGGAAACACAACTGAGAATTTGTGTTTGTTCGACATTGGTGGAGTATAAAAGTTTTACACACATTTGTAATGGAAATGGAGATAGTATCTTCTCCAATTCAGCAACATGTACACTTCAACAGCCAGAAGAAGTCCAGCCCTGATGGGTATCACCCACATGACCCACCTCAGCTGGCGTTGGGTCGTGTGTCTGTCCCTCTAGAGTAAATCCAGACAGTTGGCTACCATCGGTCCACACTCCGCTTCTGTTGTTTATTTATAGCAGCCTTTTCCCCAGGGGGACAGAGTAAATGAAAACCAAATGTTGTGGGGAAATGTGGCAAGCAGCCACCCACTCTTTGGTGAAAAAAGGTTGGATTTGAAGTCAAACTTCCTGGGTAACACTCCTCATGCTGATTCAGCTATGAATGGGAAAGTGTAACTCCGCTGCTCTCCGGGACATTTTGTTTGTAAAGTGGTGATTAGGTTTCAGGAGCAGAGTAAAACAGAAGCAGAGGAACTCTGCCGTAAGCTGGAGTCCCACCTCCCCGCCCACCAGCAATCACATGGAATGAGCATTCACAACAAGGCAGTGAAACAAACTTACCATGTTTCCTTTCCTTTGCGTCCCTCCCTCCTGTGATGTACTCCTTTATTTCCCTTCTCTCTGGGCTCACGGTGAGATCTACTGAAAGCCGACCAGCGTCAGGCGGATAAAAATGGAACGGAGACACTGCTGAGAAGCTGCATGAGGCCTTCACTGACCAAGTCAAAGTCAAGGCAGCCACCTCTCTCCTTATATTCCCCTCCCCTCTGACTTGTTCGCCTGTCAGCTTTTCCAGCTACAAACCACTCCCCGTCTCCTCCAAACCGAGCCCCTGAGTTTGGGAGTTGTTTCCTGGACGCTTAGTGACCCTCCTCTCTGACGCTTTCCTTTTTTCTCCATTTATTGCTCCAGTCTTGTGTCTCCGAGCTGCAGCTCTGCCTTCCTGCCAGATTTAGAACACATGTGGGTTTCGGGTCTCAAGTTTAAAGAGGCGGAACTCACTCCACAGTGTTATTTTGTCATGACAACCTTCTTTATTTTCCTTGTCTGCTGCCACCATGCTTTGTGGGCAGATACACCAGGCGCAGGGTCCAGCCAGACGGCAGGAAGGGGCCTAACTGAGTGAAATGACCTGGAAGTTTCTCAGTAGCTGCAGTTCAAATACTATAAACTGTATACTTCCTGGAACATGTTAGGATAGACGGATGGACAAAAAATAAAAAAAACAAGCTCATTACGTTGTTGCTCAAAATCATTCTTAGATAATGAGGTTTTAGTTGCTCTGTTCTGCCTGAGCCGTTTTAGGGAGTATGGTCACGTCAAATCCAAATAAGCTGCTGCTGGCCACACCCCCCAACTCAGCATGTAAACTCACATGTAAAAATGATTGCAAACAAATCTACAATTGTACAACCTGGCAACTTCAAAAAACATTATTAAAGCCTCCTGCACAACCAACATAAATGAAGCACGAGGTTTCTGGATGGTACGTCAACAACACTTGTCTTTTCCAGCAGCCAGCTGTTTCTATGTAACGGTGCAATGACCAACTGTCAGTCAACAATCAGAAGGTTTTGTTTTCCAGACACCAAATAATACATTTACTTAGTGCCAAAAAATAATCTAGACTGGAAAAAAGTGCCCAAGCGCTTGACCCACTTTTTGGATCAAGTGCTTAATGTCAAGTGCTTTCAAATTTTCCTGTACTTAGTCAAGTTTTATAATATCAGTTAAAAGCAGATTTCGGTGGACTTCACAGTATATTCACAGTGGTCGAAGTGGGTTGTTGCTGAAGCATAAGATTAATTTAAAATTTTTCAGACTGTATGGTAGTTGCCAATAAATTCCTGTAGGCGGGCCTCAAATCTGCAAACAAAATAGACGTTATCTGCTTTAATTTTTTTTGGCATCAAACCAGTGTGGTTTTGGTTGTTCTTCTGGCGAGGAATGATTTCTTTGCTCCCAATGGCTCGCAGACTGCATGTGCAAGTTTACTGCCAGTTCGTCAGCATGTGAGATATGAAAGAGAGTAAAGAACGATTTAAAGAATGCAAATTCCTCTCCCCCGCTTTAATGTTCTGTGGCCTGACAGCGAGGGAGGAAAAAGCCTCAGAAAGCTTCTCCTACAAAGCTCCACTTTCTTTCCTCCCCGTTCTTCCTGCCTCCTCGCTTCACAGCCACACTGATCACATTCTCTCTGCCGGCTTGTTTGTGGTGAAACCGATTCTGGTAGGTTAGGGGGATACTTTGTCCTTTGATGTTACGTCAAGTAGTTTCACAGCAGAGAGCCTTTGATGGCAAAAAAAAAAAAACAACAACAATAAGGTGCTGTGTCATTTAAAAGAAGTTAAAAATTGTTTTAAAAACCACTACCCTCCTCCCAAAATATAATAATTTAGATGTGTTCTTTCCTTTAACTCCAACATAAATCAGAGACATAAATGTACTATAGCCAGTGGCAGCCTGAAAAAAAATTAAAAGAACAATAGGAGTGATTGTCCAGCAGATGAGACAAGTTCTGCATCTTAAGCGGGCAGCTGGGACGAAGGCCGCGGAGTGGAGGGGAGGAGAGGCGCTCTGCAGAGGGATCGGGAGGCACGTCGCATCTCTGACCTACTGCTGGAGCTCCACTTGATGATGCATTAACCAATAAATAAAAGGGAAGCCCCCCTAATAAGGCTTCTGTAAAGAGAGGAGGAAAACCACAAGGCTGTAAAATAATGAACATGTAAGCAGATCTACTTGAAGATAAAGAGATTGTTGAACAAGAAAAGTCATGCTCTACCACAGTTTTAGTTTCTTTGATAGTTTGGGCTGGAGTTTGTGAAAAAAATAGGAGTTGGAGTTTGAACCAATTATATATAAAAAAGAAAAGACAGACACAATACTGTGGACAACCAAAGAACCAGGACATGATTATTGTGTGCTTATTAATTCATTGCTCAGTTTCCATTACAAATGTGTGCAAAATTTTGTCAATATTCCGCTAATGTTGAAAAAACACAACTTTGCAATTGCGTTGCTTCCATTAAATGAGAAACACAATTAAAATCACACATGAAGTTTGTTTCATACAGTAAGCCCCTAAAAACATGCCGGACCATCATCCTCCAACTACTTCCTGTTTTCTTCGTCATGGTTTACGCCAGTGGCAACATCCACTTGTTGATGACTTGACTTGTATTATGTAAATAGTCTTTCCATTGGAATTTTGTGAGAGAAGCCGGTTGTGATTCTGCCACCTCACGACAGCGGCAAACCTTTTTAATCAAAAGCAGTGAAAGAATAAAAAAGAATCATATTTTCCATGTTATGAGAGAAACTCATAACAGATAAACTTGTGCTTTTTCCTCAATATTAAGGAATTAATGGCTTAAAATAAGCTTATATATATGGCTGAAAAGTTACATGTGAAAAGTTTTGACTTATTTCAAGTGTAAAGAAATATTTTCTCTACAAACTAGTTCAAAATCACTTGGCTAGTTTGCGTTGTTGCAATGCCTGATTAGTTTCACTTTTTCATGTTGAATATATCTTATTTTATTATCCCGACCTTTGCGATATAACAAATAAATCCATGTCTGTGTAAGGATGAGAGAACATCCCTTTTAGACTGTTATGTTGCATTCCAGACACTTTTTACTGCCATCCTACAGCTTTAGCAGGTATCTTTGTCCCTCCTGTTACTCCAGGTGTGTCTCTCACAGTATTATACTTGAAAGTTGTTTTTATTATCTTGTTGTGCAAATCATACCTAAGGCAGGTAAATCCCCCATCCAG
The DNA here is from genome assembly GCA_922788865.1 of Poeciliopsis turneri. Lineage (NCBI taxonomy): Eukaryota > Metazoa > Chordata > Actinopteri > Cyprinodontiformes > Poeciliidae > Poeciliopsis > Poeciliopsis turneri. The sequence goes on along the minus strand of CAKLNU010000382.1, from coordinate 1,358,579 downwards.
CGTCTTTCAACGAGAGCATCCGGATCTTTCCAAGCCCTGTCCTTTGTGCGTGTGAAAACAGCCAATTACAGAGTGAGACCAGACTGGCGACAGGGTTTAAGAGTCACTCCGAACGCTGGTGACCTTCTGTCTCAGATGCCGTCATAAATAAATATGACTATTTATTTCCATCTCCGAGTGGAATCAAATTACCTTCTGCCATGTTTGCTTTGTTTTGCACCTCAAGCTGTGAGCTGGATGCCACTCTCTGAAATAAACCAGGCTGAAGATGCTCAAACACTGCAGTGAAACGTCATGTTTGCCAGAAGATCTCTGAATGCCTCACTCATATCTAAACTGTGGGATGTTATGGATGCTTTAAGGATCCTGTTCATCTCAGAGTTAAATTCTTATTTTTATTTGAGCAAAAAAAAAAATCATTCTCTCATATTTCTCCATCAATACTTTTCATTTCCCAAAGCAAATTACAGCAAAGAACCAACTCACTGGGGAAATATTTAGTAAATTCATAGATGAGTAGAGGAATCTATGTTCAACCACAGCTTTACTTCCACAATGGTGCTCAGAGTTCAAAGTTCAACAGAAAGAGCTCCTTTCCTCCAGGAACCACATTAAGCTAATGGTTAGCTTAGCTGTAATGTAGCAAGAAGATGTGGTTAATTTTAGATATGCTATTACTTTTCACGCTAACTTTCATTCAGGCAGAGAAACTATTTTCAAGCTGCCTTCAGTCACTGCTTTGATAAAAATCTAACACACAATACTCTGCAGACTCAATCTCCTCTAAAGGGTGAAAGTCTCTTTCTGCCAGTGTCTGGTAGATATTCAGAAACTCCCCCAGAGATGTTATCATCACATTGATTCAATATGATTTACAGAGATGAATGGAGAGAGAAAAATCAATAGATTGACTATGAGAGAGGCTTGCTTATTGACTGATGGACAAATAAACCAATGAATGGATGGATGGACAGACAGTTGTAGAGTCTGAATATGGATGATGAATAATTAATAAGCAAACCGACAGTGGTTGGATGGATAAATTGATGATAGATGGATGGATGAATGAATGAAAAGGTTCATTCTGAAATTGAATGTTGGTGAGTAAAATCAGTTTGTGTGTATGAACCTTCAGTGTGGCTCCATAGCACACATTTTATGCTGATTTTTTTTTTTTTTTTTTTTCTATCATTGGGTGTGGTCACTCAGGTTTTGAAAATAATCTAACAATCTTAAAATCTTGCTGTGTGGACCAGGGACACGCAAGCGGTTCAGGTAAACTTTCTACAGGACATCTAGAGGTACGCGTGCCCTGTAGATTAATAAAAATTACAATAAATGCAACTTCTTCTAAATCTGAACTACAGTTGCACTTTCCAGACAACTGTACGGAGCTTTGTAAATGTGAGGACAATTTGACATTGAGGATTCAGGTGTTTGATGAGCTTCAAAAAGAAGAGGTTGAAAGGGATTTTATATGATTAGTTTGAAGTGGGAGAGGATGTGAGATCAAGGTGAGGGACAGACCATCATTTGCCTCTGGATAATTATAACATGGAGTACAGGTGACAGTGACCGTAGCAAGGCTGGCTTTTTCTCTGTCTCTTCGTTAACGCAGCCGTACACCATGACGGACAGCAGCACCTGACAAGGCGACCTTAGGGGATGATGAGACTCAAAGTGTGAAGAAATTAAAGAGCCATATACAAAGTTCAGCCTCTGAGGTGTCATTTAGATTCACTGAAGAAAATGAGGAGGGGTGAAAAGCTGACAGCTGGTGTGAAGAAAAGCCCCGGGCAGGACTTGAAACACAAAGTGTGACACATGCAGGCGCTGTTTCTGCTGTCACCCTGCGCCGCATGGAAAAGAACAAACAGGTGATTCAAAGTTTAATTCAAGCTGTTCATTTCCCACCACTTAGACTTCAAACCTGTAACATGTCAGTTACAGCCTTTCATGCTTCAATTGATGGGTTACAACTGAAAACATATGTGAGACAAAATTGATATTTAGATAAAGAGCATCTGAAACGATGAATGTTACCTACAGACTATGCAACAAAAAAAATAAAATAAAATAAATAAATAAAAAATCCAAAACACTCAGAAGCCAAAGCGGGTTAGCTTGTCATCTACTCTCTAAGCTATTGTCTTCACTTTTCATGGACTAGTTTTTGAGAAAAACAGATCCAGGATGGAAATTTTCCTCCAGGTTTGACTGACAAAGAGAAAAGCACTTAAACTAAGTTATCTGGAGCTACAACAACTTTAAAATCTCAGAATTAACATGCTAGTCATAAGATGGTGACATCAGCATACTCTGTACTGAATTTTATCAGAATAGGGAGTGGTGGATTGCCCTGTGTATTGTGTAAGATATTGAACGTAGTGTCAGTACACAATGGCAGAACTTAGTTTTCTAATTTATGCTAGTTCCACCAATAATTAATGGAAAACATTTGTAAAACTAGCAAAGCATCCATGACAGACTTGCTCCTGGTGTGATATTATCACTTAAATTTGCAGCTGCAGCAGTTCTCAAACTAACACAGACCTTGATCATTTCATTTGTAGAGAGAACTAAAACTGATGTGTTCAAGTTGCTAAGCTAGCATGGTTACAGTGGAAGCTACTCAAAATAAAACTATATTTAAAGCAAAAATGTTGCTGTCTGTATTTCTGTTCATAACAAATACATGTAACCCGTGTAGAAGATTGTAGCTCAACATAATTTTTAAGGCTGAAACGATTCCTTGAATAATTTGAGTACCTCGATATTAAAATTCCTCGAGGAAAATTTACCTGCTTTGAAGCTTCATTAATTTATGTTTTATTATTTAGTGCACCGTGTTCCGGCCGGTACATTGTGTGCGTCCCGTATTCTCAAACCCAAAGTTTGACAGGTATGGGGTGAGAGTTCATCTAATAAATTCACTGAAGATGAATACATAAACTATAAGCTGGATCATATACATATTTTACAGGCATATTTGTGAGCCTGCTTCTTTATTATTAAAATGAACAGAATATCAGATCTTTGTATAGCTTTTCTTCAGGTTAACTTAGAAAATGAGCTATTATTGTTACAGGTTGATTTTCTTAACTAGAGAAAAGTAACTGTTAGGGATGCTCAAAAATGAAAAACAGGACTGATATTGATATCCAATAGTAGCACCGGCGTTATGCCAGATTTACCTTTATCTTATTTAACATTTTTTTAATCTGATTAGTCGTAAGAATAATTGATAGATTACTCAATTACTAAAATATCTGTAATAATTTTACATTGTTTTTAACTCTGATTTTTTTTTTATTAGCCTGAATTACTTGATGTCATACTTTACATTTTTATGTGCGCCAGTGTGTTGTGAGGATCAGGGTTGATATCTACCGGTATTCTCCATCTTCACTCTGTAAACAGGGAGAAAAAGACTAAACATATTGCTCATATTACACCGAGACGTTTAGTTTTGGTATAGAAAGCAGTGATTGTGTTTCTGTTGGAGCGTGGTGATGTAGATGATGGGTTTGGCAGGCAGCAGACGGGACTACTCTGATGAGCTGAATATTCTGCTGGAAGAGAACAGGAAGAAAGAAGGGATGAAAAATGGTGCAGCGTTTAGCTCTGCTTGGCACCACTGCTGTAGGTTCATTGAGTCAGAAACGAGGGGGCCGTCTTGGTGGGGTGTGACTGTCACTGCCAGATGACAGATGGCATTCTTGGCCCTTGAAGGGAAGCAAGCGCAAGACAAGAAATAAGCATGGACTAAAAATCTTAAGAACAAGTAAAACCACAAAAATTACAGCAATATATATGGGTGGTTAGGTGGAAGAGCCTTGCCCAAGAGTTTCCTTAAATTTCTTGAGTGGATTAAGAGAAAATATTAACTCTAATAACATCACAAGCTCCATTGTACTTTGTTAGGAAGATATAATTATTATTATTATTATTTTTACTTTTACCAATAAATATCTGGCAAACAGAATGCATTTGCCTCTCAATAATTTTATCATTTTCCTGCATTTCAGTTAAGCCGGTTAATGTTAGTTTGTTTCTGCCTAGTTGGGGGTGTCTCTACTGGGAGTGTGGTCCTCACTATCTCGGATGACGTTAGCATACTGCAGAAACTCAAACTCTTTTTGGTCTAGTTTCTAGTGCAAACAACAGTCCATTTGAAATAAAAAAACTAATTTAGAAGTAACTATAGTTGACACTGGATATGCTCTTCCTCTCATCGTTAGGCAAACTCAGGGCAAATTCATGAATACAGTCTGCTGCCAATCAAATCACAGGCATGCAACACTCAAGTTGGCCCAGCTTGTACTTCTCAGGATGTGGTTCCAAAAAATGGGTAGGAACAGCACAGGATCTGCAAAATGAGACGAATCTGGCCGACTGGAGAAGAACTGATTAAACTCACACCTGCTGAGTAAACACCTACAAGCGAGTGTTTCAATGAATAACCGATCCTTAAATTACAGCTGTGTGTTTGGTATGGACAAAACATGGTCTTCTGAAATGACCTCACTCAAAAAACAATAGATTGAAAGAAACTACAAATTTTGTTTGGTGACATAATCTCAGTTAACCTACTGTTAGCTTTATTTTCCCAACTTACTGTCTTGGGAAACACAACCCAAAAATGAGAACTCCAATGTCCAAGAAAATGTAACAAAGTGAAACTATACACAGCTAAAATCTACATTTCAGGCATAAGTAATAATAATAATAATGTGATAGTAATAATTACCTACCCTATTTTGGATTTTCAGTAATCCAAACAGAGAAGAAAAAAAAATCAAGACAGTTTAAATATATACAGATGACACTGACTGTAAAAAAAGTTTTTAAATCACTATGGACTGGTGGCCTACCAATAACACCAAAATGACCAACTGAAATTAATTTGCATCTGCTTACATATAGGTAGAAGTTTCATGTTCAGGCAAACAAAAACCGAACTGGGTTGCCAAGAAAATCGTGGTTGTGTTGTACTGGTGCAGTATACAAAGTAGATTGACTGAAGGAGAATAAGGGGCTATTAAGTAGAACAACCAAAAACAACTAGACTCGTTTTTTGTTTTTTTTTGTACCGGGTGCTCCGAAAGGTCAACGATCCCAAAGAGAGCTGGAGAAATCTGCAGATATTTACACTCTGCATAAACTGTCCATCTGTGACGATTCCACAAAACAACAGAAGGGCTCTCGACTGATGGCAGAAATAAAAGAACAAAGTTGGCATGACTTTCATTACTGTACCATGTGGACAGAAGAGAAGGTACGTTATAGGTTCACTTGAAATGATAAATCATGCTAAAACTGTTTTAGTCTTGAAAGAAGTTTTAATATTTACAAAATACAATACAGAACATGAGTCTAAAGTAATTTCTACAGCTGCTGTGAAGGGACAACAGTCAGTCTCTTATTCTGTTGAGGCAGTAAAATAAGTTCCTGACAGTATACCAAACAATCAGCCCAGCAGTCATTCTCCTCCTGGGTGAAATGCAAGAAAATAGGAGGTTTGTTTATATTAGACATAAAATAGTCTTCCATAAACATATTTCTGCACCTCAGTGACTGAAAGCAGCTTTTAGAGCCCTCTTTTACTTTCAGCAATCTCTGCACATTGAGCAATGATTGCATGGTTTGTGATGCTTTTATTACTGCAGTTGTGTTTTTTATCATTCTAGGAATAGAATAGGCTTTTTCTTTCTCAACTGTTAAACTTGTTAATTTTTTGAGAACTAAAAGCATTACATTTTTCATCTGCCAGTGGTTAACAATAGGTGACAGACATGGCAATCCAGCTGGATTGGAAAGAGCAACGGGTCAAAATAAAGGCGCTCCATTGCCTGGAACTCACTACAGGATATGCTATCGATTCCTGCAAATCTGGGACTTATAATGAGAGAAAGCCTCACTTGCATTACAGTGATTTGAAATAACATGGACTTTTGAATCAGAGTAAACTAAAATAAAAATAAAAATACTTCTGCTAACTCTCCTACTTCAGTATTCTTCGCCATCTGTTGGGATTAATGATAGCTGCATTAGCTCTGGTTGATGCTTCCAATGAGTGTTAAAGGCTTTAAAAGACGTCATGTGTGCCCCTGATGTGTGTTACCCTCAAAGCTCCCAAAATTCCTTAATTCTTCTGTTTATAAGTAAAGCCTGGGGAATAATCCACAACCTCAGGATCTTTTCTGAGGTTGTGAAGAAGATCCACAAATCCACAAATGAAAATCCCAGTTTTACAAACAGCTTATTGGTTGGCTTATGGAGGAGGATGTGGCTTCGTCTATTTTCCTGAAGCTGGAAAACAAAGTGAGAAAGATCTCAGCAAATCCTCCATTCACCACAGAAGATGGTGGTTGCACAGAAAAAAATTATACTTATTTAAAATGTGTTAAAAATGTCAGTTGTGTACATCATTTCAGATGTCTTTGTTCATCACCTTATTTGCCTCTATGAAAGTTTATTCTGTTGTTCTTACTGTGCACTGCTTAATGTGTAAATTATGTATTCTGAACTTTGACTATTAAATAGCGTTTTAAGTATCAAACAACTGTTTGATACTTAAAACAGTTGCATTTACTTAAAATTTTACATTTTAAGTAAATGCAATATCAAACCTTCAAATACTCAGCAAATTTGAGAAATTTTGACATGTCTTCTGTACAAAAAGTTGCATGACATGTGAAAATAATCTAAAAGCATCTTAGGTTCAGGAGAAATTTTTTGAATTTGTTCAGTAGTTTAGGTGGATATTCGAAGATAAAGGAAAACAACAGTGTTGTATAGTAACGAAGTAAAAATACTTCACTACTTTACTTAAGTATATTTTGGAGTACTTCATACTTTCCTTGAGTAAGAAAATTTTTGATAACTTTCACTTTTACTTCACTACATTTCCGAACTTAATTGCATACTTTTACTCCGATACATTTTCAATGTGTGGTTTAGTTACTTGTTACAAAGAAGCGAGAGAGAAACGCAAATGTTTTGACTCCACCTACTGATTGACTGCAACCAAGTCGGTAGCCGACTTGCCTGCGCTTGTTCATCACCACCAATAGGATGCACAGGTTTCACCTCCCCACCTACGTCAGAAAGTCCAGCAAACAGTCTGATTGGTTAGTGCTCCGTTTGTGTAGGTTTGTGCCGTTAAAATGTTCGTTTGTGCAGCTTTGGTTTCCGAGATATTAAAATGATTTTTTAGGACATCCAGAGTTCACCATCCCCCCATTTTGCTCCAAAACAAACCAAAGTGGGCTGGTTCGTTAGTGCTCCGTTTGTGCAGGTTTGTGCCGTTAAAACAAACGCAGCAAAGTTGTTTTCAATTTGGATTTTGGCTATTCCGATATCCGGTGTGAGCAGCGTCTAGCTCGAGATTGATCCGATTCATGAACGCTAATTTCGGCCAGCCGTTCTCTCGGTCTCCCCTTCCTCAAGCCCTCAGAGTTTCACTCAGGGAGAGTCAACAAATTTTACATCCAAACTCCTGAGAAACTAATGGAAATAGATTTCTTGCCTTGTGACTGACACAAAATTCATGACACATCAATATTTTCAGTAATTGTAATCTTAAAAAGTATATATTTTGGATGGCCTAAAAAATAATTTTCAATATCTCGGAAACCAAAGCTGCACAAACGGAGCACTAACCAATCAGAGTATTTGCTCGATTTTTTGAGTAGGTGGGGTGTCAGCTTCACAGAGGTCTGTTTCTCTTCTCCCATTAAACACCAAGTTAACAAAAAAGCTCTCCCAAATAAGCTGCATTTCCCTCCCAATTCTTTTTTCTTGTGCATAATGACCGGTTGTGTGCACCTATAGTGTGTGAAGTAGAGTAATCGTAATGGCTTTTTTTCTTTATGTTGGCCACATTTTCTGTACTGACTATTTACTTTTCTCATTTTCAGCACTGATCTTACTGAAAGGGAAAACTTAAGGCTTACAAAAACTTTATTTTCTGTCCTGGAGGGTTTACTAAGAAGCTGGTTCAGTTGTAAAGCAGGTTAAGTTAACCTTGTGGTATAAGTAAAGCACCTAATTTTCTTAACTAAATGATGCCTGCAGGTTTATCTATTAGCAGGTTTCATTTTGCCTGCTCTTAGTTGTGTTCATTATTTTAAGTGTATTTTACAAGTTTACCAAAATATAAAAAATGTCATTCAAACTGCCTTTGCCTTGTTTAACTTTTTACTTATACTTTTCATTACATTACTTGAGTACATCCATTTTTACAGTACTTTCCATACTTAAGTACAAGACGTTTCAGATACTTTAAGACTTTAACTCAAGTAACATTTCAATCAGTGACTTTTACTTTTACCAGAGTCATATTTTGGAGCGGTAACTATACTTTTACTTGACTCCGAGATTTCAGTACTTTATACAACACTGGATAACAACTTTAACACCTGCAACAAATTTACAGTTACCTTGGCATTACTTTGATCTTTATCTTAATGAAGGTTTCGTTCGCCCTGCAATAACAGAGTGAAATGAAAATATGAAATACCAATTTGTTTTCTTGTAATTATTATCTGGAAATAAGATGGTACCCTTTTCCTTAGAGAAGCTTGGGGCGTAACAAATGAGTTTGTAACAGCGCTGGCTGTTATGTCAATTCCCACTTTTAGGGAACACAAACCGCTGATTTCATTGTTGCTATGACGATTCCTGCCCTTTTAGGGAACAAACTACTAGACTAATAGTAACTATTTTCATTGCTGCCTTTTTAGGAAACACAAACTTCTTGTTCAAAAGTTGCTGTTGTGATTCCCACTCTTTTGAGAAACAAACTCATGGATTAATAGTTGCTATGGTGAAACCCTCTTTTTTAGTTGGATATGGAGAGCTCTCTGTGTGTCTGTAAGCCTAGCTGCTCTGGTAATTCCCGCCCTATTGGTTTAATATCTATCATGGTGGTAAATGCCCTTTCCAGTCGTATCACCTGGCTCGAAGGATGATTCTGAAGTTTTATTGTTCTGTGGCCTGATCTGTTAGTACTTTGTATGGCCTAAAGTTAATTGGGACCTTGACATCTGTAATTAAATGTAAACAGGGACAAATTGGCAATTTTTAAAAAATTGTTGTCTTATGCTCAGTTGTAAATCAGAAAAGAACTTAAATTTTCCTCTACACTTGAGTCAATTTGAATGAATCTCCAGGGAATTCAGGCAGTGGGACCTTAGCAAAGTATTGGCTTTTGTAACAGTTTTGAATTTCTGTAGCCCCATACAAAAGGGTTTATCATCTGTTACTGTGCTGATTTTTACCATTTTTTTAGGAAACAAACTGCAGAGACACTGGTTGCTATGGTAATTCCTGCCCTTTATACAAATATAGCCTAATGATGCACAGGTTTTTAAAAATTATATCTTCCATTATTATAAGAAGACAGGAACTTCCAAGGAAGACCATGGTGATTCTTACTGATTTAAAAGCCTCAAACTCTTTAAACTTTAAGTTTATTACTTAAGTACATTACTTGTAAACAAGGGTAGCTGTGAACTGATGGGGAGAGCAGTGGTCTGTAAATTGCCACTGTCTCGATTTGCCCTTGGACAGGGCATTTTACTCAAAGTTTCTTGTTGGCATTTTACTGTTGGTTTAATCAGACTCTGGTGTGCAGGTGTCAAGTCTTCAATGACCGTCTCCTTATGAAACATTGAGGGATACTAGATGCTAGCTGTGCTGACGTTCAGGACAGAATATGACGTTTGAAAGCAATTTAAAAAGATAAGTAAAGTCTCTGTTTCTGCAAGACTAAAATTTATTCTTTGGCAAAACAAGACGTTTTCTGTTCACATTTTCCGTCAATCTGAGCTCCCACATGGAAAGAATGTTCTGAAATGGTACAAAGATGCAAATCAAAGGACAATAATATTAGGAACTTAATTCAAGATACTTCCAATAAGGACGTAAACATTTTTTAGTTTTATATTGTACGTTTAGCAATCCAGGAAGCAACACTTTAATATTTTTTTTTTTCTGAACAGATGCTTAATTTCTGCATATTAGTTTTGCCCTAATTAATGTATTAAATATTATTATAATACTTTCTACTCTTTACTAGAAACAAATATGTGCTTTCAAGATAATATTAGAGCTGTAATGGATTGTTTCATTTTCTTGAAATCTGTATCAAGTTCATCATTTCAGTATCTAATAAGATTATGTTCATATGCAATGTCCTCAAATGAGACCAAAGACTTATTAACCAAAGCTTAATATAATGTCCCCACAAAGAAACATGAAAGAATTCTGTAGAGTGTATTAAACTGGCACAAAGTGAGTCGAATGGAGCTGGACTGAAGTAAACTGAAGTGCCACTGAATAAAGCATCTTTCTAAATGAAGGTAACACAGTGAGCACAGACCTGTGCTGCTAGCTGCTGATAAGGAGAGCTCTCTGTGTGCTGTAAGCCTGGTATCTGCTGTTTGATCAGAGATGTTGGTACTGTTGTTGCTGAGTGTAGGACATGGTGATGCACTGCACTGATGGCAAGATGCAGTTGGAGAAACATGTCAGCACTGGATGGCGTCCAGCTGTTCTTCCATGTAAAAGTCTTTATGTTAATGAAAGGATCAAACAAAGAGGGAATGGGCAGAGTGACATCAAAGGATGAGACTATTCAGTATTCAGTATTCAGACATAAAAATCAGAAAAGGAAATTAAAAAGCTCTGGGGTAGCACATCAAAACCTTCAGTAAATGTCTTTAAATCCCATGGCTCTGGGAAAAGAAACCTGCAGTTACTACTACAGATGTCATCTCATTTTGCTGTTTTGCGCATCGAGAAATTTGTAGAGCTGAGAGGTCTAGAACAAGCTGTCTACAATGGTATAATCAACATTATATATTTAAAATTGAAGCATTAACAGCAAAAAGAAAAAGTGGGCAATTTATATCCTTTTTAGAGAAACTACCTTTCTTTTTCTAACAATCCATATTTGTTCAGCCTTTTCCAACTGACCCATCAAGAACTTCAATATTCTACATAAGCTCAATAAAATGAACCATTCTGTTCTAATTTTATTTTTTTAATAACACAAAAAACCTTTAGTGACAAAAACCCCACCTTAAGATATATTCCTATATTCAATATTCGCTCTAATCTTCCACATCTGTGGTTCAGCCCCACTGAAACGGTAGCGTGAACATTTTCTTAAATCCTTGACACAGATTACTCTCTCACAGCAGGGAAAAGACATCGGATCTCCTGCTTTAACATTTAAAAACTGCGGTTTAAATAAGAGATTCACTTGGTTGGAGGGAAGAAGAATGAGGGCTGTGGTTGGAGACGGATCAGCTCTGATGAGTGGGCAGAACACGATTAAGGATAAAAATTGTGGAAAGTCAAACAGAAGCAGTGGATAGAGCAGAGAGTCACATGAGCTCAACTGTAGAGAGAAGTCTTTACTTTAATTTTAAATATGCATTAGGTATCTTGGTGGTTGAATCTTTCGCAGGGAAGTGAAAACAGTACAGGGTGACTCTCTGTACTGTCAATCTATGCAGAGATGCTTGGAGTGTCTGATCTGTAGTAGCTCTTGATAACCGAAATTTTATCCTATGAGCAAAATAAAAGCAGTGACAGTCATAGGAAATGAACACTGACCTGGTTTAATGTGTAAAAATCAATCTGTCCAAACAGATGTTCACTAATTACTCTCTTTGTCAAAAGCACAGTTGGGTTGAGGGGCATGAAAGTGGATAAATCTGGTTGAAGCACATTTGGTTTGAAGTGGTAAAAATGAAAACCATCTATTACAGAAAAACTGATTAACCCGAAATAAATTTAAACTCTTTCAGCTTCACATTTGTTGTTTTCCACATTTAAGCCCAGCTTTAGCTGAGAAGTTACGAAGGATATTATTGCATAAATGTATCAGTCAGGCTCAGGGAACAAAACAACAAAGCATTATCTTACACTTTTTACAATGAAGACATGCATCAATAATTTAAGAAAATGTGGGTTCACAAAGACAATTTTTGACATTCAACATGTGCTTGAGGGCTGTAGAGCAGATTTAATTTGAATTGATGTTAGCGCCTTCATAGAATAGATGGTGCCAAGAAGACAAAAACATTTCCTCAATATTTTGAAGCAACATTTGAAGGGATCAACAAAATTTCACACAAATGGGTCTTCTAACTGTTTTAGAGCAATTAAACTTCTAAACTCAAAGAAAAGTATAATAATAAATCTTAAAATTATATCCAAGGACTCAGCTGTTTATCAAACATAATTTAGTTAACAAATGACACAAAACAAGAAAAATGTTATTTAGTCTGATTTAATGCCGATGGTGAGAAAAATAAAAAAAGGTTGGGTTCTTAGGGAATATATGTAAGCACCTGGTTTTAAATGAATTCAATTTTGTTAAACAGTTTTTGATTTACAAGTTTACAGTGTTTTGCACCATGAAACTGTAATTTTACTCAGTTATTATTCCATCAGATTCTCAAAGTGGTTCTGCAGATTCTGCAAACAATGCAGGGTTGTTGCATGAGAAAACGGCTTGATCAGGAATGTTGTAATCTGCACTCATGTTCTATATAGATCAGACCTGGACAAACACACACACACACACACACACACACACGCACATGCCCAGTGCAGATCAGATGAAGACCTTATTTTTTCTCTCTACTACTCTCAGTGTGATCTCCAGCGGCCTCATTACTAAAATCATATAAAAACATAGCCTGGGACCTTGATTTGTTCAATAATTCAGGCTGCTTCTCTACGCCGTCTGACTGCAGCTGCTGAAGGCAAGTCTGCAGGATGCAGTTGATACTGAGTGGAGAACACAACTCCTCTGTGTGTGTGAGAATAATTGAGCTGGGTAATGAGATGAATACATCAGGCATTGCCTTTGGACAGACCGTCGCACAAGTGGAAATTCCCCTCGTTTCTAAAGGGTTTATTTTTCCTTCAGCTGAAGTCACCTGGATGTTTTTGTCATTTAAATAAAAGAGTGCAGGTTGAATAAAGCTTTTATAGTTAATTGCTAAACGAACGGAATGAATGCTTCCTGAACTTGAAATTGTAACACATTTGTATGTTAAATCCATGATATGGTAAAAAAACAGTTGTATATAATGTCAGAATTGTGAGAAAAAAGTTTAAAGTCAGAATTATTTTCTTTTTAATCCTCTTCTGTAGTTTCAAGCATATCAACAGAAAGTTAAGTAGCAGGAAAAAGTTTGACAGCAGATAAAAAGGTACAGCAGCAAAAACTACCTAAAATGTAGTTTTATTTATATGAGTTTCACTTTCAGAACTGAGCTATTAAAATTATTTTTAATTACATTTTAATGTACTGATTTTATGAGAGACTTTTCTATTTATTTTACTGACTAGGAAGTGCTGTGGGAAACAAGTCAGACGGCATTTGAGGTGATAAAGTTGAGTCATTCTGGAGTCATCGAATTGCTCTGTTAATGGTAAAGTTAACAGAGAATAAACATCTTATTCTGGAAAATTTTTTTTTAATATTTCCCTAAAATACTGCTTTTTTGGAGACATTAACCAGTATTTTATAGAAGTAGAATTGGGCTATTGAAATTTAAAGAATTTCCTCACAATTCTGACTTTAATCAATTGAGATCAAAAGTGAGAATACTGAGAAAACAGAATTGTGAGATTAAATTGAGTTTTTTTTTTTGGTTTTTTTTAGTGAATAAAAGTTTTTCTTAGTATTTAGCTCTTATTAGTTGCAACATCCTCTTCTGAGTCTTGTGCCTCCAAATGTTCAGCATATTGTTGTTTATTTTCTGCATGTGCCATTTTTAACTTGTGTCAGGAGGAACAGGAGATGATTAAGTAAGAGAAAAGACAGAAATAAAGCAATGAAAGACCCAGTAGAATCTCCCAAAGGCAATTAATTAGATTTACCATCTGCACTCCAGATCATTCTGGGAAAATTAGAACATCTCAGTTAATACGCTCTGGGTGCTTTTCTACGCGTCTCCCTGACTGTGATTTAAATTCTAGTGTTTATGTTTTTCTTTGTCAGCAAATTTAAACCAATAGGCACCACCTATACAACTCCATTTTAATTATAGAGCATCCTGCAGATGTAACCCACATAAAGTGGGGATAGCCCTTTGGGAAATAGAGATTGGGTAGGCGGGGTGGTCTGCCTGGCCAATAGGAAGTTTGGTTCCCATGAATGTTTAGACCAATCAGAGAGCGGAATGCCACAGAGGCTCCACCTTCTTTCCCATGTTGGCAGCGTTGATTGTGAGCGGGAGATCCGACCCTGATCAGACAGCTGAGCCAGACTGAGAGTCTTTTGATTTGTTTCTAATATTATTTATTGACTTTGAAGGAACCTTTTTTGTAAATAGTTATTGTTTAAATCCATCTTAAAAGTTAGAAAGAGTTGTAAGTTCAGAAAACTGAACTTCAGTTTTTCTGCTGTTAGAACCGCTAAGATCAGTTGGAACTGTTTGCACTTTCTGGCAGTTGATTGGCAGTTGTTTTTCAGTTCAACTGAAGGTAAAGCCTATATAATAATCTATTTTTATTTTACTTATAATAATCTATTTTTATTTTACTTAATTCTTGTTGTTTAAGTTAAAACTTAAAAAATATGCATTTTACACTGTCTAGTGCCCTCCGTGTCTGGAATGAGAGTCCCTGTCTAGTTGTTTTGAACGTGCCACATTGAGATCGGTGAGCATATTTTGTGCCTTTCATTTGGTTTTTGTTCTTTTATCTTGTTGTTGTCAAATAATGATCTTTATTTGACCTACTTAGTTATTCAAATGTGAACCTTTGCTGAGTTTGTGTAAAATGTAATGTTTTATTATTGTTCTTGGAAAAGGATTTTTCAACAGTTATGAAACATAATAAGCTAGAACGGTTTAATAATAATTCTATATTTCTGCTGGTCCTGTCTGTTGACAGATCAGGGTTTTTTTTGTTTTGTTTTTGTTTTTTTTTCTCTTCTCCTGGATTGTTCCTGATGTGGATCCCCGATATAACTTTCCTGGAGTGAATTCCTCTACTGACCTTGATGGCGAGCCTTCCCACCTGGACTTAGAAAGATCTGGATTCCCTCCCATGTTGAGTGAGACCTGAATCAGGATTTAATTTGATTCATCTGTCATCTAAAAGAGACTAGAGCGCAAACTACCAGGGTGCACCCAACAGATTTGAATTTGATATTTAGCACTTGGCCAAGTATTGTTGTTTTTATTTTATGTACTTTATTGTGTGTAATTTTATTTTCTTAATTGTGTGTCTTGTCCAATTGTGAGTTTATGGTTCATGTTACTAAAGCTAATTGTTCTTTAAATTCAATCACTGTGTTTGTGTGTCATCTAAACACCCATCGTGCTCCGACAGGCGAACCTATTGGCCCATCTACCTAAAACATATTGTACCCTTCTCAATTGTGTTACACAGAGTTCCCTCAGATTCTAGTCTTTCATCATTCTCTGGACTTGAAAGTTTTTAGTTTCTAATGCGTTTTGTTTTATTTACCTTTGATAAATTCAGAGGCAATAAAAAAAGTTTAAAATTAAAATAAAAATTCTCAAATATTTTGCTTAGGAATTTAAAAAATACAAAAACACCTAAAGATATTGTTAAATGCAATTGTTTCCCGTGTTATGGTAAAACGGCATTACTTAGATGACACAGTGACAGACCATTAAATGTTCTTAGTAACACTTCTATAATTTTCACAAAAATACCACAAAAAAAAAAAAAGAACAAGTGTAAATTCTTATCACTCATGCCTTTTAGGTATGATACTTTTTATCATAGTAATATCCATCCACTGTGACAGACTGGCGACCTGTCCAGGGTGTACCCCGCCTCTCGCCCGGAACGCAGCTGCAGATAGGCACCAGCACCTCCCGACCCCGTTAGGGAGAAGGGTGACCAGAAAATGGATGGATGGATGGAAATCCATCCATCCATCCATCTTCTGCCGCTTATCCGGGGTCGGGTCGCGGGGGTAGCAGCTTAAGAAGTAGAAGTAGAAGTAGTAATATTTAATTATTAATGGTATGTTGAATGACATTAAATATTATTGAAATACAAAGAACATCTTTGCTAACACTAATTATTGTGCAGACTATTGTGTGTCGGCCAATAGTTTTAGTTTCCTTCTAATCTCTGTAGAAAAAGAAAGTTCTGTATCATAGTTTTAGCAATCAGTCAGTAACTGTTTGATCTCTACTAACCTTTCAGTTATTTCCATTCATTTGATCTTTTTAGTGAATGGAAACACTGGCACATTTACTAAAATCTATTAGTAAATTAGTCTATTAGTAAATGTGCCAAATGTGCCTTGCAAAAATATTTTCTTAAGTCTGCAGTTATTGCACATTTCAAGTTAAACTAAAATAAATACAATTTCATGATTGCAAGACTCTAATATTCAAAGCTGAAGCTGAAAGAGCCAAACTTCTTTTTTTTTTTTCAAATTGCTAGTTAAAACTCCTGTGGCAGAATAATGTGTCATCAGAGCTTGCCGGTTCAAACTTCAACTGCTGTTTATTGAACAACTTGTGCAGTTCACCTTCCTGGTGCATACACATCTTTCTGGTTTTTGAAAGTTTTATTAAGC
Source organism: Poeciliopsis turneri (assembly GCA_922788865.1). Classification (NCBI taxonomy): domain Eukaryota; kingdom Metazoa; phylum Chordata; class Actinopteri; order Cyprinodontiformes; family Poeciliidae; genus Poeciliopsis; species Poeciliopsis turneri. Next base: position 1,341,979 of record CAKLNU010000382.1, on the reverse strand, counting down.
TGGCTTAATTTAAACATATAAAAAATACACTGATAAAAAGTAAAATTGCAGCATAAACCACACCTTTAGAAAATGTGGTTTCTAAGGGTGTTGGTCTGCCCTCACAGAGCCAGACCAACACCTCTATTTGCTGCTGAAGCACCAATCGGTCTGTTAATCTATCGTAGTTTAAAATCCTGTAAGAAATAAAGACAAGAACAAATGGGGAACCCTGCTGGAGCCAGACCTGAGGGTGCTGTGGTTCAGCATTGGCTCCTGGGGCTTGAACTGAAGCACAGGAAGCCTATTCCATAGGGACCCACCATCTCTATCTCTTGGGAGAGAAGCCAAGGATGATTCCAACATCTTTTCCAGGGTATTTCCCTCAACAGCCAAAAAAAAGTTGATGTTAGTTGGTGCATCAGATTTCCCTGAGGAATAACTGTCTATGCAGAGTGCTTTGCCAGCCTTGTGATGAACAGCTGACCTTTCCTTTTGAACCCCCTCTCTCAAATATTGACCATAGGATTTAAGCAGGTGCAATAGTGTCTCTGACCTCGTCCAGCTTGCTTCTCCTGTAGTTCATGGCCCCGGAGCTGCTGTAAAAGCTCCCATCAGTTACACCTCCATTCAGCAGCCAAATGAAAGCCTTGGCAGAAAGTCTGTTGATCAAAACTAGTGGAGCTACTATTAAACGTGATTTGTAGACTCCAGAGATGACTGACATGTGTAAAACAGGCAGGGCGTAGAGCACTGAGATCGGTTGCACAGACACTGGAAAAATTGTCTGATATTTGGGAAAATGTTCTGCATGAAACAAATCCAACTGATTTGTTTGGACCTTTAAACAAAACATTTTAACAGAGCTGGTGAAGCTAACGCATGAAAACTGATCAAATCAGGTCAGAGATGTTCAGAGATGCAACAGACATAGAAGAAAAAATGTATTTTAATATAATAATATAAATAAACATTAACATTTTTTAAAAAGACCTTTGAAAATGTTTTGAAATATGTAGAAAAAAGAAAGGCAGTTTTAGTAGAGGAATAAACAAATTTATTCCATTGTAAAATGGATGAACATGACATATCACACAATATACAGATCATTTTTCACTTTTTTGAAGAAGATTAATCCTGTTTTAAACTTCAGAGGTTTGGCTTGAAGTGGCTTGACTATTGAAGTGAAACTTAATTCCATTATGAGATCCAAATAGTTGTCTGGTGCCTTCAGGAATAAGGCCATAGCATATGATTAGGCTGGTCAAAGTTTTAAAAAGGTTTTAAGAAATTTGAATCCAGCCATTCAAGAAAGTTTACCCTTAAAATCAAACCACAAGATGCTAAAAGATGTTAAAGGTAATGTCAAAACAGCCTTATCTTTGCCAATAGGACTCAGTTGTGATGTTGGACACTCTTGTGATAGTCCAATAGGCTAGGTTCAATTGGGGACTAAAATTGCAACATTTGATTATACATTTCAGCTGGTGCAGTTTGCTTTCACACTACACTGTGTCAAATGAACCAAAACCCTTCTAAAAACCTGTTCACCTCCTCGCCTATGGTGAGTCTGCACCAAGAACCACCAAAGGAAATGACACAAAAGACACTGGAGTGAACAATAAAAAGTGTCTGATTTTAGCAGTTATAGTACTTATCTTCAGACTTTGGAAAAACAACACAAACCGTTTCTCCTGCGAGCCTGCGTGTTTGATTTGGTTCTATTTACCCAGAATGCTTTGGACTGTAGTCCGCTTCTTGCTTTGGAGCGTTCTGCGGTTGCTTGGAATTTACAAATTCATTTGAATCACACAAGAGTTCACTTCAACTGAACCTTTTAGGAGGTCAGAGTTCACTTTCTATGGTTGATCAGAGATTAATTGCACATATTCACACCTATTCAAACAAACTGGACTGTCAAGGCAAACAAACTAGAGTTTGATAAAAGTGGACTAAACAGGACTGATGTGAATTCAAGCTTACGTCACCACAGTGGACATGTTTCCCATAAAAGAAAAACATTGTTCAAGGAAAACAACCTCATATGAACAGTGAAGCATAGAGATAGAAGTGTCATTGAATAAATTTACCATGTACAAAAGGGTATTGTTGGAGACAATCTGTATAAAAATACAGCTGAGGGACAACTAAACCCTTCAACATAACAATGACCCAAAACCATACCAGTAAATCTATTAAGAACTGGTGGAGCTTTAGGAAAAGGAAAGTTCCATGACAGTCACTGTGACAGATCTTAATCTCATTGCATGGCAACCAGATGTAGATACAAGAAAATCAACATTTCGTAGCAAAGGAGAGATGAGTGGAACAAGGTTTTTACAGACAATGACTGCAGATTTTTTATCTAAAGGAGGTAAGACTATCCACTAGGGGATAGGATGCCCCAACCTTTATTGTTAGGATCCCATAAGTCTGTATTTGGAAAACAGAAGAAGCTGTCTACATCTGCAGAACATAAGACATCACTTATAGCAGCTTTTTAAATTTCCTGATCCAAATAAATACATCAAAGCACTTTTTCACTCCTCTGTAGAATCAGACTATCGAATCAGAGATTTGTTCAAAGTAAACTGACCAATCCTGTTAATCCCTTAGTAATTGTTCCGCCTTCTTTTAAAGGTTTATTGATCTTGCTAAGAATTCCAAGGTCTTTAGCATCTTAACATTAAAAGGATTTAGCTGGAGTAAAAGATGAGTTTATTTAAATTGCATGGGTAATCTGTGACTCTGCAGCTCCTCAACAAGCTCCATTTCCATAGAGTTTCTACTTAAGATCGATCGAAGCCATATAAACTCCACCAGACAAATCTGGCTCTTAATGTCTCAATGAGTTTCAGACCAGATGATACGCTGTAGATGGTGTTTTTATTTTCTTTTAAATATCCCAGAATTTCTGGCTTTATTTTAAAACATCTTACAAAAAAAGAGCAACAACACAAATTTTTCTTCCTTTTTTCCCAGCTTCTTGATGTTTCAGGATCACCTGGTGCCCCAAAGCCAGAAACGTGAACCTGAAATGACTCCCCGAGGCAATGAGCTCAATTATTTCATCATTTATCTTTTAAGCTTGAAGCAGGTTCAATAGTTTCTTTTTTGTCGAGTCACATCAACCCTCACACCCTCTCTCTCTCCCTCCCTCCACCACCAGGCTTCTATTTGTGCTCTCTTCACCTCTTTATTTTCGGCCCCATTCTGAGTAATCTTTTCCTCCCAGTCAAGCTCTGCATCTTCTCATGTCTACATCTGAAAGTTGTTCATCCTGCATCCTTCCTGAAGCACTCCCGCTTTCTCCTTCCCATCAACTCCTGCTGATTTGCTTCACATCTCCATGAATCGTCATCATTCCATAATTTTCTGCCACACTTTTCTTGCTTATTTCAGACACAATGAGCCGATCAAAGGGAGTAGGGGTAGAGCCTTGTCGACAGTAGCATGTATTAAATCCTCAGCTGACCTCCCACACCATTTCACTTCTCTAATCCGGGGGCCAAAACGATCGAGGCGAGAAGCCACCCCCACCGCCTTATGGGGGAAGGTTGGCTCACTAACTAATTTACCCCCCATCAACCCCTTCACAGTCTTTCCCCCAAAGCTGCTGTAAAACAAAACCCCACTGTGTCATTGCACTCATGTATGGAGGTCACTGTTCTCCGATGGGCGACCTCGTAGGTTTTGTGTAGCAATTAATTACTGTCACTGCGGCCGGCACATATGGGCCTATTATCATAAGGCCTCACAGGAGGATGTTTCCTGCTGTGGGCAGTCATATGGAACGCTTTAAAATGCCAACAAACTTCACTTTCTCTCCTGTCCATGCTGTAGTCTAGCAGAAGATGAATTTCAGACGTTATTTTAATTATTTATCCACTTTGATGAGTTTTGTGAGGAATTTTAACTTTCAAATGCTCTGCAGAGACACAGAAAGTTTGCGATTCTTTGATTTAAGTGTTAGAATTTGAAAAACAACATATGGCTTGTTAGGAAACAAAAAGCTTCTTCTCTCTAAAACAGGGGTGCTCAATACGTCGATCGCGATCTACCGGTCGATCGCGGGAAGGTTTTGAGTCGATCTTGACAGCAGATGGGAAACTGAAGGCCTCCAGGACGCTGAGAGCAGCACTTCCTCTTCTGACAGGCTTATCAAAATATTCACTAAGATCCAAAACGTTTGTAGCTTCATTAAATAATAATAAAGCCTGGAAACCTGATATCGTAACGGACTGAACATTTTTAACGTAATCTTTGCTCGGCTTGCGGGGCGCAGGCGGTTGCCACGGCAACGGGTGTGCTTAACGATAAAGAGAGAAAGAGAGTAAAAAGGTGCGAGTGGATCACCTGTTAGGGTTATTTTACCTTTGTTTTCCTTCGCTGTGGTTCATCACAGCCGCAGGAGTTTCTGAACGTTCAATAAACGACAAACTTGGACTCATTACCTTGTTCATTTGCAGTAAACGTCACAACAAACATCAAATTGGACACATGTATTTGATTAAGCTTTAACAAACAAATGGCTTCTACCGCGATAATTATGTGAAATTAAATTAATTATATCCCAAATTCAGAAGATTTGCCTTTACCTCTGCAGAGCTCTTTGGTTCCTCCTGTGAGTCTGTAGTTTCTCATATTGAGGTCATCAAACCAAATTTCGGATCTACCATAACTGACTGACACCTGCTGGCCTCAGGTTTGCAACTAACTTCTGACTGAGAAACCAGTAACCTGCTCCCAGTGTCAGAATCTCACAGAGGAAGAAACTGCATTAGGTTTTCTATCACTTTATCATTTCTGATATAACTCTATGAGTCAATAGGGTTTCATTTACAATTTGTATGTCTTCATGTCATGAGGTAGATCTCAGCCAGCTAGTGAGAGAAAAAGTAGATCTTGGTCTCAAAAGGTTTGAGCACCCCTCCTCTAAAAGAATAGAATAGCATGATTTGGGTTTGCAGATTTGGACATGAATGAACAAGGAAACAGAATAACATCCTTTAAACTCCAACAGATGTGGTTCTATTTGGATCCAAAATTACAACTTATGTTACATTTTCAGCTGGTGCAGTTCTCTTTCATGCTGCACTATACCAACTGATCTTATGACAAATTTTAAATAGGTTCCCTTCATGGCTTTGGAAAGCCCATACCACATTGTGTGTGAAGAATACAATAATAGTACAAGCTCTTTGAGAAAAAAGCCCAGTTAGATTCCAAATGTTTGCCACAAGGATAATTATTACCTGGGGGGAATAGTTGTTGATTTCACTCATCTGGGAAATCAGCTCACCAGCTGTGATGTTGAACCTCCACAGATTACCTGTGTTCAAAATGAAAGCCTTCTAATATTGTCTGCTCATCGGGAAAGACACATTTTCAAGATGTTTAATGTAATTTCTTTTATTTCTGCCATCATTAATTTACCTAAGAAACTCTCCTTTGAGCCAGAATTGTACCCTTGCAAAATCCTTTATGCTGACTCAGTACCTGGGTTATGGCCATAGTCGCAAAAACCTTCCATAACTGTAAACCGTACAATTGCAACAGAGAATAATTGAGAGAAAATAGATTCAAACCATCCTGTATTAAGGTTGACCTATTATGATTCTTTGAACATGTTAGGATAGGTGGAAGGGGCATACAAAAGATGTACATTAACATTTTTTTTAAACAAAATCATTCTTTGATAATAAGACTTTAATCTGCTCTTTTCTCCCTATTTTGAGCTCCTTCCAGAAGGAACTGTTTTAGGGCCTCTTGTCACTTTAAATTCAAAGAAGCTGCTGGCCACGCCCCCCAACTCAACATTTACACTCATAAAAATGGCTGCAAATAGATGCACAGTTACACAACCGTAAATAATTAAAAAGCAGAGGTCTTGGTTGGCATGACTTTGTGTTTTTGTGTTTATGATGTAAAGCACTTTGAAATGCCTTGCTGCTTAAATGTGCTATACAAATAAAATCTGATTTGATTTGATTTGTCTCTTCTGCACAACCAACAAGAATGGTTTCTAAACACTAAGTCAATAACAAAACACTATTACAGCTCATGCAGTGGTAAAATAGCTGACCAAATCTCTTTGTGCTGTTTGGGTGTCTGTTTCTGATTGTCTTGCATGTTCTGTGTTTATCACAGGCACATGCAGAACAGAGTGTTTATGCTGCGTTTACTTCTTTTTATTCCAGACTCTAGCTCTGCTTTTTCCTTTTTTCTGCACCTCGCCTTCCGTGACACTGCATTTTCCAGAATTCCTTTCTCCATTTCTGACTCCTGTTCTACTGCTGTCGCTCTCCTTCCTGTGTTGTTGGCTTTGCCAACAGGCATCTTTGAGGTGGTTCATTCAGAAGCAGTTGGATCGGGTCCTCTCCACTTCAGCCTCCTCTAACTGCTCACCTTTACTTCCAAATCTCTGCACATTTCAATCTCTTTTTACCTCCAACAGCCCTCCCTTTATCCGCTTCTCATCTGTCTCGCTCTCTCTTTCTCTCCTTCGACTCGTGTGGTTTCATCAGATTTGTTCAGAATAATCAGCGGTAAAATCACCACCCAATCCTCCCTGAACATTATACTGCCAGAAAAAAAAAATTAGGTCTGTGAGAAAGTAAAATTTTATACATATCTGCAAGCTGCTCTTAAAACTATTACTCTAAAAGTTGTTTTTATTGATTTTTTAAGTGATTTTACAGAGACCCAGATTTTGCAAATGTCATACTTTTTCTCATTTATAATAAATTCTTGATATTTTATTGGTTTTGTCATGAAAGAAGCTCTCTCAGTATCAGCAATATTTACCTTTTTTGGCAGCAAGGGTAAGAAGTTTTTATGAAGATCCTATTAATTTGTGGTTATACGACATACAATTGTAAGGATAAAAAAAAATAGAATCTGGGTCTACTGGGTCAACTTTAGAGTTACTGAAGATTTCAGTCTTTACATTTTTGTCTGTCCGTATGGTTAGAAAGTTTTCCAGAGAAAAGGAGATGGATATATGATCCTTGTTGCTATTACTGATAGAACAGATGGTTTGAACTTTGAACTTCCTCCTGTTTTCTCTGCATTCATTAAGCTTCTTTTTCAACTCCAAGGATTTGGGCTTTTGAGATACTTTTCCATTGCTCCCTGTAGTAAAAACAATAACTTATTGTCCCGATTACAAATTATAACAACTGTCCAAAGGTTAAAAAAAAAGAGCAAATTGATAAGCAGCTTATCAATTTGCAGGCTTCCAGTGTAATGTATGCTTAAATCATACATGATACGAATTACAACAGCTCTTCTCACATTTTCATGAATAAGCCTCACTTTTACTTTACCTTGGAAATAAATGGTATGTAATGGATTATGACTAATGTCAACTGAACCAGACAAATATCTGGACTGAAGTGTTGTGGTTTTAGTGAGAGGCAATGACTTTAAATTACATTTGTTGTGACTTGACGCTACATATATAAATTTAATTTGTCATTTGCTAACAATAGAGCGGTGAGTATTTAACTTGCTTCAATCATACATGACACAATTTTTTTTTAGTGGGGTCAGAGCAGAAAGGCCCAGGTGCCAGTCCTGAATCTGGGCCCACACGGCATATGCTTTGGTGTGAGCTGGGATCCAGGTGCCTGCTCCTGTACTGCTCCAAGGAATGGAGCAGTCAGCCTTATTGTGGCACATATTGTCATGTTTCCAGAGCGGTTAGGCTGATTTCACAGTTGTTTTCTGCAATGGGAAAACAGAAGTGGCTTTATGAAATCAAACAGAACCGCAGAGAGAGGCGACGCCGAGAGCAAAAACAAATGCTGCTGCGTTACTAGATGTGTCACCTTGTAGAGCCGACTTACTATACTGCCAGCAAACTCTCAAACAGAACCAACTGCAACAGAAAAATAATGTGCAACACAGAACATCTCGAGTGCTGAGAATATGCATATAACCTTTTGGTCTCAGTGTGCCGCCGCGGTATGAAGAAATGGGCAATTATCTTGTATGAGCTTTAAGTGCTTTAGAAGCCTGGTGGTGTATTTCTGCTGTATATGCACCTTTCATCTGCATGCAAACTGCACATTTAAGAAACATTTTCTAATATCAGGAAGTGAAAAAATGTATAAACATAATCTATATTCATGTTTATTGGTACTTTATGTGCTGAGTGTTAAAGACCAAAATAAGCGTGCTGTCTAGGCACAGGCTGGTAAAAACTGCAAAGAGCTGCAACTGGCTTTTTGGACCTTCCAACTGTGGTTCCTAAAATCTGACTAAAAATGAGAAAGAAGGTCTCAAGTTTCAAAAATACTTTTAAAAAATTATAGTTTATTTTTCAGTTTTTGCATGGAATAATTACATTTGATTTCCAATACAAAAATACACTAAAAGTACCAGTTTTTATTTAGGTCTATTTTTCTTGTCATTAGGCTGGAATTTTTTAAATGTTTTTTTTTTATTAATAGAGAAATAAAAATGGGAATAAGAAGGTTGCTTTTTTAAAATTACAACATATTTCATGTTGAAGATATTCATGAAAATATATGTATGTTTTTAAAAGTTCCAGTGATATTTATGGTTCTAAGCCTTTTTTATCCAGATGCATTGTGAGTATATACATTGGAGACTCTTTAGATTCTAAAGTTGCAGGCTGTTGCTCCAACAAATTTTAATAAATTAATTAAATGAACAATATATGTGATTAAACTTCTTTCAGAAAAAAGAAACATTTATTCCTACTGTACCGATGACTTCCCTCCCAACACTGTGTCTACTATGGGTCAAGGGCTGCCAACATCTCTGCAGACCTCACACATCTTGGACACAAATTGTTTTGGTTTTAACCTTCAGGTTGGTGAAACAGAGCACTATTTTCAAAATTTGGTCATACTGTCCAAGTAGTCTGATGCACTACCTGCATAGTCTTGTGGAAATGCAAGACTATGCATTTTTGAGGTAGTTCGGTCTTGATTTCTTTTGTAATACCTCTGTTTATATCGAAAGAAGAATGATCTCTCATGTCAGTTAAGTTCCCAGGAGCATTGTCTTGTACCACTTAAAATAGGATGAGAAAATTCTAATAGTACTAGTTGATATTTGAAAAAACAGATGGAATTAATGCAGCAGCAGAGCAATTTATATTTAAGCCATACGACTGTGATGAACCATTTAACCTGTAAAACAGTATTAACTAAATAATTTTTTACAACACAGCGATGCAACAAAAATGCATCTTCACCTAAAACATAATCATTCAATACCATTTTCCAAGCTGGGGGAAGGGGGGACAAAAACACACCAACCGTCTGAGTCTTCCCAGTGGTCCACAATCACTATTTAATCAACGAGCAAACTTCAGAGACTGTTGCACATGCATAAATAAATAGGCAGAAAAAAAAAAATAAGCTGATTATAAAAATGTTATTATGCTGGATGTAAGCTTGTTGCTTTAGCTTGTCTTGGGCTATTTAAATACATAAGAACATGTACTTACCCATATATTTTATATTTAGAAGAACATTGAAAAACACCATATAAAATGGAAATAAAATAAACATAATATAAATATTCTTTTAACCTCACTGATATAAACCTAAAAACCTCACTCCTGAGGTTTTTTTTTTTTTTTTACAATATTCAACATCTTAGATTTTTACATTGAAGCTGAACTGCAAACATCCAGGTATTGTACATTTAAAAATCCATTCACAGTTCATCTGAAGTTTATTTTTCAAAAGTAAAGAGATCTTTTTCTCCTTAAGGATATAAATATTAACGAGCCACTCTTAGATTTAATTTTCACGTGCATGTTTGTTGTGTCTTTGTGGCTTGGCTTGCCCAAGAGCATTTCTATTTGTGTCTTTGTTTTGTTTTGCTGTTTTCTTTTCTTTTTTTTTTTTTTTGTTTAAGTAATCCAGATATTTTCTAGAAATAAAAACTATTTTATGTTTCATCAGATTCAACACTATACAATCATCAAAACAACCAGCGCTAGACTTATTGTTTTAACATAGTGAGATTACATCCTTAGTGATAGAACAGTGCAAGTATTGTGAATTTAATAATTACTTGTATCCAAGCAAAAAAAAAAAAGAAAAAAATAGCAACATTTTCAGTTAAAACAAACTGGGTTATGTAGGGAACTTGCTTTTAAAAGAACCATCAGATAGATGGTGAGAACGAGATGTGAGGGTTTTAATAAGCAATGAATAACATAGCAATTACAATGTGTGTATCTGTGTAAGTAGAATTGATTTAGGAAGCACAAAAATGAGCATTACCTACAAGTCTAGCTGCAGAAAATCTTCACACTGCCACACTCATCAGTATTTCACACCAAATATAACTCACAAACTACTCAGAGGTAAAGCTGGTGAAAGTGAAAATGTTACATCTGACTTGCAGCTAGTTAAAGAGGTAACCGTTAGTGGGGTTGATGTTGTATCTGACTTGATATTAGTCAGAATTCACTAGTTTATGTCAATGATTAGCTAGAGCTAACCGATGCACAGAACTAACCACTAGTAAGGTGAGGGTTTTAGCTCAGCAGCAACTTGTTGACACAGTCAGCCAAGAAAATGATTAGCTTCAACAGTTAGTCAAAGCTACTCAGTAATTTGGGTTAACTACCAGTGCAAATGTTTATTTTACTTTCAATCTAAGCACACATGAAAGGGGACATTTAAGTTAGAGCTAATGACCAGTTAAAGCTACATCCTTGTCTGAAAAGTTCACTGAGAAAAGAACATTATGATGAACAATCAAAACTTTAACTGTTTTCCTCCATCATTATCAGCTCATCCTGCAATTTCATCCAAGAAACCACAAAGTACCTACGGAAAAGAACTGCATTATAACATAAATGCACAGAGTAAAGAGTAAAATATCCACTCACCTCAGAGTGCTGATTTGGAGTACCTGACAGGGACCTGGGGATTTTTCTAATCACCTATGAAAGAAGGAAAAAGATAAGGTCAGCATGTCACAGATACAATACTTCTCAGATGATCATCCCCTTCCTGACCTCTACCATTATTTTCCACATTTCCCAATTTAGCTAGTGCCAATGAGGGATCAGAACTCCCTCAGTCTCAGCATTTATTCAGCAGAAACAGGTAAAAAGCAGGAGACCAGATCAGCAAAACTACTCCAAAAAATCCCTCACACAAGAACCTGCATCGAGCTCTTGAGGTTGCTTGAACTTTCTGTGCCCTGGTTTCTGGCTATGCTTGTGCTGTGTAGACTTTTGTGCTTTCATGATGGCTCACATTTTTTAAAAAACAACAGTCAATGACTGCATATTTACAAAAATTCAACTGCTAAGGCAGTTCTGTTGAAGCAGCACCATTTAAAAAAAAAAAAAAAAATTAATAATAATTTAGAATATGATTTTCTTTCAACCTTCAGAGGAAGCACTTCAGCTGACAAATTTTCCTAAGCTTCTGGTAGTGCAGGCCTGAAGATTTATTATTGAATAAACCCATAAAATTTTAAACCCGACATTCAATAAAAAGCCTGACAATATATCAGAAAATCCCACACCAGACAGGTTTTTGTTGCAGACAAGAAAACTAAGATACCAAGATGGTGGTATTCACAGAATGGCTTGTTAAGACTTTATGATGTATTGGTCTGGTGAGTTTATAAGTGTATCAGAGGCAAAAGCATCACCACCAGGTCAGAAGTAGTTTAAATAAGTGTACATTTAACATAAGAGTCACTTTTATTTTTGATGTTACAATCAGCAATTTACTTTCAATAATTTTTGTTTGTTCAGAGCTAATAAACCTGTCAAAGCATTCATTTGAGAGACAAAACAGAAATACTTGTGCGCTTAAAGTTACAATACTATTATTATATTTTTGATAGAACAATATTGCAAATATATCCACATTTTATTGTGATTCTGCTGCACAAAAATATAAAAGAATATGTCTAAATAGACTTTAATAAGCTTGGTGAGTTTTTACCACATTTGTGTCGGGCACAGTTGACATTTAATATACTTAAGATTGTGTATCAATCGGGTTTGCCTAACTCAAAAAAGGTATTTTAATTAAAAGAAGGAAAACATATACCACCACCACCACTAAGATAAGATACACTTTTGCTGTATTTCACCTATAAAGGATTATTATTCGTAGTACAAGTACACTTTTCTTCGGTTTGTCCCCGTCACCGACACACTGCGTTATAAATCTGTCAGGGATAAATTATAGCCTGCAGGGTGAAACACACAATGCACCTAGCATTTAGACAGTTGTGTTTTAATGAGCAGAGAGGACACTGGAAGTGGCTTATTGAGAAGGTTTGCCAGATTGAGGTTGGAAAAAAGACGTAGGGTGTGTCCAAATTCAGAAACTACATCCTTCGAAGACCACATTTAAGTCCGAATTTGAAATGTGACGACTCTTCTAAGTACATCATTCTTTTCCCCAGAACTGATGGATGGGTCTAGTATATCAAAGGTGAGCTATGATGCTTCCTTGAACAGATTTAGATAGGTCTATGGGCTATGAAAAAATGTTCATTGCATTTTTGGCACAAATTCATTCTTAGATGAAATTTTAGTCTGGTTAGTTCTGCCTATTTTAAGCTTCTTTCAGAATGAATAGCACCTCCTAGCAATTTAAATCCAAACAACCTGCCTACGCCTCCGAACTCAACAATTACACTCGCACATGAAAATGGCTGCAGACAGATGCACAATTATACAACTGCATATCCTTGAAGGAAGAAGCAGAGTCTCCTGAATAACCAAGAAGAATGCAACAAGTGGTTTCTGGATGGTAAGTTAACAATAGTTAAAAACATTTTTTTTTTTTTTCAGCAGCCACTGTACTGTGGTAAAAACTGCTGACCAAATGTACTGGAGCTCAGCTTAGGTTGCTAGGTAATGGCTTGGGTTTCACTGAGGTTGCTAGGTGAGGGGCAGAGCCTGCTGTGATGTTACATTTTGGAGATTTTTGAAACTGTTTGTTTTCCAGACACCAAAAAACACCAGCTAGATAGTTCTCTTTAAGCACTCGAGCTGTTTTTAGAAGAAATTCAGACCCAAATGGAATTATAAAGATTATGTGGAATGTGAATTTTACATAATTTGTTCCTTTTAGTTAAAAACCCCAGAAAGATTTCAAGCTACTTTTTTTTTTTTTACCAGCTTTGGTTCTATTTAAACCCTACTCTCTAGCTTCACAAACCACGAGTTGAGAACGAGACACAGTGATACCTAGGCTTGTCCATTTGAGATACAGATTCCCTCCAAATCATTTACTTTGATAAAAAGACAAGTGTTCATGAAACTCTCAAAGTTTACCAGTAGGTTTTTGTCCTGAGATTTTATGTTTTCTTTTGTTTTTCATTAGTTTGCAGGTTGGAAGCCCTACATAAGCACGTCCTTATTATTCTGATGCAGCAAGACAGTCACTCGCACCACCTCAATTTAATTAAAGTTTCATCTTTTAAGAAAGCAGTTCTCATTCCCCACTTGTGGCGAGAGGCCGCTCCGCTGATGAAGACTGAGCCAAGGCTTCATGACAGTCCTGCCAATATCACGGCGTCTTTTCCACAAGTACAGCAAGAGAACGACGGAGCATTACACACACCGCTGCCCAATTAGAGCAGGAATGTGAATTAATGAGCAGGTCAGGGCAGGTTAATGAAGGGTGTTGCCGATCTGCTGGAGACTCAAATTAAAAACTGTATCCCTATCTGGACAAAGTTTCTTTGTGTCTTCGCTCTCTGCTGGAAATGATTATGTTGGTGCTGAGCTTTTTTTCTATTTTAAAGACAATATAGCTCTGAACAGTTGATGTGAAGGCGGATGATTGGGTGCCATATTTTAGAGGCTGATCTTGTCACTTGAATGGGACTTTATTGTTGCTATTTTATGCCAAGATAATTAAAAAGACCAGTAAAACCAGAAAGTGAGACGGAGAAGGAAGCAAGGAAATTACGCTATGAATAATTACAAATGAAAATGCTTCTTCTTTTTTTTTTTTTATGCATTGTACAAATAATATGTGGTGCTCCGTTTTGTATCCCCAAATACACAAAAAACTTGTAAATTAGTTTCTTTTCTCTTTTATGCCCATTTGTGCTGCAGAGACAGGTGCAAATACACTTAAAAAAGTACTAAAAAGGTACAAATAATGAAAAACGTTGAATGTGAACAGTGATTTTTCTGAAAGTGAGACTGCACAATGGCTGCAGTTATCAACAAACTAACTATCTTGTTGATATTTACATTATTTTTTTATATACTTTTAGCATCCCACTTTATCTGAGTATTGAAAAAGTTCATTATTTGACAAGAAGCAACAAATTATGTTCCTTGTCATTGTGACTGTCATGGTTTTAAGGTTCAAATTGCCCCCTTTTCTGCTTTGAAGTGTTCAAATCACAGATTTTTTTGTTATGACAGATCAGATATTTGAATTAAAGTAATTTCTGCTCAGTCATAGGGAAAAGAAAGTACACCCTTTTAAAATTTGGGAGGGTTTTACATACCAGGACATTATGAAAAGTATCATGTCTTTGCAGGTTCTATATATGTATAATGTCACCTCAACTCAAAGCTTCTGTAACGACATATTGCACATTGTCAGTATGAAATAAGCACAAATAAAGCAAAAATGGAAAATCTGTCAGTGAAAAACTATGCATATCCTTGGAGACAGTGTTTGTAAAAAGGTTATGTGAATTAAAAATAAATATATGCTGTTTGAAGTGAACATACTTTACAATATGTCACACTCTAGCTGTCCAATAAAGTTCCTGAAATTTAACACAGACCACTGGAAAGCATCCAGATTAAAATGAAGAAATAAATGGGAAATGAACACCTGCATGACTGAAATAAACTGGAAAACCTAATGAGCTCCAGGATAAAACAGCTCCAGTGGGAGAGTCTGCATCTGTGAGCAACCAACATCACTCAGTTTAACCAAAACTCTGAGAATATAAATATATTAGCAAGTAAAAATGCAAATCTTTAAGTCTTTGGGGAAAAGGAAGGCCTCAGCATCCCGGGTGGGCTGGGGAAGTGTTTTACTGTAAACATAGCCTGAAACTCTAAACAATATTACAAATTTTCTGCGGGGTGAGAAGCAACACACTGCAAACCCACCAAACAGCACAAAACCAACACTGTCAACTAAACAACATCCATGCTCCTTCACTAACTGTAGCCCTCAAGCTGCCAACGCTTATCTGGGCATATTATAATGTATTACAGATTTTTAAACACAATAGCTTCTAGTAGTATCAGCTTATTATTTAAATTATGTATACAGGGCCACCAGAACATTTGTTATGGGCTGGGCACTTAGCATAGCAACATTAACATTGACTGAGATAATATGTTCCATTCAAACGTATAAAATGAGTAGGTGCACTATTTTGTCTCTTTTTATTGTAAAAGTGGTTAATGCAACTGACCTGTATCAAATCACTCATGGACTCCCTTCAGGTCTAGATCCAACTTCACATAGCTACTGTCCTGTGTTAGCTCAACTTCACACAGTGTGC
Organism: Poeciliopsis turneri; assembly: GCA_922788865.1. Classification (NCBI taxonomy): domain Eukaryota; kingdom Metazoa; phylum Chordata; class Actinopteri; order Cyprinodontiformes; family Poeciliidae; genus Poeciliopsis; species Poeciliopsis turneri. Next base: position 1,326,481 of record CAKLNU010000382.1, on the reverse strand, counting down.
TGCTACTAGCCTAACTCTGAGATGTTGTTAGCTTTAGTAGGTGTTAACTTATCTCTGGCTAGATTTTAAACTTAATTTGAGTAGTTGTTACTTTGTGGAGCTTTCGCCTCAATTCTGAGTAGCTGCTAGCTCAATGCCACGTTCCAGTTATCCATAATAGTTGTTAGCTCAGTTCTGAGCAGCTCTTATTTTGAGTAGCTTTTAGCATAAATTTAAGCAGCTTTCGACCTCACTGTACTCATCTCAGAATAGCTGGTATTTTAACTTAGAGTAACTGGTATGGTGTTAGCTTCTTCATTCAGCGTAATCACAGATAGAAGCTGGTTAATATCCAAGTAGGTGTTAGGTTCAGCTGTTTGTAGTTAGACTTAGTAACTTTTAGCTTGATTCTCAATAACAACTATTGTGTGATATCCAAACTAGAATTTGAATGCTCAAGTAAGATATTGTCAATAACTAACTCCACAAAATGACACTTTAAACAAGACAAAATGAAAAAAAAACAGATATTTTTCAATCCAATGACCTATACCTAAAAACTTCTATTATAGCACTTTAAAATCATATTTACTGAAAAACAATATCTTATACTTGGGCTAGGAAGGCCTTAAACAACAACTGATCCACAGAGAAAAGGCACCTGCAGCACATCTGTAACGTGTTTATGAGATCCTGTCTGTGAGGACAGGTATAATAAACATTTCCTGCGTTCTTCAGCTCTCCAAGCTCTGATGACTTATTACCTGCAGTATCAAAGCTGAACACTGTGCCACCACTCTGCAGAGAGAGCTGTGCTGGGTGACTTAAGGAACACATTGTGTGTGAGCGCCCTAAGAGCCAGTCTGAGCATCCATCTGTGTGCATTCATTTATTTAATTTTATGCTCTTAAGCTTGTTTCTAGTAATAATTATAATTCCAAACACACTTGGATGCATGCATAATTTTATATGAACAGGGTATAAGTACCAAAGTCCATCAAGCGCTGGTAATGCTGTCTAATGCATCTACAAGGAATCCTCCGTCACTCACTGGTATAAGTGTAGCAAGAGAAAGATAAAACGGAAGTGCACTCAGAGAAAAATGCTATTAAAGTCTCACATGGCCAATAAGAATGACTAAAAGCTGAGATGTTTCTGTTTGATAATTTCATGTCAGAATGTCACACCTCCTGAGTTTTCAATTTTTAAACACAATGTGTCATCATTATTCATGATTTTTCTTCAAAAGAAAAAAGATAAATAAACAATGATAAACAAAAATCTAAACAAAACTAGAGATCCAGGCTCAGATTAACAAAAAGATGTGACACAAGATTCACTTCAAAGCTCTTCTTGAAGATCATTACGTTCGAGTCACAGTGGCATGAGTTAGCACTGGCTGGTAATTTGATCTCTGCTAATCTGCTCTGAATAGACGGCGACAGAAAAAAATGTAGCAACTGAGATAGGGCGTGATGAGAAAAGCCTAGGGCTAAACGATAATGAGGGGAGGCTGCAAAATGAAATGATGAGTACGGTGGAAAGAGAGTCAGGAAAAAAGAAAAAGAAAAGAAATGAAGAAACTTCTTGATTTCCCCCTGTTCTAGGAGGAGCAGTCATGCTCCTCCTAATCCCTCAACATTCCCAGTCCTGCCCTAGTAACAGCAGAGAGTTGCTGTTAGAGTTAGAGAGTTGGCTTCTATAGTTCAGTACACAGGTGGGTTCAGTCTTCCTTTACTGGTGACCTTTCAGATTTACTTTTCTGTCCTCAACCTCCCTGCCATTTTCATGTCGGTTTGGTATGAAGCCCAAAGTGCATGATATCTCCATATAAAACAACCTGATCAAAGGCAAAAATGTCCACTATATCCACCATCCCCCACTTTGACCGCTTGTTAATGCCAATAACAGTAACTACAAAGTACCACTGCAGCCATTACATGCTCCAAACAGCCGCTGCTTGCTGCTGTTTTACTGTACACTGAGAGCCTGATCGTTGCGGTTAAACATGTGTAATTTTGCGGTGCAGGGATACTTGAATCCATGTATATCACTCGCACTGATGTGCACCATAAATGCAGGATACTTATGAATGGTTGACACACAGAGCACAAAACTATTACAAGACTCTCCAGAGTCTGCAAGTTTTACATTTTGGAATATTTTATGTTTTGTTTTTTGAGACGTTTTTGTAATTTTAGATGTTTTCAACTGTGAAAGTGATGTAAAATGTATTTGTTCATTGTCTTCTAGTCCCTCTTAAAATGTTTCAGTTCAATTCCATTTATTTATATAACACTAGACCAGTGTTTTTCAACCTTCTTTGGGTCAGCGCCCCCCTATCCATTATCCCTTACTACCCCCCATCAAAGAATTTGTAGGCTACTTTGCACTGACTATTATTTTATTGTTAATATTACTGTCACTATTGTTGATGTTTGATTTTTAAGCTTGTTTCTATATTTATTATCAAAAATAATTTCCCAGAGAACAAAAAAGCCATTTGAATAAAAATTATTTTTACAGGCGTCTACAAAATGAAATGGATAAACATTCAACTTAAAATCGCTAGGCCATTCAGCAGCCAGAGTGGAAAAAAATATTTCTGTTCAGTGCTATTTTCTGATATTAGTTGCTAAATCTTGCACAAAATGACCAGATAAAAGATGTACAACAATACCAGTTTAAACTTTGATCTATTTACTAAAAGACAGCACTCTGCAACATTAAAACATGGGTAGAACTGCAACTACATTATTCATAACTCTTCTTCTGTTCAGTGTTTCTGTGAGTTGCTGGTGTGCAGCTTTGAGCCTTCAGGAGAAAGGGACGTATCCATAAAATTTCACCCACAAGGCATTTACTGTTTCAGTGCTTTCAGTGGAAAAACTCAAGTTTCAGATCTGCAACATTTCAGAATGCCATACGAATATGAGTTAGAAATATGGATTATATATTTATATAGACCTGTCTGTTGATTTATAGATTAATAGTTTTACTGGATGGAAATTACAAACAACAAAGCTGCTTATTAATCAAATCCTAATGAGTCCAATTGAAAGTGCCATGGATTTACTGAACAGTCTCGTGACATTAACACTGTCATAAAAAAATAATACAGAAGAAATAAATATATCTAAACTAATTAAAAACATGAAAAGTGACAAGTTCTTTACTGTTATTATCTACAAGATATATTTCTTAGTAGTTGATGTGGTATCAACAAATCCATGGCACTTTAACAATATTATTTTACATTTTATCTGAAAATAGTGTCTGTTTGTTCTTGTCATAGAGTCCTCTGTATTAATTATTGCTCAAAAGGTTTTGCCATACCAGCTTATTCCTCTGTATTTCCTTTAGTTTCTTAGTTTATTGCATTTTGTTCCTCATTCGTTTCAATTTAGTTTTCTCTTATCAGTATTATCCTCTCTTGGTTTATTGTCATGTCCTCTTTAGTTTCTTTCTTCTTAGTTTTATTTTATTGTTTATTTACTCTCACCACCAGTAATCTTCACTCTTCATGCTATTCACTTGCTGTGCCGCCTAATCATCATGTGTTTCACATCATGTGGATGTGAAACACATAATGTGAAACACATCATGTGTTTCATGCTTCACATCATGAGTGCCAAAAAATTTGCCCTGATTCACATCTAGTTTGTCGATCTGTTCTATGTTCTGGTTCTCTGGTTTCTGAGTTTAGCACAAGTGCGCGTCGTTTTTTTTTTTTTGTTGTTGTTGTTTTTTTTAACCCCCTCTAGTGTGGAGCTGTAGAAGCGTATGGATGGAGAAAAGCAGACTGACATAAGCTTTCTAAAACAACGGAAAAAATCCCGGTATTCTGAGGATTGAAGTTCAAAAGTGCTGACGTACTACTGTTTCATATGGATCACTTACAACACTGATGTTAACTATATAAAATGATCGCTCTCTAGGGAGGAATTTCTTTATTTAACTTAATTTTCAGAGGGATGCACAGTGACAGTATCATGATTTTAGTCATCACATGTTTCTAAGAGTGATATATGTAGTCCTTTTATGGAAGAGTGCAGCATCAAGATGGACAATAAAACACTTTTTAATATACAGTAAGTTGCTGATTTGACATGATCACAACGCTGCCAAAACATAGGTACAAAAATCTTCAATAAAACAGAGAATATTTGAAAATCAAACACCAGACAAGTGAGTCACAGCATCAGCCGGTCTAACACTGAACTGATGCGGTGAAGCTACCAGGACCAGGAGCCTGGAGCAGAGACAAGAAGCCTACAGAAACACTGAAGAATGTAAACCTTGAGTTCACATGTAAACTCAATGTTTACATGTGAGTGTGAACGTTGAGTTGGGGAACGTGGCCAGCAGCAGTTCATTTGGATTTGGAGTGTCAACAGGCCCTAAAACAGCTCATTCCTAAAATCAAGGTAGGAAGAACTGACCAGACTAACTTCTCATTGTCTCAGAATGATTTTGTGCAGAAAAATTACTTTATTGTTATAATCTAATAACACTTGGTACAAATTTGATTGTAAAAAAATAAATTAATTAAATAATTAAAAATCTGACAAAACAATGTACATGAATGTTTTTTTTTATTTATTTATTTTTTTTTAAGTAAAATCTTTTCTCATTGATTAATCTTTTGACCAGTATTTCAAAACAAATGACTTGAACAATTTCGTGTGAATACTGCTTCTTTCTCATTTCTCACAAAGGCATCAAAACATCAAATATCCTGAAGCCCTTTGAACTGGAAACAAATATCCTCTGCTGTTCTGGTCCAAAAGAGATACATATCAACATCTCATGTCTGCATAATTTCTTGCATATTAAATGTAATGCAGGCTCTCTTTTGAATTTCATCCTTACGGTTTTGTTTTTCTTATACTCAAGAAAAGTTCAGGACCTGAGAGGAAGAGACTGATATTCAGAACAGAACATAAAAAGATAGGAATCCTAACGCTTGACCTTTCAGACATAAAAAGCAGAGAAATGCATATTTGAAATCAAGTCGAAAAGGACAAAAGACAAAATGTGTATCTGCACCTTCCACAGTCACTTATAGCTGTGCAGCTCTTTCAATGAGTCCTGTAAATGCAGGTTCATGACATTTATCTGAAAGGAATAAAATGGCAAGAAAAAGCATCCTTTGGCAGTGAAGTACTAGATGCAGAAAGCTTGATGGTATTAGTGAGTTATCTGGGCGAAAAATTCATCAGGAGGGAGAAGCCAGAAACGATTCAGCCAAGTCAGAATAAGAGTAGAATACTCCCGGGCAGATAAATGTATAAAACGCTGACAGAATGTTATTTGTTGACATTTACCCACAGAGGGGCCCAGATGTTTCCAGCATGACAGAGTAGCTTTTAATGGATTTCCATCCAGTACCAGGAGAGGTGCTGGATTAAATACCGTCTTCAGTAAAGGGCAGAGTAGGAGCTACTGCACATGAAATCAGCAAACATCCCCAAGTAACACGAGTCTGTTGAAAACGCCAACAGGCCATCTGGTTCGCAAGTTATCAGTTTTTTCACTGGTTACAAACCCTGTTTAGCTATTATTAACTTCCTCCTTTATATTATTCAGTGCTATGTTTTTTTTTTGTTTGTTTGTTTGTTTTTTTTATTATTATTATTTTTAGAGACTTAAGGTCATCTTAAGTGACAAAGAGTTTTTAAAGTTTGGTCTCAAAACCCATATATTTCCCCTACTTGTTTGTGTTAGTTTGGCCTTCAGAGACCATTAGAAGCCATTTTAAAAAGTTTTAAAACCACTAATATGTTCTGTATTTCTATTCCATTGATTACCTTCTCTGTTTATTTGACCAGTCCAAACATTCAATCATCTGTTATGATTGTTATTTTGGAAGAACCCCACTGTTTCAGTGAGGACTGTGTTGTGTGTTGATCACACACACACACACGCACACGCACGCACACGCGCACACGCACGCACACACGCACACACACACACACACACACACGCAGTCATGGAAATGATAACTTCACCATGTTGTGCACTATGGAGGAATGTCTGTAGCTTGAAAACATTGCAGAGTTTACTCCTCTTGCCTCTGAAAACGTTGCCTCTGAAAATTTGCAGTGACAAATTAGATTTTAATTTGCCTTACAAATGGCAGGCTGTGCAGAGGAGACATATTAAAGGAAATATTAGTTATTGTTTTTGATAAACAACTTAAAAGTTGAGAAAGTACAATAAAAAGGGTCAAAACTTTTTTGAGAGTTTTGAACCTTTAAAATACAAACCTTTTGAACCTTTAAAATACAAAACTTTAAAGGTTCAGGTTTTGAAGACACTGTATAAACAGCAAAAACAAGTGGAAAGATCTGTAGGAATTCAAGTGGGTAACAGTGAAGAGGGCAGCTGTAGAATGGAGAATAAAATATAGGTGGGCAAAGCGAAAACTGCAAAAGTGACAGAAAACAAAACAGGGATTCTAACATTGCTGCAGTGCCTTCTGGGTAAAAATCATCAATAGCCCCCTCCCTCTAAACCCACCTTCTCCTCATTTTCTTACTCTTTTCCATCCTTCATATCCTCAGGATGTTTTTTCAGGCTCCAAGCTCAACCAGTTTTATCATTCTTCTCCTCGAGGGACTTATTCCAGTTTAGAATCATTGATACTGATTACCCCGAGCCCTGTCATATTGATTTTTGAGATTTATTGTTGGCCGACTCACCAGCAGAGGTACCTGGCCCCTGTGTCCCTGGGTCAGCAGTCATTTGTTAAACACTCTCCCCTCCTGACAAAAAGCTTCGGCATGACTACACATGCATTGCCATCAACATTGTTTTTTGTGTGCATGTGTTCATTTTAAAACACCTTCATTTAAAACATTAGGCAGCAATGATTATGTAGGGCTTCATTTATCTTAACATTGTGAGTGAATATTCGGAAATACCTTCCGGTGACAGAAAAGCAGGAAGTAGTTTAAATAAAACTTGACATTCTTCCATCGCTCTGTCCAGGGTGTATACTTACATACCCAGTACTGAGACTTTCAGACTACATACACTGCAAAAACACAAAATTTGACCAAGTAATTTGGTACTTTCTAGTTCAGATATCTTCTTTCATTTTAAATAAGATAAAACCACTTGTAACAACGCATTTTCCTGTGTTATAAGTGAAATAATGTGGCAGTGGAAACAGTGTTTTTAAGTCAATATTAAAACATTTTTTCACATAAAAACAAGCTCCTATTTCTTGCTGAAAAGTTACTTGTAAGTTAGTTTTGTCTTATTTCAAGGGTGATAAGATATTTGGACAAGAAAATAGACCAAATATATTTGGTAAGATTTTATGTTTTTGCAGTGTGGACCAGCCTTCACTCCCCATGTGGATCAGCAAGCCTTAGTCCACCCTTGACAACATTGTCAGTTCCCTCCTTGAACCACTTCTGACAGATACTGACACGGCAGACCTGGAACACCGTCTAGAGCGGCAGTCATCCAGTCACCACAGTCTGGCTCCTGTCAAATTCACTCATATCCTCTGCAGAACTCATCAGTTCTGCAGACAAAATAGCCTTGCAGCCTCATATGTTCCACCTGCTAACAGCAGCAAAATGAAGACCTAAATTATCCAACAATTCCTCAACCTGAGTCCAAAGGCGAAAAAGAATAGGCATATACTGTAAAAAGGAATTAATGTGGCATTTTTATCATCTCCGTCCAAGAAAACTTGAAAAACATCTGCAATAAAGTTTTCTGCTCTCCTGCTTCTGTGTAAGAACACAAACATATCTATGTTTGTTGAGACTGGAGGCACTCAAAGGTGGGAAGGTAAACATAAAAAGAGAGAAGATGGCTGAAAAATTCCTTAATATTGTTGAAAATTTTCATTTATAACTTGGGCAAATGTCTTATAAGTAAAATAATCTACCAGTGGAACTAGTACTTATTTTTTTAAAATTAATATTAAGTTACTTAAAACAAGCTCCTATATGTTGAAGAAAAGTTATTTTTAAGTTAGTTTTGTCATATTTTAAGTATTTTAAGATATTTTCACTAGAAACTAGATAAAAATACTTGTTTTCTGCTGTGCAGTGTTAAAACTTACTACTGTGGTATTTTTCATGATCTTCATCCAAGAAAACATCAACACCCGCAATGAACTTTACCTTCTATCTTGCTTCTCTGTAAGAACACAACTTATTTGTTTTTGTTGAGACTGGTGGTACTCAAAGGTGGGAAACCAAGCATAAAAAGAGACAAGATGGTAGAACAGTTTCAGAAAAGGGGAGGATGGTAGGGCATCCACACCTCCACCTGATAGAAGCGAATGAGCAGTTTTAAAGAGAGGTTGTTTATTCACCAGCTGGAGTGCCTACGCAGTCACTCTGAAGTAGGTGTGAGTGTCAGATTACCACATTTGGAACGCTGCAGTGAGACACAGAAACATGGTGCTTTACTACCTGCTAATGTGACTCAGAGGTGGTAAAATCTGCCAATCACAGCTACATCTTCTCTACATGAGCAAACCACTAAAACAACAGTCATTTATTTGAATTAAATTATTGCAAAACATGGTTTCTGTTTTGTGAGTCTTAGACCTAATACAAATTTTATTTCACTGAAAGAGTATTGTATGAAACCAATTAAAGCCTAACTTTCATACCGATCACACTGCTCGATGCGTGATTGCATGATATGTATTCTGTCTTCAGCTGTGTTCAAGTCAGTAAATGGAAACATGCCTAATTTGCATTTTCTTTTTTGCGACATTTCCAACGTTCGCTCTAAAGTCTCATGACAATTAACCTTATTAATGAAAAGAAGGGTCACAAAGGTCATTGCTGAAGAACATCTGCCTGAATTAACCTATGAAGGTCTGAAGTTCACAATGAAGCACCTAAAGCAAGAGGCTGAACATGACTAATAGAATGATGGGCAACATGAACCTCACTGTTCAACAAGAACAAAAAAACACAACAAGATATTTAAAACTGATGTATACCTCTAAAACACATCTGTCAAACTCAAGGCCCGGGGGCCAAATCCGGCCCGCCGTAGCTTTTTATGTGGCCCTCCACAGACTAGACTAAACACTAAGTGTGATTAAATATTATATTATCAATCATATCAATGCAGTTTTTATGTTTACTGTCAATTTATATCAATCAATCCCTCCAGTTTCTTGAGAATTTAGTTGATATATGATTATAGTCCATGATTTATACAGCGAGTAAATAAACAGTCGCATTTATTATTAGTCCCTGAAGGGACTGAAAAGATCTTCAATAATATTATGTAATTTTAAGCATTTATTGACATATTAACAGTTTGTGGACAGGTTTTATCAACACATTCTGGCACAACCGGCCCTTTAAGAGCCTTCATGATCTTGATTTGGCCCAAAACGAAAATGAGTTTGACACACCTGACCTAAAAGAAACTCTTCACAACACCACATCTTATTCAGAGTTTGTTTACACTGTGCAGTCTTTGTGCATAGTTACTGTACATATAGATTCGTCTTTGGGGTTTTTACTATAATTTAAACTTCTAGTTCAGGTGTGTCAAACTCATTTTAGTTTTGGGCCAAATCAAGATCATGAAGGCTCTTAAAGGGCCGGTTGTGCCAGAATGTGTTGATAAAACCTGTTCACAAACTGTTAATATGTCAATGAATTCTTAAAATTACATAATATTATTGAAGATCTTTTCAGTCCCTTCAGGGACTAATAATAAATGTGACTGTTTATTTACTGGCTGTATAAATCATGGACTATAATCATACATCAACTAAATTCTCAAGAAACTGGAGGGATTGATTGATATAAATTGGCAGTAAACAGATAAAAACTGCATTGATATGATTGATAATATAATATTTAATCACACTTAGTGTTTAGTCTAGTCTGTGGAGGGCCACATAAAAAGCTTTGGCGGGCCAGATTTGGCCCCCGGGCCTTGAGTTTGACACGTGTTCTAGTTTGTGGATTTCAAGCTGTTCTCACCATTAATTTATACTGATGGGCTTTATGATCACTGCCAGGGTTAAAGGAGATTAATTAGTCTAATTATCTGTGTAATTCACACATTAATTATTCGCCTCTGAAGACCGGCGTGACTGTTTGGAAAAACACTCTTCACTTTAATATTTGCATTCATTTAAAATGAATTCCCAGAATGGGAACCGATTAACCACACACTATTGTATAATTGTGGCTAAACTGAAGAAATTGGACTTTATCTTGTGATCTATGATGCAGTTTATTCATCCTCCTCACCAGAAGCAAACTGTCAGCATATAATGTGGAAAAAAAAACAACTTCTAAGGTTGTTTCTCCCCCCCTTCACTCATCAAGTTAGAGTTTGAAGCTTTCGGGATAATGGATTAGAACTAAATCTGTCTGAACAAAAGCAGAAGCTGTCACTTAATGCAAAGGAAAGGTACTTCCTGTGTCACTAAGATAGTAAGAAGGAGGGAGAGAAAGTGACAAGAAGCAGAAAACTGTCAGCAAAAGAAAAATGAGGAACAATAGACTCAATAAAAAGAGTCAGAAGTTTTGTTGTCCTTTCACACAGAGTCATTATACTGAAAATAATCTCATTTGCAGAATAAAATGGGAGGATAGGCACAATAACTTGACGTTTCGATCTGTAACATTTGATGGAATTGGTTTATTATGCTAATTGACGCTCTGCGCGATCATTTACTCTGAGATACAGATGTCAAAACATTCAGGCTGCCTGTTTGGTTTGAGGTTTTACAACCACATTTAAAACATAATGCGTAGTACTTTCTTTTTGGTAATGAAGCAAGTTCCATTTTTCTACCATTGAAACAGCTGTAAAATTGAAACAGCTTGTCACAATTTGCAGTTATGCTGTTTCTGGCAGTGAGCAGCAGAACATTAAATCCGTAGAAATTATGGAGAAGAACCTAATGAGTATCCCAAAGATACTCATTTGGATTAGAATCTTGAGGGTTTAGTGGCCAAGTCCAATCACTAGAAATCAATAACTGCTTTTAGACCAAATATTTATGGACTTTGAAAAGTTGTAAAACATTGGTCTAGCCCAGAAGGGCAAAAATATCTATAAAGATTTTTCCTCCATCTTTTTGGATTTATGGCACAAATTTTCACCACACAGGATTTAAGGAATGTCCCAGAGGTTAGCATCTGTTTTGTATTCAAAACTTACTGCTACAAAATAAAACTCACCTATAGCAGCAAAAAACTATTTTCTAAATGTGTACTTCATAAAATATTTTACAAAAGCTGACAAAATTAAACAATTTTAGTACAAAATTAATTCACTCTAACAAGTTGGGAAAATAATTTTGTAGAATGAGGTGATATTTTCTCTAAATATGGAAAATGAAGAAAGACGGGTAGAGTAGTCTGAAGATAGTTATTTTTTTCAGATTTTGAATGAAAACTTTTTTAAAAAATTGTTTTGTAAGAGACCATGGGCAATTGTCACGCTTAGCTGTAGCAGTTAGCTCAATGTTTCTGATTTATTAACTGTTGATTTTAATTAGCTTAGTTAGCTTGATTGAATTTTAGCTTAGTTATGAACATGAATAATTGTTGCCATCAGCCTCCTTTTCTATTAATAATGAAATGTTAACAGCATTTCATAGTTATGCTTTATTAGAGTTAGATTGATTAGCTTTAAGTCTGGTGATGTAATGGAATTAAATGTTGTAGCATGGATTATGAATAACAGTAAGCTTATTATTATTTTCGGATGTTAGCTTGAATATTTTTTCACTTGCCCACAGGTCTCCATTAGCTTCTGTAGTTTTCAACTTCATGTTTTCTGTCTGCACGTCAGGGTTGCTTTGAGGCCATAAGTCATTCACAAATAAGTCTGACTGTGGTCACATTTAATAAATGGCTTGTACATCCAAACAAAAACATAAGTTAAAAAAAAAAAAAATTGGTAATTGAGCATGAAACCTATTATGTGAAAATAGTCTGTGTGCCTGTAGCTTGAGGAACAGTTAGCTTGTGTAGCTTTCAATTTGAATGAGGGTCTGTCCAAATTCAGAGGCATTGTGTAGTGATTAAAAAATGATTGTTCCATATTGTAAGTGTTTTTTTAACTCTGCAATTGTAAACCATGCAGCTACTCAAACACAAAAAGATAACTGAAAGTGTACATTCTTTGTAAGCTTAGCTGTCAAATACTTTCACTAAAAAGTTTAAAATACAAGTCAACATTTTAAGAATATTTTTATACTACAAACTTTATGTTATGTCTATAGATGTTAAGGCAATAAAGATTAAACAGAATCCTTAAGAGATAAAATCACATTCTGCAGGGAAAAAAGGCATGTTATGTTTCTCAAATCACTCTTGTCATTTCTTCATATAGTTTATTAGAGCAATTATGAAAAGATGATACACTTTTCATATCTAACAGATGTTGAACATGGTCACACTTGCTTCTCCCCCACAAAAGAAATATATTCTGCTGCAAATGTTTTATATAAGTTCCCAGTGCTTAGCAATTTTAGTAAACATGTATAAAAAAATTTGTAACTCTGAATCTGTACTCAGATGCGAATGTCACTTCTTCTTCCAAGTGTCGAGGTTTGAAAGATAATCTGAGCGCGTAAAATGCCAGGTTGTCATACTGGACTGTGTTCAGCTGACAGGCAGATTTGTCATCCTGGCATGGGCCCATGAAGTCTCTGACGCCCTGATGGATTGTGGGACAGAAGGTCACAGAGATGGTATGGCATCCCCACCCCTCTGTCAGTACCAGCAGCTCTGCCTCAGCCCAGGTTTACTCAGCTCCACTCTTAGCCTTTTCCACTGGGTTCCCATTTAAAAATATATTTTTGTTTACATGTCATGTAAAAATGAATGTTTGTGTTCAAAAATCAATCATTGTCATCGCAACACTCACATATTATTCTTGAAAATCTGAGATTACCTTTAGTTTTGGATTATAAATTACTACTTTTTTCCAAACCGATAAAAAAATTTGGCACATAATGCAGATTTTTCATTAGCTTTTATAGAATATTAGAAATACATTGAAATAGACAATTAAGCATATAATTTCATTCCTTTTTCAAATAAGAAAATATATATATTATAAAATACAATGACATTGCATTCCTTTAGTGTACAGATGATTATTTGTTGCAAAAGACGAATACAGCAAAAAATTCTTAATATATCAAAATTGAAAGAAAGCGCTTTCTAATCAACTTTGCAATTATACAGTGTAGGTTTGATCGATTGACTATTTTTTGGATTGGACAGTTAATTAAATAGCAAAGGGTTCTTGATAAGAAGTTTAGGAGGGTTTGTTTGCACAATTTAACACAGGTGAAGCTAAAACACTTGAGGTCTGTGTAGAACATATTTACAGAAAAAGACTTTTTGTTTTTTCCTAACTACAAAATGTATATCTTTTTCTCACAATTTTTGACTTAGTTACTGCTCTTACTGTGTTGTTCTTTCAGCAGGTGGCACTTCAGTTAATGATTAACTGATAATTAAATTGGTTGACAATTATTTCACAAATTGGTTCATCACGATGAATCATTTCAACCCTATTTTTCATTCTAGAACACTCTGAACGCTGAGTGTTTGGTTGAGAGTCAATGCCCGTTCAAATACATCATCAACAGCTGGTGTTACACAACTTAGAAGAACGTACAAGGAAAGTGGAAGATACTGCCATGCTTGTTGATTTTTTATCTGCAGTTTGAGCGGCCCACTGGGCATCATCACAGTATGCTCTAAAGAACTGGGTATTTTATGAACCAGATTTGAAGCTTAGGAATCTTGTTTTTCAAGTGAAAGCTCATGACAGAAGCTGCATATCCTTTAAAAATATCCACAAAACTTTCTTGATATTCCACTGGAGTTGAAAAAATAAAATTTTGCAATTGTGGTGTTTTCATTAAATGAGAAACGTAATATTCACCAAAAAACAGGCCCTGTCCTGTCAAACTACTTCCTGTCATGTTCTTTGTGGTTTACGCCAATGGAAACATCCTGTTGTTGATCAAATGATGTGTGCTGCAAAATAAATGTTTGCATTGCAGTTTTGTGAAATGAACCAATTTCAATACAACCAAAAAAAAAAAAATACCTCATCCTAGCACCAAAACTTTTTTTTTTTTATTTCCAATGAAAATCCAGTTTTGAGGTAGCAGAATTTTTTTTCATTCCAAAGGGACAAATTATTGGCATCAAGTAAATCATTATGATGCTGCCCAGGCAAGTAAAATCTGGCTGTGAATTGGAAACAGTGTGGAACCATTTTCTTTTGCAAATGAAATGGTGGAAAAAAACCTCAAATGATTCCAATCAGTGTTCACTTAAATATTTGGTGAAATCAAAAACACAAAGCAGATTCTACATCCATGTAAAATAATAAAAGTAAGAGCACAAAGCTTTTGAGTCATGTCCTCCAAACTTGATGTAAACTTTAATATATCTATGATGATTACAGTAATCAATAAAAATTGTTTTATTACTGACAAAAAAACATTTCACCAGGAACATGTTGCATGGATTTGTGGCCACACGGCTGCATGGTCTGCTACCTGTCACATTTGACATATTTCTCAGTCTTGGCAATATAATGAATGAACCTCAGTCTGATTCATAAGCCTGAGCAAGACTGAAATGGAGAGGTTATGAAAATGATTAAATCTTTAAATCAGGATGCTCAAGACATTTTTTGCGCATTCAGGATGTCAAGTTGTAAACAAAACCTTTCACTGCCATCAACTATCTTTGTAATTTAGCTGATTGTGGCTGAAAATAAATGAAAATAATTTAATCTGCAAATCGTCATTCTGAGGCGATAATACATTTCAGTAGCAGCAAATAGCATCCTCCAAACTTCCTCTTCTGATACCTCTACTCTTCATTTAATCCGTTTTGTGGTGTGCTTAAAGGACACAGCTCTCCTTGTTAAACCAAGGAGAGCTAATCGGTAAGAAAACACCAGATGAGGACCAATACCAATAGAACAGGGAGAGGCATCAAAGAGGAAAAATCTCTCCTGCTGTTCATGTCTGTCTGTTCTGGGAAAGCAAAGCTGGTTCAGTTTGAACACTGCTAAAATTTTATCAAGAATTTTTAGTCTAGTTTCCAGTGCAGAGAACTAATTTAAAATAAGACAAAACAATGAACTTTAACATTGATGAAAAAGTGCAAGTGGCAGATTATTTCATTTACCCACTGGTGTGCATGGGGTTTCAGTCAGGGCCTTCCATGTCAACTATACCTGAACAATACTCACGCAGAACAATGCAAAAACTGTGCACCATACCAAGCAACAGGCATCCAATAATATGAAAATACATAAGAATAACCCAAGTAAAGAAACAATGCATATAACAAGCAATATATTTTAACAAAATACAGAGACAACAGTGCATATAATTGAACAGACTGCAATGTAGCAAAACTTGAAAAAATATTGAGTAAATTTCATATGAGAATGTAGGCTAATAGAAAAGAAACACTGACCCATTACTTGGAAATAAAATCCACTGGAAGTTGTGCTTAGTGCTAGCTGTTAGCCACTCGTGGCACTCATATATAGTCTTTAAAATGCCTTACAAAGTTGTGACAAAGTGGTTCAGTTTGTGTTCACCACATGTCCCTAATTCTTATTTCTGAGTAATTTACTTTCTGTAGCTGGTCATAATGCTTAAATTTAAACATTACTTTGCAACTCCCCTTCACTTACTATTCCAGGTGTGTTTGTGTTAGCATTATATTGCAGTTTCCATTGATTTATATGTTTAGGTTAAAATTACTACTGTATATTCCGGTCTATACGTCGCTCCGGAGTTTAAGTCGCACCAGCCATAAAATGCATAATAAAGAAGAAAAATACATATATAAGTCGCACCGGAGTATAAGACGCATTTTTGAGGGAAATTGATTTGATAAAATCCAACATCAAGAACAGACATGTCATCTTGAAAGGCAATAAAAATAGAAGAGGCAACAACAGGTTGAATAATTATACAGTATGCTAATGTGACATGACAAACAACGAACTGAGAACGTGCCTGGTATGTTAACATAATAAAGAATTATTCAGATAGCTATAGCATAAATAACATGCTGACAAGTTTACCAAACCATCCGTGTCCTCAAATCATTAAATGCAATGAAATCTTCGCTTGTAAACAACTCTGCTAACTCTGAAAGTAGAGTAACACAGGCCTGTAGGTTTAGTGTGAAAATAACATGTGATATGATATAATGATGAGTTAATTTTCACACATAAGTCGCTCCGGAGTATAAGTCGAAGCCCCGGCCAAACCATGAAAAAACTGTGACTTATAGTCTGGAAAATATGGTACTTCTGGATCATTGGTTAAATTTGTTTATTTTGTTTCAAAGTATATTCCTGGTATTTGGTTTCCTTTTTACTCATCATTGTCTGTCCTTTGTAGATCTGCAGCAGGGCAGGAGTATGGGAGGGGCTGGCCCAGTATCTCCAGATTAAAATGGCTGGATGATGTCATTAATTACCTTGCTGGGTTCTACCAATTAGAGGGTTTTCTTTGAAGGATTGCTTTGTTTGTTATTCTTTGAAGTAATTTTTAAGTTATCTTCTACTACATGGTTTACCTTTCGGACCATTTTATTATGTAGATGAGTTTGTAAATTAAATTAATAATGTCATTCTTGTTTTTCTGTTTAGATTTTGTTTTTTTTTTGTCTTTTATCACCTGTTTAATTGTGGCTTGGTCCACTCAACTGCAGGTGTGTTGCTAATTGAATATAAAAACACTGAGTTCTTGGAAGCTCAAGAGGGATGTCTGAGGCAAATCTATCAAATAAAAGTCATGTGAAAAATCTGAAACCAGTGGCTGATGCTGTTTCTTTGTTCACCTTGAAGGCCCTTGACCATATTATTTTACACTGGTCTGTGTTAGCAAATCCAGGTTTGCTGTGGAATTTCCACTTTAAGTAATTTCTTTTTTTTTGTCTTGAAAAAGGCAATTTTGATAAGTCTGTTGCAGCTAGGTCAATCGGAGTTGAAGGGGATGCGGCTACTATTTTGTAAATACCAAGTTCACTACAGTGAAGGGGAATGAAGGGGAAGCTTTTTACTTACAGCTGGGCCTGTGGGACGCACCGTCATTGTATGCCAGTTTTGATTGGCTGATAATTCTGTTGCACAGGGGTATTTGTACAGCAGGTCCTGAGGTCGAACTGCTCGGCATGTGTTTTAGGCACTTTTTAAAGTAGGAAATGAAAGTGAAACCTCAATAATAAACAACTTGTTAGTAGAATAAAATTTAAATCATAGATAAAATAAATATGATTAAAGCATTTACACTTTTTCTTTTCAATTTTCTATGGCTAACAGAGAAGGCCCTGCTGGCCCTGATAGCCCACCCCTGCATTGATCACATGAGAAAAACGTCTTGTTATATGTGAAATAATCTGCCAGTGGAACTGTTGCTGTTTCATTAATATTAAGGATTTATTTCTTAAAGCAAGCTCCTATATCTTGCCGAAGGGTTACTTGTTAGTTTGCCCTTTTCTGAAGGGCAAACTAACAAGTTTGCTCTTGTTAAGATATTTGTATGAGAAACAAGATCAAAAATACTTGGTAAGATTTTGTGTTTTTGCAGTGAATTTTTGTTGGTGCAAAATTCAGCTTCCTTCCAATGCTCTATGTGAACTGCTGTCGCAATTTTTGCAACAACAAGGTGAAATAAAACGATTGTGTCTGAGATCGTGTCCGAACACCTAATGCTCACTCATACAGAACTCCTCCGGCTCTCGCTCAGAAACAACAGAAAACGAAGCAAGGGCTTCCATCCATTTGAATTATTGAGGTCAGCTGGAAACGTTGGCTAAATGGAGTGTGAATAACTTTAACAACCAGCTCTACCTACATGTCTGTAATTTCTCCCTCATATTTCCTCAACACTGTCACAGTTCGCTGTCTGTACTTTTGCTGCCGACAGGGATTGATGTTAAACAAATTGCTGAATCCCAACGAAGCTCATCTGTCCCAGCTCTGATTCTCATCCTCTGTTTACGCTCATATTTATAAATTAAAGAAGCAGTATGAGTAAAATGTTTAATGGTCATGATGTAGGACCTTGTGCTGGCAGGACTGTAAAGGAAAGAAACAAGAATAAGAGTAAAAGATTCAAGCGAATGAAGAACAGAAACATTCATGAGGATGGTGAAGGAAGAACCAACATGCTGCAGAGTTGAAACCCTGGAGCTTAAAGGAAGTCAAATTTAACACTATTTTGGAGGAAACAATATTTTTGGAAACTTCTCGTTTTTTGCAGTAAAGCTATTTAGTGACAACAAGACGGATGGATTTCTTTTCTGAAAGAGGCTGGAGGAATCTGACAGATGGACAACGAGACAAATGAACCAACATTTTGGATGTATGTATGGATGGATGGCTGTTATTGGCCAATATAACTGTTATGTTTCTATAGTTCTGTCTTATCTGCTTTATTTGCTTTTTAATTCTTATAAATCACTCGTTTGGCTGCTGCTTCCTTCTGGTATAAACTGTCTTACAGGTAAATTAAATGAGCAAATGGTTTGTCTTATGCTGCAATTTTTAAGCAACAGCAGCAGATTTTGGTACACAGCATATATATTTTTTACTCTTATTCATCTTTAAGCTCTGACCAAAATAATTTGAGTCGAGGTATTATTGCATGCATGCCACGCAGGAGATTAAAGTGCTCTTCCTCTTCTTCCCCCATTTAATCCTCTTCTTTTTCTTCTTCTTCTTCATCTCTCTGTTGGCTCTGGATGAACAGAACAATGAAATATCATCAAAAAGGTATTAACTTTTTCCACTCCTAACACAGACTGTTGAGGAGGATAAAGTGGGAGCAGTGATCTGTCAGAGGTGGGTGTTACAAGCAGATGGGAGGGAGGTGATGAGCAATGTTTAGAGTCATCATTTTGTTTTCTTGTTTTTATCCACATGGCTGAGCAAGAGTCGAGCACTGGGGTGGAAATTACACATGAACGGAGCATTTAACCTCCGTGTGGCTGCTTTCCATCACTTTTCCACAGTAAACCCATTCAGAACAGGGTCACAACGTGGCAGTTCAAACATCCGTGTTACATAATTCACGTGTAAATATTTGAATTTTTATATCCGACGGTATAAAGATATGAGTGTTTGATTAGGTGGTTAGATATGTTGGAAATGCTGATCTTTTTAGCAAACCATTCCATAAAGATGATCTATGCTTCCTTGCACAGGTCTATAGTCTGTACAAAACATGTTCATCACATTTTCTTTGCACAAAATAATTCTTAGAAAATTAGATTTTATTCTGTTCAGTTCTATGTATTTTGAGCTCCTTTCAGAATGAGCTGTTTTATGGTCTCTTGTCACTTTAAATCCAATTGACTCCTGCTGGGCACGCCTCACAACTCAATGTTTCCACTCCAGGCTTGGCCCCAGAGTATTATAAGCCTGGCGGGCCACAAGGCTTTACTTGACCTCCACCAGACCAAGCATTGCTTATGTATTTAAGTCTGTTTTAAAAGTTTGCATTTTTCAAGACTTTATAGTTGCTGTTCAGGTGTTCATTTTCCAGTCTTT
The DNA here is from genome assembly GCA_922788865.1 of Poeciliopsis turneri. NCBI lineage: Eukaryota > Metazoa > Chordata > Actinopteri > Cyprinodontiformes > Poeciliidae > Poeciliopsis > Poeciliopsis turneri. The sequence continues at coordinate 1,306,921 of CAKLNU010000382.1, read as the reverse complement.
CAATAACACATGATTATCAAGTGATATTTTCAAATTTCCTGTCAACGTTAAATATTTTTTAACTCAAAAATACAACGGGTCGCTGGATTTATGACTGCACCGGGCTTAGCGAGTTTTCTGGGGGAAACCTTACTCTCGCACAGGACAATGGATGCAAATGGATGCACAATTATACAAATGTACATCTTTGAAAAGCAGAAATGGAGCCTCCTGCACAACCAACCAGAACGCAACTGGTTTCTGGATGGTAAGTTAACAACAAAACACTAGTCTTTTCTAGCAGCCGTTGCACAGCACATGTGGTGGTAAAACTCTCATATCTTCTGCTGTCATCTCTTGGGGTAGCAGCATCAGAATTGGGGCTAAATGTTCATATTTTTCTTGGTGAAGTTCAAATTGAAAGTTCAAAAGTTGAATGGTTTAGGTCCAGATCTTGGCTGGATTGCCACATAATTCACTTCTGTTTCCTCAATACCTGATGTTTTGCAAAAACATCAGGTTACAGAAAACATTACATTACAGAAAACATATTCAGAGAAGCTTAATGCTACTTTTTGGTGTCATTTCTACTTTACCTTTACTTGCACTAAAGGAGAAGCTGACTCAGTACAGTCAGTCTTTTGCCATGACCAAGTGGGATTTGAGAAGACATGGCAGATACACAGAAAAGACATAGAAGAGAACTTCCAATGTCAAAGAAAGTAAAATGAAAGTAAAAAGTTAATAGTATTTTCTATCATGTCAAAACTGGTCAGCTGCTGTTCCCAGACATCGACAAGGCATTTTCATTCACACACTCAATATTTTATTTATTGACCCATTTTTTAGGAAGCGGGCAGATGTTTGTTGCAGAAAATCCCCGTGGATCGGTTTGAACTTTCATGATTTAAAAGGTCATCTTCACCATGTCTGGATGATTAAATGTACTGCAATGTGAATGGCGGATCATCTTCCTATGTTAACATGCAGTATAACAGGTGTACACCACAAAGTGACTGTTTATCTTCCTAACTGGTGGATATGAAGGTTGAAATGAAGTTCACACTAACGTCGAACTTTACGTTGGCACAACTATTTGTTTGTTTGCCCTTGGTTATAAGGCATCTTTTATACATCCAGACACAATTAGGATGCCAAAATGATTCTGCCTATGACAATTTTACTCTCTTCATATTCCAGCATCAGTTGTTATGGGGATAATCCAATAACACCAGAGGTAAAAGGTCCCCAGAGGACAGCAGTGATATTATTTCCACTCAGCTTGTCGCCCTGTGACTTACTGCTGTCTTGTCTTAAGGTTATTGTACTTCATTTAGTCCCTTTTTTTTCAATTTCAGTTAGAAAAGTGCTGCTGCAGACAGTAAAATGGGAGGGCATTGTTTCAGGTCACATACAGACATTGGCACAAGCATATAAATTATGAAGACAAACCCTCGCGGGAGGAGGACACATATGCCTCCATGCACACTCAGACACACACTGATGGCTTTCCTGGAGATTCACCGGGGCTGTAAAATTATCTTGTAAAAGAGAGGTGGGGGGGCTTCGGCTTCAGCTACCAAGTGTTCATTAACCGGCTCAGACACACAGCCTGAGCTCAGACAGACATAAAGTGACCCCAGGAAGGAATTCATTCATTTTTATGCCCCCTTTCACCTCAGTGATGCCTATTTGTTTTCAGGCCTATTAGGTTAGCAGCCTTTTAGGATTCTATACCTTTATTTTTAGAGTCTTTCCATGATTTACACACTGTAGCTCTTACTGACTCAGACAGAAGAGTTAGTCCACTACAAACGGTTGTTAAAGTAAGAAGATGAGGACAGCTTTGGCTGAAATGATGTAATACTCGTGTCACCAAAGCATGACTGTTCATTAATCACTTCTATGGCAGCTTTTGTTTTGAACAAAGGCCACTAAAATGGAACCAGTTTTTTTTTTAAATGGGAGCACTCCAAAATATTGACAGTGCAGAGAAACTGGGTTTATCAGAAATGATCAGCTTTGTTTGAAGAAGGTTCCTGTTTACTGAACGGTCATAAGAGTTTGTATAATAGATTACTCTTACATAAGAGATTACTCTGTTCAATCTATACAGAACTATCAATATTTTCACATGTTCCTACTTATTAAATTGACATGTTTTTCATGCTGAAAATTGAAGATTAAAAACAAAAACAACCACAACAACAAAAAAAAAAAAACGTTTTGCAAGATTGACAAAATGAGAAATGGTCTGAATGTTCTTCCTTACTACATTGTAGACATATCACAAAAAGTCAAGAAATTTGTACTTGCTTCATTATTTCTTCGTTTCTTGGAAGCAAATGTTAAACATTTGGAAAGCCCTTTAAATTGTGCTACATTTGTTAGTAGAGTTGAGTATTTGGTTTGATGAAGAACTTACACATCCTCTCTGCTAATGTCAAACAGCTCATTTTGCTGTTCAAACCTGTTAAGTGTTATTAATTCAACATGATTGAGATTTGGGGAAACAATTCATGCTAGCAATTTAACTTTAATCTATAGTATTTTAAACAAAGGCCGCTTTGTTTAGTCTGTTTTTGATGGTTTTCTGGAACAAATATGGCTTATTTTCCACCAAGATTATATATGTCTATGTATAATATGTATGTTAAGAGCAAAGTGGAACTATAGACAAATCCCTTGCTTGTGACCCAAACCTAATTGAAAGAAGGTTTGTTGCAGTTTATTTCTTGATGTTCGACCATGGTAGTCAACCTATTATTTTTGTCAGTTTCAGTTTCCTTATTTATTTTACATTGGTTCTAACTACACTTGTCAGGATCTGAGGCTACGGCAGTCCCTCTGGTTTCCTTCTAGGTGGCTCTCTCGAGCTTGGTGGACGATATCACACATCCTTCCCACAGGTGTGTTTTGGTGTTTTGGCATACCTGTGGATCATCAGTAGGAGCATAAAAGGAGGGGGTTCCCGGCACGTTGTCACCAGAGTGTTTTCACCTTTGTGGCACATCTGGTTCTGATATTCCTAGAAGTGCAGCTGTCTGTTTCACATATGTACCTGTCCTGTACCTTTCTCTGTGATTCCTAGGCTCCAGTTGCTTTACACTACACATGAAGTGCGGGATTTGCAAGTTCCATCTGAGGATCCAGTTGGCTCCCTCCAACCCCATTCCGCTGTGCTCCCCTGGCTGGTTACACCCACTAATCAGCTGCTCTATCGCCGCCCTGTCTCGAGGTTACGGTTCAGTTCTGAATCCACCGCCGCTCGCTCTTGCCTTCCTGCCACCCTCCCAGACAGCCATTCGACTCCTGCAAGTAAGATCAGTTTTCTGGAGCAGGTTTCTCATCACCGGATTCTCACCTGTCAAATCTGCCTGCAGATCGCCGACATATCTGACCCAGCTCCCACTCCCGACCAGACACATCTGCATCATCCGTTATTTGTCTTTGTAAATCTTAAATCTTATCTCCTGAAAGTACCCTTGCATGTGGGTTTGGAAAGTTCAAGGCATTGTGACAACACTGACTGAACAAATTAAAGTTGTGTTGTTTTTACATGTTTGACCAAGCTTATAATGCCATTGTCATGTTTTGGTGAGCTGTACTGGCGCAGAGTTGTCATCTAAATTGGTAATTCAGTACATGCATATCTGTGTAAAAAAAAACAAAAACATCTTGAACCAATTTAGTACTGCTTTTCTGTATTGCATTGGTGTCAGCCAATCCTAAACCTTACATGTTAGTATTGGCATCAGAAATAAAAAAAAAAAAAAAAAAGTGGATTACGCATCCCTAATTAGATTATGTTCTTTTGGCCAAATATCTAAGTATTTATTTGACGTTCATGCAGCATAACACTATAATTGCAGGAAATACAAAGAATGAACAAAAAAATATAAACCAGTGAAGGATATCTAAATAATGACTCCCACATTTTCCAGTCGTCCTGTCTCCTGAAGTGTTTTCCCTGTATACTTGTTATAACTTGTAGTTAGAGGTGGTGAGGCAGACAAAGAGGATCCAGGTTGGTGTGAAGGAAATGATGATTTTAATGATGGAACTACCAATGCAAAGTCCAGGTAACGCAGGTTGAGCGGAAGGCTAATGCTCACATCTGGCAGCAACTGATACAAATGAATCACTGATGGCAGACTTGAAAGCAAACTAGACAGACAAGACAGCATAGACAAAGACCCCATGAGGAACAAGGAACACAGGTGGGATTAAATAGGCAGAGAATAATCAGGGAACGACACACAACTGGGAACAATTAAGGGGTAGACAGGACAACACAAAGACTCAATAAGACACAGAAACCTAAAAAAAAAAAAAAAAAAAACGGATAGAAAAACTCAAATCCGCACAATTCTATTTTAAAGCTTTTAATACGTTTTCTTAGAAGTGCTTTCAGGGTCACTCATCTGAGTTTGTTGAGCCACCACTTTCCTGCTTCTCAAGGGAACCAAAGATGTGCCCTCAAAAAATTAATAGAAAATGACAGTTAATGCCTTTCGACACCAGGCCTTCAAACAGCACTGAGGTATGTTTGCCTATAGAATTGAAACTCCAAACATAAAGTGGTTCTGTTTTTAACCGACCTTAGCTACCAAGAGAGTTTAATCAAGATGTGTGCTGCTCCTAGTAACGACAAGAAAGACACTTCATTGATTTACTTCTACTTCAACAACAGCGTGTTGAATATTTTTTGGCACTTCTTTTGACAATTTCAAGAGTGTTTAGTCAGTGAAAAGCTTCAAAAGATTTGAGACTTTAGAAGTAGTTCACCTTCCAACAGAATAACAACCCAAATCATAGAGCCAGAGTTTCAACTCTTAACGGTTTAGATCAAAGCATAGTTGTTAGTTAGAATGGTTCAGTCAAAGCATAAGCAAATCCATCTTGGACTATATTTCAAAACTTCAATGCTGCTCTGTAAAGACACTCCTCATGAAATTTGACTGAGTTCAAGTTATTTTGTATGAAAAAAATATTGCAAAAATTTAAACCTGTCGATGAGCTAAACACATGTGTGCAAATCACACCTTTCCTAGCAAAGTTATTTTTTTGAAACTAGCAAAGTTATTTTTTTATGGCTTGTATGCACCTTGAAGTGTCTTGGGAAAAAAAGTAGGTCATTTTTATGTAGAACAAGCAGAGTCCTTGTCCTGCATGGTTCTGAGATTTTGACTTGGTGTGAAACCTAAAGCAGATTAAATTGAAACAAAAAATGTTTTACAATTGGATTGATACTAGAATAATACTTAGAACAAATCAATCAGTTATTGATGTGCCATGACTTTAGCTGAACAAAAATTCAAACTTAAGTCATTACTTTTGACCCGAAAGAGAAAAAATCAGGATTCAGCACAGCTTCAGTTTTTGAAGCCCGTTTTGGTCATTGCATCTAATATCTCTTCAATATCAGTGTCATGCAAATAAATCCCAAGAACAATTATCTCTAAGATTCCCTTTGACTTCCTTTGACAAAATGACAGTCTTACAGGTATGAATCCACCACCTGCTGAATGTCATTTCTCTCATCACGTCTCCTGACAGTTCCTCCTGAGTGCCGTCTGATAAAACAAAAAGGTCATCCAAGTCTCTGCTGTTCAGGGAAAGTCTTTGATAACTTTCAAAGGCAGTTTTCATTGACAGGTGGTAGAAAACAACAATAAAAAAGCGTGTGGAGGTCATAAATACATGTATGAGCTCTGTTGTGATGAGAGGGAATGATGAGTGAAAGAGAAACTTTATGTAATTCTCCCTCCGAGGTTCTTTCTTAAGTCGGAGAGAGCCAAGAGGGAGAGGTGGGATGAAAGACCAGAGGAATGGGAGGTGATAGATGGTTCTGGTAGAAAAGGTGAAGAATTTTAGCAAGCTGACTATTAACAGGAAAATTATGGTTTTTGGTGGGCTTTTCACATACTAATAACTTAAAGTGATCATCATCAAAGGTTTTTCAGCATTCCTGAAAGTCCATCCATCCATCCATCCATTTTCCGTCACCCTTCTCCCTAACGGGGTCGGGAGGTGCTGGTGCCTATCTCCAGCTGCGTTCCGGGCGAGAGGCGGGGTACACCCTGGACAGGTCGCCAGTCTGTCGCAGGGCTTCCTGAAAGTCTGGTAGATTATATTTGTGCTGCTTTTTATTTTTTTTTAAGTCAAGTTTCAGTCCATTATCAGATATTTTTCTTTAACTCTGACCGTTACATCCTTAGGTTTCAAACAGTTCTTATATCCAACTAACTAACCAGCATTAATGTGACACAAACATCTGAGCAGAGAAATTCAAGGTGTGCTGACAAGTGAGCACAAGGTTGATTTACACCCGATGGTACTGTAGACTCAGCTTAATTGGAGGAAATCGGCAAAATCTGTTATGTTTTCAGCTGGTTTGGTTCACTTTCACACTGCACTGTGTCAAACGATCCAAATCCTGTGTTAAACATTCCCCTCCTTGTCTGTGGTCACACTGCACCAAGAACTACTGAAGGAAACAACACAAAAACAAAATGTAAATAAATATGGAATAGTGTTGAATTTTAGCAGTTGTAAAATTTTGCTTTTGTCTCAGAGAAAAACCCACAAGTCATTTCTTCCCCCAAATGGCTAAACATGCATGTTTGTTTGGTTGCATTTACCCAGAATGCCCTGTGCTATAGTCCGCCTCCTGCTTTTGGTCTGCTTTCCATTCACCTGTACATTCAAAACACAAGAGTTCACTTCAACTGAACCATCTAATCTGCTCTTCTTGTGTGTTTCTTAACACAATTTAGCAGTAAGCCTAATTCCCACTGAATGAATGCTTGAGTCAGGATGTAGATTCTTTGCCTCCACTTTATTTTGGTGACCCAAGTACATGTGTAACATGGAGAAAACTGTAACATAAATAAAAAAAAATAAAAATAGCTGTGTTTAATTTATTAGCACTAGAAAAAAGTTAAACTAAGAAAATTACAATGCCATGCCCAAAATTCCACATTTACTTTCACACATTCTTAAAAAATAAGATCTTAAATAAAATCTACCCAATAATAATGACAACTTACAGACGGTGATGTCGTTGGTACAAAGCTGATCACAACAGATGCACCTCTTCATGTGTGACTGAGTGCAAAACTAAACGAAGTGGCTTATTTCCTATCCCACTCCTGACACGACCTTCAAAATAAAATACTCAATGTACTGTCGCAAAATTAACAGTAAAAACCTATTTTACAACAAACTAAAGGGCAGAACACCAACATCTGGGTTTTTATGCAGACCAGAGTTTGTTTGTTTTTTTGGTCTGCATCAGAGTTTGATTGCATATTCACACCTCCAAACAAACAAAATGGACTTTCTAGGCAAATTAACTACAGTTTGACATAAATGGGCTGAACAGGGGTAGTGTGAATACACCCTAAATGTTTAAAATAAAACCTGTTGGGTCTGAAGGATGCCAAAACAATAAGAGATCAGAATATTTGAATCCATCTAGGTGTGGTTTGGTAAATTTTGATAAAAGTACAACAATGTGACTTATTGTCTAGCATTCAATACCACATGGAAAAGATTTATCTCCTCCAAAGGCCCTATACCAGGTGTCTCTCTTTCAGTCAGAGTTTAGTTTATATCGATACTGTAATATGAACAGTATTTTGGGAATACTGGGAATCTGTGCCAGTGAAATGTACCTGGAAACCTTCAAAGAAACATTTCCCTGAGGTTCAAAGGGAACCTCGGGGAGGCATCAGTAGATGCCTGAAGTACCTCAGGGTATCTACTGCAAGCTCCCTCAAGAGGAAAAGCTTAGCCTCACTACAACTGATAATAATATTCAACTTTCACAATCTCTGTAGATTCATAAAAGACTTGAAGTTCACATTTATAAACTGGTTTCAGCAAACTGGTTTGACAAACTGCTTGATTTGTCAAACCAACTAAAACCAAAGAAAATGAGAAAATAGATCCTGAAAGCACCACCAGAGGGAGCCGTTTTCACTACTCCTGAGAACAGGCAGGAATCTACCAGGAAAAGTGTGGAATAATTGATGGTTCCTTCTGCTGACAAGCTTTATTTAAATGCTGATGTCACTTTCCAGCAGGATTTTGTACCAGCCCACACCGCCACAGGTACCAAAAGGCGGTTCAATGATCATGTTGGTACTTTGCTTGGTTGATCAGCAAACTGACCTAACTAGAACCCTGAAGAGAATCTTTGGAGTATTGTCAAGATGAGAAACACCAGAAACATTAAGGCAGATAATCTGAAAATGGTTATTAATGCAATCTGGGCTTCCAAGACATGTCGACAGAACCACATGATGACTGCCTCTATGCCACGCCGCTCTGATGCGATTATTCACATAAATGGAGGCCTTTTTATGCATTGAGAGTGTACGGAACAGAACATGGACATACCTTTCAATAAATCCATATTTCAGTGCTAGAAATTGGTTTCTTATTGATGTTATGAAATACTATGCTTTGACCATAGAAATGAACAGAAATATGCAAGTAACCTAACATTGACTAATATTGAGTAACATTTTCATCCTGATTTGAATTACTGAAATATATTCAGTTTAATTAATGTTCTTATTTTTTAATATGCACCCATCCATCCATATTTTCATTTTCTGATCACTCTTCTCCTTAACGGGGTCGGGAGTTTCTGGTGCCTATCTCCAGCTGCGTTCCGGGTGAGAGGCGGGTTCACCCTGAACAGGTCGCCAGCCTGTCGCAGGGCAACACAGAGACAAACAGGACAAACAACCACGCGCACACACACTCACACCTCGGAAGAATTTGGAGAGACCAATTAACCTGACAGTCAAGTTTTTGGACTGTGGGAGGAAGCCAGAGAACCCAGAGAGAACCCACGTATGCACAGGGAGAACATGCAAACTCCGTGCAGAAAGACCCCGGGCCGGGAATCGAACCCAGGACCTTCTTGCTGCAAGGCAACAGTGCTACCAACTGCGCCACTGTGCACCCGAGTTCTGCTTATCTGGTCCACCTGATCATCCAGGAAGTGCCTTTTGCTTACGTCTTTGCTTGGCTGAAATCAAGACCAGGTTAATCTGCTTATGTCCAGTCAGTTTTGCCTCTCCCTTTGCATTAACTTAGGCCAAGTCACAAAATCTGCAACTTAAATGGTGCAAATAACATATATCTATCAGGGAGACGAGTATAAACAGCTGCACCAAAATACTTCAGGTAAAATGGAAAACAGCTCCAGAAATTGGTTTACAGCTCACCACCTTCAAGCAATTCATTCTCAGGTTTTACCAAGCAAACAATCCTTTCCCTGTTTCTACTGCTGCTTCAGATTTCAGAGGGTTTCTTTGTTTCGTTTGTGCTGCCACCATGCAATTGGCCAATTGCATGAGTGCATGAAAAAACTGGAGGTCCAATTGTTCCTAATGAAGAGCTTGTTGAGTGAATAAAGGCGGAGTGTGCCTATTTTTGCTCTTCGTAGTTCTGAAATCCTGACGCCTCAGCAGGTTTTTGTCATTTAATCTCAGCTGTTCGCTGCTGCTGGATCCAACAAACATTGTGCAGTAAAACAACTTCATGTTCCTCGGCAACGACCTTTTAAATGGAATGACTTTAACAAGAATGTCTGTTACATCTTAATACCCTGCGATTAGATCACTATGAATATTCATTTCCTCAGAGGACGCGGACCGAATGAGATGACAGTAACTCTCTGCTTTCATCTCCTCATTATGCCACATTCATAACCATTAATATTAAAATACTACCTCCGTTGTATCATTAATCAATCACACTATCTTTATGAACATTGTTTTGCTTCTATTCTCTTATTCCTTCTTGTACGTCTTAATGACATACAGCCTTCCATTTTCCCTCCACAGAGATATCAACTGCATCATGGATTAAATTTAATAAGAATAACTGTTTTTAATCTGACTTGTTAAGGGCCGCTGGCTTTTTTCCATGTGCTGAAATTGTAATTGCTCTATTAAAATTCTATTAACAGGGTCCGTCTGGCAGTATTTCTGTGTAAATGACAGTAGATCAACAGAGAAATGGTGACAAAGAAGATCTTTATTTCACTGTGATTGACAGTTTGACAAACTGAGACTTTTTCTTTTTCTTTTTGCAAAGTTTTGTTTAACAGTGGAGTTTGGGAAATGTTTGTCCTCTTTTATAACTCATGAAAAGTTTAACTATATCCATTAATAAGGCATGTTTAAGCCATCACTGACTCACCGTGTTCACTGTGCAAAGAAGGATGAAGTGGATGGAGGTGAGTAATAATCCACACTGCAGTCTGAACTGGAGTTCATATTTTTAGCTAGGATGTCTTCACAACACAAACACATTGTTATACTATTTCAGGCTCAATATTGATACTAAGAAAATTACTTGATATAATTTTTTGATACCACAAACTTTTATATTTAGCGTAAATCCAGTAAATAGAGGGCAATCCTGCCCTATTTTATTAAAAAAAGAATTTTAGTGTTACAGATTTAAAAAATGAAAAATCATTCTAAACTAACACTTTTATTTTAAAACAAACATGGATCTGGTGCATCCAAAACAGATTAATGTGGATCAGAACAACGGACTGAGCTGTTTGAGTCTGTGAAGCTATATTTCAAAAACATTTAAACACATTTAAATACATTTCTCTGGGAGGTTTACTACATCATCATGGCTTGTAGCGTTAGCTTGTGGGGTTAGCTTGTAATCGTTAGCATGTGGCGTTCTTTCTGTCCATCTGCCTGATGTAATGTGACAATTTGGGCAAATGTAAATGGGTCAGTTTATCTTTTGATGCAAATGAGTATCTTTGAATAATTAGTTTTTCTGGTATCACATATATCAAAATATTGATTATTTTGACAACCCTATTAACACTACTTTTTTTTTTTATCAGACGGATTTATGTTTTTGCATTATTTTTAGTATTACTGTATTAACTCATGAATCACGGACAGCTGTTTTACCTGTTGGTGCAATCTCCAATTTTAATGTTGGAAAAATTCATTTGAACACCTTATTGAGTCGGAATTACAGTTTAAGTCAAAGTTTTCCTCCTACATGGCTCCTGTGTGTATAAATGTCAGTAAAAAGTAAAAAAAAAAAAAAAAAAGAAAAAAAAAGTTTATTGCTTGTGAATATTTGTACTGCACAAACCGATTGATGCCACAGTGATGAGAGAATATCAATGTCCTCAGAATTTGGTGTTTCTTTTGAACTGCAGGCCAAGCATTTTTGGTTTCCTTCTAGACTTGTAAAGCTCCATCATTCTCTTCTTGGTATCTTAGCTGATTTCTTTTAACTTTCCTATTGTGTGAAACCAGGAAGTAGTCAGTTCAAAGCATGGCCTTAAAATTCATCCACAGGTCAGCCTCCAAATAATTTAAATGTAAGTTAACCAAGCAGAGATATCATCATTTGGGCTTTTCCTCACTGTTAAGGAGACAATAATAATTCTGTATGTAAACTTTTGACTTTGAAGACATTAGTAAATAAATCTCTGGCATATGTTCTTATTGTTTTATTTAAAAAATATAAATGGTTTTGGCAAGTCTAACTAATCTAAAGCAAAAAAAAACAACAACTCTCTGACATAACTTCACCAGTTAAAAAAAAAGGTATGTATGGTGTATGTAATTTTCTGGTATCAACTATAATAATATACATTATATTATTATAGTTGATACTATAATAATATACATTATATTATTATAGTTGATACTGGTATGTCAATACTGATATATTGGTGAATAATATATTCACCAATTAACATTTTGGCTTGGAGAAACCTGCTGGACTAAATATCAGATGTATACATGTTTACAGGAAAACATTAATATTTACTGAATCAACAATAACCTAAACAACAAAGTTGCATCTCTTCTAGCGTGATAAGCCCCCGATTTATAGTGAAGTTTGTTGATTCAGTCCAATCTAGTTCAGAGAGAGATTCTCATAACAAAGCTGTGCAGAGACCAACTGTGACCTTCCCTGTCCTCATCTTGTCAACAACCTCTCTGGACTTGGAGGAAGAGGACAAGGCTAAATTAGAAAGCGCTGTGCAGGAGAATCACAGAATGTGGACTGATTTAATTCACTACCTGGATGGAAAGATGATGGCCCCCATTTGTTTCCTTTATACAAAGGAGCTCATTTACTTCACTGTGAAGCTGAAGAGTCAGATTACCTCTTTCTGTGATGAGTTTCTGTTTACAAAAGTCTTTTAAAATCAGGACAGAAATAAAGATAAAATAGGGTTATTTTAAACAACATCAAAAAGAAACTATTATTTGAGTTGCATATTTAAAAACCATTTATAGAATCCTTGCACATTCATAAATCAGATTTCTCCTCTTAGAAGCACATAAAACCTGTCTTGTCTATCAGCTCTGTGGATGTCCACTATGAAGAATGAACGCTCCATTTGAAGGTGAAATTAGATGCCATTTACTCCTGTAAGAAGGATTAAACACAAACAACTCATAAAAAATCTCATTTTAAAGAGAATAATTTTGCAGCTTTGTCCTTTTTTTATGGACAGTTTTTATGTGTATTTAATAAAATTACCACTATTATCCAAAAACAGTTGTATGGTTGTCCCTTACAAACTGATGCAATGTGAAGGGTATTTATTTTAAGTAAAGCTCATTAAAACCACTTATTGTTTCAGAAAATATTTGCTTTTGAGATTTATCAGCCAAATAGTATTTAACTTTAGAATACAATTTAACAAAATTCCTATCCAGTTCACAATTTTGTCAGTAAATTAGAATATGCAACTCATCTGTTGATTTAAAAGCATTTTTCTTGTTAATGACCTATGAGCAGGTAACAAACATATATTTTCCTAACAGCACATTTCTGTAATGTTTTATTTTTTTGTTGGTTTGTCATATTTTAGTCTAAAAGGTCATGTTTTTATTATCTGTAAGTCAAAAATCAATATAATTACCTGGTCATAACTTGAAAATATTAGTCTGTTTGTAATTAATTTGTACAATATATTTCACGTAGTGTACTGAGTTACAGGAATAAACAAACTTGAATAATATTCCAATGTATTCAGCATTATGTTATTTGCTCCAAAGTTTACTTTTGTGTTAACCAAAACTTATTCTTTCTTCCAGAGCTCCATTCTGACCTTGCAATTTTCTATCAGTACAGTATAACTGTTTTTCATCTGGTGTCTGACAAATATTGGGTGACTAGTTAGAAATCTAAAGTGGGCTGACACTACACTAACAATTCAGTGCAAGGGCTTCTGAGCAGTTCTTGGCTCAAGTTTTTGTGACATATGAATTATTCTGACAATAAATACCTTCTAGTTCTGTCAGCCTGGAGTAAATAGACAAGTTTTGGCCTTTAGCCTGCTCTAAAGATGATGTCAGATTATGCTATAGGCTAACATAATTGATTGTATGAGCCATGTTGTTCTGAAAGATAATTGTTTTACAGGCACATTTAAGCCTGTTGCAGATTAGACGTAGTTATAGCCAACATAAATTATTAATGGTATAATTAACCACATCTATGGATAGCATGCATGTTACCTAGATAGTACACTACTTGTTAGGATTTATCTAGTAAATAGCTTACGCTATTTTAGTCTATTATCCCGTACAAAAAAAAAAAAAAAAAAAAATTGTGTTTAAGACAACTTCATTTTCCGTCAAGTATCTATTATGTTTAAGATAACCAGCAAGCTACTGCTAGTCATCAACAAAGCCATTATTCAGTCTGACTGTGTTCATCCATCACTCTGTGGTTTGGCTCATCCACAAAACAGGACAGGTCCAAAAAGTAGCAAACATTTAGGTCAGCAAAGCGGATCATTAGGGCTGACCTTCACTTCATCCATGACTTGTACATGTCTACGGTCAGAAAAAGGGCAGCCAACTGTTTAGATTTTTACCTTCAAGTTGGCGCTACAGAGCACTATTTGGAAAAGAGCAGGCACAGTTTTTTCCCCCACTCTGCTGTGAAACGAAATAATCATTTAGCTATCCAAAACCTGCCTTTTTTCCTTCATATCAATGAAAAAAATGAGTATACATACTGATCCTTTTATACTTTGTTCCCTCCAAAGTTGAGATAGTTGTAATAGCTGTACACTTTGATCACTTGAAAAAGTTAAATTCCAAGTTTGTGGAACTTGACTATGACGCTAAGAGGTTAGCTCACAGACACTGGAAACATTTCTGAGAGTAAGGCAGCCAACAAACCTGACTGAGTTTTGACTGAAGGAAAGGGATAAACTTCAAGGAAACGACTGTTGAAAAGCTTTAACTCAATCCATAGTTTAAATTGTAGTTCTGATAAATACTAAGGGAATATAAATGAATTATTGTAGCAGCTCGCAAAGAGAAATCATTTTCCGAGCTTAGCTGATCTAAAACAGGAAAAGTTCACTTAGCCTATTTTCTTATTTTAAATTTAGTGAATGCTTAAGTTTGGTTTCAACTATGAAAAATGTTGTTTTCTATTGGCTCAATAAGTGTGCTTACTTTAAGCTCTTGAGAATGCAAAATATGAAGTAAAAAGATATAACTTAGATGCAAACTTTAACAGGAAAACAACAGAATAAGCCCAGTTACTTCCTGTGGTTTTATTTCAGTATGCAGACACAGTCTAAGGCTTTTAGATAGAGACAGTAGAGATCTCTGTTAAGGCGTATATTTAATACAGTTAAGTAGGTCAGCAGCTGATGAGTTTTGTTTCGAGCTTTTCCATTGGTGAATATTTTCCACCCGGTTTATATCTAAAATAACAACTTGAAACTGTCAAATTAATGTACAATTAAACAGGGAAGAGTCCAGTAGATCGATAATATCAGGGTATTTTGTTGCATGTAGTTGAAGTGAGGAGTTTATTTACTGGCAGTGACCAGGTTGGTTAAAATCCACCCTATTTTAATTCTCCTGCATCGTCTCTATGTACAATGGAGGGACATTTTCATGCAGCTCAGGGTGTGCACACAGACAGGCAGTAATTTCTTCTTTCAGATCCCCCCCCCCATCATCATCATCATCATCATCATCATCATCATCAAGTCCTGTCCTCATCCCTGCATTATACACATTCTCTGTAGGACACATGGCAGCCTGATGGATGGGCCGGCTTCACACAGAGCAATGGAACAATTACTCCAGCGCTCCATCTCTGTCAGGACTCTGTTCAAAGAGTCTGCTGTTGGAAAAGAAAAGCACCCATAACTCAAACCGACAATCATTTGAATAACAGGTGCGTGTTTACTTCTATTTTTTGCCTTCAGGAGCTTGTGAAAAATGGACTCAACAATTTTTAAAGCGCAGACCCAAAAAACACAGCAGGAAGAACATTTTTGGATGATGTTTCAAGACAGTACGTATCAGGAAAAAAACACACCGTGGCAACCATCAAGCATGATGGTAGATGGATGATAATTTTGGGGGGTTCTGTCAAACAGAAATTATCTCCTGTCATCATTTGTCAGGGAGCAGCATTCAGATGGAGGCTTAAGACATCTCAACAAGCTGATAAAGATGGTCGCTTCTGCTCTGGGAACTACTCCCTTCGTTTAAACCGTAACATTGTTTTTGTTATCCAGCTGCTTGCTCCAGTGACCGGAGTCTCACACAGAAATGTTTTAAGCCAGTACTTCACAGATACAAAAGTGCACAGAATGCACAGTTGCGCATGAGCAGGCAGATAATAATAAAAAACACAGAGGAGAGCATTGTCCTATGTTGTGCTACTTAATCTGTTCAGTTCTTTGTTTTTTCCCCCCAGATCTTTCACTGCTATTCTCCTGCTAATAGTAGAAGTGTATTAATAATGAGGGAGGAATAGTTGTGATATATTGTGTGGAAAAAATGTTTAATGTGAAATGGTCTTTGCCATTTTTTGTATGTTTTTATGCAGTCTTGTTTTTCTGTTGAAGAAATAAAAACAAAAAAGCAGTTTGTTTGATAACATCCTTAAATCATAATGGCATCTAGTGGCCTGACTTAACAATTACAGTCAACTGTAGGTGTCTTGACGGTGGCAGTTAAATGTGGAACAAACAACAAACATCCAATAATACCAGTAGTTTCCAGTTTCCAGGCTCATGTAAACTTGCCCTTAAACAAACAGAGGCTTTTCCCTTAGAGGCGACTTCTACTGTAGCTGCACTACAATACAGATTACTACAAGAGATTATTTTTACATGTGCAAAATTTCTTGATTGCACATGTAATCAAGACATTTTGGATTGTAATGGTTCAATCCAATCATTTCAATTTGATTGGATTGAAATGTATTCATATTAAGTAATTACAGATGTGTAGTTTATATGGGTACAAAATTTATTAACTGGATCATGATGTGTGTGTAGATACACCAGTGTTTATTTATAATACAAGCCCTGAATAGCACAAGTGTTTACATGCACACTGTTTGGATTAACAATCCCTCTAATTCAGACTACAAAGACATTCTGATTAAGCTGATTCCAATCAGAATATTCTGAATGGGACATTTACATGTACATGTAAGCATGTCTAATGATTACATAGGAAGACCAAAAAGGAGACTGACAAAGGATGCAGAAGACAGCAAAGAAGAAGACAGACCTCTCATCTTGTAGTTGTTGAGCATCCAGAAAAATTTCTTTCAGCTGCAAAATTCAAACTGAGTGAATTTTGTTTTCTGAAAGTTATTTAATGTGGACTTAACACACAGGCTGGAAGAGGAAAAACTTGACGTTCATATCTCTAGGTGTAGTTACGATATTGTTTCAACAAATCACATTTCAGCCGCTGCCGTTTTGCTCTCTCAAGAGATTCACTCACCCAAGTGCATAAATACATAATAGCAAAATAAGTAAAAACAGACAATATGGAGGAGGAAGGGAGTGTTGAGAAAGAAGTGTTGTTGAAACATAATTCGGTACCGTCAGGAAAATGCCGACTGCTCTTTTCTCGCTGCTAATCCGGTTAGTGGCGTGGCCCGGTTTTTGTTTAAGAGACATTATCAGCCTCTTCACACGTATGGAGGAAAATATGTGCAGGAAGGTAATTTCTATTCATCAGCGCCCTAACACACGCCTCATCCCCTCCCACTTCAACCTTGTTACTTTGTGTGTTTTCAGGCTTTGGACTGAGACAGCAGTTTCTCCGGTTTGCTGTATCTCTGGCAGCTGAGCAAAGCACAGAGTACTTCAGAAGACAAAAGCAAAAAGTCGTCTTCTTTGGAGACAATGGAAGGAGTTGAGAGGACATGTTTGACTCCAGTTCAAGGCAAACGTCAGAGGACATGTTTGAAATGCGGCCTTTTCTTTTGATGCTTTTACAACAACTGTGAAACTTATAAGGTTTTTGAAATTTCTGTCTTGATTGTACAAATCAGACAGCAGTCTTCCTGTTCTGAGCAGGCAAGTGAAGTGAAAAGCAGATCAGAGAAGGATTTGCCAGAAAATGCTGGTAATTCACCTTCATCGCTTTTTGAAAAGCCAGTAAATGAAAAAAATACAGAAAATTATGTTTGAGCTAGTTCTGAAGCTGAAATATTTAAATCGCCTGTCTGACTTTTGTGAAGTAACCCATCAGTAGGCCCAATTACTGTCACTTTTTAAAAAAGACACCAAATTTAAAAAAAAAAAAAAAACAATAGAAAGGCTGAACATTGAAAAGAAGATTTTGTATCTTATCCTGTCTGCTTGACTTAAAATCAGTAATTACTAACTGGATAACAGAAGGTGCTTAATATTGTTTTTCTTATACACAATTTGAACTGGGTGAAGCTAAATCTATGCCATTGTAGTCTAGGTATATTAATGGATTATTTAATTATTATTTTAAAAGCCAAATATATTTTTATACAGATTTGGCTTAATTGCTGCTCTGAGTGTGTTGTTCTTTTACGAAATTGCCTTTTGTGAGTCTGCATGCTCCAGTTACAGATTACTCAAGTGCTCACATAGTTGATTGTTTCAGCATCATGCTTAATACAAACTGGCCAATTTATAGTTTCTCATCAAATTTTTGATTTTTTTTTTTCTGAGATTATTGTCCATTGTTACTTTTCAAGACTCCGCAACTAAACGAAAATGCTGATTTACTTTACATAATCCACAATTTCAGTGTAAATTTGAAAATCTTGATTTCAGTTATTCTGATCTAGAAAACTGTAGAAAGTGTAGTGAAATATCATTCATATTTATTGTAATAAATTACCAAAGCCCTCATGTTGAGTTACAAGAATGACTCTTTTATTTTTCTTAAATAGCAAGACTATTTTATAATAAAATTTCAGTTGCAGAAGTTATAAAAGTCACATCTAACACTATAAATTATGCTATGCTTTGTATCCATTATATTAATTACAGGGAAAATACAACATGGCTGCGTTAGTGAGTAAAAGTCAAGAGTCAAGACCGCTCCAGAGGCTTTGGGTCGGATTTCATGTCGTGCATTAGCCGCTCTCTGTGGAGAACTGGCTTTCAAGCACATTAATGGGTGTGACACAAATAATGGAGAGTCGGCTATTAAGGTTACAAGTCACTGATGAGTAAAATCGGCCTTTTACTGTGGCCCCTTTGTGTAATAGAACAGATCTCCTGCTGCCTTCATAACAGAAATATAACAATCACCAACATATTTAATTATTGTTGCTCACGCATGGGTTTAATGAGATTTGTGGAGCAACACGTTCTTTTGGAAGGAGCCATTTTAAATGTGGAAGTTTTTTTCCTCTCCATCTCGCCCTTTTAATTGAATTATTTTACTGGGCTTATGTTTGATTCCAGGAATTCATTTGTTTTTGGTTCTATTAGTTTACAGTGGTGACAAAATTAGCACATAATTAAAGTTTAAGATATTTGTAATTTTTAAATAAAACAGATTCCCCTTCATGATGAGTGAAAACTATCAGGCTGCCTTTTTGGGGCCCAAAGCAGATTTTCCCACCTCACTCACTATTCCAATATGTCAGCACCAGATGCATTGTCATTCCTAATCTATTCTCTGTGTAACATACCTGCTATCATTAGCACCATTTGTATTTACCTTACATCATACCAGCTGTTAATTTTAATCTTACATGAGTAAAAAACTGAAGAGAGTATATATATATATATTTTGAAATGCAGAGTGGTGTTTAGGTATGTCAACTTATTTTAACTACTTGACAGAAACATCAGCTGATGAACACTAAAGTTGCTGTTAACAGGCTTGATATCAAGCTCAGTCTTTGAGCTGGAGCTCATAGGTCCACCCAGGTGTTTTGCACAGCTGAATGGTTGCCATGGAGATTAAAGGATTTCTTAAATACACATAAAAGAACCAAGGCAACATTGCAGGTAATTAGGGAATAAGATTATAACATGATGTAAACCTCAAAGAAGTCAGTTTTACAAAAATATTATCCCTTAAACAAAAAGGAAAAGAAAATTAAACTTGCCTTTGGGTGCTTAGTGGATCCAAACCAAAGTCATCGCCTCCTTGATATCATCGCCAATGCCTAGTGTGGTCTTCAAAGGAACCAGGCTGAGGAAGGAGAGAATACACAAGATTCTAAGTCAAATGATTTCGGTTATAAGCATGGTTGGGTTAAAAAAACACTGCCAATAGGGAACTCTGATTTTCTGGGGTATATAATCAAAAGTTTGTACTGCTGCACATTCATTTTGTATGTTGTTTTTGTGAAACAACAGAGTATTGTTTGGTTTGAAATAATTCTTGAGCAGCAGCACGCTACCTGCTGAGCCTGAACGCTGTGGAAGCTCAGCAGGAGAGATGTAAGCCCGTAATCAAGGAACACTTATTTCTGTTCAGACGGTGAATCCAAACACATGTCAAAGCAGAAACCTCTGCCCTGTCCTGCTGTCAGACTAATAAAGTAAAACCAACAGAGTAGAAAAAAAAAAAAACGTTAATATAACAACTACTTACAAATGTGCAGATACATAAATCCCAGTTGGATGCACACTTTTGAAAATTTCCACAGACTGAAGATTATGGGGCTTTGTCTGAACCACATCAGGCAGGAAAATGTAAAAAGGTTAGAGGAAGAAAATATGCCAGAGGAAGTGCAAAGGAGAAAAACGAGGGAGCGAAAGTGGAAAGAGATAGCATTTACAAAATAAAAAAGGGACACAGAAGGAGTGAGACGTGCTAGAGCGAAGCGGCTCTTTATTTACACTGCACGATTTAAGACGTCCTGCATATGCTGTGTGGCATGGGAGTCGTAGCCTCCTGGCCAGAGGAAGCAACATCATTTCAAGCTCGAGTGCCCGCTGCGCCTTCGAGTGCGCTGCCAAAAAAGCGCACGGCTGCAGAATATCAACGAAATCCCCTGACCTTTTCTCTAACACACCGCTGTGCACAGAAAGGCCGGCACCTCTATCGCTGAGCTGAGATGCTCAGACATGACCCTACGATGCTAGGTTTTATCAAACAGGAAAAAAAGTAATAGTTTCATCCATCCATCCATCCATTTTCCGTCACCCTTCTCCCTAACGGGGTCGGGAGTTGCTGGTGCCTATCTCCAGCTGCGTTCCGGGCGAGAGGCGGGGTTCACCCTGGACAGGTCACCAGTCTGTCGCAGCACTCTTTTCCAATTATGACAAAAAAAAAAATGTTGCTAAAGTCAGTTGAACATTTACTAATATTAATTTGGTGAATAGCAGCATAATGAAAGGCAGCTCTTTTGTTATTTGAGAATTAGTCATTCTGAAAGGTCTTAAGCTTTCAGTTCTCTGGTGGCTTGTTCGGTTCTCATTTACTGGATTTAACATTATAAATGCCTGATTATTATCAATCCAAAACCATAAATGTAGATCATATGTGTAATTTTTCATGTCCATTTTCCAACACCACTATGAAGGTCATTTATTCCCCAAAATGCAGTAGCTTTGGGCGTTTGCCAGTTAGAGCTCCACCTAACTGGCAAACTGAGCCATGAACAGGTTCAGATAGGTCTATAGTTCAGACAAAATATATTTATTACATTTTTTGCTCAAAATCATTATTAGATAATGAGATTTTAATATGGTCAGTTCTGTCTATTTTAAACTACTTTCAGAATGAGCCATTTTAAGGTCACTTGTAACTTTAAATCTAAATGATGCTGCTGCTGGCCACGCCCCCAAACTGAGCAGTTACACTTGCACGTAAAAATGGCTGCAAATAGACATGCAATTACATTTTTGGAAAGCAGAAGTGAGGCCTCCTGAACAATCTACAAGAAAGCAGCAAATGGTTTCTGGATGGTAAGGCAACAACAAAACTTTGTCTTTTCCAGCAACTAAACATTCTGCAACTCAGCCTGGGTTGCTAGGTGACAGTCTGGGCTTCACTTGGGTTGCTAGATGGATTGAGCTTTGCTGTATTTGTTTGGTGATGAGTAGTGCCTGCTGATTTGTGATGTTACCTTCTGAAAGTTTTTGAAATGACTCATTTTCCAGACACCAAAAAACATAAACTTATTGCCATTTTTAGAAGCATTAGACCCAAAAGATAGTATAAAAGATAAAAGATAATTGCCAAAAACTTCAATAACTCCAGCAGTTTGTTCTTTTACCAGAAGAGTCACACATGTCTTGTATAAGTGCCACCTAGTGGAACAGCATCGTCATTACTCCTCCATCAACATCCCTAGGGCCGTCATCAAGGACGTTTCTCCTTTGCTGTGGTTCAAAGATTTCTGAAAGTCACGCTTGGAGACTGCAAACAAAGTTAAGGGGCTGTGATAACAGCATTACATCTCTCACTGCCAGCACAAACACTAGCATGTGACAGCTCCTTGGAAACAGGCAGATCCTGCTCCATGTTCAGGGCGAGCTCGAGGTTCTCCGAGAAGGTTTAACCGCACCCAAGGTTAAGGGTTCCGCACAGTGTTGGCAGCTCACTAAGGAAGTCCTGTGGGAGCTATTGATGTCGATCCAAGCTGATAAAAAAAGATTTTTTTATTGAGAGTAGCAATTATCCTGTTTTCATAATCCACCTTCCGCTGATGGATTGATTGTGCAGGGTTAAGATGGGAGCATTCAGTGCAATGAGAGGGTACTCTAACCACATTTTCAAACAAAAATTAGAGGCAGGACAGAAATTTGTCGCTAAAAAATGATTTAATGGTTGTAGAAGGGGAAGCAGGATAGCAGAGAGTGAGCCAAGGCAATTTTGGAGGAGGAAATTAGGAAGAATGATGAGATACCTCAAAATGAAAAGGAACCCTCTTCTGCACTCATTTTATTGCTTGTTGCAAGGAAAACTCTTCCTGCCAAATGACTCTAAATTTTAATGCAAAACAGAAATGATAAAAAGCTGTTAAAAAAAAAAATCAGTGTTGAACATATCAAAGATGTAATTCATGCCGCAGTTTTCTCGTGGAAATTTTTAATAAGCCCCCTCTCTCTCTGTCGTTGCCTCTGAAAGAGTCTGTTCAGGTATGCTGAAGTGAAATAGCTGAATGCAGCGAGAAATATGACTGCAGCCGAGACGGAAGGAAAGGAGAATGGAACAAGGAAAATCGGAACAGAAAGACGGAGCCTGACTTTAAGGAATGGAGAGATGTCTGGAGCAACGAAAGGGATATGCTTCAGAAGGAAGACATCAAACCGATGAGGATGACATTTTGTTTTTCCCTCTCAAGAAAACCTGTGAAAAATTACAAGTTTCATCTGCTTCAATGTTTCTTTTTGATACATCAAGAGTGCTGCAGACGGAAAGTTTGCAAAGGAAGAATTTTTCCCTTAAAGTAAGTGAAGCAGAACTACTACTACTTACCGATTTATATGTTTCATTCATGGATGGCCCATATTCAGCAATGAAGTGAGCTCAGTTTCAGGCAATCTCTTCCATACAAATATTAAATACTTATACTTACATAGGTCATCACACCCCAGGGTATGCTTTCAAGAGTAGACTGTAGCTAAGTGAGTTGCCACTTTGGTACAGTTGCTAGTACCAGGTTGGACTCTTTTATACCTTCAGAATTGCCTTAACGCTGCATTGACAAGGAGGGATCCATAATGGGAAATCCCTCAATAATGAGTTGTAATTATTGTGGAGGCCACTGGAGTACAGTGAACTCACTGTAAGTATAAATTAAAGGCATTTAAAAAAGAATTAGGATGCCTTTGTCCCATTCCTGTTTGGTTTGTTTTAATCAAACTCTAGTCCATTTCCTTGTAAAGTCCTGTTCTTTGGTGGAAATGGGAATGCACAATTAAACTCTAGTCCACCTAACCGTGGTATTGGTTTGGACGTATTTAACTCTGGCGCAGTTTTAATATATATCAGGTGGTGCAAACAGACTGGAGACTACTCCAAAAGCAGGAAGCAGACTATAGTGCAGGGCATTCTGGGTAAATAACACCAAAACTAAAATATGTGTCATGCACTACTGGGAGAAATGGCTTGTGGTGTTTTCCCAACATCGAAAAAGAAATCCTACAAGCGCTAAAATCACTTTTTTAGTGGCCACCAGGGCAAAAGGACATGTTGCTTTTGCATGAGGAATATACTTCACTGTATTTGTTCTGTTTAATTACAGTGGCATGCTAGTTAGTTCACAGAAATGTTTATGGTAAAAAAACAAAACAAAAAAAGGATCTTTAAGTTTAGGGAACAGGTTGTTTTGCACCTTGTCTAAATGAAATTTAAAATGTAGAAGCTTTAATCTACTATGCTAAACTACAATGTGCAGATGTAATCCAGGCGAGCAGCAGGATAAGCACATCAATGACCTGACTCCCACTGCCAGTCTTTGTTCAAGCCCTGATGTTCTGATTTCTACCAGGGTGAGCATGTGGACTTGTCACGGTCCCAACAGGGTCTCAGTTACTGGCTTTTACAGGATTGCACGCCGCACCGGCGGTCCCACAGAATGGCTGCCGTCACAAGAAGCCAGGTGCAATAATCCACTTTCAGTGAGCCCCTATTGTGTTAAAGCATATAAAAGCCCCTTTTACAGTGTGTCGCCAAGGCGAAGCCCCCTCTCCTTCCATTTTTACTCACAAACAGGAAATTACACCCTTTGCAGCTGCGGATGATGACAAAATCTGTTCATTTTGTGACAAAAGCAACAAGGAACCAGACAAACACTCTGGCTTCAGCAGGCCAATCAGTCTTTGGTTTGCATCTGGGCTTGATAGAAATCACATATTCATCAAGAGCTGAAGCCAAAACACCTTGACTCTGTTCTCACATATCCATTTCACCTAACTATACATCTTTTTTGGAGCTTCATTCCACCTGTGAATATCAACAATGGCATCATACGGCGATCAGACTGTCTCTGCTAACACGGATCAAGATTAATGTCTCAGTAACACGCACTGAAATGTGCTAACGGCTGTTTACAAATGTTCCCCATTCCACGTTTGACTCTGAACTGAACAATTTGTCACAAACCAATATGCTGAGGATTACCGAGAGAGCGCACGGCTGATTTCCGACAGGAAGGAAAAGGCAAATATTTGTGTGGAGCTTGTGTGTAATAAATCTGAAGGAGATTGCATTGTCACCAACTCTATTAGATTCAACTGTGGTTAGAAACCATTAACATTAATGTCCATCAGATGCTAAATATGTTTTCCTCCCCGTGATCTGAACCAGTGGGATTAAAATATTCATTATGTCTGCATGGGGAGTGTTAAGACGACTGCTTCATTGGTTTGATATCAATAAAAAAAAAAATGGGATAAAAATAACAGCAAACATGGATTTTCTTTGTTACCGATTATAGTTTACATACAAAACGTGCTGTTGACACGGCAGTACATTTGGTACGTAATATCTTAATCGATGCTAAGTAATCATTGTCTTAAAACAAGCACCTATTTCCTGCTAAAAAGTTACTTGGAAGTTAATTTTGTCATTTTTCAAGTGTATTAAGATATTTGCACTAGAAACCTAACAAATATACTTAGTAATATTTTGTAGTGTAGCTTTGCTCCAGCAGGAAGTAGAAAACACAAGGTGACATCTTGTTATTTTTAACCCTCTGTAAAATCTCAAAAATATTCATATTTTGTTGGAATGCATCTCCATACCTTCCTCCAGCTGGGTCCTGAAACCCAGATCTGTCACACACTCCAGGTCATTTTGAGGGATCCCAAGGTGCAACCAGGGCAGACAGGATAAATAATTACTCCAGGAGTTCTGGGTCTTCCCCTGGGTCTCCTCCCTGAGGGACCAGCTGGAAGGGAGGAGCCCAGGAGGCAGACTGATCAGATGGAAGGGAGGGTTCTCAATCGCTTCTAAGGCTGAGTCTGACTCAAAGTATGAAACATAAATACTTTAAAATTACTGATTACAGGCAGCTTATAATGAAAACATTTTTCCAAGGAAAACTTTGGTGTAAAAAAAAAAAATTAGCATCAAGATGGAGTGCACGCTACAGCCATTAAAAAGTACACAAATTTTTAATGTTACTTGACATTAAAAATGTTAAATAACTCATGTTTTCACCTGATAGTCAAACTTGATTTTATTGCTGCTTTAAATTGTCACATTTGTTGCATTTTTTCACACTGCACTGTCAAACCAATCAAACCCTTTGAAGAACATGTTCACTTCCTCACCGCAGGTGGCACTGCACCAAGAACCACTGAAGAAAAACACTGAAGAAAACTTCCTTCTTCATGAAAAGTTAAAATGAAGTGGCTGATGCCCAGAAGCATCATTCAAGCAGAGATGACTAAGATTGCAGATATCAGCTTCTGCAGCAGTACAAAGACGATTTAAAATTTGCACATTTATGCAAATTAGGGAATATAAATGTTTGAACTGTTAAGCGTTTTTAGAAAGTGTGTAGTATTTGTGTATTTTAGCTATTTCCGGGTGGTCATGGTGTATGACCAGGGTACATTATATTAATAGAAATCTCAACGTCTTTATAGGAACAAAACACTTTTCAAACTTCACTTATGTTAGGAATTCAAAAGAAAATGTTAAAGTAAAAAGTCAAAATGAGGAAGAAGGCTTTGTTCATAAAAATGAACAACAAACACAGGTTGGTAAAAATCCTCTGCTAGCCCAAACTAATATACTAACAACTAATATACAGTACAGACCGAAAGTTTGGACACACCTTTTCATTCAATGAGTTTCCTTTATTTTCATGACATTGTAGATTCACACTGAAGGCATCAAACTATGAATTAACACCTGTGGAAATATGTACCAAACAAAAAAGTGTAAAACAACTGAAAATACACCTTATATTGTAGTTTCTTCAAAGTAGCAACCTTTTGCTGTGATTACTCCTTTGCACACACTCTGCATTCTCTTGTTGAGCTTCAAGAGGTAGTCACCTGAAATGGTTTTCACTTCACAGGTGTGCCCTGTCAGGTTAATAAGTGGGCTTTCTTGCCTTATAAATAGTCATGAAGATAAAGGAAACCCACTGAATGAGAAGGTTGTGTCCAAATTTCTGGTCTGTGCTGTATATATATATATATCCATCCATTTTCTGTCACCCTTCTCCCTAATGGGGTCGGGAGTTGCTGGTGCCAATCTCCAGCTGCGTTCCGGGCGAGAGGCGGGGTACACCCTGGACAGGTCGCCAGTCTGTCGCAGGGCAACACAGAGAGACAAACAGGACAAACAACCATACACACACACTCACACCTAGGGAGAATTTGGGAAGGCCAATTAACCTGACAGTCATGTTTTTGGACTGTGGGAGGAAGCCGGAGAACCCGGAGAGAACCCACGCATGCACAGGGAGAACATGCAAACTCCGTGCAGAAAGACCCCGGGCCGGGAATTGAACCCAGGACCTTCTTGCTGCAAGGCAACAGCGCTACCCACTGCACCACTGTGCAGCCCATATATATATATATATATATATATATATATATATATATATATATATATATATATATATATATATAAATATAATATACTAATATACTTTTTAGTTTTTTGTGGTGATTTCTTTCATTTCTTCTACAAGTTGAAGTACTGATTAAAATAACTAAAAATTAAAGTTTAAATAGTGACACACTGGCTCTTTAATGCCAGTGTGTTGATGCTGTTGTCTATCAGCATCGTTATTCAAATCCTGCAGACAGATCACAAGTTGGGACAGTCAACACTTATAGAAGTCTGACAGATTTTTTGCCGTCAAGAAAGAGTTCAGATGGTAAATTAAACTTTACTTTATTACATGTAGCTTAACTATATGAATAAAACTCAAAAGTCAGACTGGCTTTCTTTAGTCTGAGTTTCATTCATATTTAAGTCCATCAGCTGTTTTTTTAACTAAAAACTTGACAAACTTGAAGGTTTGTTCCTGCTCTTTGGAGCAGGATGACTTTTCATCTGAGCATCTGAGCTCAAATGAATGAAACACAGTTTAGCAATTACAGGAAAACTTTGTGCCAGCTTGCTTACTTCTCCTCTCCTCAGATTGGTAAAGATTTTATTGATCCAACACCACAAAGCAAACAGAACAGGAAAGCCTGCAAACATGAGCCTAACTCACTGACATCCCAGCTGACTGCTTTTCCTGCAACCAAACAGTTTATTTCTTTGACAGCGGGATTCGAATGATGAACAATGTTCACCAGCTTTGAAAGATGCGGATGAATATGTGTCACTTTACTTTATTGCATAATGAATCACCGGAGCATAAAGGGATTTGAAGAAAAAAAGAAGGGATTTATGATTTTTATTATTTTGTTGGTTGTGACATTTTGGAATAATTTCAGCACAGCCTGTTTGTCATGTTCCACTCAGGGATGGCATCATTCCCATGTTGAGAGTTTTCCAAAGGTCATTGCAGCTCTCTGCTATCCACAGTGATGCTTCACAGCCGACACGTATGGGTTGTTTCACTATTAAAACATGTCAAACACCAACATATAGGAAAGGAAAACTTTTCATCAAAGCTGCTGATTAACTAACTATGTCAATGACACCTTCTCCCACTTATATCTTAATAATGGACTGCATTTTATTATTTATTTGCAGATGGAAATCACCTAAATAAATCCTCATTCTGAGCGGTTGCAGAATGAGGAAGATGAAGCACAGCTGTTCTGTTCAGCAGAGCAATGTTGCTTCTGCTAAAATTCTCCGAAAATATCTGAGCGTAGCCAAGGGCGACTCCATGCACCTGTGGATTAAACCCCCATGAAGCCGTTAAGACCTAATCGCTATCAGAGGATCAGCAGCTGCATGAAAGTGGTCAAATAATACGTTTTGTGCTGCAAGGTCCTGGAACCACAGCAATATAGACTGAGATTGTTCTATGCAGATCTAAATACGAGCCTTTTTTGAGATGCAAGAGTAAAACCGCTTTCCTAAACACTGAAAACCCAAAATTAATTAACAGCTTATATGGCAAAAGCAAGATTATGCGGTAAAACAGGTAGGAAATATAAGAACAAGCAGGAGGTTTTTGCAATATGACTGCAAATTCAATCATGTTTTGTGGCTTTTTCAGTCTTATTATTTACATTAATAAATTAAAACAAGATAATAAAAAAAAAAAGTTCCTATCCATCACAGGCAACATAGTCAGATCCATACACTGATGGCTTAAAATCTGGGTGCAGCGATGGACTCAGAACTGAACCTTCAGAGTCACATAAAGACAGTTTCAAAGTCGGCCTTCTATCACCTGAAGAACATTTCCAGAATAAAAAGGACTCAGCAATATCTAAAGCAACTCATCCATGCATTGATCTTTAGTCTCATTGATTACAGAAACAGAGTCCTCACAGATCTGCCTAAGAAGCTGCAGCTGATCCAGAACGCTGCTGCTAGTGTTCTCACTAAAACCAGGAAGATAGAGCACAACTTCCCAGTTCTAAAGTCTTTACCCTAGCTCCCTGTAACTCAGAGAATAAAATTTGATAATACTGTTGTTAGTTTAAAAAAATGACTGAATAAATTAGCACCATATCAGATTAAATACCTGTATAACTGTATAGACTTTCATTTTCCAGGAGAAGAATTTTTAACTCAAAGGATGAACTACTATATGGTAATTTTCCAGATCTCTTCAGCATTTTGTTAAAGAGTACAATGATTCAATAAAGAAAATTACTTATTTGCATACAAATATGTATTAGATATCTGTAAGAATCAAAATAATGAGAAATAAAACATAAATGCCAGGATTACTTCAAAATGCTCTCTTTTCTTCCTTTACTTTGCATATCAGTCTAGTAATTCTTTATATTTCAGTTTACAATCAGAAAATTAAAGATTTTAAAGCAGCTTTTAACAGCCGGTAGAGTCTTGGGGGGGAAAAAACAAAAAACAAAACTAAATCCGTGTTTGAAAATAACTAGATGACCCTTTTTGTCAAGTGGGGATGCTTTCTCCGTTTCTGTATAAAATATTAACAAGAAAATCTTTGTACAAAAGCATTCAGATCCAGTACTACAAAAACAGAAATAATGTCCAGTGATGGAGAAAATACAGGACCTAAACAGAGGGTGTCTGCAAAACCCAACACTTCAGCTGTGTGGAAACTTAAACTTCACCAGTTTTCTAAAATAAAAATAAAATTGATTACAGTTCAGGTTTCCAGAACCTGAATGACGTCTGTTTCTGTATTAAAGCCTCCTAAATGTCCAGAGATCATGATCGTAGCTTCCATTAATCTCCATAAAGTGTAATAATTAACAAGGTCATTGTACAAAGTGAGCAGAGTTTCTTTACCTTTATAGTTTGAGTTTTTAAAGTTTGAAGCTGAAGATCTGTTCTCATTAACAACTGAAGGTTTAAAGCTGAGGAAGGGTCACCTTGGCTGTGTCAGGAATAACAGCATAGGAAGAGGGTTTTATTTCCACCAACACTGAAGTGTTACATGACTGCCATCAAAACAAGTCTTAATTGTGATCTGACATCATGTCCGGCTTCATCCATGTTATTACTGTTACTAAAAATCTGATCGCTTGAATATAAATGTGTGAATATAAATATGAAGCTGGTTGATTGGTTAAAACTAAAGGTTAGGCTTGGAAATGCTGATTGCAATAACAGAAGGTTTGGCCATTTTATTTTTAGTGGAATGTGTCATTGCTTTTACACCTTTTCAACTGTGTTCAGACTTGTAACTCAGAATGACAATGGTGTAACTTTAAAATAAGGCTCATAAATATGTAATAAGCTGTTGAAACTTCATCAACCAATAAACAATTATAAGGCTGGTGTAAGGTATTTTTCCCGGACTGTTTTTTGCAATGTACAGGTCACTTCTTGGTCTCTCGGCCTTAAATAACACACAATGACTAACAATTGTCAATAAAGTTTTTACAGCTCCTTTTATATGTGGTTAATTGACTGTTTAGTCACTTATGAAAGTACTCTTGCTGTAAAGGGGAACTACTCTAATTAATCCCATGTTTGAAATTGAGAAATACAGTGGAGTTTATGGAGACTCTCTCTAGAAACGGTTCTAACAGCATATTATATTAATTCAAACACTAAATGTACCATGTTATGCACTGATACACACACTGGAAACCATTTTAAAACTACTACAGGAGCTAACATCTACAATCTTCCTTATCTCCACTCTTGGGGATTCAGCCAGTCAGTGGTAAAGAGACTGAATGGCGCTCCTAGATTGGCTACTTTGCAAACGCCAGTGTGTAAAGTAGCATTGTTTCAAAGTGTGTCAGCTTCCCAGACTGCATTTCTTTTGAAATCTTTAGATATGCTCTACAAAGGGGGTGCTGTGGTGGCGTAGGGGATAACGTTGAGTCTTGAGTCCTTGACGTGGCCGTCGTGGGTTCGATTCCTGGACCAGACAATATTTGCTGCATGTCTTTCCCCCTCTCCTTACCCCCCGTTTCCTGTCTCTTATATATATATATATATATATATATATATATATATATATATATATATATATATATATATATATATATATATATATATTGCCCGGCCAAACAAGGTCTGCGTCAGGTGTTGGGGAACCAGAGCACCTTGATGACAAATGGGCTACTGGAACAAGACGGAAATGGGCGAGAGATGAAAATGTGGATCTGTTGGAATGCTACTACTCAAGTAACCCTAGTCAGAGAGGTTACATGCAAAGACTGGGGAAGGAATGGTTACTTCAACATCCCGAGTCAACACTAAGCGCTAAACAACTAGTAGCTCAGTGTTCCAACATCCGCAAACGGCAACTGCTATCACAACTTGAGATTGACGAGATACAACACAAATGCTACGGCAAAAGGGAGGAACCCGGATGTCAGATCTGTGGGGACTTAACTACAAGTCCCCACCCAGTGAGGGGATACACGGCCCCAGTGAGCGAATCAGAGCTCAAATGTTGTAAGAACTCATTAAAAAAACAATACCAAGAGAATCATGACCCGAATGACAACCAGGCCTCCCCGGCACCAATTACAACGGCTGAAAGTCTCATTGAGAATGTGAATGCAGCATTGAGAACGATCCCTACCAATACCATAACAGAAACCAATGAGCTGATCTACAACTCAGCATCAGTGATCCTTGAGATACTTGGCTAAAAGAGCAACCATGAGACCCAATACCCACCATGGAAAAGACGGTTAGAGGCTAAAATCAAGGTAACAAGGAGGGAAGTGAGCCAACTATCAGAGCTCCACAAGGGTACAATGAAAAGACAAGTACCCAGAAAGTACAGGCAGATGCCCATACCTGAAGCACTCGAAACTGCCAAACAGAGGCTCCAAGCCTTGGCCAGCCGCCTAAAGAGATACACAAGGGAGAATGAATCCAGAAGGATTAACCGGCTCTTCTCCACTCAACCAGCTAAGGTGTACTCTCAATGGCAGGGTAATAACAACAGAGCAGACCCACCAAGGCTGGAGACTGAACAATACTGGAAAGGCATATGGGAAAGGGAGGCGTCCCACAACAGCAATGCACAGTGGTTGATCTCTCTACGAGAGGACCATAGCAACCTCACTGTGACAGATGTCCAAGAAAGAGTCTCAGGTATGAAAAACTGGACAGCACCAGGGCCTGACATGATCCATGCCTACTGGCTAAAGAAACTCACTGCCCTCCATGAGCGACTGGCAGGCCAAATGAACCAGCTGCTACAAAGTGGGACTCACCCTGAATGGTTAACTGAAGGGTGCACAATCCTGATCCAGAAGGACCCATCAAAGGGTCCAGTCCCACCCAACTACCGACCAATAACCTGCCTCTCCACAACCTGGAAGCTCATGTCAGGCATCATAGCGGCCAAGATGAGCAAACACATGGATAAACACCTGAGCACGGCACAGAAGGGTATCGGTGTAAATAGCAGAGGAGCCAAACACCAACTCCTCGTAGACCACACAGTTGCCCGAGACTGCAAAACCCGACACACCAACCTGTGCATGGCTTGGATTGATTACAAGAAAGCCTATGACTCAATGCCGCATACCTCAGCTAAATTATCAACAAGACTGGCTACCGATACCGACTCAAAAATGGGGCCAACATCAGTCACCTTCTCTACATGGATGACATCAAGCAGTACACCAAGAGTGAACGAGACATCGACTCACTGATTCACACCACCAGGATCTACAGCACAGACATTGGGATGTCATTCGGACTAGAGAAGTGTGGGCGGCTGATTACAAAGAGGGGGAAGGTGATCCGCACAGCAGGGGTCTCACTCCCAGAAGGAACAATAGCAGACATAGAGGACAGTTACAAGTACCTAGGTATACCACAAGCAAATGGCAACCTCGATGAGGTCACAAGGAAAGGAGCCACAGCTAAATACCTCCAACGAATAAGGCAAGTCCTGAGAAGCCAGCTCAATGGCAAGAACAAAATCCGTGCGATAAACAGCTATGCCCTGCCAGTAATCAGATACCCTGCAGGAATAATTAGCTGGCCAAAGGAGGAGATAAAAAGCCACAGATATTAAGACTAGAAAAGCTACTAACAATGCATGGAGGGTTCCATCCCAAATCCAGCACCCTGAGACTGTACACGAGCCGCAAGGAAGGAGGCAGAGGACTAGTGAGTGTGAGAACCACTGTCCAGGACGAAACAACTAAGATCCATAAATACATCAGGGACAAAGCCTCAACAGACAATGTGCTCAGTGAATGTCTCAGACAACAGGGAACGGAGGTTGAGGTGCCAGAGATACCATCATGGGAGGACAAGCCCCTACATGGGATGTACCACCAGCAAATAACCGAAGTGGCTGATATCAGTAAATCCTACCAATGGCTGGAAACAAAGCTGGGACTCAAGGACAGCACAGAGGCCCTCATCATGGCCGCCCAGGAACAGGCCCTAAACACCAGAGCAATAGAGGCCCAGATCTACCACACCAGACAAGACCCAAGGTGTAGGTTGTGCAAGGAGGCTCCTGAGACAGTCCAGCACATAACAGCAGGGTGCAAGATACTGGCAGGGAAAGCGTACATGGAACGACATAACCAAGTGGCAGGCATAGTGTACAGAAACATCTGTGCAGAATATGGACTGGAAACCCCGAGATCAAAGTGGGAAACACCCCCAAAGTGGTGGAGAATGCCAGAGCTAAGATCCTGTGGGACTTCCAGATTCAGACAGACAGAATAATAAGGGCAAACCAAGCAGACATTGTCATAGTGGATAAACAACAGAGGAAAGCCGTTGTGGTAGATGTAGCAATACCAAGCGATTGCAACATCGGGAAAAAGGAGCACGAGAAACTGGAGAAATACCAGGGCCTCAGGGAGGAACTGGAGAGGGCCTGGAAGGTGAAGACCACAGTGGTGCCTGTGGTCATCGGGGCCCTCGGGGCAGTCACCCCCAAACTGGAGCAGTGGCTACAACAGATCCCAGGAACAACATCAGACATCTCAGTCCAGAAATGTGCAGTCCTTGGCACAGCCAAGATACTGCGCAGGACCCTCAAGCTCCCAGGCCTCTGGTAGAGGACCTGAGCTCAGAGGATAAGAACCACCCGCGGTGGGTGAGAAGGGAATTTAATTATATATATAAGGGAGCCTAACCTGTGCTTAGAGGTTTTTACTCAGTGCATCTGTAGATTTGCACAATCTACTTTTTAAAACAGTTTGAAGATTCAATTATTTTTATTCAATAAACAATTATATACACACCTCCAACTATTACCTTTATACATCTCACATTTATCCTGTGTATAAAATGATCCTGGTCTATAGACATCCACATGTGATCACATTACTAGGCCTGCATATTAATGTGTGAATGTCATGTAACTGTGTCAAATTATGCATGCAAACATATTTCTGCTCCTCATGGACTCCTGAGAATGACATAACTGTCATCCAGAGAATATAGCTTTCAATGTTGCTTCAGTCAAGAAATAATAAAAAATGTTTCTCCTGAAATATTTATTTCATTATTTTCTAATAATAAAAACACTATCAAAATTACAGAATGTTTTTTGATTTAGGCAAAAATCAAAGAAAAGAAAGAAAAATGCATCTTTAGTATATTTGCAGCATCCCCAAGGTGAGAACAGCTGCAAGACAACTGAATGAACGGCTTTAACTTGCATGCCACAGCTTTAACATGAAACCCAGCACCTCCAGACACTGTCATTCACAGTCATCCTGCGTCTCCAACTGTCAGACAAAGAGAAATCTTTACCAGCTCAGGCAGAAAGGAAGTAACTTTTGAATTTAGAATGAAATGAACCAAGCATACCACAGTTTCCCCAGCATGACGCAGTCAGCTGAACACGCTCAGAGTTAATGAACCTTCACTGAGCTGGATTACAGTTTGATTACAGCTGCAGTAAAGCTTGAGAGGTAAATTATTGATTATTTTATTTTAAAATATTTTCAAAAAGAGCACCAGCTGTCAATTTGTTGACAGCTGGTCAACAAATTGATGTATATTTAAATATGTAAAACAAAAGAATGTCATTATTGCAGCAGCATATTAATAATTTAAGGTAGATAAAATGTTGGACAATAACCATGAAAAGTCTCTTAAGTTAAATAAAGAGAACCAACTGCCTGAGGCTCAAATAGATTTTAGCATGTTTAATTTTGTGGCCTTTTATTTTTATTCGATAAACTTTTTAAAGGGGGAATTATGAAGCAATTGCATGTGGTTTAAAACTTCCACATCAGTGAGTGTGATAATATTGCTAATTACATCAGAAAATTTCCAAATTTCCTCATGTTATTAAATCACATACGGGGTTCCTCAAGCCTTCATCCACAGGCCACTTTTAATTCTTCAATTATTAACTGCACATGGTGATACACAGCAGATTGTGTTTGCTTCTGCTAAGTACAGTCTTGGTGTTGTGCGTTAGCGTTAGCTAAACTAATGTTTTGTGATTAGTGATTTGGGGTGGTTAAAGATGGTTTTCAAGAGCAGAAATATTTAAATTATGATATTTTTATTGTGTTATTCCCAAAATTAAATTCTTTTAAAAGAAAAACATTTCCTTCAGTATTGGTTGTTCTAATAACTATGAGATTCTCAATATTTTGCTATAAATATCTTTTAATGCAAAGTTATCAGACAAAAGTTGGGCCTTTTCTACAGATTTATACAAAATCTGTAGAAAAGTGTAGAAATTCTTAAGGCTACCATAATTTGTCCCCTAAATAATTGTCAGTTTTTTCTTCAACCCAATAAATGAATAAATCATATTCCAGATGTAAAGCTTTTTTTTTTCTCTCTCCATGTATTATGTACAGAAGAACCCTTTTATGTTTGAGTTTTGCAACAATATTGTTCAACCTGCGTATGAGCAGTCTCTGAGTCGATGAGGGTTAAATGAGTTTTCATTTCAGGACATCAAAACCAGCAGACTTCAAAGACTCCAACACACAGAAAAGATTAAACTTATCAGACACACCAGTTCTTATCTGGGTGCCTGCAGGAAACTTATCTCCTATCTTGTAATCTCTCATACTTTGTCCCAGAAAAACATCAGGAGTTTAATGTTAGATGAGAAACCAGCAGCTAACCACAACAGTGTCTTAAAACTGTTTCAGCATAACTAAGAATTCAATTGTATATTCTAGTGAATGTTGTCATTTCACACATTTATATATAAAAAAGTTTATTTTTTGGCTTTATGCAATTTTCCACTTAGCTGAGAAGCTTAATTTTGGATTTGCATTCATTATAATCACAAACAATACAATGAATAATTACTCTTTGTCAATCTATATTATACAGGTGATTCACTTCCTCTTTGAATTACTGAAGTAAATGTCTCTTTTTAATTGAGATTACAAAATACTGCGAAGCACCTGTATATGAACAGAGACAGAAACTGTACAATAACTGAGTCCAAACTCAAAGACAAACGACCGCAGAGACATGAATCCACAATGTTGCAGAAAGTCAAACTGCTTGTTCCACTACTGAGTCATAAATACTACATCGTGACCCACCTGTCTACCTCCAGCCGCCGGGCAGTGTGTATCCTGCAGCATCATCAGATCAACTTTTGTATCCCCCAAAAAGGGGAAAAATACAAAATGGGATTTGGAGTACAAGGTCAAGAGGGAGCTGGGCAGCCAGCAGACCTGATGTCAGCAGGTTTTATACTTCCTATTCTAAGCGGTGATGAATGGCAGGACCAGAACTGGCTCAAAGTTAATGCTGGGCAAGATGTGGGTTATATTGACTAAACTTTATGTGCTTTTAGGTTTTATAGCAAAGATCCCAAAGGATTCCTAGAAACTGCCCAACTGGGGGCTTTACATAAAGTGTTTGTTGAGTCAGTCGTATTTCAGGGTAAAGTGTTTTCACAGGTGGAATCTACAAACAGCAACTAACAGACATAATTTGTCCAAGTAAAACCAGAACGAGAATTCAAACAAATGAACAGCTAAAGAAACTGAACAGGTTTGGCTTTTACCAACAGAGAGCGTACAACTGGAACGGGTTCAGACAATCAATCAATCAATCGATTAATCAAAGGACGGAGGAAGTCAAGCTAAACCACAATGATGTGGCATTAAGTTGTACAAAATAACTAAATTCAGGATTTCTAAAACAAATTGTTATCAAAACTTCTCAACACATTTCAAAGATACATTTTATTTTAAAAGCTGCATTTTGAAATGACAGCGCATTAGGGCAATGCTAAGAAAAAAAAAAAAAAGAAGTCATAACATCACAAGACTAAAGTTGTACAAGAATAAAGAGTGAGCACCTTTACAATTGTCTTCAGGAATGTGCGATACTTTTAAACATAAACATTGCCAATGTTTGGTATTTCTGTCAAGAGAACATGCAAATATCTCCATCTGTCTAAGGTTATAAATTGCTTTAATTCCTGGAACTTTTCATCTGACTCCGATTAGAGATTGCTAATATAATTTGAAGTTTAGAACAACTCCAGATAAGAATAAATGACATTACTTAGCATTCAAAAGGCCAATACCAGCAGACATAAAATACCTTTATCAGTGGTCTGGAGTGTGAAGGATTTTAATTGTGTTAATTTATTCTATCCTGAGAAAATATTAGCATTTTAGATAAATTAGCAAACCCCAGCTTTTATCTCTGCCTCTGGAAGTTAATATTTCAATCACGGCCCGGTTCTGCATGCAGCATAGTAGAAGGTGTTTTATGTTTCACCCCGAGGGGTGTATAGCAGGTTTATGATGTGAAGCTTTCTTTTCAGATGACCATCAGGCACTGGGAGTGTTCGCGGTCTTTAATCAAAATTTACTGTACTGTCTGAATATATGAGCAGTTTTATTGATGCATTAGCAAAAGGATGAATGTCTTTATTGAAACGCAGCCGAGGGATGATGGAGGCCCGCACTCAAAGTTTTCAAAACAGATCGCTTTAGAGCCCGAGGTGCGCTCTGCATCATTTTCCTCAAGGGTTCTCTGGTGGAGAGCTAATCAGTCTGAGATTCTTTACGTGTTCCTACGCAACAACTCTGCTTCTCTGCTATATTATAGCCATCAAAATAATTTACAGCTACCTCATTTCTGTAAGGAAGGAAAACAAGACACTAGCGCTGTGTGGAACACAGTCGAGTTTGAACCTTTTATGTCTTCCTGTTTTCCCTGGTGTGTAAATGTAATCAGACATAGTGACACATTTCTCTTGATCGCTCTTCAAAATGGGAAAAACAAGAGAACATATCACTCAGCTGGAGCAGAAGATGTCTTTATATGTCAGAAACTGGCTAGAAGACAAAAGCTATCTATTACACTTGCTCATATCTACAGTCAGAATGACAATTAAATGGTTTAAAACCAATCAAATC
Source organism: Poeciliopsis turneri (assembly GCA_922788865.1). NCBI lineage: Eukaryota > Metazoa > Chordata > Actinopteri > Cyprinodontiformes > Poeciliidae > Poeciliopsis > Poeciliopsis turneri. The sequence continues at coordinate 1,268,772 of CAKLNU010000382.1, read as the reverse complement.
CTGATAAACATTTCTAAAACCAATTAGAGACCATATGACAAATTGAAAGGGCAAATTTAAAACACCTTGAACCAACAACTGCATCTTTCATTTAGATCCTTTTTGTCTATGGAGGGCAAAAGAAAATGGACATTAAAATAGTTCTGGAATCTGTTGTGATGTTTTTCTTTGAAGGTTGTTTCTAAAGACCTTAATGAAGCTGGATGAGACAGGAAGCCTTCTTGCCAAGTCTCCCTCATCCCATCCAACTGGACATTCTGCACTTATCATGATCCTGAATGATAAGAAATAATTGAATAAACTCAAAACATGGCCAAGAAGCAGATCCCCCACCAGATCCACACAAGGCCCCAAGCGCTTGCAGTAATGGCTTCGTTAAGAGCCCACTCTTCTGCTACATAATGACCCATGAAGAAACCCTCCTGTGAGCCAGTAGCTCAATGTATCCGCTCGCTTTTTGGCTTGCTCCCGAAAATGTGCTCTGACACTGACAGAGTGGGACAGGTGGTGGAGGCTGGAGCGGACGCTGAGGCTGATTGATAAACAGTCGCTCGCTGCTGCCGCGGGTCGACGGGCATCTGGCGCGCTCCAGCTGAGAACCAGACCCGCTGGGAGGGGTCGTCGGACATGTGGCAGGTCAAAACTGGACCTACCGAGCTGAAACTTGCTATTTGAAAGTTAATTTCCCCTGCTGAGTGCTTGATTGGTCACTGTGTAAGGTGAGTCCATGTGATTCAGCAGATTTCATCAGTCAGTCAATCCATCATGATATTACAAGACACAAACACCCCACAAATGCTATGCCACCTTCCAAGCCATCAGCAGACAGTAATACAGTTAAGATTCAATCTCAGTTGTTTCAAATTGACATGAAGTTAAAAGGTAGGTTTAACTGTAATAATGTCTAAAAATAAATGATACAACACACTGCTTTATTTCAACCAAGGTTACTTCAAATCTCCATAACACATGGCGGCAATGGGACTCAATTTCTGTTACTTAAGTTACTTAAGATATCTGTAGTTATCTTAAATTACTATTCAGGATAGTGAAAATATAGTAGTCTAGTGAAAACTAATTTTTTAGGGATCTGGAATATAGTTGCGGATAGTAAGATGAAACTAAGTTTATCATTTTTTTAACTAATATTTTTTTAACTAACTAATTTTTGTTTTATTTGGTTGGTTTCAGGCACAGGGTTCTCTTTCATAGCGGAATCAAGTACCTGTGTTGCCTTCAGTTCTTATGAAAATGCTGTATATATCAAAAACAATAAAACACAAATTTAGCTTTCCAATTTGATGCCTTGAAACAGGCCTCTGTCTTTAAGTGCCTCTATCTTCAGTACATCATTACAACAATTATTCTCCATAATACCGTTTAGGACCATTCCTAGCAGACCTGATCTTCCACCAGATGTTTACTACTTGCTGCTGCCCCTAGTCTATAGGGGAAGGTACAGAGAAGATGTGCTTTGTGAGGTGGAAATGAGAGGTGAAGTTAAATAATCTGTTTGTGTTCTATCTTCCATCCATCATATTTGACGTTTGGCTTCTTGGTGTGGGGAGTTGCAAAATTCAGGGGAATTTTCCACACATTGGAAGAAAAAATAAACAACAAAAAAAAAAATGAAGCAATGTGAGTTAATTTAAGATGAGTGAGCCAGAGCAGTGATATCTTAATTTGGTTCCCAAACAACATTTTAACGTCTCTCTGTGGGTTTAGTAAAAGAAAAAAAAAAGTAATTTATGATGGATTTTAGCTCAAACATATGTTCACTCTTTATGTTTCACCAACACGGAGCAACTGTGTTTTAGTGAAGAACAACTGATCGCCCCTAATGTCTTTATTCCTCATTCATGAGATTTTAAAATGTTTTTCTCAGAACCTCAGTGGAGAACTTAGCTAAACAAATTGAGATGAGAATGTGACACAAATACATTACATCTCCAGAAAATGGATCCAAATGAATGCTAATATTTTCAGTTTGATGTATGAGTGAGAAAATATTTTGACCTTCATTGTGGTACTATTGTGATAATGACAAAATCATTCTAAAAACTATTTTATTAGTTTTTAGAATGACATTCTGCACTTACATGGTTTCAGGTATCTGAGGTGCCAGAAACACAAATACTGTTCCTGACAAAAAATAAAAATAAAAATTCCCAAATAAAATAGGTTTCTTCAGGAGGTCACTTAGATAAAAAAAGGTGATTTATATCACTAAACTCCACAATGTAGCTGAATTTAAGGTTAATAATATTTATTGCTGATCTCACCTAACAAACGGTGTAGAAAATAGCAAAAAATAATATGTCTAGTCATTCTGTCAGTTTGTTTTTTATTCACCATCACTTAACTAAATGAAATTTATCACAGCGATAAATCAAAATTTTCAGGGTTACAAAACCTTTCATGATACATGACAAACAATTCAATAAATGCCCACCTTTTCCCATCATATGAATGTGGACATAGTGTACAAGAGATACAGCACGGAAGTGTATTAGATGTCTCTCATCCTTCTCCACAGAGACTCGTCAACTCTGGCGGTAGTCACTAGTGGATCCAAGTGCCGGGATCCGAGCGCCAAACATTATTATTTGCCAAATAAATTTTCTTTCTATGTGAGTCTGTCCAGGTTAAAGTGGAGTTCTTGCAGATGGAAAGTTTTTGTATTTTTATTTTCTGACAAATTTATATCTTAGATAGAGAATTTTAGGAACAAAACAAGTTTTTTTTTTTTTTTTTTTTTTTGGCTTTTAATGTTAAGCAAGGGCCACACATCTCTAGCAACTTTTTACTCAAAAACAGACTTAGTCACATCCAATAATTAAGACGGTCTAAACAGAGTTAATGGTTTCCAAAGACATTAGAACGGGAAAAAAATGATATCTTAAGTAGAAAAAGTGCTCTAAATGGAGGACAGTTTGACCTCTTTTCTTTCTGCCACTTTCTCCACTCTCAATGTATAAAAAGACTTTAGACTGACTGCACAGGAGGACAGAAGAGTAAAGAGACAGCTCTGGCCCAGAGTTTTCCGTCACGGCCGAGCAGAGCTGGTCCTTTGCTCGGTCAGGGAGGCCAAGAGGACGTGTCGACGCCCGCTAATGTCGAATCACTTGTCGGCTCGGCGGGGGCAGCGGGGCGCCTGCCAAGTAGACGGCTGACCTCGTCTAACGGGGGATCTTGTAGGGTCATTAGCTGAAATAATTGATTATTTATAGTCAGATCAGCGATGCCCTTGATAGCCAGCAGCAGGGCGGACGATTGCTCAGCTGGCTGGTGGCAGTGGATAAATCAAACACTGTTTTCTTTCTTTCCTAATCAGGCGACGGAGCGCTGAGCTGAATGGAGAAACAGGAGGAGGTGTTAATAATGCAAACAGATGAGATTAGGAGACGACAACAGCTAAATTCACTCTTACTTTATAGAAAATGAAAATTAGTGCAAATGTTATTGGTTAAATGAAATATACAGTCTTTTAAAAGTTGCATTTGAGAAAATCCTGCAGTAATTGACTTTAAATACGCTTTACCAGACTATGATGTTTCTGTGACGGCATCTTCCTGAACTCCACTAAACTAAAAGTGGACTAGATACGAATAAAACATTTTTTTTTTTCAAAAACTTGAAAAAGTCTTTGATTGTGAAGAGAACATTTACATTTTTTACTGAAACTAAAAAGACCAACTTAACTCTTTTAGTTTGTTTTCAGTTTTGACATAATTTCTGGATATGCTGGGATTATTTCAAAACATCAATTTTCTTTAAGATTTTAGTTCAATTAGCTGAATGGTTGCCATGGGGAATTAAAGTACTTCTCAAGCATGCATGATAGAATCAAGACAACACTCCAGGCATGTTTTGACGAGGTAATAACATTATAACAGAACAAAAAGCTCAGAAAAGTTGATTTTACGTAATACAACCCAACAACAGCAAAAACCTTCTTTTTAAGCTCTTTTTTTAACAGCTAGTTAAATGAAACTGTTCCAAAAAAGACTCTTCTTTAACTACATAAAACATAATATCATCATAATTTCAGCAAACAGCAGAGAAAATCCAGACAAAAGTTGCTCCATCTACTCTAGTATCTCTGCGTGATTTTAAAATGACACCATTAAACCAGCTTGTAATTCTCATTTCCATCCAGGCTCTCACGCACGCGACCATGATGGCTTCCAGGAGTGAGAGCAGGCTGGACACTCACAGCTGGTGGAGACAACTGGTGGGAGAGCAGCGGACTGATGCAGACAGACAGAGGGAGCTTTATTACAAGGCATCGCAGGTGAGCGTCCCTGCAACAGCAGGACTTGGTTTATGTCGGCTCGTTTTATCTCAGACGTGGTGAATAAAACATCAGCTGGGGTCCGCCAAGGGGCCCAGGTTGAAGCTGATCAGAGCTGCGGCCAAATTCAGTGTCAAGTAATGTCGGTAAAACAACGTCAATAACACAAAGTTCAGCACCAGAAGGACTTGCCAGCCTTCAATCCTGCTGACGAGCCACTGTTGGAGTCAATTTTATCCATCTGTCTGCCTATATTCATCTGTCTGAGGCTGCAAATGAGCAACATTTTCATGACCAGTGGAGAAATCATTTATTCAGTTAATCAATTATGTCTTATTCTTTAGAGAACTTTGAAAAAAAAACTTCAAACTTTTCAGTTTTGGGTAACAAAGGATGAACTCAAATACTCAAATATCATCACCTTCCTAAAATAATGGCTTAAGTTGTTTTTGCCAAAAGTGATTTTCTTTTTTAGAAAAACAAACAAACAAACAAACAAAAAAAACACAATTTTTTGCTAAATGACAGTCTAGAAGAAAGAAAAAGGAAAAAAAAACAAACACTTTTGGCAAAGAATGACTTCGGCCATTATTATTTTAGGAAACAGGCAATAGGCCGGTCTTAAGCAGGGAATTAAAAACAACAAGGGGCGTTTGGTTCTTTATTAGTTTAAATTTCAAGATTTACATAGTTACTCCCAGAATACTTTATGCCTAAAAGAAATCTATCTTCAAAGAGTTGTGGATGGGAAATGCTGTGGGTAGGAAGTAAAACCAGTAGCAGTCATTCTTTCATCAGATTTGAAAAACCTCTGACTGAAGACACTGTTGCTGTCATTGACATGCTAACAGTTCAATATACGAACAGCAGAGATGATATTATATGAATTTTGATATGCTAATCAGCTGCTTGCAGTTGTAAAGACCATACCTTGTTGCCATGGTTACGAATCCTTACTGTCCAAAAGTAAAAAAAAAACCTAAGAGTAAACTCCTTCAGGCTGCACAGCAGAGGAATAATTATTAACATCCAAACATCAAAAAAATAAATCAGAACTAACACAGCACAGCGACTCCAACATCTTGCTGCTGTCGGAAGTGAAATTCTAGATGACAAGTACAAGAATACTTGTTGCCAAATCGTAACTTTGTTGGATAAAAAAAAAATTGAAGTCTATTTCCAGATAATGAGTCTTCATGTTTGAAGACCTTCACAGAAACCTTCACAGAGATCCTGCCTCTTAGAAATTCAGAACAATTTCACTGACTGTCCAAGATAAAGCACCAGTCAGCCATTTTTCAATGAGTTCCACAGGTCAATAAATTTTGAAACTCCAATTTAATTCATCAAGCTGCTTGTTTTTAACAGTCTGTTTGTCCATTTTTTTCTCAAGCTCTTTGTTTTAATCAAAATGGATCTGGAGGATTAGTTAATGCCTCATGTACTCAAAGACTCAACAGATGTCGGGCATCAGTAACAAAAATCTAAAAGCTTTGCTGAAGAAACACATAAAAAGAAGAAATGTATGTCCGTTTGCGTTTTTTTATTTAAATGATGTATGAAAGGTTAAACAGACCCTACAGATTTGAAAGAAAGATTCAGAGGTGAAACGTAAAGGCAGTGAGAGGAGACTACTCTGTGCTCATAGATGATTTGACAGAAAACCATAAGTCCTACATGAGAGAAAGACATACAAAATGAACGGAGACAAAAATACCTGCATTTTGATATGCAATCTTTACATGTGTTGATCATCAAAGCTGTGTGAATCAAGTTTCTCATTTTTTGACAGGGTCAAAACCTTGAGTGTGACATCATCACCGCATTGAGCTGAACATTCCACTGAAAACAAAAAGTTTAAGGCATAAAAACTAAACTGCCAATGTGAAAATATCGTAAAAGGGGCTAAGATGATAATTCAGTTCTTTAAAGTCCATCTTTCTGTGACCTGCTATAACTTTATGTCATGTTCCTACTGTCTACTTCTAATGTTGGCTGATGTGACAGTAAAGCAGACATCACCATCACAAGTTATTCAGATATTTTCATGTTTGTGGCTAAACTGAGATGGTTTCTTCTTTTAATTATCATTGGTTCAGATTTCCTAAAATTAATTGCATTATTTTCCTGCCTGACGCTTCTGATGAATCCTCCTGAATATTCACAGCACACCGAAGGGCAACTGCTTGTTTTTTGCTTTTACTTTTGAAATGCTAATGACCAGAATGTGGGCTTGTCTTTGAGAAGTTGGCTTTGGCATTCACGCTCATCATTGTAAATAAGTGCTTTCATAAGTGGCTCATTATTTTATAAAAACCATTGTCGGTCAGCTAAATAAAGCTTTTTCTCTCTCTAAAGAAAATTTTTGGATTCCCTGTTTAAATGTCAAAGCAGTCACTTCAGCGGTGCTTTGTTCTCCACTTGAAGTGGACTTGCGCTCTAACTGCATTATGACCAGAGGAGACGGCGGCGGCTGAGTTACTACAGATAATTAAGCTGTGACCTTTAACAGCAGTCAATCTGCTGGTCTCATTGTTGCAAGGACACCACCTGGACGCCATGTAAACACACACACACACACACACGCACACACACAATCAGGTTAAAACACACGTTTACATTCACCCCTGAACTCTGGGTTGTGCTCTTCAGACTTGCAGATAACGCAGTGCGGCTCTTCACTGACTCAGCCGCTATTGTCTCCTGACAGCATTTGTTGCTTTTTCTATCATTGTCTAACCTGTCAGGCTCTGCCAAAATATGTTTTCTGTCTCCCCCATGGCTCTGTGCACACACGCTTCCTTCCAATTATCTGAGGAGAGAGGCAGGAAGAAAACTGGGTTGATAAATCTGAGGAGCTTTTGACAGAGGAATGTTTCACAAGGTGATTCTGCTGCCTTCTTCCTGCCTTTCTCTCCCTTCCTTACTTTTAGTTTTCATGTTTCATTTTCCTCTGTGTCGCATACCTCAGCCTTAGCTACCTGACAGCTCTTTCCCCTGTGTGCATCCCAGACCGAGGGGTTAATGTAACAAAAGGTGAGCTGGACTGTAAATAAAAAAGGGAAAAAAAAGAAGCAAGTTCTAATTAGAAACAAATGTGCATACCTCTATGAGGCAGCAATTGTTGGCCGTGTGATTTGTCTGTTTGTGCATATTTGCGTGTTTTAGCTCGAGCCATCTGCCATTCTTCAGCTTTGTTCAGAGGAACAATGCCCTGATGAAATGAACACAATAATTAAGCTGCAGCAATGTTTCACAGCTGCAGAGAGAGGAGACAACAAGAAGCAGAAATCACAGTGTACTAGTTTAAATTAATGCCAAAATACTTTTGGCTTCAATTAAAACTGGAAGAAAGACTGGAGAGTTCAATCTAAATGGGAAAATTGTAAAAAAAAAAAAAAAAAAAAAAAGTTGTATTATCATGTTAATTTATACATAAAATTTGGGCAATGAAAGTAACTAAAACAATTTCATGAAATGTTATGAATTTAGTCAAAACAGAAGATTAAATTAAAGAACTTGAAATAAATACAATATAATATCAGAGGAGTGGCATAAAATTGTAAAGATCTGTCAATTTAACTTCTTTCAAGGACAATGTGATTTAAATTTTGACAAATTAAACAAAAATTATCAGGGGTAAATGTTTGCACTTTTAATTTATTCTTGAAAACAATCCCTATTTGCTAATGGAATGATACTTATTTGAAATGGAAAATGTGCAAAATGTAGATCCTCTTTAATGCTGATTTTGTTTCAATTTACTGAATAAATTTGAACATGTGAAAGTTTATGTAGGACTTTGCAGCAGTAAAGTGTCCTTCATTGTGATTGCATTAACAGTATTCAATATGAACAAAAATTGTAAAATAAGGGGAAAAAAAACATAGTAAAAATCTGAATTACATACCTTTTATTTCTAAAAATATTTAAAAATTATTGTATAATGATGCTAAAACAAATTTCCTTTAAATCAAATATACATTCAAGCAGGTCGGACAGCAGCTGTGATTATGAATGTGTCTTTCCAGGCCCAGCTGATAGCAGTATTTACAGGGATTCAAATGATCCTTCGAGGGGAACGCTATCTCTTTCCAACCAATTGGGTGCATCGCCAAAGCAGCTGCAGCGAAGGCGCACTTTCCTCGCTGGCTAATGACCATAAAGTGAATATACATCTCCTCACCGTCCTGACCACTAAATCTGCAGAGAATAGCCCTTCCTCCCATCATCACAGCTTCCCACTGCAGAGATGATATAATGGGATTGTAAAAATGTGGTCTGGAGGGAGGCGGAAACTCTCACCTCTTTTTCCCGCGTTTGTGGTATTTTGTTTTTCCCAAGAGGTTTTCTGAGTCCGGCTTTTATTTCCCGACTTGCCTGTTTGGGTCTCAGAGCGCAGCGGGCCGCGATGAGCCCGTCGGTCCGGTTCACATCCGTCACAGTAATGGTTCCTGTCCTCGCTTGGAGCCCTGTGGCCGTCACTGAATAGAACTGGAGTAATTTATTTACATTGCACCCATTATCATATATTCCTGGTTTAGTCTCATCTACACTGAATATTAAACCAAATGGTGCCTGCAGGTACTATTATCCCTTTTAAGCCTAGAAATAAATCTGCTGACACAGCCTGAACAGGACAGTTATTCTTTAGTCTGAGTAAAGATGGTATTGAACATCTTTTAGGCTGATAATCGTTTCTCACCTGCTTAAAACTGATGATTTAAACACAAAACTCCACACTAAATTTCAGTGAGCTAAAAAGAAGACTCTGCTAAAGCAGTGAAATGTGTTGATAACAATTTAAGGTGGAAGTCAAGTGAATGAATGATGCTAAGAGACTTTTGCCCTTTAAGCTACATTCTCACATCAAACCTTGCTGGTAGAGTCAGATGTTTTGCTGATATCCTTTCATACTACTAATTAGCCAAGCCAAGTTTATGTATAAGCAGAGGAGGACATTTCCAAACTATTAATCCCCAGAAAGAAGGAATCTTGACAAGTGGAAAACATTTAAGATGGCTTGCAAATGTTTCCAGGAGTGGACGTCTCTGCAAATTCTCCCCAAGATCAGACAGAAATTAATAAAATTAATGCTTTACAGGCCCCAGGTAGCATCTTTAATTCAAAAAGTTTGCAAACATGCATCTGAATAGGTGGGAAAATTTGAATTATTCTTTTCTGTGGACAGACAAGAGCAACGTTTTCTGCATTTGGAAACACAACAACAACGGTAAACATGGCAGGTGTTTCCTGCATGCTAACCTTTTATCGTTTAAAAGCACAAAAAATAATGACACCAAACAGCATTCACACAAATTCAGGGCCAAAGAAATGTATAAATGAACTGAGCTGTTCAGTCAGAAAACAAGCTGATACTTTGAACCAGAAGACAGTGAGACAGGAAAGAGAGATGTGAGGAAAATCAGTGAACTGTTGGTGAGAAACAGCAAAGAGAGCTGGAGAAAAACTGCAAGAACATGAAGATGTTGAAAAGTGAAAGCTGGGTAAAAAAGTGACAACATAATTGGGGAAAAGAAAAGCTCTGCTCAGCCCCCTGGGCAACGACACCACATTCACAGAAATATATGTCCCATGTGGTTATTAAATATCAGCGTTTGATAAGATTTTTTGTCACAGCTCAACATTTTACAACAGAAAGAAAAATTAGAGTCATTCCATCATTTGAAAAAGCAGGAAACCGACACAAAAGGTTTAGATTTTAAAATACTCTGCAGACGACTTGCCTGAGTTCCATGTTTTGAATTCATTTAGCCTGAGCTCAGGTCCAACCTCTCACGGTTTAATTTTCTACTCTTGCTTCTTGAAACACAACAGCAATAAAGAATACATGACATTATCGTGTGTTCAAGATCTAGAAAATACAAAGAAAATCTGTTGACAAGATAGACTAGCAAAAGTAGCAGTATCCATACAAAACATTCATCACATTTTTCACACAATCGAGATTTCAGTTTCGTCACTTCTGCATATGTTCACTTTCTTTCAGAATGAGCCATTTTGGGGTCTTGTCCCTTTACATTCAAGCAAACTGTTGCTGGCCACGCCCCTCAACTCAATGTTTACATTTGCACATAAAAATGACTGCAAACAGAGGAGCAATTATCTAAACGTAAATTTTTGACAAGCAGAAGTTGAGCCTCCTCCACAACCACAACAAAAGCAGCAAGTGATTTCTCAATGGCAAGTCATTCACAAATATTGATCTTTTCCAGCAGCCATTGTGCAGCACATACAGCAATAGAGCTTCGGAGCGTGACGTCACTGCTCTAGGCGAGGGATATGAGTACCATTTTGTATGGCCATAAACATAACCGAGAAAATGACTGTCTCACAGATATTTTGAATTTTTGAATGTAAGTTACTTAAAATAATTTAGCGATGGTACAAACTTGGTGCGTTATTGGGTGTAATGTCCGACCACACGACCGATAGGCACTTTAGCTTGTGGCTGTCTCCAGCTAACGTTCCGGGCGAGGGGAGGGGTACACCCTTGACAGGTCGCCAGTCTGTCACTTAAAACTTTAATAGAGGATAGTGTGCCTTGTGTAATAGCATGAATTACCACTTTTTTGTAACAGTTGGTCATAGGAGTGTTTGGTTCGGTAACTGACAGTCCCTCTGTGAACCTCTTAGCGCTTGAGGAGGGAGCGGTAGAAAACAGCTGGCCGGAATAAGTGTTCATAAATCGGATCAACCTTGAGCTAAATGCCCCTTACTTCGCGGAGCGCGGATATCCAATACCCAACTTCTAAACAACTTCACTGCGGTTGGTAACACAATGAAAACACAGGAAAATGTTTCTTTTGGTATGTGGTTTTACAAGATGGCGCCAAGCGAAGTAAACGTCACACGCAGTGACGTCGGCTCCAAAGCTCTATAAAACCAATGTCCTGACCAAATGTCCTTTAGCTCAGCTTGGCTTCCTAGGTAACCGACTGATCTTGACTGGTGTTGCTAGGTCAGGGGCAGTGCCAGGTGATTGTTATATTACATTCGGAAAGTTTTAAAAATTGTTCATTTTCCAGATAACAAAAATAATGAATTTATTTATTTTTTTCCGTTTTGTTTTTTTTTTTATGCACTTTTGCTGTTTTCAGAAGCAGTAGAGACCCGAAGAAAAACATTCAAAATGTGAATTTTACATAAGCTGGTCCTTGATCACAACTCCCTTTGATTCAGCAAAACATGGTTTATTATGGATGCTGATAGTTTGAATAGAAAGACAAGCAGTTCAGTTTCAGAGATGTCTAGTTGGAGGTTGCAGTAGTCAAGTTGGGATAAAATCTAATGATACCTAATGTAATAAGCAGCCAGCTTTCTTAAAAGATTATTTCTTATTTCTATCCAGGATTATAGCCTCCTTCTGGAGCACAGAAGGAGGCTTGAGTTTTCAGCACCTTTCCCCTGATCAGACAGGAAGCTCTGACAGATTAATTTGTAAATCCGCTTGAGTTGGAGGACAAATGAAAGTCAGATCCATACAATAACTACCGGGTTTATTGTGCCCTCGTTCACCGACTGGAATGCCAGCATCACTGATGCTCTTTTCTTTCTTGCATTAAAGTACACAGTTTTTTTAAGGGAGAGGAAGCTGTTCCAGGACAGACGGATCCTCTGAATTACATTTATGATCGTTGAATCCCTCTCACATGAAGCGGGCCCTTTGATGTCGCTATCTGCATACGCACTGCTGTGTACATTACAGCCTTAGTTCTCTTGCACAGGATTATGGAAGAGGAGTGACTTTACCGTCCTTAACTGTAGTAAAAGCACCATGTGGGAGTATGTGTGCTAAATCACAGCGGGAAACCCCAGCTTTTTATTTTAACCATTTGCGTGAGCCTCAATTTTTTTTTTCTTTCTGAAGTATCCTTTATTCCCTTGAGGGTTTTTTTTGTTTTTTTGTTTTTTTTTACTAATTCCACCTAAATCCATCTAGATGACTGATTAGACTCTTACTTTAGTTGTTCTCTATAATTACAAATAAGAATAAAAAAAGAGTTTCTTCTTGCTTAACCAAATAAAGTCTTTATGAAATGTTCTCAGTGTTCCAAAGTTTGTTTTGATATTATTCACTTTTAACTTAGCACTGCACTAAATATTGTATTATTGTAATATTTGTACATGCTCAGTTACGACTAAGTTCAGCTCAAAGCCTGTTGAAATAAGACAACTTGTTTCCAAATTAAAGGTGGCTTCACACCAGCTCTGTTTAATCCACTTTGATCAAACTGCCCACAAGGTCTAGTTCATTTGGGGAGGTGTCTGATGTGGACGGAAAGTGAACCCTGATCCTCCTAACTAATTATTTGGTTCTCGGTTTCGTTGAAGTGAACACTGGTGCAGTTCGAATGCATATCTGGATATCAAGCAGACCAGAGACTGCTCCAAAAGCACAAAGCCGACTACAGCTCAGGGCATTCTGGGTAAATGCAAGTCTAATGACTCATGAATTTACCAACAAGAGAAATCCTACAATCGTTAAAATCTGATACTATTCCATTTTTATTTAGATTTTGTGAAGACAGACGTTGCGCTCATGTCTTCTTCAGAGGTGCTTGTGCCGTTTCTTCTAGTGGTTCTTGGTGCAACACCACCACAACTTGTTCCCTCCATGAGGGAGGGAACAAGTTTTTCAAAAAAATTTGGTTGGTTTGACACAGTGTGGTGTGAAAGAGAACCACACCAGATGAAAATTTAACATATGTTGCAACTTTGGTTCACAGTGCAGCCGAGTTTACTGGATTATTAGGTGTAAAAACACAAAAAATAACAGCTATTCAAACTAACTTGGTGCTTTGTGAAAAATTAACTGTCCCTTAAGTTTAATAACTGGTGACATCCTTGGTGACAACAACAACTGCCATCAAATATTTGGCAAAGAGTCTTTGACAGACTTTAGGTTTATCTGAGCTCCAAGTCTAAGGCTCTGTCCTCACAGGAATTTTTAATTTTTTTTAAACTGAAAATTTGGAATTGTTTGTGCCCCACATCCACATGGAGCCATTGTTTTATGGGTTCCTACACAATAAAAAAAAAAAGCGCCAAATATTTATCTGGAGAGTGAAAAATTCACTTTTTGTTAAAGTGCTAAAGCGTGAGCTCTGCTTCTAACCTGACCTAACCAGCAGAAAGAAGAATGTGAAAATATATTCTCATTCATCTTCACACAACTGAAACATCTGATCTAAAATGTTTTTGAAATAAAGATTGAAAACACTTACTGTTATTTGTCTAAACAGCTTGTAGACCCGTAAGTATTTACTCTCTTTTAAGTGGAGTAAATCACCACACAGACTAGAAGCAGCTCACCGCTTCACGTTTTAATCCCACTCTGTTTGACAACACAGCATTCAAATAAAATCCTGCACGGCTATCTTGTTCACTGAAATATATCCGATGTAGGCTCTTAAGCATGAAGACACCATTACATAACACTTTAATGTGCTGTAATGGGATGATTCATAACCTTTTGCCATGCATGTACCTGCTGGTAGCATGAAAATCTACAATTTGAACATAAAAGGAAACACATCAAAGCCAAGAAAACTGCCAGTGATGCAGCTGAGGTTGTTGTTGAGCTGTTGTTGTTGTTAGCGTTGCTTTTCAGAGCATGAGAATCATTTATTCCAAGTAAACAGAATTTTTAAGCTGCACTTCTGGACTTTTATTGTGAAATCACTTCCTTTATATGTAGGCACACCTACTGACTCTGCAGTTACTTGGTTATTTCCATCTCTGTCAATGATGATGCCTGGTTCACTGGGCAAGATTTTAAAATTGTCTATTTTCAGATCATGACAGACCACACACATAATGTAAATAAATAAATAAATAAATCGTAGCTATAATTTAGTACTGCAATATGTGGTGTAGAGCCACAAAACAAAGACAACACTCTATACACTCATACTGACAAACATTCAGATGTCAGACAAAAATTTTCAAATGTGAGTTCAGCGCAAACAAATATGGCGGCCCACCAGGAAGCAATGGCAATAGTTTGAGGACAATTCTGAAGAGAAAAAAAACAAAACAAACAAACATCTTATACAACTGTAACACTTAAAAAGCAGAAGTGGAGCCTCCTACCAAACCAACAAGAATGCAGCAAATGGTTTCTAGATGGTAAGTCAACAGCAAAACACTTTTCCAACAGCCATAGGAGAACTGTAAAACCAAAGGACTGAATGTGCTAGAGCCTACCTTCGGTTGCTAGGTAACAGGCTGTGCTTCCCTGGGGTTGCTAGGCCCTGTTGATTTGCGACGTTACATTCGGAAGGTTTTTGAAAGGGCTCATTTTCCAGTCACCAAACAATATCAACTTATTGCCAAAAAATCTTTTGGTCTTATTTTTAAACTCTTGGTTTGTCTGTGAATTTTGCATAATAGGTTCCCTTTGAGTATTCTTAAGATTGTTTAGGGGAAAACTGCCCAAAAATCTAAACAAATATCTTGCAAAATCAAAGTTACTCCTTCAGGATGTGAAGAATATGAGCAAAGAGTCTCCTTGAGGAAATAAATACAACCCAACCAAAAACTTTAGTAATTTCTTGGAAGAGATTTTGAAAATGTTTGCATCCCCACCCCAAAAATGTTTAGTTTTTACAGAGTGCTTGAACTCCAGTCCATGTATTCATCAAGACCTGAGCAGCCATTACTGCCTCTGGGTGCTGTGAGCGGTGAGAGGGCAGGATTACCTTATGCTATGCTTGTTAGGAACTTCTATTCTCCATAATCACTTCTTGGTGGGATCCACAAAACTCCTTTAATTAGAGCCCAAGACTTTATTTCCCTTCTTCCATCTTTTAATTTCTCATTGTAATATTCAAAGTAAGGGCCTCGAGTCAAAAATTGGCTCCTTTGTTGGGGAAGAGATTGCAGCTGGAGCGCCTGTGCAGGTCAGAAGCGGCTGGTGTTATCGCTCTGGGCTGTGAGGAGAAGTGGAACAAGTGTTGTGGAGATGTAATGAGAGCTTCTGTTTTTAAAAGCATGTCCTCTTTACCTGAGGATCTCTGATCGCCTTTGGTGGAGGAAGTTAATGTGTCAAGCAACAATATTTAAGTGTAATTTCTCCCCTTTGTGAAAACATCAGGAGGTATTTTTAAAACTTTTTTCATTAGAAAACTTAAACCTGTAAAGAAAAGAATCAATTGGAGCAGGAGTGTTTGTAAGTCTCCTCCACTTAGCGGTGAACAAAAGAAGCACTTCAGCCAACAAGCGATGATTGGAACAGAAGAAAAACTGGAGAATTGTTAGCAAGCTTCTGCTGCAGAGCTAAAAGGATCTTTGACTCACAGGGGGAGAAAAAAAGAAAAGAAAAGTCTCTTCAGTGTGGGGACAAAGTGGATGTTCAACCGGACCCTGATGCATCTGATAGCATGTGACAGGATCTGTCACACAGCTACAAACACAGTACAGTTTGTTCAAGAGGCTGACACAGCGCATCTCGACTGAACTGTGGTCGATCACTGGCAGGCACAGGGAATAGCTTGGAATAGTTCATTCCATATGTTTTTCGAAACCTATAAAGAATACTGTAAAAAAGGAACAAAAATCTATAAATTTTAATCCAGGACTTAATGTGAGAAATTAAAAGCAGTAATACACCTTTGCTTTATGAATACTAGTAATAAAACAATCATCATCAAAAGCTACAAATCTGCAGCTCTTCCAGTTGGTCATTTCTTTGATTCACAAAGATGCATGAGCTCTACAGCTGCAAGCATGTCGTCATGGTTACAAAGTAACTTGAAGGGTCACCATTATTACCCAAATACTTGCTAAAATCAATGACCTTCTGATTAAGCTACTCAAGTTCACTAGACTAATTCAAGATCACCTTCTTTCCCCGACACTTTGGGTTTTAAAGAACCGCAGTGTTAAAGTGCAAGATGTTGCCGTTTCCATGATGCTACTCCTTTCTTTGAAACAAGTAGAAGCGTGTCACTCAGCTAGGAAAAAAAGATGTTTTCTTAAATATTAAAAATGTGAAAGGATTTGTTTTATCAGAAGTGACAATATGTCACACGAGGTGATAGAAGTTGGACACCAGAGCTGCCCGATCCACTGTAGATGGAGCAGAATTTGTCTCTTCATGTGACAGCTCATCCAAAACAGGAAGGCAAACAGATATCCAACTGACCTTTGAAAGTGGTTCAAACAGAGGAAGTGACATCATTTATATGTACTTATGGAAATATTTGTTATTTGACAACTTTTAATAGAGTTTTTCGATTAGCTGGGGTTATTAGCATAGTTACACTTATTAGAATTAGATGAAGTGCTTATTAGTTAGCTTATTAAGTAGTAATCTTTTCACTAACAAGCAAAAAGCAAGTGAAAATCTGTTTAGCTAAGTTATTAGAAAATAAGGTAACATTAGCCAATAAGCATTTCCGCTACTGCTACTGCTTATCTTATTTATGCTAGCTGGTCCTTATTAAATAAACTCAGACAGCAAGTCCAGGCAACGGTCACTGAACCTTTCATTAGCAAATAATAATAGGTAGCCCTAATTAATGAATAAAGCTGTCATTCCTATGGCAACCATTACCTTCTCCACTGTCATTTTAAAGAAAGTTGCACCTGCTACTAATCTGTTTGGCTAATTATTTTTATACCAATGGGTTGTACAACTCTGCTACTCACTGGAGTTGGATTGTTAAGTCGTCTGTTCTTTCAACTTCAAGCTAATGGCAGTGATCAAGATCTAACTTTTAAATGGTAACTTTTTAAAGATTTGAATAATGAAAAAAAGAAAAAAAATAAACTGTTGAAATTGAAAATGAAAACTTAATTAATCAGAGAGCAGAAACCAAGGCCAGCAGCAAAGATTAACCTTCTGCACAATATGAATCGGAACTAAATTAAAATCGAATGAAAAGGAATATGTACCAGCACAATAACAGACAGCAAGGTGTGCACGAAGCTCCATGTGAAAACATGAGGACAGTATTTCTGTGGATTCTTTAAATGCTGTGTAGAACTGCCAATTCTACACAGCATTTAAGGGGGTGTGTTTATTTGCAGTTGGACAAAAAAATCTTGGTAACAGATGCATAAAAGATTAAGAGAGAATAGAAAACAAGAAGAGGACTTTGCAAGAAGAAGAACAAGAGTTGCAGGTTGCTTTTTTTGGAAACAACCATATATGAGCAGCTTGTGGAGGAGAAAGAGGCTCATTAAACAGAACCAGCTGTGACCAATAAAACTGCAGACTTCAGAGAGGGTACTGCTGCCTCTGTTTCATAATTGACTTCTGGTGAACTGTTCTATATCTGACAAGAGATGGGTCAAAAACTTCTGAAAGGTCAGAATTAGTGACCTGGAGTAGGTTTTATTCTCAAAAATAAAAGTTTTCTTATATTTATGAAAAAGATTTTCCTACTTGAAAACAAATGTATTATTGTGTTACAGTATTGGATATATGTTCAGAATACTGTCTCTTTGGATATTCAAATGACACATATTTTCTGAACTATGATCAGAATTTGTGATTCCTACTTTTTAAATCTTGAATTTATAACAGTTTGAAATATAAAAGTAAATTCAATAATGTAATTTCCCCAAGACTTTCTTTGGTTTCAGTGGGACATTGCTGGGAAACTGTTTTTGCATGGTAACAAATCTTTTCTATTTTTAATATTTTGGTCAAACAAATGTTTCAGATCAGATTTAATATCAGGCAAAAGATAACCTGACTAACACAGCTAACAATTCTCAAATGATGATTGTACTTACTAATGGGAAAATACCAACACAACCTGGCTCTATGTGTGACACCATCTGTCAGTCAATCCTGTGGGTTGTTCAGCAACTGACCAATCAGCAGTTGCAATTTGTCGCAAGGTAAACGCCCCTTACTTGGAGGAACCGAGCCGCTGACAGTGTTGTGGTTTATCATTGAGAATGCATTGCAGTCATAGAGATTTTTTGGAAAATAATAAAAAAAATATGTTAGAAGGTGGAATGGAGTTTATTCAAGTTTCAAAATTCAAACAGTCTGGAAAAATGTAGATGAAGGATAAGTAAAGTTCCCTAATGAGCTCTTGTGAAACACGTTTTTTTTTTTTCAAAAACAGTTTAGTGCTCCTCGAATCCTTGGGCTTCTTTATGCTTTCCCATGCATTACTTCATGGACCTGAAGTTATTATTAAGTGATTGGTAGAAATCCAACTGGAGTGTAAACTTATAGCTAAAGTATGGTTAACAAAGGGGATGGTGGGTAAATATATTTTACTCAATGACTTGTGTCATTGACCCTCTGACATCAAACTCTTCAGACTAAGTGTCACACAAAGAGCAGAAAACTGTGTGGGTGCAAATACTTTAGTACAAATATTCACCAACAGACCTGAAGTTTTATGTTTGCATTTAGCTGTAATTATGTAGTTACTCTTGAGTGGAATTGCATTGTGTATGTAATTTCCATCTGGGTTGCTATAGCGATTATTTGCTTAACTTAATAGCTTCTGGAGAGATTGCAGAGCAAAAATGGGTGTTTA
This sequence comes from Poeciliopsis turneri, assembly GCA_922788865.1. NCBI lineage: Eukaryota > Metazoa > Chordata > Actinopteri > Cyprinodontiformes > Poeciliidae > Poeciliopsis > Poeciliopsis turneri. The sequence goes on along the minus strand of CAKLNU010000382.1, from coordinate 1,249,947 downwards.
TTAGAATAAATCCAGAATAAGAGTTGGAAATTTCAGGGGGGGGGGGTTTCTGTCTAAATACCAGACAGAAGTACGACCTCAGTCACAATGAAACTGCATGCTATGCGAACCAATCCAATTAGACTTGTGTTCATCATTGATGACAAAGCTAATTGAAAATATTTTCTACATTTCTTTTCCTCTTATGTTTCAGCCAAGGGGAAGGCACATTCCTAAAATTGGCTCAATAAACAATGGGACAATTTTACCTTTATGTAAGAAGGGTTATGATTAGCTCAAGTGCTTATAAAAACAAAAACAGAAAACAAATTATACATATTGTGAAGTAGATTTACAGTGTAGCATAGACAAGGTGTTTTTTCATGCAGCTGCAGAGGGTGTACAAACTAATTGAACAAGATGTGTCTGTTGAAGTTTCCCAGTCGGCTTATCTGGGAACTTGCTGTTTTTCCCGTGGTCTTCCCTGCATGGAGATAGAGTGTTTAGTTTTCGCATCCCGTAGACATGATAGTGAATGAGCGTGTAAGGTTCCGTCTGTTTTTCTTTGTTTCTTTTGTTTGGTCTTCGAAGATTGAGTCTCCACCTCTGTTAGCAGAGAGAGAGGTGAATAAAGCAACTATGCAACTCTGAGTTCGTTAGAGCAGAATAGTTTTCGCCTAATGCAGTGTATTTTTGCTCTCCGTCTGCAGATGTATTAAAGATGTTTTTGCTTCCTGACTTTTGTCTGGCTCTCAGTCTCTGAATTGTGCACTTCACAATTTTCACACTAAAGAGGTAAATGACTAAAGAGTGCAAATTTGAAAACCTGACAAGTTTTATCTATTATTAAAAATGAAGTGAAACATAATAAAAGTTAGGTGTAATTTCATTTTCTCTACACACAACTGCATGACAATATTATATGTAATGACAAACACTCTGCATCGCTGAAATATGCCCTTGGAGGATTTGTGGACATTTTCAATAATTGCCCATTTTTCATCTGCCATTGCCTCCATCTCCTCCCCCCGTTTTATATCTTTTAATTTATTCCAGCCTTCCTGCAAAGTCAGGAGTTAAGAAAATGAAAATCAGGTAGTCATTAGTCAAAGCAGCCAACCGTTCAACAGGTAAATATTATCATCAGTCACAAAGCCAATATTAGCTAAAACTTATGGTAACCTTGAGGCTGATTCTTCCCTTTAGTAAGGAATTACAAAAAGATAAACACGACAGAATGAGGGAGAAATATTCTAAGATATTTTGGTCAAATAATTAAACTAACTAACCTTTTGTCAGTTTCATGATGCCTTAGTTGTAAGCTAGAACACTTAATAACACTTAATAATTACTTTGGTTTTAGTCAGTGCAGGTGTCAATAGTTGCTCAATTGGATTTTTCAACTTGTTGTAACAACAACAGCCTGTGTGGTTTGAAGTCTGGTAAATCAAAAAAACAAAACTGTGAAGTATAGATGTCAATAAAGAAGCAAATTCACATATTTTTGGTAAGACGCACAATTGGTAGTGAAACACGCCTGTTTAGAAAAGCATACATTTTTGCTGCCAACACAATATACATTTTACGTTCCTCAATGTTCATGTCAAGAAATTACATTTATTATGTGGTTGGTCTGGAAAAGGAGAAAAAAAGTGTTTCTCACTTCCAATATAATATTCTCTTTCTGATTGCTGACTGAATACCAATCAAGGCTTCAGTGGGAACATCTACATTAAAATGATACTGTGGTATTACAACCAAGCACCAGGGGCATTTTTCCACAGCTGGTTACAGAGAGGGATTCAGCTGGTGCCGTCAGGAGATGGAAATCAAATAATGAATTTTTACATCTTGACTCATTGAAATTTCTCAGACCAAGGACTTTTTTCTTTCCTGGAAACTGTTGTGAATTTTCTCTATTTTGATGAAATAATAACAAAAAGGAAACATTCAGTGCATTTTTACAGACAAACTGAAAAATTGTAGATTTTCCACTACAGAATATCATGGAAACATGTAGTATTTGGAAGCAAAACAGTAATCTTTTACTGGAGCTTTCAACTCCAATATAAACTACAATAGGTTATTTTTCAGCTACACACATTTGAGAAGAGCCCTGTCACTTACTTTAAAGCAATACATGTGACACAAGCTGCTCCTATATTTTAAACAGACTTTAAACCTCTATATCCAATTCATCAAGTAAAATAAACCGCCACAGAAACACTGTTAGCTCCAGGAACAGAAGTATGTGAAAAATAAAACAAAGCTTAGTGGAGCAGCATCACTGCCTTTAGCCAGTTTGGACAAAAAAAAAACAAAAAAAAAAACACAAAAACAGATTTTCAATGTATCCACATTCACACTCAGTGAATGAGTCAGCTCATTCAGAAAAAAATGGACAAACAAAGCCTGGCTTGATATGAAACCCTGCTTATTTTAGGTGGGTGAACACAAATTGAAGAGATTTTAAAGCGGTTTAACAGTGTATACCTGCATAACAAAGACTATACTGCAAACTACTGACCACTAGTGTTTTGCTTTATTGTGGGGAGCCTTGAAATAGTCTTCTTGGAAATAAAGCCAACTCCATTTTAGGAACTTCACATTCAAAGACAAACTCAAAAAAAACCTCAACCTGCAACTCACCATATTTGCAATCAGAAAAAAATAAAAAAAATAATAATAAAAAAAAAATCAAGCACAAAGTTGTTTATGATAAGAGAATATGGCAACACTGGAAGTGATGTACCTCCAGCCGGTGGCCGGGATGTGCTTCAGTGAGGAGATTCGCAATCCTGGGAGAATAGGAATGCTGCTTCTCCACTTTAAAAGGATGAGATGGTTCATCAGATACAGAGAGCTGCAGGATGGCTTCCTTCTGAGTTTCTCTTGTCTCATCTCAGAGGGACCAGATCACAGAGAAAAACCAGAACCAGAGGAGGGACTGTGTTCCCTGTGAGGTGCTGCAGCATGTTTCCATCCAGGCAGGTTCCTTGTTTGGATGAATGAACAGATGATTGGTTCATATAACAGTCTGCCACTCTAAAGATGAATAAATGAGAGCTAATTCCTTTAAAGACTGAGACTACAGATGGTTGAACATTTTTTCTGAGGGCCATGTATGAAGAGAAGCCTTTTCTCTGGATGCAAATTAAATTGGATTCTTGTTATTTCGCTTAATTTACATTACTCTCTCTCCACCTCGGTATGATGGTCTGTTTCTCTAATCTTCTTGCTTTTCCTTTTCTCCTCTGCCACTTCATTGCTTCCACGTTTTGGCCATTTTGTTTTATGTCTTCTGAGACCCTCTTTCACCCTCTTTATTCCCCCCAAAATCTCACCCTGATTTTCTCCAAGACAATAACCACATTTTCCAATACAGAGTCGAATCTCATGATATATTGACTAATCCATGCGAAACTCCACCAATGCAACATTTTGATTTCTGCAACATCATTTCTAAAAGAGATAAATGCCCTCCTTTTTTTGTGACTGTTCAGCAATCATAATCCCTGGGAGGTTGTCGATAAAAATCCCTGAATGAATGATGCCTTAAAGCATCTTGTTAGCAAAAGTGATCATCTCTTATTGCCTTGTTTCAAGGTCCAGTAATCACACAATCATCATACAAGTGCATCAGCAAACCATCTGCTCTTAGCCAGCATACGTCTTGATTCACTACATTCAATACCTCATCAGAATTATTCACAATCTTTGACAAACAAATCAGTGTCTTTTATTTTAATCCACACTAATATCTAAGTGGTTTGTAAGAGCAAGCAAACCAAAATGCAGGCAATCTGTATACTCAGTAATAAAATCTGAGAATATGCACTGTGCGCCTGAGTGTGTGGGAACCTTTAGAGAAGCTCTGATCAAGTTACTTGATCAAGTTACTAGTAATCACAGTTTGGTCCTGGTCAAACTCAAATACTTGCAGATGTTTATTTCTCCTGTTTCTGACTGAAAAGTACGTTGGGGAGGAGATAATTATGTAACTCATTTTATTGTGAGTCCACATTTTATGCCTGGGTTCTCCCTTTGACTGTTTAAGAGCTACACATTGCTTCCTTTGGTGATCCAGCAACCAGCACAACTGAGCATGGGTGCAATTTGGAGGTGTGGGTGCTACTCCAAACACAAAAGCCACACCTGAGGCAGTCGTAGGTATTGGGGTTCTTAGACTGCGGGCCCCTTTAGACAATGCAAAAGCAGCAGCCACACTTAATGCCTATTCAGAGAAGTGATACTTGGTCAGTTTTACTTCAGACTCTTGCTCACAAAAATCTTCATTCAAGGTTGCAACAAAAATACTTCAACCTTCTCCTGTATGGTAAATATACCAGCCCCATATCTCCATCATAATCTTATAAAGATAAAGATTATTATTTTATTTCAATCTAAAAATGTTCAGTAAAAACTCTTAAACTCCTTTGTGTTATTGTTTTGTTACCTGGGACAACAGATAGTGTCAATTTTTGCAATTGAAATTACAGAAGTGCTGATCAGTAACACTAGAAGCTGATGAGGGTATTCTACTCTCAAATGAGCAGCCTTTGAAAATCCCATCTCACACTTATTTTTGGGCAATAATTTTTCTGGGCTCATCCCCTCTAGGGACAGATTTATAATTGTTGCTACTTATCCAGCTTACCATGAAAGTGTTTCCTCTCAGCATTAATTCATCTGCAGGCATGCTAAAACTCTTAGTCATCCCATTTTGGTTGAAATGAAGGTTATTTGTAGCTCGAATAGAAAAATCCTAAACATTTTTTTTTCCATTACTATTTTTTTTACTGCTGCTGCAAAATGCATAGAACATGCTTGAATTTGAATGTGTTTTCAAGGTTAGAAAAGTCTTTGAATTATGAATAAAGCACATCAACTTTTTGAATCTGTAAGTGTTGCATTTTAAAACAAGTTTGCTTTTCAGATGAAGAAAAAGATAAGTTTGGAGCTGCTTTGAATCTGACTTTTTTTTATCTATATTTATATGTGTTTTATTTAAAAACGGGCTGCAGAGTGTGAAAGATTGGCCTTTTTTTAAAGACTGATGAATATATCTTCTTTATAACAAATAGGTGAGGCCAGAATGTTTACTGAAAACTCAGATTATACTTTGAATGTGATCTATTATTCAAAATTTACATTTTTGTACTTCCATTTGGGTTTTCACTGTTTAAAAAAAAAAATCAATAAGTCAATGTGTTTTGGTATCTGGAAAAGGTCTGGAGTGTAACATAAGTCAGCAGGCAATATAATGTTACCTAGCAACTCCCAGCCCAATGCTGAGAAACCCAAACAAAGTCCCAGGTCGTTTGGTCAACTGGTTTTACTGCTGTATGCTATGTACAAAGGCTGCCGGAAAAAAAAACACATTTTGTTCTTTGACTTGCTATCCAGAAACCACCTGTTGCAGTCTTGTTGGTTGTACAGGAGATGTTACTAATGCTTTTCCAAGATATACAGTTGTACAACAAATGGAGACAAAATTACTTACCTTTAATTTGGAAACTATCCACTTTAAAGCAGAGAGAAAATGATCTGAATTCAGTTAAGTATTAAGAATCTTGGTTTTGGTCTTATTTCTTTGTAATTTTAACTGCTTAGCTTGGTTTTACTCTGAAATGTGCTAATTGGTTTAGGACCAGGTGCCATTTATTCCCCAGAAAGCCATGTTCCTTCACAGGACATTACACCAGCTGTATTTACGATGTAGCCTCTCAGGAATCTATGTGGGCAATCAGGCATTACAGATTCTTTTTGGCCTCCACCTCCCCTTGTGTATTTATGCAATGTGACTCGTGGTTTAATCTATTTGCTCCACTTACAGTATGTAATCAAAAGCCTCATTTCCCTCCAAAGCCAGGCTTCCCAACCTTCACGTGAACCTTTTGTGTTTGTTCTTCTTTGTGAGACAAATCATATTGTCAGAAATTTCTGCACCGCTAATACAGGCTGTCAGAATCACTCATGTAGGTGGGGGATAAAACTCCAAACGGAGAGCAAGGACTTTCCAGAGACATCAGATTTGGTTTAGAAAAGGCTTTAAAGACACAAACAGTTGATGAAAATATCTGGGTAAACACAGACAAGCGTCATCTGCCAGCAGTCAGTGTGAAATCCTTCATGTTCATTTCATGTGTGGTTTAAATATTCATGTCAAGACTGATTTAACTGATTGCTCTTTGATATTTCACTGCAGGCATGGATTTTGTTTTACCGGTGCTGCATGTGTCTACCTTGGATTGGTATCTGAAACATTCTGTTGTTTTGGGGGGGGTTTCTCCTGGTTGTCACATTTTGATTTAAAACTCATTTAGAGAAATATTTAAAGAGGAGCCAAGGCTCTGAGTTTTGGTCCTTAAGAAAAAGGTAACATAGCGCAAGGTGAGATATGTAGTAATATTTTATTAAACTCAGTTTTTCACAGAGCTGCAAACAAAAAATGTTTTTGGTTTTTGGTAAATTTGATCAGGTTCAGCAAAATCTTAATGTCTTTAGTGCGATAAAATCAGGGCAGCTTTACCGGCACTCCGTCTCAGTTACAGCAGATCACGTTAGACTGTAAGGGTGGGCGTTCAGAAACGGACGATCGTCTCTGTTTGATGTCACTGTGAGATATTTACTTGCAGCCGATGTTTGTGCACTGCTCGGAGAGATGAACCCACATCCAGCAGCAGCTATTCTGCTGGTTGCGGGTCCTGCACAACTTCAAAGCACAGCCGCTGACCTCTTTTTTTCCTCCCCCTCTCCAATCACTATTTCTCTGCTTCCTTTAGGTGGCTTCTTGCTGTTAGATATTTAAAGACATCAAGTGCATGTGAAGCCCTGACAATTAGCAAAGACGGTTGCCGGGTAATTAGCGGAAAGGAAGTCGAGTCCACAGCCCTTCCTTTCCATGGCTCCCCAGAGAGATCCCCCCACTCAAACACAATCCTTACAACAACACTAATGCACACACACATTTTACCCGATTATTTATAGATTTTTCAGCAGTTGTTTTCTTACAATGTCTGTAATAAAATACGTTGCTGCTGTCGCTAATTGGATGGCGTAAGTTGTGAGAAGAGGCATTAGATGTATGTAGAAACACTAAGAAATCAAGATGTATTGTTTTAGGGGGAAAAGAAGAAAAAAATGCAGAAAACAAGGAACGGGACAACAAGAAGATAAAGACAAAAAGACATTACAGGAGTGGAAAACTACAAGAAGCTAATATGGGAAACAGAATATTATTTTTATTATGCATCCATATATCAGAAAATTTACCATAGTTTTTAAATTACTGTGAGTTAATTAGATTATGATATTCTCTTCATATCAGCCTTATGATAACATCAGGAAGCTGTGAAAGCAATCAGCATTTTAATCTAATTTGCAGGCTTATTGAAATGAAAGGGGAGCAGATGAGATTCAGCTGTTAAATTCTTTCAGTGATAAAGAAAAAGCAGTCATCCACCTTCACTTTCCATCCGTTTACCTCAAATGTAAAACTTTCTCAGCAGCAGGAAAGAAATATTTCCTGCTGCTGAAGGGCCCAGAACAAGAGCATTAAAAAGCTCCATAATTTCCATTTGCATGAGTGGTCTCTCTTTCTAAGACTGGATGACAAATGTTTCAGTGTGGTGCTTTGGTCTCAACTACTGTTTTGAAGGCAACTTCTTGTAAAGAGACTTCATAATGACCTTTATTTGTTGGTTTGGGTGTTCTGTTTATTTATTTTTTATTTTAAAATGTCTTCCAGTTCTAGCATTACATGTTTGTTAGGTGAATTAGAATTTTTTCATCTTTGAGAGGGTCTACTTTCATTATTATGAGCAAATTGAAAATGGTCTCAAATCAACATTATTGTGTATTGCAATAGGTTCTGCCAATTTCTTCAAGTAAAGTTTCTTATGGCAGGAATAAGTATAAGGTTATAGGATTTATGAAAAATGTTTAAAATATACATAACCAGAAAATAGTTATGGTAGGAGACCTGTGATGCTGTGGTCCTGTTTCTCATCCATAGACTGTGGGAATAGTAGTACCTTGGTTGGAATCCAACTAAACTGATTGAAATATTAAGACATTTTAAATAAAATACCAAACTCAAATTCAACCTAGATCTAAAGTCTTGTTAAAAGCTAAAGTTGATCAAACACAATTGAAACATTATCTGTCAGTTTTATGTTGTTTACTGCAGACTGTCATCTGATAATCTTTATGAGGTACGCAATATCTATAAATAACTTCATCCTGCATTCTCTAGAAAAAAAAAAAGAGGACAGAATGTCGTAATTAAATTGTAAGCTGATTTCCTCCTGCAAACACTTCCTTAATTAACCACTTGGACATGAAATCACTGTTTGCTCCCCAACGTGTTTGATTACTGCAGAAAAGACGAGGCTTAGTTTCCCAAAACGCCAGTCAGTGTCACTCTAAGCAGAGAAACATAAGCGTTTTATTTTATGATCACGCTACAGAATGAAAACCACTGAAAGTAAAAGGAAGAGGCTTCACACACAAGAAATGCTGCATCTGGGAAAGGTTTAGTGTCATTTTAAATGATAACTCGCCTGTATCTTCATTCCAGCTTCCTCGGAATAATGCCTACACGATCGGTCTCTCCCTCTAAATCCCATCTTTTATGCCTCAAAGTCGATCTGTTCCCAAAACGTTTGTGTCCTGAGGCTGAAGGGGAACAGAGGAAGCTGTCAGAGGACTAAAATATGGCTGATTTGTTCAGGGTGGCATCTCGCTGAAGGACAAATCAGCCCGTCCTTTGGCTCTGAATCAGCTTTCAGGTTACGTCCTTTCAGATCTAATGCAGTTATGATCCTCTTGTGTGTGGCAGTGGGTTCATCTTTAGCCTGAGTAATTTATAAATGCTCTGTGAGGTGAAGGGGGAGTCAAACAGAGAAACATATCACAGACATCAGAGTTGCCAGTTGTCCTTTCACTCAACTTCCTTCCCCAACCTCAGCCTTCTTTTACCAAGCCAGCTGGAGCCTTTCTGGAGAATAATCCAAATCGGTTTCCAACAATTTCATAAGTACAGTAAAAGCAACAGATGTAGTAGATTGCTTTACCTAATATCACGATTTCATCAGACAAGTTTCCAGATTTGTGTCTTGGACGATTTTAGAAGACAAAGAAGTGTTTTTTTTTCTGTCCAAATTATTTTTATTTCATATTTATGAATTACTTCTACAGTCTACAAAGTTTGAAAATGAAAAGTGTAAAATGTGGACAGATGAACAATATCCCGGTGGGTAGGATGGATAAAAAGAGGATAGAAGAGTGGATGGACTAACAAATAGTTAGAGGGAAGGATGATAGATGGAATGAAAAGATGATGGGTGGAAGGACAGGAAGGTGATTAATGAAAGGATGGAGAGATGAATGGACAAATGGATGTATAAATGGATGGATGGAAGGGCGGACGGACGGATGGACTAAACGATAAGAATGGACGGGCATGGGAAAGGCAATGTGCAGTTTTACCAATAGGTGCCACCATATTTAAATTCACGTGCATTTACACCAACCAAATGGCCCCTAAAGTCCCATTACAAATGAAAGTTGAAGGCTGATTGGTGCTGCGGTTCCTCCACCTCTGTATTGTTATATTGTTATTATTATTACTACAGAGTCCTTTCTCATATTCTGCCTCATTGCCCACCAGAAGCATCTAACCTCAGCTCGCCCTTCCAGGCTCAAATGCTCTTATTTGATTTTCACTCATTTTGAGTTTTAACTTTCTACAATCAAGCATCTCGCAGGTAGAAAAGAAAACACAGCACATCAAGTCATCTTTGCAGCTGGTTAACAGAAGGCCTTGAGTGTTTCTGAACAAAGTAGTAAACACATGCCTCCTCAGAAACATTCTCAGTAACATCAATGGTTGTTTTCATTATTTTGAGCTTTAATGATGTGGGTGGAGAGATTTTATGTTCCAGAACTCATCTTCACATTATTTTCCACTTCCTTTTGTTCAGTCACAATAAACAGTTCCTTTTCTTTGCTTCTTACATTTGTAAAGCCCCAAAGGAACACATTTGAAAATGCAGAAGTTGTTCTTTTCTTGCAACAGAATTAATATCGAGCTCTGAGAGGGAATTCAAATCGACCTAAAATAGACTCAGCATGTTCAAAAAATTGGTGAAAAACAAGAATCGGAGCCAAAACTGTACAACTCCAGAGTATTTATTTTACTCCAGAGTAAAATAAAAAAAGGAGGAAACCACTTTAAATAAAAGCAAAGATGCTCTTAATTGTGATTCACAGCAGGAAGGTCACCTTTTCTCAAAGGCATGAATGTCATTAATTTTTGCCTTTTAAACATTGATTTGAACTTTTCTTTTTACAGAGTGATTACACAAAAAAAATCCTCAAGCAGAAATTATGATGGAATTTTCTTTAATTCCCTCATGGTTACAATTATACATATCATCTGAGATACGTCCATACATCTGCTCTAACATTTGCTTAAATACTTCTCATTAAGCTACACTTTGGTCTCCACTCCCAGAGCATGAAAAAAGCTTCTGAGCATGACCAGACCAAGACCAAGACCAGATCTTTCAAGATCAAGTTCAACACCAGACCTTCTAGGCCAAAACCTTCTAAGAGTCTCAAAGTCCAGAAAAAAACAACACAACAGCTCTTCCATCCCTACCTGCTACCTTTATGGTGAACAACCAACTAATCAATCTTTAGTTTGAAAGCCCCACCTTTAACTCCTATGGTCATCGTGGGCAAGCAGCTCAATCTTCAGGGAGTTCTAGCAGTTCATGGATTCATGGAGATGTTCCAGCAGTTTCTAGTCAAGGCAGACAATAACCAATTATTCCAGACCTTGGCAAACTAGTGATCCATCTGATTGTTTTGGGCTTTTGCACAATCCTTTACACCAATTATCTTGGAATCACCATCTGATTGGAAATTGATCCAAAATACTCCACTGTCACAGAACTTCTCCAGATTTATTGGACCTTCCCAATGTATTAATGTAGGTGAATAAAATAATGTTTCATGGATTTTTTTGCCAGTTTTGCCACTGAGCAGTAAAACTGTTCCAATATAAGTGATTAAAGCTAAATTGTTATGACATGTCTGCCCATCATGATTAGATGTCACAGATCTCATTCACAGGCATCTGGCTCAGGGCGCACAATGTGTTTCTATTTATTTTAAGTTAAACAGGATAAATGGAGCATGAGTGAATCTATGGTTGGTTTTAAAAAAAAAAATAAAGAAAGATGTTTTATTTTAGCAAAGAAGTTGACATGTCCTCATATTCTTTTAAAACTGTACATGAATCTTATGGAAAATAAAACCTGAAAATCCAACCACCCAGAAACTGTACTTTTAGATACATGGATCAGTATATTCATCTGCTGAAATAAATCAGCAATTAAAGATTATATGATTTGGGGTCATTTCAGGTCAGTACAAGGACTTTGTTGTTACCTCCTTCTTAGTAAATTACATATTCACACAGGAACCAAATGCGACCAAATCAGATTTTTCATGGTAGTCTGAACGATCTAATTCTGATCTTTTTACCCCTCAACAAATCTGATTTGTGTCACTTCCATATCTGGTTGTAAATCAGAAATGCATCTGAGAGCTTTCAAACCTTCTGAAGTCTGAATGCTAATGTTGCATCAAACCATCCAGACAGACTTCTCTACAGAAGTTGGAGTCAATGTGTCATAGGAAACCTTTTCTATTAGTCATGCTTTCTTTTGTCTTAACTTCCTTCATCTTCTTATGATCTTGTGGTAAGACTGTCAGCTCCAATTGCTCAACATCTTTAAAATTCATTCATAGATGGCGCCATTCCAGTCTACACTCTTCTTCTGCACATGCGGGTCACTTTGGGGTCATAAACCATTCACCCAGATGTCTTGCAATTAATTAGTAGCCAGAACAGCCATGCTTAATGTGTTCTATTCTAAAGCCAGACTGTTCTGCTTTTATGTGTAAAAAAGATCTTTGCTCTACTTTACCAATATGTTGCATTGTGTTTGCAACCTAAAAGCCAAATAAAAGTAAAGTCTGATCCATGTAAACCAAAACCATCATAAACTGGCCAGTAAAGACTCCTTCACCAAAAACAAGCACATCTTATGGAAAACAAAACCTGACAATGCAACTCTGTTTACCTCTGAGAATCGATCATAGAAAGAGAAAAACTGAATATAAGTTTATAGTGACTATGAACCACACAGATGGCATATTTGGAGATATCTTAAAACCTTTAAACCAAAAGAATGGAAAAAGACACAGCTGGGAAGTGGTATTTTTTATAGCAAAGACCGAAACAGTGTGGTGTAGTTTCATAAAAATGTCGTAAAACAAATGGTTGAGCAATCGGAATCGATTTTTCCAAGATCACTAGTCGCAGTTAAAAACACATTTGAGTCCAGTTTTCAAGATCAATTTAGAAGACAAAGAAGAAAAAAAAATCAAGACTGACTGGCCACAAAAAAAACAAAAAAACGGCAAACACACGCAACAAATTACATTTGTCAAGAAAAATCTTGCTTGTTAGACAGGGGTAAACAAATACAGTACATTTTATTTTTATTTCATCCCATTTATTAGATTTAGTCACATTTACTAACTACATTTTTCGAGCTCATCCCAATCGCTTTTTCTCCTTTGTACTCCTCTAATTTGTACTAGGTTACATATTTCCATATTTTCATATTTTTGGAATCTGGTGTTTTGATGCATTAAGAAAGTTGATTATCCTGCATATGCTTAAATCTCTTGCATAATTAATTAACCTTGTGTGTGTTTTTTTCATATATTCACATGAATCTTTTTGGTCCCAGTTTAGTCCAGTTGAATCGAACCTGATTTAGATGCTTCAGTCAGGCTGTTCCTGATACCAATTACCAGTTTTCTGTAAAATCTGATACTGATTCAAAAGTTGACTCATTTTGATACAATTTAGAAATATAATACAGTACAGAGAAAAAGTTCTTGGTGTCTTAATGTAGTGGTTTTCAGTGCAACATAAAAGAAAATTACAAGATTGTTCTTGTTTATAAATTAAAACACAATGCCCTTATTTGAAATCTGAATTTAATTAAACTCAAAGAAAGGTCAAAGTATAAACACCCTATTTAGTCTTTATACATTAAAAAACATTTGTAATTCTGCATTTGAAACAGCTGATTTTTCTGTATTTTACCTCCTAATCAATTATTGGCAAATTCTCGTCTCTGTCGCTCATATGTCTGCACATACCTGCAAATCATCCAATAAACACAAAACGTGATCATTTTTTTCTTTCAAATGCTGCAAAACAAAACAGAGAATGATCAATTTAACACAGTAGTAAACTCCTGTCATCAATTCACAAGAAAAAATATTTTGTGAAAATCTTATATCTGCCCACTGGAAAGGACAACAGCTACATCAAGACAAATTTTTTTCCCCAAGAAGCATCATTTTAAAGTAATAAAGCATTAAAATTCCCCTTTAAAGGTGAATTTTAGAAACTTGCAAACAGCTATTGATTTCCAAGGAAAAAAAAAACATAGGTACTTTTAAACCAGGGGTAGATAACTGTCCTGGAATGATGAAGCTGAGATCACTCACTAGCAAATCTAATGGAAAACCGAAAGAAATAAAGGAAGACGGGATTTCTAAAGGTAAATCTTTTTCCAGCCAAGCGCAAACTGAAAACCAGTAAAATGGTAGACTTGTCACAAGAAATCCAGCACCAATTCAAAAGGGAAATTTAAGCACAGTGACAAATGTTCACAAATATGTATTAACTGCAAAATGTCTCATTTCCCATGGAAGTTATCAGTTTTGATAGTAATACATACATTAGAATTGATTTTAAAGGAAACATCAGAACTAATAGACCAAAGATGACTCAAATGTACATCTATTGAGTTACCTCAAAGGATGTGAAATAAAATTAAGGGAAGACTAACAAACACAAACTAGGACGTTTTCTGAAAGAAAATAACCAATGAAGCAAAAATTGCTCATCAACACAGAAAAAGTGGATTTTTCTAGATAAATCCAGACACACAAGAAAGAGCTAAACATACAGGTAGACTAGCCATGCTATGACCAATCCTTGCCTAAATTGTAAGGAAAAACATGACAAGAAAATCTCATTCTTGATTAAAATTTTGCACCTAAACACCAGAAACGATACAAAAACACAAAAAGGAGACGCATCAAGGAACATGGAACAACCCAAGCAAATCCAACAAGCACATTAAGGGAAAAAAACAACTGAAGAGGAAAAATTCCTCCGAAAATAACTTTGATTCTATACATTAAAGATTTTGAGAATCAACCAGGACTAAAAATCACAGTGTCAGTACTGCTTCCTGTTGCACTCATACTAGCAGAGAGAGATCATGACAAAACTCAAATCCACTTAACACCCTCCGTCAATGCCTTCCCATCTGCAGAGGCATTCCTCTCTGCTCTGCAGCCGAGCAGAAGCACTCTGCGAGCGCTGCCGCCGCCGTAGACACTGGGTGATGCATAGTAAACAGGACAGAGCAGCGGCAGCAATGACTAATCAGATGGAGCTGGAGCTCTTCCAGAGCTGAGAAACACCTCCAGCAAAAGCAAATCTGGTGAAGTGGACAATGCGAAGACAAGACGCTTTGAAGAAGCAACAGAGGAAGTCAAAGCCTTACCTATTGGTCGGATCCAATGGATTAAAGTTAGAAAACCAGGAGAAAGCAACTTCAAGGATCCAAAAGATTTCTTCCAAGATAATCTCAATCTGGTTCAGAGGCTTGAGTCCTGCAGAATGGCACACATTCGGCTCATTTCCTTCAGCATCACAGGTGCCTCTGACATGCTTCTGCTTTCCTTCAGGGGACCGGGCCGCCTCAGACTGCAATGATGCTGGGGCAACGAGCCCAATGATAGTTCCAGAAGTGATATTCCTGGTCCTGCAGGGATCTGAGCATCCTTTGAGGTGGGATGATGGAAAAGGAGAAGCGGAAGATCCAGTACACCACAACTGCAAAGCTCTCTCTGTTGCTTAAATCCACCTAATATGAGCTGCAGCTTGGCAGAAAGCACGCAGAGGGAAAGAGGTGCTGTTGCATCAACATCTCTCTCAGACTAGTTTTCCCTTCTTCAGGAGAGAAAAGAAGGGAATCAGTGCCAGCATCATCTCCTCCACTCCCATAGCTCAATTCTGCACAGAACCGAGTGTGACAAAACGGAGAAAGAAGAGTGTGTGTGCATGCATGCGTGTGTGAGTACGGAGAACGGAGAGGCAGGAAACAGGCTACAAGCGCAAGTGGAGTCACAGAGCGGTGTGAGGGGAGAGGATGCTAAGAGGAGGAGGAAGGTTATGGGGAGAGAGAGTGTGAGAGCATGCACTGTCAGAGACTACATAAACAGCAGCGAGGAGGTGGAGTTTTCCATTCAGTGAAGAAGGTGGAGGGTGGGGGTAGAGGACCACAATTTAAAGCCTCAAATAGAGACGGACGGATGCACATTTATGAACTAGAGGCAGGATGAGGGGGCGAAACCAGGAGCAAGACGGGAGAGAATAAGAGATGGAGACAAAATGGAAAAGCCATGAACACCTCAAGATCCAAGAGCTTGTTGAACCACCTTCAGCAGTAGTAAGTCCCAGGAGTAGCTACTGTGAAGAAGTTTTATTTGTATTAAATGATGTTCCTTTTTGTGTCATATAAATGTAATGTTTTTTGTATCACAGTCAAGATGTTTTTCTGTGCAGTTGGGAGAGGGGTACAAACTAATGAAACAAGATGTGTCTACTGAAGTAAGTTTCCCAGGTTGCTGAACTTCCCCAGACAGTTATTTGGGAACTAGCTGTTTTTCCCGTGGCCTTCCCTGCATGGAGATGATGGAGTATTTAGTTTTCGCATTCCGTAGACATAGCAGTGAATGAGCTACAAGGTTCTTTATGTTTTCCTTTGTTTCTCTTGTTTAGTCTTAGAAGATTGAGTCTCCGCCTCGGTAGTAGAGAGAGATGAATAAAGTAACTATGCACCTCGGAGTTGGGCAGAGCGAACCTAATTTGTGCCTAATGCAGTGTGTTTTTTGTTCTCCGTCTGCAGATGTATTAAAGATTGTTTCGCTCCCTGACTTTTGTCTGGACCTCAGTCTCTGAATTTTGTGCACTTCACAATTTGGTGCATTGGCCGGGAACCTTCGCTGGTTCATCCAAGTCGGTGGACCTCGGAAGAGGGTTGGCCGCCAAACCTTCAAACTGGTTTTCCTCCAAACCTTTCGGAGAGAAAGAGGACTCTTCTGATATTCCACCGGGTTGGATCAGCCACAACAAGATAACGACAGAGCTGAGAGGGGCTGCAAAACATCTTAAGGTTTGTAGGTCTATTTCTTAGACTGAGGATTGGAATACACGTTTCATGTAAAAGTTTTAAATTGTAGGTCTGTCAATTAAGACCGAGTCCTGTAGGTCTATTAATTTAGACTAAGTTTGTAGGTCTATTAATTTAGACTGAGTATTGGAAATAACGTGTCAAATAACGTTTTAAATTGTAAGAGGTTTGTAAAATTAGAGAATGGGACTTTTCTCTTCTAAAGAGCCGTGTGAGGGCTACAGTAATTATGTTCCTCATGGGCCGATTGTAGAAGAGATGATTAGAAAACATGGGGAATCATGTGTTCAGTATTTGTCAGTGTTGGAGCAGTTTTTCCCCACTCTGTTTTCCAGCATCGTCTTACTAATGTTTGGGTCTCACCACTACATTTACATCTGGTTAAAGTGCAAAACCATCAGTCTTTTGTCATATCGATTCAGTTTACTTATCTGGAGCCAGTTCACAACAAATTTGAAATGGCTCCATAAATGGCTCCCAAGGAACTTTACAAAAAAAAATATTTCAATTCAGTCATATATATTCCAACTGATTCTGGTTGTCAAACAGAGCATTAAACTCAGTTCATTGTTCAAATTGAAACAATTTTCCATCTAAAGAGAACCAGCAGAGAGCATCAGGTCAGTAGTTGCATTTCCATTACAAATGTGCACAAATCTTTGTCTACATTTCTATAAATGTTGAAAAAAGTGCAATTTTACAATTGCAGTGATTCCATTAAATAATAAGTTAAATTAAACATAAAGAAGCTTTTTTTTACGTAAGTCATTACAAATTATGGCAGTGATGGAAGTAAACATTACATGAGATATATTTATAATTCAACTGTGGCAGTGGTGCTCATCACCATCAGAGAAGATGGTAGCGTCTTTCGAAAGACCTGGGAGTGAAAGACTTGGGAGCGGCTACAATATAGAAGAACTCTGGATTCAACATATTTGAATGACACCCGTTTTATGAACTGTGCAATGCTGTGAGAACTCTGTTGGAAGCAGCTGCAGGCTGTCCGAAAAACACTAAACAAACCATGATCCTCCTATATCCGGTCATCGTCTTTGTCGTTTTCACCAGTTGTAACATCCAGCTGTTTGTCCCGAGTTGTGAGTTCCGATAAATTTATACATTTATCTTCCAAAAAACCACCTCATCCTAGCGCAAAACCTTTTGATTGAAAAACATTTTTGCGAAATTGGTGAGTTTTCATTCAGCAAATTTATTTTCAAAATAAATTGCACCATCTATCATTGTAACACCAAACCCCGAAACTGCAAAGTTAGCCAACCTTATCGAAATGGAGATCCTAGCAACTCAGAGGAACAAAACTGGTAGGTTGTCTTCAGTCCTTTCAAGTCTCCAAGTCTTTCTATCTTGACAATTTATTAACATAAACCTGTTTTTCTTTGGCATAAATCACCTCTACTGAGGTCTGCAGAGTTTTTGAGTTCATTGAATTCTGTTGTGCATCCTCTACACTGTTGAGTTTTAAATATTAAAAGGTTTACAAATAAAATGTATCTTTAATAAAAGATTAACCTTTTATAATCAATAATTGTTTTAAATATGTTTTTTAACGAGGAATTAAGAGTTTTTCACAGAATCAGCAAACAATATTGTGTGTTTGAGATCTGGAAGTTGGTACATTCCTCTGTGAAATTGGCACTCTGACATTTTTTCAAGCTGGAAAACGTAAACACGGATTCCAATACTCTAAAGAGTCATCATAAATGCAGTCATCATAAAGCACTGGCACACTGTAGACTTTAGCAGACTTAATATATAAGTCTTAACATATATATACTTAACATTGGTTTTTCAGGGATCATTTAAGAATAATTTGATCTAAAGCT
The DNA here is from genome assembly GCA_922788865.1 of Poeciliopsis turneri. Lineage (NCBI taxonomy): Eukaryota > Metazoa > Chordata > Actinopteri > Cyprinodontiformes > Poeciliidae > Poeciliopsis > Poeciliopsis turneri. The sequence continues at coordinate 1,231,754 of CAKLNU010000382.1, read as the reverse complement.
AAACTTTTGAAGACACAAAGGAGTATGGATGAGGAAAATCCGTAAATACATAAATACTGTACATATACTTAATGGAAAATAGGTGGTGTTCTTCTAAACTATATAAAAAGTTAAAATAGCAAAGCATTTTGTTTTGTTAGCCTTTAATTTACATAGGCATTTTTTGTCTGAGTTTGTAAAAAAAAAAGTAACAAGTATTTGATTAATTTAAAGGATTAAATAAATAAAGCTCTGCAAGAGTTCAAGCTCCATTTTACTAGATTGTATTTAGTAGTGACACAGTTGCTAGGTGACAGGACGTACAGCCACATAAGGAGAGGATAAAGCTGAAGGATTTGGTCAAATTTCTATTCTTTAAGACACTGACCATCTGGCCCTTTTTTATTTGAAGACAGAGGTAACTCAGAGAAAAAAATTAAGATTAAAGTTTATTCATTGTGCATGCTGCACCTTTTTCTTAATTTGTATGACTAAGGTTGCTTGCTTGATAACTCCACTCTACTGGAGTAAAAATCTAAGCTTTCAGTAAACATTTAAATACACATATAAGCATCAGCTATATGAACAACTACACACAGACAAACACTTGCTTCAAGAGCAAAACTGTGCAGAATGCCATGCTCACACATGTAATGTATACCTACACACACCTAATTTGCTGAGAGAGCTTTAGCACAAGCGCAATCAATAGTTGTTATGAAAATAATATTGGGCTGTTTTAAAAGTGATGGAAAGTGAAGCAAAACAGTATAAGTTCCTCTATTTGCAGAGACACATTCATCAAGATCATTTTGCCTCCTTCACCGGAGTGGAGTATGCAGCGTGTCTGTGCAGCACATGCAATTATAAAGACATGCTTCTGTAAGCAGCCGTCGATATTAACAGATGGACTCGCAGCCCGCTGCTGAATATCCAGTATGGATCTGCCACAGAAGCCTAGGAGCTTGCCAGGACACAGTTTATGGTCACAGGAAGGGGATAATTACTGGTGACCTTTGCTAATTACTAACTAATGAACTTGTTTGTCCCTATATTTGAGGCACAGTAATGTCTTTTTTAAAAATCACCTTTCCTCGTTGGCCACAAAAAGCCAGAGCAAAGGCTCGTATAATAGCTTTTATTTGTCAGTTTCTCCAAGGTGAATGGTAAAGTATTCACTGAACAATGTTAGACGTTGTGCAGCCTTTTTTGTGACTAGTTATTCTTTTTACAGTTTATCACCACACTACAGAAACACTTCAAGACAAAACTAACTTGCATGTAAGTTTTCAGCAGGCTAGAGAAGCTTGTATTAAGAAAATGTCTTTAACATTGATTTAATAAAAAGTACTAGCTCCCTGAGCAAATTATTTCACTTATAAGAATATATTTTTCTGAAAAATGTATTTATCCTTTTGGTAGTATCACTTCTAAAATTATATGCTTTACCAACATGCTTGACACACATTGTGTTTTCACACCTGATAGCCTCCAATCCACCAAACCTACTGGACTAAGATTGCAACATGTATTACATTTTCATCCTGTGTTTCTGTAGTGTGGTGATAAACGGTTGTTGTTTGACTTCATTATGTCAAACAACAACCCCCTGCCTGAGCCCCTCACTTGTGGTGGCGCGGCACCAAATACTCTGAAGGAAAAGACTCAAACACTTCTAAAGAGGACACTGAGCACAACTTTCTTCTTTGTAAACAAAAATGAGGTGTTAACTGCTGCAGGATTTCTTTGTCTTTGATAAAATACCACTCAGACTCCCTAGTTTGTTTTGATAGTATTTACCCAGAATGCACTGAGCCGTAGTCCACTTCCTGCTTTTGGACCAATTGAACAGCACCAAAGTTCACTTCAACTGCCAAAAACCTGAGTCCTAGGTTTTTTGGCAGTCTAGTTGCTTTTTTAGTTTGCATTAGAGTTCAATTGTGCATTCTCACCTTTCCAAACGAACCGGACTTTTCAGGCAAAGGAAAAAGATCACAATTAACGTAGACTAAACAGGGCTGGTGTGAATGCACCCTGAAGTTTAAGCAACAAGCAACAATTTAATATCTTTTTGAGGTCATCAGGGGCTGAAAAGAGGCTGTTAAAATGCTCATGGACTTATAACAAATCTCAACATTTAACTGGAGTTTTATTGAAACCATCTGGTACTTAAATGAGCTCTAAATGTGATGGTTGCCTTTCAAGAACGTCCTCCAATAAAATAACCAGATATTTTCAATAACCCAACGTAATCATATAATGCAACCTTATAATTGAATGTAGTTACGACTTGATTATCCATTTCTTGTAAAAACAAATGGATATCGACCTTCCCAACTCATATTTTTTAGCCATTTAATGTGGAATTAAAGCTTTTGAGGCAGCAGAGGAGAAGCGGCAGTCAAATGCAACACACACCAATGTAAAACCAAAGACAGTCAAAGTGTAAATTAGTTTGCTAATCGCCACAGTTTAGCATTTTTGGCAGACACACAAGATTCTTCCTAATTGGAATTTTATGTTTCACTGACTTAATGAAACAAACTAATGGCTCAAAATCAGGGAGGGGATCATAATTCATGTATACAAAGCCAGATGAGTTTGAAAAGTTTCTTTTTTTGACAAATCATTTTTATAAGGCATTAGTAGCACATAACTGATATTACAAAACCTCCAAAATGCCCGCTCTAATCCCAGGGATAGTTTTGATTGTAGTTGCATGACATATCTTTTTGTGATTTGTGTCATTTAAAGCCACTTAAAAAGCCATAAATTAGTGGAAATGTTGAAATTGGATATTCAGTTTAAAATAAATATGTCAAAATAAGAAAATACTTCTCTTTCTTTCGTTTCTCTATCAGTTTTGCCTCCGTTGTTCATTGCTCGGTTGAGAATATACATTTTTTTGTACTATTTTCAGGCTGAAATGAAGTGCACATAGTATTCCATCTGTAGCCTACCAGTCCCAATTACTGAAATAGACTTTAGCTAAAAATTTTAGAAACTATTTTTGCTCTGTTTGAAACTTTTGTGGCCTTAAACCAAACAATTTAATTGATTATTAAACAGTTTTCTCAAACCTCAAGTAAAACCACCATGCCATTTAGCATGTAAAGAGTGTTGCATTTGCAACAGGGTCTAATTTTGTTTAAATAGCCTTGAAGCAGTTGGTACACAATATAACTTTTAAGGAAAATATGGAAAATTAAGGCCAAGAACAGAGACTTGATTGGTCACTGCAACTTCACAACTACCTTTTAAGATGCAACCTGTTTAGTGAAAGGTCAGACATCTGTCCATTTGACAGACTACAAAACAGCTTAACACTACAGCCAAGGCAGTACTTCCATACAGCCAGACCTTTCAACACACATAGAACTACAAAATATTGCATGGACCAAAATATCAGAGACTTATCAAAATGGAGAGGGAGAATAGCCATTAGAAAGAATTGATAATGCTTCAGAATTATGATTTTCATAACATCAGTCAAGGTTTCAGATGAGGCTATTTTGTTTAAACTTCATTTTTGTCGCTGTCAAGAAATACAAACAAGCATTTGGACAAACTGCTAGACTAGCTGTGGATATAGCTTTGGCTAGCTGAGTGACTTGCTTCCTAATAACGCCACTCAGATTAGCTTTTTTTCTGCTGACTCAACTTTATGTAACGTTCAGAGTCAGAGTAACGTTGAAACTCATACTCACAAGCAGGAGACATGTAAAAATCTAACCTTTTAGCTTGACTATTCCTACTTTCTCAACTTAAAAAAAATGTACCTATTTACTAAAACAATGTAAAGGTAAAAAATAAACTGAAAGCATTTTTGATTTCATCATTGGGGAAAAAAGACCACAACTTTCAGATTATTTTTAATTAAAATTGGAAGCTTTTATCAAATATATGTCAGGCAATAACTTGGAAGACATGTTGCAATTTCTATGAATATTTTATTGAAATCCTGCAGCTAAAAATAAAAAATTAAAATTTGAGCTTCTTATGAGGTTTTAATGTTGTAGAACTAGTGTGTCAAGTTTTTCACTCCCCTACCAAACATCAGTGCTTATTAGTCACTGGAAAGCTTGTTTTCCTATGATATCTCACTGTACATTTAGCATGTACAGTGAGATATTTACCAGCTTGCTGCCTGTTAGAATAACTGTGAAACATTAGCTGCTAGTTTCTCTTCTGTCAGGACGGATTTGGCTTTGGAAAGTTGCCTCCAAAGCAGAAGCAGCATCAATGTGGACCAAACTGAAGCTCTGCTTCTCACGTTACAGACATAAAAACATCTGAATAATACATGCATCTCAAACTTTTACAGTCTCTTTAAAGTCTTAGAAATACCAAATATGCAGATGTTATGGAGGAAACATCACACAGATGTGTACAAGTATGTACAACTGGAAAATATTCACAACACTTCATTTTACCACATTTTGTTACAGCTTTATTCCAGATTGTATTAAATTAGTATCAAAATTGTAGTCTAGTATTCGGACCTTATTGAGGAAAAACAAATTCAGAGAATGAAGTCAAAATAATGAAAATAAGGTTGTACTTAGAGAATGAAGTCATCAAATTACAAGAATAAAGTAGTAATAAAAGAGAATAAGTGCAATATAAATCATAAAATACCAGTCATAATATGATGAATATTCGTAATACAACTACTCCCATATTATTTTGAGATTATTCTCATAATATTGTGAATTCATTTTTGTAATTTTATTTTCAATTATTTTCTCAATTTTTGAGAAAATAATTACCACATTATTATGAATATCAACATTTAGATGTTTCTACAGGTTAGATGGAGTCCAGCTGTGGTGACTACAATTGATTGGACTTGATGTGATATGGCACACCTGTCTATGTAAGTTCCACTGCAGGTCAGAGGTCAAACAACAAGCATGAAATCAAATTGCCTCAAAACTGTCTTGAACCTTGTCTTAATAGGGACTTCGTTTTTATAACATTAGTGAGATTAATATTTGGAGTAAAGCTGTAATATTCCAAGATGCTGAAATAGTGAAATCCTGTGAAGACTTTCAGAATGCATCGAGTCTGTCTGCAGTTCACAAAAGTGCAAAATGTGCTAAAACCCAATCATATAGGGACTTTCTCAGTTATTTATCATAAAATGGCAAAAAGATCTTAGAGATAATAATTAAAAGAAAACTGGGAGGGGAGAGACACCAGAGAGAGAAATCTAAGGCAAAAGCTTCTGAAGTGGCTTTGTTGTGGGCGAAGTGTGTGATGTACCAGTAAAAGATGATGACGAATGTTTCAGGTCAGCTGCTTACAGCCCTGTTCCTTCCACCAACACATCTGGCAAGCTCATCAGTTGTTGCTTTCTGCCGGTTTACAGCATAAAAGTAACTTGGGGGTGAAATTCTAATAGACTGTTACGTCACTACCAAATATCAGCTTCATTGCTAACTGAAGCATGTTTTTTTTAATTCACACTTCAAATAAGGTAGATTCATTTAATTAGTAATTTGTGGCTCCTTGTTTTCTTCCTGTGTAAATATGACAGGTAACAGTGGCGTAATTATCTGTGCCACGCTTCAAAATGGAAGACACAAGGTAACATACAAGTAAGGCAGAATTTATCTTCATTAAAACACGTAACGGGTACAAGAAAAATTGCAACTCACTGAAACTTTGCCATATGAGTATCTGCAGTTGGAGCAATATCCATACAAGTTTAAAGGAGTAATAATACGTAAAATGACTGACCCCTACATAAAGTTATAATGTTATTCCCTCATCAAAAATATAACTAAAGTGTTGTTTTGATCCTTTCATGCTTGTTTGAGAAATTGTTTAATCTCCCATGGCAACCGTTCAGCTCCAAACTCCTGAGTGGACCTAGCACCACCTTCTAGATCAGGGGTGCCCAAAGTCAGTCCTGGAGGGCCAGCAACCTGCACGATTTAGTTCTCTCCCTGGTAGTACCAACAACCTTCTCAGCAAGTCAAAGTTCTTCTTAGGCTTCTAACAAGCCATCAATGGATCCAGGTGCGTTAAACCAGGAAGAGAACTAAAACATGCAGGATGCCGGCCCCTGAGGACCGACTTTGGGCAGCCCTCTTCTAGATGCAGCTAACAATCTAGAAAAGATGACCATCTAGTTTGCTAAAACATTTGAATAATAAATAAGGACAATAATTTTAAATTCAGAAAAGTGAAAATCTACACCTCCCCACCGCTCAACTTTCATTTCGAAATCCTCTCTGTCTGAGGGGCAGTGACGACTGTCCAGTCAGTAGTTTCCCCAGCACAACAGAAGATTATAATATACTGAGATTAACTGATTTGAGGTGAACAGACTGAGGCAAATATTTGAGGTCTAGAAATTAAACAACCCTAATCCTGCACCGAAAAGAAAATTTCCATTTCATTTTTACTATGGTACACTTTTGCCAAACGGATAAATAAAAACAAAGTAATGATACTGGTGATGCCCAAACAAATGCAGCTGGTTTAGATTTATTCCCCTGATTAAGGTGAATTATTCATATATCCTCTCCATGCCAGCCTTCATTCTTATAGCACACACACCACTGCAGCGGAATCCCCCTTCCTGTTTCCTTTTTTGGACGATCGTGATGAATTCCTTGCCAGCACCACCTTCATCATCTTCAGCTTCATTGCCGGTTCTGATTAGCTGCCTAATGGTTTCACACGTCATTATGTTCAATCATTGCGGGAGTCCCCATCATCCTGACTGCATCCTGCGGCCGCAGCTCGGGCTGAGGAGGGGAAAACTCTGCCCGGCTGTGCTGAAATGAAGGCTCTGGCAGCAGGGTGAACCCAGACTGATGCCGGCCTTTGCTGGGTTTGTTTGTAAAGCTATTATCTTTGAAACAGCAGGTGGAAAGAGCAATGAGGAAAAAATACATATTCCATGTTTCACAACTCGTAAAATCAAATCCACTGTAGTGCAGCACTTTTCAAACATCAGAACCTGGATTATTGCCAAGAGTGGTGGTGGGCACTGCTAAATAAAAAGTTAGATGAGCTAACTCGAAGAAACTAATCATCAACATTAGTTCTACTAACGGCAACACAATATTTAGCAGATGCTAATACCAAAGCTCTAACTCCAGTTTTAATTATATCTGCCATGAAAAGACTACAGCAATCAATTCATTTAACGTTGACATTATAACAGTCAATAACCAAATAACCAAAATGTCAGCAAGGACATTGAATTTTATGAAACCGGCAGTTTACAAAACAGTTAAGTAAATTGGCACTTTTGAATCTATCTGGAAAATGTCAATTTAGGGGAAGCTGAGTGCGCTAAAGGTTTTAATCTTTAATTAAAGTGCCTAAATGAAAAATTAGCTCCACTAATAATACATTGTAAACGTCCTCACTACCAAACATGCCACAGCCAACCATTAGAGCATAAAGTGGAAGCGACTGGAAACCACCAGTGAGGTCAGTGGATGCTGAGGTATTGATCTAGGTCGCCAACTTTCAACAGAATCAATAGCTATAGAACTTGAACATTCATGTAGTCCTCAGATTAGTTCAAGAACAGAGCATAGAGATATTTTTTCCAGTTTAGGATTGTTGGACATCACAAGTACATGTGTTTTCCCCTCCAGTCTGAGGCTTTTTCTCAGAATGAGGTAGTTTTATGGTGATGTTTCATTACCCTGGTGAGATCAACAGATCTCACTTCAGCTGAGCAGCCCATGTGAGCAGGATAGAAATGCATAAAATTATCCAAAGTCATGTGGGGAGCTGACTCGACTGTAAAAAGCAAAATTCAAAGACAACACCATATTACCCTTTCCTTTCAATTTGGCCTTGAGTTTCTGTAAAAAAAACAAAAATAAATAATGAAAAGAGTAATTTAGATTTTCCTTTGAATGACTAACTTAAACCAACCCTCTTAGTGTGATATAAAACAGAGGTAATATTAAACCGCAAGTTTCTTCTCTCTCAAAATTTAAATCTTTGAGAAATCCATGTGTCAAGGTTTTTTCCCCACCCGGCTTCCTGTGCCAGAGAAGTGTCTTTGCTTGACTGAGAGTGGTAGCCTTGTATCGAGGCTTCGTGCTACACCATCCTTCAGATCACAATTTTTAAGATTTGTGAGCCAGAAAGTGAACCAGAGAGAGAGAGAGAGAGAGAGAGAGAGAAGATAATCAGAATGAGGAAGCCAGTGAGACAGAGAGGCAGACACAGAAGATGAAGTGAGTATTGTAATTATATTAGGACGTTTGTGTAGAGCAGAATTTTTTTAGTGGTAATTACCAATATGTCAGATAAAGGAAGGAGATAAAGCCTTCTCAAACTGAAGCAAAGTTACATTTTAACTTTAAATTACAGTTTTAATAATATTTTAATAAAAATAAATAGCTTGACTTTAAATTTTTAGGCAGGTTGAAATTAAATATTCAAATTTGATTAGAGCTGAGATTATTAATCCAGTAACTCAGTCACCTTGCTCACAGTACTCTACATTTTTAACATCAGAAGTTAACCCAAGTCAACACAGAATGGAGTTTTAATGCAATGAAAAAAAATATCCAAACCAACAAAATCTTATGTGGAAGAGTAACTGGCTTTTAAACTTTTAAAAAATTAATTTAGATTAAAAATCTCGTTTGCAGGAGAATCCTGGCCAAGACCAGCAGCTAAAACATTAGGCTAGCAAAAAGTGAACCCAACTTTACAAAAACTGATTGGTCACATTTAATTCATGACTGTCCTTCTCACACATGGCTAGGTTTGTTTGGATGGCTCCTTTTTGTTGATTGTGCATGAGGCTCTCCTGCTGCTTTTGTACGGTTGTATAATGGCACATCTTTTTGCAGCCATTTCCACATGTGAAAAGCAGCAACTTATTTGTATTTAAATGCTCTAAAACAGGTCATTCTGAAAGGAGCTCAAAATAGGCAGAATTGAATAGATTATAATCTCATCTAAAAATAATTTTATGGAAAAGATGTAATGAACATGTTTTGTATAGCACATATACATATCTTAACTGGTCAAGCTTAGGATAGCTATGTTCATTCACTTAAATGATCATAAACACCATAATAGAAAAAAACAAAAACAAATTGTCTGCTGTCACCCATGAAGATAAGCTGGACTTTTAAAAACAGTATTTTTAGAGTCATATCGGGTGGTAAAATAAATTAGACGTGAATAAACTATTAAAATGACTAAGCAAACTTGAACTTTAGAGAACAAAATGTGATTATGGCATTTTCTCTTACAGTTGTAGCTGGTATTTATATCTTTCTCTAATCACTATGTTACTTCAGTGAATCTCTGAGGCCTATTCTTTCAGACTGCATCTGTTTAATAATATAACACTCAAATAATGGTGCCCACTCAGGTTTTAGATCGTCTCGGCATGAACTGCTTCTGCCTTCTAAAATACATTATTTCAATGCTTTTCTTCACCATGACCTGCAGTTGTAGCTGGAAGAAGTCATGTCGGTCCTGTTTTTCTTTGGGCATTGCTTCATGCAGACATTGTTATTTGTCTGTGCGCATGTATTTCAGTGGGGGCCAGAGCCTCAGGCTGTGGTGGAAGGTTAGAGGTTAGATGAAGCTGGCTTTTTAAACCCCTGGGATCAACTCTCCAATAACAGCCTCACCGGTCGTCTGTTCGGCTCACTTGTCCAGCCCAGACAGTGCCAAGCTCAGGGATCATTGGGCTTGGCACAGAATTTTACACAAATATGGAGCACACATCCTTCAAGCTACAGCTGCGTACTACATCCCAGAGTGACACGTCAGAGGGATCCAAGCATGGCCAACACACTCCAACCAACATGAACCTTAGATGAGAAAGGACATCAAGCTTTTTCTTAGAGAACACTATAGTACTAGATTGAAAAAGGGAATTAAACTGTGTTGTAAACCGTTTATAACCTATTGAAAGTTGTTGGTTATGTTTTATGTGTTGACATCATTGGTTAACCTAGAGACATACTTGGGATTGTTTGATTTCAATGTCTGTCATGACTCAGACCTGTCAATAAATTTTGCTGGATTGTAAACTGAGAAATTATTGTGATACATGACAATAATGTCATTTTAAGATTGTTTTTAAGCAATATATTGATAGTGGCCGAAAAATACAAGTTTGTCCTCTCAAAGACCAATATACTTTACTTTTTTAAAGAACACTTAGCAATATCCAAATAAAACCTAAGATGAGACCCATAAAAAAGGTATTTTTACTGTTTGAATTGTAAAAAATATGCAGATATAAGAGTTGAGAGGAGGCCTCACGTCTTCATAGATTTTAACTATTCGACCAGCAGTTGTCACAAATTCCCACAAATACTCTGGATTCTCTATAATGAGTTTAATCACCATGTGGAGTATTAGTCTTAAGGCAGTTTGAATGCAAGGAGTCTCCTAACAGGTGTTTGGATCCATGTGTTTTCAAGTCCAATCTATGTTAAGCTGCAGTTGCCATTAAATGCAACTTGTATTAATTAGTATTGTGTACTTTTCAGTTGTAGTCATTGTTAGATGTGCATGTTGTTTGCCACTATGGTTTCTTAGTTCTGTTTTTCTCTTTCTGCAGGTGTAGAACCTTCTTTCAATTGTTTTTGCAGTCACTGCATGTATAATACCCTTCACAGTATGAAATTCTGCTCTCTCTTATCTTTCTATGTTTGTTTTTATTATGTAGGAAAAAAACCTCTGGAAACAAAGTGAAAAAGACTCAAAATGGAACAAATTTAATGATTTCCACCCAGCTAAAGACACATTCTCTCAGATATTTGAGCAGCAAAGTCACTTTTCCCTGTAAGCTGCCTGAAAAATTAAAACTTTTTGTCCATCTCAAATACAAGTCTCAAACTCCAATCCTCAAGGGCCTTCAGTTTTTAGATGTGCCACAGGTACAAACCGCTGAAATGAAATGGCTTAGTTACTTCCTCCTTGTGTAGATCAGTTCTCCAGAGCCTTGCTAATGACCTAATTATTCTATTCAGGTGGTGCAGCAGAGGCACGTCTAAAAGTTGCAGGACACCGGCCCTTGAGGACTGGAGTTCAACACCCCTGACCGAGAACAAAATTTTATGCAGAAGTGTTTAAAGAGTTGGTTTTGGTATACAAAAAAGGTAACCACTAAAACAAAAATTGAGATTCAGCAAACTAAGCAAACGAAGAGAAATACTTGTTACAGAGCTGTGGATTCAGTGTCTTATCAAATTATTTTAAAAAGTTCAAGAATAAACTTCTAACTCTATAAGGCCAAAAACTATTTATTTTTATTTGATAATCAGGACCGAGTGCAGGGTTTGTTTGAGAATACTATTGGGACTTACCAATTCTCCAAATAAAGCTGAGAAGAAGAATGGTAGACAAGCTAGGAAAGTCTGAAATCTTTATATATAAAGAATATATATACATATACTCCTCCTCGGGCTGCCACCTTATCGTGGTGGAGGGGTTTGAGTGCCCCAATGATCCTAAGAGCTATGCTGTCAGGGGCTTCATGCCCCTGGTAGGGTCACCCAAGGCAGACAGGTCTTAGGGGAGGGACCAGACAAAGCGCAGCCCGAAGACCCCTATGATGACCACAAACTTTGGACTTAGTGTTCCCTTGCCCGGACGCGGGTTACCGGGGCCCCACTCTGGAGCCAGGCCTGGAGGTGGGGCACGTTGGCGAGCGCCTGGTGGCCGGCTCAGCCCGAAGAGGAAACATGGGTCCCTCTTCCAATGGGCTCACCACCTATGGGAAGGGCCACAGGGGTCGGGTGCATTGTGTGATGGGTGGTGGCCGAGGGAGGGGGTCCTGGCGGTCCGATCCTCGGTTGCAGAAACTGGCTCTTGGGACGTGGAATGTCACCTCTCTGGTGGGGAAGGAGCCGGAGCTGGTGTGTGAGGCTGAGAGGTTCCGGCTAGAAATAGTCGGTCTCACCTCGACGCATGGCTCTGGTTCTGGAACCAGTCTCCTTGAGAGGGGCTGGATGTACTTCCACTCTGGAGTTGCCCACGGTGAGAGGCGTCGAGCAGGGGTGGGCATACTTGTTGCTCCCCATCTTGGCGCCTGTACGCTGGGGGTTCACACCCGGTGAACGAGAGGGTAGCCTCCCTCCGCCTACGGGTGGGAGGACGGGCTTCTGACTGTTGTTTGTGCTTACGGGCCAAATGACAGTTCAGCTTACCCACCCTTTTTGGAGTCCCTAGAGGGGGGTACTGGAGAGTGCCCTCCTGGGGACTCCCTCGTTTTGCTGGGGGACTTCAACGCTCACGTGGGCAATGACAGTGAGACCTGGAGGGGCGTGGGTTGGGAGGAATGCTCCCTCCGATCTGAACTCGAGTGGTGTTCTGTTGCTGGACTTCTGTGCTCGTCACGGATTGTCCATAACGAACACCATGTTCAGGCATAAGGGTGTCCATATGTGCACTTGGCACCAGGACACCCTAGGCCGCAGTTCGATGATCGATTTTGTCATCGTTTCGTCGGATCTGCGGCCGTATGTCTTGGACACTCGGGTGAAGAGAGGTGCTGAGTTGTCCTCTGACCACTACCTGGTGGTGAGTTGGCTCCGGTGGTGGGGGAGGATGCCGGTCAGACCTGGCAGGCCCAAACGTGTTGTGAGGGTCTGCTGGGAACGTCTGGCGGAGTCCCCTGTGAGACGGAGCTTTAACTCCCATCTCCGGCAGAGCTTCAAACACGTCCCGGGGGAGGCGGGGGACATTGAGTCTGAGTGGACCATGTTCCGTGCCTCCATTGTCGAGGCGGCTCATCGGAGCTGTGGTCGCAAGGTTGTCGGTGCCTGTCGTGGTGGCAACCCTCGAACCCGTTGGTGGACACCTTCGGTGAGGGATGCTGTCAGGCTGAAGAAGGAGTCCTATCGGGCCTTTTTGGCCTGTGGGACTCCGGAAGCAGCTGATGGGTACCGGCGGGCGAAGCGGCGTGCGGCTCAGGTGGTTGCTGAGGCAAAACTCGGGCGTGGGAGGAGTTCGGAGAGACCATGGAGAAAGACTTCCATATGGCTTCGAGGCGATTCTGGTCCACCATCCGGCGCCTCAGGAGGGGGGAAGCAGTGTAGCACCAACACTGTTTACAGTGGGGGTGGTGTGCTGCTGACCTCGACTCGGGACGCTAGGGTCGGTGGGCGGAGTACTCGAAGACCTCCTCAATCCCACCAACATGCCTTCCATTGGAGGAAGCTGAGCCTGAGGACTTTGGGTTGGGCTCTCCAATCTCTGGGGACGAAGTCGCCGAGGTAGTTAAAAAGCTCCTCGGTGGCCGGGCCCCGGGGGTGGATGAGATTCGCCCGAGTATCTCAAGGCTCTGGATGTTGTAGGGTTGTGTTGGCTAACGCGACTCTGCAGTATCGCATGGACATCGGGGGGCAGTTCCCCTGGATTGGCAGACTGGGGTGGTGGTCCCCTCTGTTTAAAAAGGGGGGATCGGAGAGTGTGCTCCAACTATAGAGGGATCACACTCTTAAGCCTCCCTGGCAAGGTCTATTCGGGGTACTGGAGAGGAGGGTCCGTCGGATAGTCGAACCTCGGATTTTGGAAGAGCAGTGTGGTTTTCGGCCCTGGTCGTGGAACACTGGACCAGCTCTACACCCTCAGCAGGGTCCTGGAGGGTGCATGGGAGTTCGCCCAACCAATCTACATGTGCTTTGTGGACTTGGAGAAGGCGTTCGACCGTGTCCCTCGGGTGCCCTGTGGGGGTTCTCCGGGAGTATGGGGGTACCCGGGCCCTTTGATACGGGCTGTCAGGTCCCTGTATGACCGGTGTCAGAGTCTGGTCCGCATTGCCGGCAATAAGTCGCGCCTGCTCCCAGTGAGGGTTGGACTCCGCCAGGGCTGCCCTTTGTCACCGATTCTGTTCATTACTTTTATGGACAGAATTTCTAGGCGCAGCCGAGGTGTTGAGGGGATCCGCTTTTGGTGACCTTAGGATTGCATCTCTGCTTTTGCGGATGATGTGGTCCTATTGGCTTCATCGGGACGTGATCTGCAGCTCTCGCTGGGAGCGGTTCGCAGCCGAGTGTGAAGCGGCCGGGATGAGGATCAGTGCTTCCAAGTCTGAGACCATGGTCCTGAGCCGGAAAAAGGGTAGAGTGCCTTCTCCGGGTCGAGGGAGATGTCCTGCCCCCCAGTGGAGGAGTTCAAGTATCTCGGGATCTTGTTCACGAATGAGGGAAGAAGGGAGCGTGAGATCGACAGGCGGATTGGTGCAGCGTCCGCCGTGAAACGGGCGCTGTACCGGTCCGTTGTGGTGAAGAGAGAGCTGAGTCAAAAAGCGAAGCTCTCAATTTACCGGTCGATCTACGTTCCTACCCTCATCTATGGTCATGAACTTTGGGTAATGACCGAAAGAACGAGATCGCGAATACAAGCGGCCGAAATGAGTTTTCTCCGTAGGGTGGCTGGGCTCTCCCTTAGAGATAGGGTGAGAAGCTCGGTCATCCGGGAGGGACTCAGAGTAGAGCCGCTGCTCCTCCACATCGAGAGGAGCCAGTTGAGGTGGCTCGGGCATCTGAGTAGGATGCCTCCTGGACGCCTCACTGGTGAGGTGTTTCGGGCACGTCCCCGGGGAAGACCCAGGACACGCTGGAGGGACTACGTCTCTCAGCTGGCTTGGGAACGCCTCGGGATTCCCCCGGAGGAGCTGGAGGAAGTGGCTGGGGAGAGGGAAGTCTGGGCCTCCCTTCTAAAGCTGCTACCCCCGCGACCCGACCCCGGATAAGCGGCAGAAGATGGATGGATGGATGGATGGATGGATATATACATATATATATATATATACTGCTAAAAAAATTAAAGGGAACACTCAAACAACACAATATAACTCCAAGTACATCAAACTTCTGTGAAATCAAACTGTCCACTTAGGAAGCAACACTGATTGACAATCAACAATGATTTTGTTGTCAGCACATTCAACTTTGTACAGGACAAAGTATTCAATGAGAATATTTCATTCATTCAGATCTAGGATGTGTTATTTGAGTGTTCCCTTTATTTTTTTTTTAGCAGTGTAGATATATGTTAGGATTTTCTGGCATTTGTGGGATTAAGACATTCAGCAAAGGTCTCAGGGTTGGGATTTCTTGAATTAAGGTGTATTTTACATAAAACTTACACTGAAGGTGTAGTTTATACATTTTCATTAAAGTCCAGCATAAAATTAGAAACCTTTGTGCTTCAGCTTCTCTGTATTAAACCAATTAGGGGGGAAGAGGGGGATCTTAGTTTGAAAGCTGTGCTCATACTTTTATACCGACAGACTGAGAAAGTGGATGACAAAAGCCAAAAGAGGAAAAACTTGCTCAACCCCCCATGTCTGACCTCCGTATGAGGAGCCGACACTCTGCTCCACCCCACTGGGAGCAGCTGGAGGGCATTTCTAACAACCTAACCATCTGAGGATTGAGAGTAGAGGACTATTACATGCTGGCACCACCAGCAAGATTTCTGACCTTCGCTTTGAGTTCTTTACAGTCTCAGACACCTGGCAGGAGAGGGGAAAGCCACTGAGGACTCAGTGAACAAAAGGATATATGATAGAGGAGCAAATTGAAAATAGAGGGAATATATAGTTCTGGTCAGAGATGCTGGGTTTCTAGATTCATGCCCATGCAATGATTCTCAAATAAATAAATACATGCTAAAGTGACTCAATAATCACTATAGCCGTATTAAGGTTGTCAAACTCAAGACTTTGCCACACTTTTCACAACTTGAATGATCCTTAAAAATTCCACTGTGATGCTACCACTATTAAATGAAACTTGTGAAGCAAATAACTTCCACACGTAAGCAGATCTATTGGTGATACAAAGAGAAACAGTAATGAGCATTATCCCATGGGCTGTTTTAGTCACTGTGTCTGACCCAGCGCCTCTACAGCTGAGGCCCAGCTTTGCACTGCCTCACCCCACTCACCCCACTCTTCTTCCATGTATTTGAGTCAAGTGGACAAATTGATTTTCTCCTGTTATTTTAGTTCTCATGTAACCATTTTTACTTGTCAGGATTTCACAAGAAGAATTCTCACCTCATCCAGAGTCTTGCCCACTTTTTACTACACCGTCACAAATTTCTCTCAAACCACTTCTGGAATTTTGACCTATACTCCACAAATACCAAAGATAAAGTTGAACAAAGTGTACAATTTGCTTATCAGGGTTGAGCTGGAGGCTCTGGAAGTCCGTCCTGCAATCAGGTTTGTCTCAGTTGTGTCCTTGGGCAAAACTAGGGCAGTTTCACTTCTGTTTGTCTGCTCCTGGTCAGCGGTGACTACAACGTAGTTTACCACCATCAGTGTGCGAATGTGACTGAATGTAGAGTAATATGCTTTGGGGTGACAGATAAAGACTATTTGGGTACAGGCAATTTACCTTTACTTTGTTTTGGTTCTAAGTTGAGAGTTTAAGTTCTGGGAGAAGTAATTTCAGGATGTTAAAGAGATAAGTAATTAATAATTGACTACAGCTGTGGAGTGTTACATTTATTCCCCCTGAGCAGGCTTCTTTTAACCCGACTGGAGAAACTTTTTGTTAGTTTGTTGGAACAGTTTGTTGTTTAAAGCCTGTGTTTGGTCAGGGAGTCACCTGAACAAATTAGAAGTTTCCTCTTCTTCTTCTTTCAGCAAGGAAATACAAGTATTGCTTACTTAGGAACTAGTAAACCCAAGAAATAAACTAGTACTGTCTATAGACGGTGAACCATATTTCATTCTTGCCATTACCTGTAAGAAAAATCTCTATGAATATTACATCTGCACTAGGCTGGTTCCATCGCCTCGTCGCAGACAGATGCATTAACTTTTACAATCAAATAAGAGTTACTGTAGGAGGCCTGTGGTGTTTGAAAAGAATTTCTGACAGAAATCTGTAAAGGTTGGTGAAAAAGAAGGTGAGATATTAATCCAACCCCGGTGCTGGGTTCAGCTTGTACTGTGCACTGCTCACTGAACTGAGAAAGGCTTTGTGGAAAAGGACCAAAAAGGACAAAAAAAAGGAAGGCAAATGTATTTAAAAGCATTCACTGACAGTCTGGGATTAAATATACTGCAGAAAAAAGAAGCCAAAAATCTATTTTGTGAATCAGTTAGATAAGAAGTGATGAAAAATGAAGCCTATAAGGAATAAAACTGCCAAACATGCAGCTTTACAACAGTTGGCCTAGGTAATTGATACTCCCTCTAGTACTGGACAACTGCAATATACAATAGGAGTAGTGAAATAAGGAGTATAACCAAGATATTTAAAGGCTAAATGTAATCAAAAGTGTCAGAACACGTTGAAAAAGTGAGCTCAAGCCTCACATCAATTTGGAAGATTTTCTTCCATTTCTTAAAGTAGGAAAACAATATTTCTACATGGTCTCCAGACCATCAAATACACTGCAATATCAAGGCTGGACTAGTAGAAGGCAATATAGTAGACAACAAATTCTGCAGTGAAGGGTGGCCTCTTATGCTTCCTTGAAGAGGTTAGGATTGATCTGGTCTATGCAGAACATGTTCACTACATTTTTTTAACAAGTCCATTCTTGGATATTAAGATTTCAGTCTTCAGTTCTGCCTATTTTGAGCCGATTATAGAATGAGCTGCTTTGGGTCATCTCGTCACGTTAAATCCATATAAGCTGCTGCTGGCCACGCCCCCCAATGTTTACACTTGGGTGGGAGGGTGCAAGTCAATGTACAATTCTACAGCTCTACATCTTAGAAAAGCAGAAGTAGAGCATCCTGCACAACCAAGAATGCAGCAAGTTGTTTCTGTCACAATATATATATATATATATATATCTTTTCAAGGAGTTATTGTAGAGCCAAACCTGACCAAACGTACTTTAGCTCCACTTAGGTGCAAGATGGGCTTTGATAGGATTGCTAGGGGAGGGGCAGTGCCTACAGATTTGTGATGTTGCATTCGGAAGGCCTTTGCAGCTACTGATTTTCCAGAAACCAAAGAAAACATTAACTTATTGCCAAATAAATTTCAGACCATTTTTAAGCTCTTGGGCTGTTTTAGAAGTAGCAGAAACCTAAATGGAACTACAAAAATGTGTAAAATGTGAATTTTGCATGATATGTCCCCCTCAAAGAAATCATGTCCACCCCCACTGCTTCTGGTCTGTGATGTTACATTCATTTATTTAGCAAGTATTTTAATTATCGTCAAACACCAGAACTTAACACCAATTTTCTCCTTAAACAAAATTATTTTAAACATTCAAAGGATAAAAGTTAGAATGCCTTACGCCTTAATTGCAATTATTGACCCATAACCAAATCCATCTCCACATCCACCTCCTGTTTTATTGAAACGATAGCAATATTTAATAAAAAAAATTGCTATCTCTATTGAAGTAATCCCTACTCCTACACACCTGAATAAAATAAATGGTTAATGACCAGGCTTTTGCAAAACTTGCTGATTCAGGTGTGCCAGAGCAGGGATGTATCCAGAACAATGATACGTGAGAACTGGAGTTACAGATCCCTTATTCAGTGCATCAGACTGATGATTCAGCAAGTACTGCAGTTTGATCTTTTCCACAAGAACATGCAGTACATTGACAGCTGTCATCAAAACCTAAACAGTTTAACCTCCAGATTAGGATTTTTTAACAAAAAACATTTGTAAACTTCTTTCCTCTAAACATGTCTGGCTTTGTTTTGCAAAACTAAATTAGTGTTTGTTGATTTCATAAGTTTCCTTCTCTTAAAGATAAAGTATTCAAAATGACCTTTAAAAAGAATCTTCATTTTTTTCCCTTCACAGCTGTGTACCGTTCACCATCTCAGGTTTCCTTAGCAGCTCTTGAAATGGAAATGACATGTTTCCTCTACTCTCAGAGCTCTTATCTACTTCAGTCATATCGAAATTATACATTTTTTGTCTCCATTGAACTCTGTTGGAATATGTCATCTCCTTTTCAGGCAATTGCAACAAATACACCTCTGGTACTCAACAATTTAGCTCTTCGGAACAAGAGCAGAGATTAGGCCAAGAACATCATATGATCCATTTTCCTGTTGGCTTGTTTTCTGCAACCAAAAGCACCAAAAGAATCTCCCCATCAAAAAAACACAAACCTTTAGAGCAAAGAAACTGCAGGAAGAAAAAAGGATGTGTTTTTTTTTTTTGACATTTTCAGATTGCTTTGCCTGTGCTGATGCAAATGCCGTACAATTTGGCCAGTTTGTATATTTTGAATATACGATTTACAACACTCTGAATAAATAGGATGTTTCATTATTATACCAAAGTTTTGTATTTTTTAGCCCAACTTTGACTTAAATCTGGACCTCTTATGTGAAATGCATCTTGTATGTTTTTGTATGCCTATTTAGGTTTGTACTGCTTCTAAAAACAGTAGCAGCAGTGGTGCTTAAATAACCCACACAGCCATTTTTTGGCAATAAGTTAATGTTGTTTGGTGTCTGGAAAATGAGCCATTTCGAAAACCTTCCGAATGTAATGTCACACATCATCAGGCATTGCCTCTCACATGACAACCCCAGGTAAGTCCAGTCTATCACCTGGGAAACCAAGCTGATCTTCAGCATTTTTGGTCAGCTGGTTTTACTACTGTACGCAACGTATGATGGCTGCTGGAAAAAGACAAGTGTTTTCTTGTTGACTTGTTGTATGTGTGTGTGTGTATCTGTGTGTGTAAACTTTGAGTTGGGACACATGGCCAGCAGATGCTTATTTAGATTTAAAGAGGCAGAGGCCGTAAAACAGCTTGATCTGAAGGAAGATCAAAATAGAACAGACCAGACTAAAATGTCATTGTCAAAGAAGGATTTTGAACAAAATCTAATGAACATGTTTTACATCGCCCATAAACCTATCCTAACCTTTTCAAGGTAGAAGAATGATAATTAAAGTCACCTTTAATATAATTCTAGAGAAAATTCAAGTTTGTTGTCTCTCTATCCCAATAACATTCTGGAGCATTTTTAGTTATGATGTTTCAGTGGCAAGCTGCTGACATTAACGTGTTAGACAAGGAAGGGCAGGCTCATTGAAGGCCAGAAGAATCATGGTCTGTCAGTGAAGAAAAAGAAACAAATGCAGCAGGTAAAAGCAAGGACTACATGATAAAAGCTATTGGATACACAAACAACCATAAATTGATTATAGTAATTTGAGTACTTCAGTCATGAGCTGACAAAGACAGACTCAATTTCATAAACATGCCCACATAATCATCTGCCTAGTAAATTTAATTAGGACGCTGTCAAATAAGGTTGTGTAGATTGGTTGGCTGAAAATAATAGCCAGCTCTCAAACTTTGTTTTCTGGGATTGTTAGGGGTTAAGGTTATCACAGCAATAGTTTGTCACTGAATGTTGGTGAAACAAACCATGGGGTACATTCACTACTCATCTGAATCTGTGGATGCCAAAAGAAAGGGAAATAAGTATTAGGACCTGCCTTAGCAGGTCTTAATACTGCTAAGGCAGGTACCTAATTCTTATGTATTAGGTACCTAATCAAGTAAGAAATAAGAAAATCAAGTTCTTGTGACAGCAAAGAAAGTAAAAATTCACTGCCATTAAGTTCATATCGTGCTTCACAACTACATTTTTCAGATTTGCCTGAATCTAAAGTTTTCCCACAATGATCTATGTCTCCCCCCTGCAGCAGCTACAGATGGCTGAGTGTTTCATGAATAAAACATGTCTTTAAGCTGAAAGTGATGTGATCCGTCAGGTCAGTCAGACAGATCGAAAGAAAACACCTGTAACCTTGGGTTTGTCTTTGTTGGTTTTCCCATTTCTTTACAAGTCATCAAAAACAAACATTTCAGTAGTCAGACATCTTCTGACTACTGAAATGGTTGCCAAGGACATGATGAAACTTGATTTTGGCATTTTTTCCCACCTGCACACACAAATATCCATCTCTCATGTGAAGTTGGATCATGTTTTGTTATTCCTGTCCTACCTCCTGATCTTTTCTTTTTTTCCCCTTTGTTTATAGCTGTGAAGTGTTTGAAGGCGTCCGTCTTCCTGAGGTGTAAAGATCCCCGGTCATTACAGCTTCAGCAGCGGTAGCTGGGGCAAAGGCTAGTTCTGCAGCTCGGCATGAGGAGAAGGCAGAGCCAGCTAACTGGCTGAAGTTATCACTATGCTCGAGTGTGCAGACAGAGCGCTCGGCTGGGACTTCATCTGCTTGGATACACAGAAGCCGTAATGGCAACGGGCTATTTTAAGGTGGAGGTTGGCAAAAAGGCCACCGCCTGGAAAAAGAGGAGCGACAGGCATTGATCTGAGCAAACTGTAGCTATTCTGTGCTGCTCCTACATGAGAGACACTTATTTGAAAAGGCTTAGTTTCTCCAGATTAATTGATTAGGTAAACATATAGGATATTAGAAGCTTTAAAATACAATATTTTATTTCAGAAAGATGGTTTGACCTTTGAAAAAATTAAAATCTTTAATGTGATGACAGTTCACTGGTATGGAAGCCCATTTCTGCCACTTATGTGTGATCGCAGTTATCACTTGGCTAATAGAATATCAGGAAAGGAATTCTTTAAATTAATTTGAAAAATATTTTAATAATCACAAAGAGAAATTAAATCTTGTAACTCATTTCATTTCCCTTTGGGATCAATAAGGTACTTTTGAATTTGAATTCATTCAAATTCTTCAAAATATTATTGTATATATTCTAATGTAACCTAGAATTTAAGAAACTATTATTTTTCTTAAAGATTATACAAAACATGTTCATTTTATTTTATTGCACAAAATCATTCTTAGGTGATCAGACTTCAGTCTGGTCAGCTTGGCAAACTTCCAGCTCCTGTTTTAGGGCTTCTAGTCACTTTAGATCCAAATAAGCTGCTACTGGCCACACCCCCCAACTCAATGTTTACACTCAAATGGCTGCAGACAGATGTGCAATTGTAACACTGTACATTTTTTAAACATTTAATTTACACGATTACTGGTGAATTTTAGAGATTTAAAGTTCGTCTAACATTAATATTGACCACTTCACATATACACATAATGCATCAAAATGTAGACATTATTCTCATCCATCACACAACGTATTTCTCATTGCACTACAAAC
Source organism: Poeciliopsis turneri (assembly GCA_922788865.1). NCBI lineage: Eukaryota > Metazoa > Chordata > Actinopteri > Cyprinodontiformes > Poeciliidae > Poeciliopsis > Poeciliopsis turneri. The sequence continues at coordinate 1,209,698 of CAKLNU010000382.1, read as the reverse complement.
AGTTTTCAGTCAAATCCCCTCAAGAGTAAACTGTCCACTCAAACATATTCACTGGTTAGGCTTCAAATGTGAAATTTTGCTACAAAACCAAAACTGAAATTTTTTGTTTTTTTTCTCCTACATAGACGCATTACTGACAGGAAATGTAGGTGTGGTTACCAGAAGGTTCTGCTACTCACAGTTGCAGCTTTCTTCCAATAATGACTTGGTTTCTCTTGGCACCTAAGAAGCAACCCAGATGAAAATAAATGAACAAAATATATAAAAAAAAAATAAAGAAATCACAGAAAATACACAACAGCTAAATAAAATCCTTCAAACTGTAACAGCCAACTCATCTGCAAACTTTTCTTTCAGATGTCTAGATTTTTAACTTTTCAGCTGGATGTGACTTTGTGCCTCTAGACTTTATCAAAATGAAAGCAGAGGCCTGTGGAGTCAGGTCTTCGCCTCGGTTCATCATTTCACCCTCCAAGTTTGATTGACTGCGACGTTAAATCTCTTTGATCCGTCGTCTATCAGAAAAATTGTCATCTTGTCAGCCGTAACCCTGGTATCAGAGAAGCTCCTATGCTCATCTGTAGGGCTCAAACCAAAACCTATCAACAACAAAGGGAAATGGAAATTGTTCAGGTATTGCAACAGTATTGCAGCAAACGTTGCTCTTCAGGAGATTTTTCTTTCCATTCATTATCTGGCCTTACATCTCTGCTCTACTCTTGTAGTCCAGTGACCAATACAGTTCATTGCATTTCTGTTGTCCTGAAAAATAAAAAAATATACTGAAACAAAACTCAACTTTAAATTCACTCAACTTTAAAGTCACTAAGACAACTTTGTTTACAAAGAATTATCAGATTTATTCATCAGGCTTTATTCATTTGCACTCTATAACCCCAAAGTCAAGGAACTTAAGCTTGACTTCTAAAATCCTCAGATTAAAGTGTACTGATTAAGCTTTCTTTAGCATGTGTCTGGGTTTTATAAAACATGCTCATTACAGTTTTGCACAAAATTATTCTCAGATATTGAGATTTCACCTGCTCAGTTTTGTCTATTTTAAGTACCTTTCAGAGTGAGCCATTTTAGGCTCTATCACTTTTATGCAAATGAGCTACTGCTTAGAATAAAACAGCAGATTTAAAAAGAAAAAAAAAGTAAGGTATTATTAAAGCACTACACCACAATCCTCACTCTCTGAGTGAACAAACAGCAGCATCAGAAAGCCTGCGAGATGTCAGGGTGTATCACAAGCATTCATCACTCCCGTCGTTTTGTAGATAAACATAACAGAGAATCACAAGAGGAGATTTAAATCTCCAAAAAAGATCTCCTCTCTCCTTGTCGGCATCAATTCAATGCCAGAAATTCATTTACAACAAACACTATCTGGTAAAGACGAATGAGAAAAGTGCAAACATGATGTGGAGTATGAGAAAAAGTTTAGAAAGTTCTTCTGCCAACTGATTATCTGCCCATAAGGGAAAAAGCAAACAAAAAGTTGGATTTTTCTTTGCATGCCCCTCTTTTCTCTTTCTGTATTTTCCTCCAAACTCAGGGGACAAAAATGACTGCCACAAAAATGAAGTTATGACTGTTTGCCCTTGATAACAAAACCTGCATTTCTAAATAAATATTCAGTGCTGGTGGAATGATTCTGCATGCCTTTATTCCTGCAGATAGCACATTATGCACAGGTGGATGTCACAATTTTAGGCCAACTTAACACCATGCATCAGAGGACAACTTCTAGGAAGTAATTATGATTTATGATTTGCAGATAACAGAAAATACTTACATCTCTGTAAATGTAAAAGACCTTTAGGCTTTAGGTAATGCATTTGTCACATGTAGCAACATAAGTGTTAGAAACCAACAGATAAGTGTTGTTCTCTATCTGGACTTAGTGTTTAAAATTCACCTAGTCATGATGTGCAGGGTAGAAGATCAAAATGCAAAACAACATGACTGTTGGTGAGCAGATGGCAGGGATAAAAATCCTGAATAAATAACAAAAATGTGGAGCAGGAAATACAAAAAATAAAAGCAACCACCAAAACCAAAAAATTCCAAAAAAAGAGGATAAGAAAAACACAAACCCACTATGGATGAACAGAGGAAGATGTATGCTGGCAGAATTGATTAGGTGAGTGGAAACAGATGAGGGATGAGTAATCAGTGACAGGTGAGGGCATAGATAACATATGACAGGAGTGGACAAAGAGGACCAAACCCTTAAAACAGATTGGAGCCAGAACGCATGACTTTTCAAAAGTCATTTGAGCTTCTTCTCATTTGAAAGTATTACAGATACAAAGCTTCAATTTATTTTATAGGGATTCTAGAATCATGATGCATGTCTTTCAACGTTTCTTTGACAAATAAAAATTTGTGAAGTAGATTTGCATTCAGTCCTCCTGAGTCAATAATTTGTACAGTAGAACGTCCTTTCTTTTGCAGTTACAGCCACAGGTCCTTTTATCTTATCTTCAGTGTTGCCAGAATGTTTTTTTTTTAAAATGTTGGGATGGGAAAAGCAGCTTTGGGTTTCTGTTAAAATTTGACCTGCTTCTCAAAACATTTGATGGGTTTTTAGAAAGTGTTCATTGGAAAATTCTATTGAAATAGCAGTTAATGTCTGATAGAAAACATATTTTCATAAAATCCCATGTCCTTACACTCTTTTTCTTATTTTATTTTTTTTGAAAGGTCCAGTATCTGTCACAAGTGGCATAATCAATGATTAGCAGTCACTGGTTGGTCAAGTGCCTTTCTGTAGTGTTGTCCCAGTGCATATCTTGAGACTGCAATGTTTGTCCCTTTGTCTTTGCAAAATTGCTCAGGCTCAGTCAGATTGAATGGATGTTGTATGTGAAAATCAAATTAAAATAAATAAAATTTAAGTTTTTGACATGTTTGAGTCATTGAGGGTTTGGCTGTATTTTTAGGGTTGTTGTTCTGGGGAGATGGTAAATATCTGCCTCAGTGCCAAGTCTTTTTCTAATGTTGCTGCTACTACCCTGGCTTACTGTACAAATAGTGTTTTAGGATTGATGAGAAGTGTTAGCTTTCTGCCCACGTGTGGTTTTGCATGTTCACCAAAAAGTTAAGTTTGAGTCTAATCTGACCAAACCACTTTCTATACATAAATAAATAAATATCTATTGTTTTTCTTGTTGTCCTTTTTGGGTTCATTCCAACACATAATCAAAATGACAAACAGTCTTTTCACAGGGAAAAAATATAACTTATTTTCATCTCAATGACCTGTTTAATTGAAACAGAAAAACAACTTAGCTGTAATATTCTTATAACTTTACCAACTCAACTGCTGTTTAATAAGTGTTACCAAGTTACATGAATGGAAGGCCTGCATGTGTGTCACTGAAATAATTAATTAACATTTATTGCTGCCCAAGATCTTCAACATATGTATCTTGAGTCAAGTAATTTTACGATAATGATAAATTGGCGATAAACATTTACATCGACATTTGTAATCTTTGCATACATGGTAATTTATGCAGTCTTTTTGTACAAAATTTATACTCTTTAATTTCCATTTTTTGTCTAGCACTCTCATGCATAGAGGTCACTACAGTGGACAGCTATCTAAAAGCCATTTTCTTGTGCTTCTTGTGGATTTTTATGTTATAAATGCACACAGACCACTGAAGTGGAAACTAATGCATCATACATCATGAACTACTGGCCATTAGCTGCAAATGTAAGAAAATATTTCAGTTAAATCTAATACGGCCGGCAGACAAAAAAGCATGCTAACCAGCCCTGTCCCTCCTTCTATTGTAGACGACTCTTGCAGGTAAAAGAAAATATTGTGACATAACACCTAAAGAACAATACTCCTGATGTATTTTTCAAATGACAACTTTGTACTTAGAAAAAATTACAATTGATCACCTACATAAACAAACAAAAAAAATAATTACATATTTTTTTTCCTACTATTTTTTATGCCTTAAGAAAATAGAATAAAAAATTTGAAAAAAAATCCTGACACAAAGGATCATTCATGCATGAAAGGGCTAGTTTGACCTTTTCATTCAGTATATTACTGACTTCTGAAATGTAATTTTGTGAAGCAGAGCTCTTGTTATTTGTACCCAAAAAACTGCTTTGTGTTGCATCTGTATGTGTTTCCTGATATTATGTGATCAAGTTAATGCTTCTCAAAACTTCAGGAAAGTAAACTCAATACATGAAATATACAGAATCAAGTTCATATTGTACAATGAATTAGATTAAGAGCAGACTGCAGGGAACTGTTTGGCTTGAACACTTAAGGGAAAAGTAATTCTAAACAATAAAACTCATTTGCTGTGTTGGTATACCTTACAGGTGCATAATTAAAACATTTGTTTTCTCATATCTGCTCATGCGGGCAAGATAAATTCATGAGTGTGGTATTACCTAAGTGGAAGTAAGTGAGAACTTTACTAGCTTATCTACAGCAAGTCCACACTTTTGTTTGTTTTTAATCAATACAAGTAAATCACCTCTTAATTTCTCAGTTTGGAACAAACTTTTCTGCTCTTCTTTTAATAAGAGTATAATTCAATAAATAAAGTTCATAATTGCTAACCTATTTATTTTTTAGAAACATTTTGAATATTTGCATCTCACCAATCCCATGACATGCATGTCTGTAAATATCTATTTTTGAATATTTACTCATGTTTGAACACCAAAAACGGAAAATATATTTTCCCTGTATTACTAACTGTAATTAACACCAAAACAAACAATAAAATTAGCTTAACACTTAATTTGAGGCAAAATAGCAGTTCTTTAAAATGAGTCTTTAGTTGGTCAAGCTAATAGGCATAAATATTTCAGACTAAACCTTCTCAGATTTAGTTTAGCAGCTTTTCTAGCTATAACAGCAAAACAGATTCAAACTAAACAAGCTGCAATATAACATATTTAATGAAAAGTAAACAGTTACAAAACTACTGACAGCTCATAGTCAGGCTAACAGCTATCCAAGCTAACAATTGAAATCAAGCTTACATTGACTAAAACATGCATAACCTCAAGTAAAAGCTTCCAGCTATCCAAACTACAATGTAATTGCATTTTCTTGTTTTGAACTGAGGCCAACTCGTTCAACTCATTTGAAAAGGACAAGAGTAACTTCAGCTCTCTCAGTGTAGCCAATTAGCATATTGACAAAACTCATATTGCTAGGAAAATTAAATCTTATTTGATCAACTATGCTTACAGATTAACTATGGTTAGTCACTAATGACGAATCATCATTAGTCAACATTAATTAATATAAATTAATTAACGCTGTTCCTTTTACTGCTTCTCAAAAAGTCTCTGACTAAAGTCACTTCTTGAATCACACAAACCTAAGGACATTCAGTAGGTGTGAGCTGTTGTTAAAAAAGGTACAGCTGAATGCATTACACCTTCACTTCATATTATTTCACCTGTAGCATGACACACACCTGGGAACCTGTAATTCTCATTTTCAGTAACTAGGTAAGGAAGGTTGACAGAGAAGACAGATTCAACGCTCCCTAAGGAAATTTGTCACAGACACATCCAGCCTTTAAATTAATATGAAAATACAATGCAACACCGCCTTTATTGCCCACCACTGACGCACAGGCTAGTGTTTTACCATTGTCCATCCATCAACATACACAGAACAAGTTTTTCATTGCAGTAACTGCACTCAGAGGAAGGGTGGTGCTTTCTATTGTCTTCAGGCAAACAAGAGGTGGCAATGAGGGATTGTTCAGCAGGGATTGATGCAAGTGTTGGGAGCATGAACTGGTGATTTATGTAATGTGAAAGGAAGAATACCACACTCAGCCTTTGAAAGCAAATCACATCTTTTGTTCTGATGTGACATGATGATAGAGACAGACGGAACCATATCTTGGCTCTTTTGTGACTAAAAAAGTACTTTATGGTCTCCTTGGGAGACGATAAAATGGCAAAGCTATACTGGATTGATGAAGATACATAATTACCCAATGTCCACCGTCAACTTAATTTGATAAGTTTGGTTTGTCAGTGGTCTACAATGGAACAAGAAAAAAACACTATATTTCAACTTAAAACGTCAGGTTTATGTAAAACTATGGACTTGATGCTATTTTTACTGTTTTATGAAATTTGTGTATTTTATCAAATACTGTACCCGATTACTGTTGCTGACTCAAGCTGCTGTGTGAATCAACAACAATTAAACTGTCGACTGCTCAGACCTCTAAGAATGTATTTTTAATTAACTCTCCATTTTCAATTTCAATGTTTGCACAACAAAAAACACTTTTATTTATTCATAGGATTCTGTCAGGATGAAGTCATGAAGCCCAATTTTATTTGGTCATTAAAGTGGCCAAATGAGATTATTCCCCCAATCTGTGAGTACTCTCACATTTAATACATGTACTTCATATTCAGTTTAAATTCTTAAAATTCTTTAAACTCCTATATTATGATTCTCAATCCCAACTTTGGGAGCCATTGCATTAACTGTTTTTTGTCTCTGCATGTTTAATATGGTCTTTCTCTACAGGCCATAATAAACTATCCATTATTAAGTAAATTCCATGATAAATAGTTAAACATACAAACAATAAAATATATTGTAAAAATACAAGTTATTTTCAATTAAATCTTTTGAAAAAGAATTAAATCGAAACTGCATTTGGACAAGTTCATTAGAATCAAGCCTATTAGCTTTTTAATTTTTCTTTACTCGACACATTTAAATTAAAGCCTTTAAAGTGGCATTAGATGCAGAGCCATTTGTCTATTTCCTCTGGGTTTTTGATTCCTGTTGCCTCTGGGGTCATCAGTGCTCTTTGAGGTCCCTGAGTGATTGGAGCATTGGTTCACCTCTGCTCACTCTGTGCCCCATGGCCTTGTCTAATTTGCTTTCTCACCATGCAATTAAAAATGCACCATGAGGGGAGACGGCTGATCAATGATACCTGGCAGTGACAGCAAAAAGAATCCATCTTTCTACTCATCATCTGTGGACACCCACTGTCTGTATACCTGACACATTCACGTCAGTCTCAGCTAACTTGTTTACCTTCACCGAATGCTGAACTGGGCCCAGCCAAATGCTTCTGTAAGTAGGTGTGTTTAAGTCACCGGCAGGTGAAGGTTATGTAGTTATTAATGCAGGTTTGTCTTTATAGATGGAGTAGATGGAGGCTGTTGCAGGATATATAAACACACAGAGGTTCCCAGATCAGGAGATGCCATCCATGAAGGTCTTTGGAACAAATAAGTCTCCTGTCATAGATCAGAAAGTTGTCGGGATACTTTCATGTAAATGTGCAACTCCCTGGAAGACAAAAGCTGCCTTTCCATTCCAAATGTACACACATTTTTGTTGAAAAAAAAAAATGTGATTTTGCAATTTCACAATTGTGATGCTTCCATTAAAGAACTGAAATTAAACTCACGCGTGAATAAGCTTGTTCAAATCATAAGTCATTAAAAATCATCCCAGTAATAAACAGTTACATCATATATTGATAATTCAGCCATCAAAGGAGGTGTCACAGTCTTCTTCAAGCATTGGATCAACATGTTTCTGATCCTTGAGGGCAGGTACGCATCCAGCATTTTGGGGAAACTGTAGTCACAAATTTCCCAGGATATTTATGGGGTCAACACATTTGTCAACTTTTTATTAACTGTGCAATCCTGGGAAAGCGAGATGAACGTTGTCCAACAAACTCCAAAACAAACATTTATCCTCTTCTTACTTGCTGTTGTCTTCTTCATCGTTTTTTCCATTGAAATGACCTTATTTCCATTGAAATGACCTTATTTCCATTAGGATTTTTTTTTTTTTTTGTCATTTCAATTTGCATAATTCTATGGTTAATGGAAACACAGCTAAATATAAAGTTGTCAATGTGCAAAAGGAATGTTATAAAAAGAAATACATGAAGTCAAATCAAAGTATTTTGCTAAACTTAATAAAGTAGATTTCCATGAACTCTACTGAAAACAAAGCAGATGCGTAAAGAATGTAGAAAAGGATACAGCAGTGGAGCTGTCCCCTCTCCGGACCCAGATGCAGCAGTCATGAGTTCAGGTCCAGCCATCTGTCCTTTTCTCTCATAAGCTGCTTTCCTGTCAGATCACTGCTAATAAGAGGACATTAGAGCTGAACAAACTAAAAATAAATATTAATTATAATAATGAAAAGAATATATCCTGTAGGAAAGTCAACTAACTGAGACCCTTTTCTGTTTCCTCTTGCTCTTTTAAAAAACAGCAGTGCTAACACTTAGTGGCACACCAAACCGCAGGGTTATTATTTAGTGAGACATAGTGATAAGTAAAACCCAACATCATCACATATTGAGATTCTTCAGCATTTTTGATTCCATTTCATCAGGCAACAATGAAATGAGTTCAGAAAATGCTGTCGCTTTTTTGGAAACACTGCAGAATTTTTGCTCTACATACCACCTCAGATCCTACAGATTTTAATTCTACCTCAACCAATGAAAAATAACCTGGATGTTTAAGAACATGGTTTGTCAAACACAAAAAACTAATCGACCATGCTGAAAGTTGTGAAAGTTTAAAAACATGTTTGTTTGGTCAATCTACTAATAAATCATACATTAAATACATCATAAATCAGAATGTTTGGAGCTTTTTAGACAGAAACTAACTCTGTAGGACAGCACTGATGACTCATCTATTCCACGTTTTGTAAGATTATTTTGATTTGAATGAATATAATTTTATGGGCTCTCAAACTCAAACAACAGGAGATCTTTAATGTATTGTGGCTCTAAGCCGTTCAGTGATTTATGAAGTAACAGTATTTAAAAGTGTATTCTCTGACATATAGGGAGCCAGTGCAGGGACTTTAAAACTGGGATAATGTGCTCTCTGTTGCTGGTTTTAGTGAGAAGGTGAGCAGCAGCATTCTGGATCAGCTTCATCTGATGACCTGAGAATCAACTGAACTCCCAAGTTCTACACCTTCACTATTTCTAACTGTCATTGCAACGCTCATGTTCTACTAACATACAACCACCTAAAATAATGAGAAAAAATAAATGTGCAGATTACACGGAGGACTTCGCAGGTGAATCTTAAAGGTGAAAAGATGGTGAAGAAATGAACAGACTCAGCATGACAGACAAGTCTGTTGGACGGTGAGATCAAAGTCTTTACTAGCGCCGTTAATCAGATTCCTCAGGGAAGCATCATCACCAACATCTGCTTGGAGAAAATCAGAGTTTGCACATGAGCCGCCATATGCTGGGCCTGCAGCATCTACGGGTGTGTGGCAGCAGTGGTATGGATGGTTGTTTACACTTCTGTATTTGTGAGTTTGTGCATCTGTGTCATTAGTGCAATTAACGGCTCATGTAGAAGAACTGAAGACTCAAATATGTCCCCCGAGTGCTGCGATTATGTTTGTGCTGATGAAGCAGATACTGCACATGCAGATAACTATGTTTGTTAAATGTGTGCCCTGAAAACATGACAAACACTTTTTTTACCTTTTTTTTTTTAAATGAGGTCACAATCAAATCTTCCAGCATACCTCCATTCAGAATGAGATCCAGTCGTACCTTCAATTTTTAGTTTGCAACAAAAATCACAAATTTTAATTTATTTTGTGTGTGTGTGTGTGTGTGTGTGTGTGTGTGTGTGTGTGTAGGTGTGTG